>OX638311.1:78574504-79774504 GCA_951812415.1 Beris morrisii | reverse complement strand
TAATAAAAAATTAAAAAGAAATACAAAAAAGTCCTGTTTTCTCCAAGAAGGACCTGATTAACCACCAAATTTTATTACATTTTCGGAAAGCCCATAAAATTTCACTATACGTTTGACACGTACTCCCTGTCTGCTGTACTTAGCGTAACGTAATAATTCTGGGCTCGTTGGAAAGGAAACAAATTCTTCTTTCTAATTGCTATCAACTGTGTCAATCAGTGTTATACTTTTTGAGAAAAATTCATTTAAATGACACAAAAATAATAAAAAATTAAAAAAAAATACAAAAAAGTCCTGTTTTCTCCAAGAAGGACCTGATTAACCACCAAATTTTATTACATTTTCGGAAAGCCCATAAAATTTGACTATACGTTTGATAACAGAATTTCTTCAAATTTGCAACAACAAGTGAGTTCCCTGCACATGTTGGAAATACTGCTAAACATAGAATTTACCGCAAAACAGATGCAGTAATGAGCAACCATGTTAACAACACACGTATTGCTCTTATGTGTGGATATTATGTTACAGGTAAGTAAAAACATGACAACTAATTAGATAGCGTCCATTTAAGTAAATTAACTAACATCCATTTAAGTTAATTAAGTAATAACCATTTAAGTAGTGCGTGGAGTTTACCTGCTCCCTTAAGGAACAGGAATGACTTCGTCCTACGTAGATTTTTCTGCGATAAAAGCATCGGGAGGAAGCAGCAGCAAACAGAATGTCATAGACATCATTACGAGCAACATGGCAAGCAATAGGAGGTCTTTTACAACGGAAGAAATGGCAGACATGCACTTCGTGTATGGGTTGTGCGACGGGAATGCTAGGCGAGCCGAAAGAAAGAGTTTACCGGGAACGGTATCCGGACAGATCTCGGTACCCCCATTATCGGATGTTCATCAGCATTCATCAGAACCTTCGTGAACGAGGTACACTGCAGCCGTGGCGGGAGACACAACATCCAGGACGGCGACACTCGGTACCTGTGGCCACGGAGTGTCGTGCTTGCTCCACAACGGCGGACATGTTAAAAATTATTTGTAAACGTAATAAACTATACTTCAACTCTTTTATTTCGTCCTCACTATTATTAATCATACTCCTTCGGCGAATGACGGGTGTCAAACCAGATTCACTTGAAGGGAACGTGCTTGATAACTGTTAGCCCCGCTTCTTTACAATTCAACCTATGAAGAAATTCTGTTATCAAACGTATAGTGAAATTTTATGGGCTTTCCGAAAATGTAATAAAATTTGGTGGTTAATCAGGTCCTTCTTGGAGAAAACAGGACTTTTTTGTTTTTTTTTTTAATTTTTTATTATTTTTGTGTCATTTAAATGAATTTTTCTCAAAAAGTATAACACTGATTTACACAGTTGATAGCAATTAGAAAGAAGAATTTGTTTCCTTTCCAACGAGCCCAGAATTATTACGTTACGCTAAGTACAGCAGAAGTTAGAGATCAAACAGTGATCACAGGTACGATGAAAATCCTTCGTCCTTAAAATCGCGCTATCTCCTTAACGGTGCAAAAACGGGAGTACGTGTAGAACGATTTTCTACTCAGGACAAGTTCCTCTATCTCCCATTTTCGTTTGAACCTCAGTACTAGTTACACCCTGTATATTTATTTTAACTTATTTTGAATTACGTTTTATTTTATTATATATGTTTATTTTTTTTTTTTTGTTAATTAATTTAATACCTTTCCTGCCAGCTGGTCAGCTGTCTGGGAAGTAAAGCTTGGAATTACTACATACTGAATTAACGATGTATGTTGATGTAAAAAAAAGACTGAATAAAACTCTGATATATCTAAAATTTAAAAAATAAAAAAATACGAATTATAAATATAATCAAATTAAGCCTTAATGTAACTGATAGAAATACGATTTTGAATAACTCATTAGACTATAGCTTGGACAAAATGAGTTTTAAATTAGTTGCCATTTTCAGCAAATGTTTTGAATGATAAACTGGCTTCCAACTTGTTGATCTTTTTAAAAGTTGTATCGCTATTTTATTACAGAACTAGATACTCGTGTATATCTTTCAGAAAAGAAAAACTAGTTTTTTTTGGAGTTGCATCCTCATCCGATAATCTTAGTCTCAACATCCGCAATATAGAAACCAGTTCAGAATTGTCGACCTCGTAATGTGATTATATGATGTCATTTTGAATGTAATTTGGCCACTCTCCACAATATAATCAGTTTCTAATGAGAAAGTCTCGGTCCACCCTATGACGAGATACATGACAATGTAGACACTATTAATAGGACACAGCATGCTTCAGCTACAGCTCTTATTGCATGAGCATTGTGCCCAAACAGTACGAAACGCTCATAAAATTATATTTTTTTTTACAAAAGATTTCTTCTTTTGTAAAAAAAAAAAAGTTCGTTACGATTTGGAATTTTGCAAAGAACTTCCCAAGGAATCATACTTAAAAATTTTAATTTCACATAGCCCCCTCCTTTCTCCCCTTATTCAATAGTTACAACTTTAATGGAGCGTGTACCGATTTACAATGCATATATTTTCAGATTCGATTCATAGCTGGAAGCTCTACCTACCATGTAATCCACTTAAAATTCACTTTGCAACCTTAACTAGTACGAGCGTAAGTAAGCAAATAACCAACCCAAGCTAGCTCTCTTTCCTTTAAGTGCGCTTTATGTCGTTCCGCTTGTTTTCGGTCGTTCACTTATTTCACAACCTTAACGAATTTCGACCTGGATTTGTGTCACGAGACACTAAGTCTCTCAAGCGGCTTTAAGAAAACAAAAACTATACAAAAGTTAATGGAAACTCGGAAATCAGTTTGAAAATAAAAGAGAAAGTACTAACGAAACAGGTTTCCCCGATAATATTAAGGAAATTGGTCTGTTTTGTCTTATTGCTATTGTTTGATGTGCACATTGTTAACGGCCGGAGAGCGAGATATTCGACTGGTCTCATGCCTGCACTATGATTACTTCATCGTCATCAAATTTGATTTTCCTATTCTAGATACTTTTAAAACAAATTCCGCCTCGTTAGCATCAAGGTATAGTTCGCAGTTTTTTCTTGATGATATAAGGGAATTTCTGTATCTGCAGTAGAGTCGTACCCAATTAGTTTAATTTGTTTATTATTGATTTTATCAGATTTTTTTTAAACATTTTTATAGAAGTGCTAGAAACTACATACTGTAATGTACATCGATAGGCGTAAAATTTGAACGACAGAGGAGCTAGCATCCACTGAGTGGATTGTCCGTTACTTTATTAAGGGTGGATTCTTAAGATCAGTTTGCTAACTGAAAAAATATGTTATATGTATGCTACACAGAGTTAACCCTTTCTATGGAGGGATTTCCAGCACTAACTAAGCTCAGATCTCAAACAAGAAAGCTCTTCAATAGGGCTAAAAAAAACTGGTGAGTGGGAATCGTACAAAAGGGCTCTAACAGAGTACAACCATGAAATTAGACGTGCGAAGAGAAATTCGTGGAAATTGTTCTGCCAGGGTATAAACGATTTACCCAGCAGCGCAAGAGTACACAAAATACTTTCTAAAGCACATACTAACAAAATGGGCTTATTAGAGAAACCCGATGGCTCGATTACCGAAAATGGGAAACAGACGTTAGAACTTTTAGCTCAAACTCATTTCCCAGGATCCTCAACCATAGAACCAAGCAATGAAGAACGGTACACTGTCCCAAAGCCGAGCAGACCAACCATATTGGACTGGAAAAACTCAGCCAAGATCTTCACTGCCAACAAGGTTAAATGGTCTATACGTAGTTTTAAACCATTTAAATCTCCTGGAGAAGACATGATATTTCCCGCTTTACTACAAAGAGGAATGGACCATCTTCTACCAACACTGTTATCCATATTTAGAGCAAGCCACGCATGGAGTTACATACCCATATCCTGGCGTAACGTTAAGGTGATATACATACCAAAAACAGGGCGCTGTTCGAGCAATAATCCTAAATCATATCGTCCTATCAGCTTAACGTCATTTCTCTTGAAAACTATGGAAAAGATTATTGATAGGCATATCAGATATTGGGCTTTGAAATCTCAACCCTTACACTCCAATCAATATGCATATCAACCAGGGAAGTCTACAACCCACGCCTTACAAAACCTAGTCACGAAAATCGAGAAATCGATTACGGACAAGGAAATAGCTGTGGGTTGCTTCTTAGATATCGAAGGGGCTTTTGACAACACTGCCTACTCTGCTGCACAAAAGCGTGGTATTGACCCAAAAACCTGCAGTTGGATCAAGGTCATGCTAGAACGCAGGAAAATAACTTCGACACTAGCCGACTCAACAGTCACAGTCACAGCTGCGAAAGGCTGTCCGCAGGGTGGGGTACTATCACCCATCCTCTGGTGCTTAGTAGTGGACGACCTTCTTCAAGACCTGAGTCACGGTACAGGGTTACGCTGACGACCTTGCCATCCTTGTTAGAGGTATATTTGAAGAGACGGTGACTGATCTAGTTCAGAATACCCTAAACCAGGTAGCAACCTGGTACACTAAAGCAGGATTGGGTATCAACCCAAAGAAAAGCACAATTGTTGCATTCACCAAAAGGAGGTGTAAGGACATAATTGTAATTTAGTCAGCTTAAGCTGACTAAATTACAAAGACTGACATTCCTGGGTATTACTGGGGCGATGCGCACCACTCCCACAGCTGCCTTAGAGGTGCTTCTCAACCTAGCACCTTTACACTTAGAAATACAGAAAGAAGCCAGATTCACCACATACAAACTTTTGAGCTCGGAGAACGAGTCAGAGCGCAAAACAGCTTGCCCAACTCTCTCCGCGGAATTCAACAAGGACCCTAGCGATACCTCTTTCTGATTCAATGGTACCGAAATTTAATTTCACAAAGCCATTCAAAGTTGTCCTAACTGAAAGGGAGGATTGGGCCACAAACAAACCCACTCCAAAACCAGTATCCATAATCTGGTACACAGACGGGTCTAAAACGGATCAAGGTGTAGGAGCAGGAGTTTATGGAGTGCGCCCAAATGTCAAATTCTACTGTAGCATGCACATAACATCCACTGTTTTTCAGGCGGAGACTCATGCTGTTGAACTATGCATTAGAGAAAATATCAGACGGGGCTACAAAAACCAACAAATATATATTCTCTCGGACAGCAAGGCAGAAATAATATCACTTCAGTCCATTCAAATCTACTCCAAACTTGTTTGGAATTACCTCCAATGCCTGATTGAACTCGGAAATAAGAACAGAGTTAGTCTCATTTGGATTCCGGGACACAGCGGCTATGAAGGTAATGAAATGGCCGACTTAATTGTTAGGAAAGGCACTCAAAGCTTTTTATGCCAAAAAACTCGGAAAAAAGAACATCTGATTATCTAAATGACGAAACAGCTCCTTCCGACCTAGTCCAACACAATCTTATAAAACTGACGTATTCAGTGAAGGTTTTCCAACTGCCATGCCCTCAAGGACAGCGATTAATCAACAGTCGGGGATTTCGTATTGGGGTTTCACACCAGAAACCCTACTGACGCCGGAAAACAACAAACATTTAATCAAATTTGCTTCTATGGTAGCTTACCATGAAAAAATTCCATTCTTATACTTAAAATATGGTTTCAAATACCCAGAAAAGGCGTTTTCAAAGTATATCGATAAAGCAGTTTCCGAACGTTTTCAACAATCGCATGTGCCGTGAATGGGAATCGAATGTCAACCGCATAGTCGGCGGGAATACAAAATCATCCGTTTTTCAGAATAAGCGTGATTAGCTTTATTTAATAAAGACCGCACTTCAGGTAAAATTAGAATTCCTATCTAACTCGTCGATGCTGGTCTCCTTTTTGAAAGGAAAGATTTTCAGTGTGTCTGGAATAGCTATACAAGAAAAAAAACTCCAAAAATTTATCTATTTAAATGGAAGTGAGCAGTTACTGCATTCTATAAGGTCTTAGATTATATACCTAAAAGGATTGGCCATGCCACAATAAAAAAATCTACCAATGGTCTGGGCGAAACTTTATTATTTTTCGGGTCAAAGTCGGAGCATATCATCAGTTTTTTCGAGATTATAAAGTTTCTTGGAAAGTTAATTTTGTTCTTAAAATAAAAATATTTAAAATAGAGATTTTTGGCCGATTAAACATTGAAAAAGCCCGTGTAGACTATTCGAATTTTAAAGCCCACAGAAGTAAAAACGAATTTGCTACCTTATCAGACTTAAGAGATGTGACGAATTGTTAAAACGTATACAAACCCATTACGTCTACTTGTGGTTTGAATTTCGAAAAAATTGTGAAACAGGTTTTTAGACGATTTCATAAGATGCAACTTGATATCTCATCATTTACTTGCCCTTGGTTCTTGAAATTCGAAACATCGTGAAATTGGTATTTAGGTCATTACATCAAATGCCGTAATAACCAATTTTATATCTCATCAGAACTAAGGGATGGCAAAAATTGTGAAAACATATGCAAATCCTTGGGGGTTGAATATTCAAAAATTGAGAAATGGGTTTGTAGACGATTATATAAAAAGTCTGTGGAAGTAAAGAGCGATCTAATATCTCATCAAACCTAAGAAATATGTCTAAGCTTTGAAAAGCATACAACCCCCTTACACCCATTAGGATTGAATATCTGAAAATAATGAAATTGACTTTTTGGCGCTTATATAGGAAACCTTAGGAAGTAAAAATGAATTATATATATCATCAGATATGCAACCTCCTTACACCCACTTGGAGGTTAAATATCCAAAAATCCTGAAAGCAATTCATAGATAAATATGAAGACAACACGAGAAAGTAAAAACCAATTCAATTTCTTATCACTTCTAAAAGATATGATGGAATTCGTGAAAACGTGTTCAACCCTTTTATACCCTCTTAGGGGCTGACAAAGGAAAAAATTTAATAACAAGTTTTGAAAGTGAAAAGATATTCGATAGACCTGAGGGAGAATTGGGGAAAAAGTATACAACCCCCTTTCCACCCCCTTAGGGGTCGAATTTGAAAAAATCCTGAAATTGCTGTCTAGGTATTTATATGAAGAAGTCGTAAAATAAAATTGAATTCAATATTTGGGAAGACCTAATAGATATGACGAAAACCATGAAAATATATGCATTCTATTTTCACTAATAATTTTTTTCGCCCCCCTTCCGAACACCAATTGATATTTGAACATTTTTTTATCGAAATTACTTCTCTAGTTGATTTACATGTGCATACCGAGTTTGTATCATAAGCCGTTCTATAGACAGCAAAAACACAACCCACCCCCGTACCATACTACCCCTATAAAAAATTATATTTTTCCAACATGCTACTACTATAGCTCTATCCAAATACCGAGTTTCAGCTTTATGTCATTATAGGTTCTCGAGATATAAAAATCGGAACCTTTTCCTTTTCACCCTCCCCCACCCTCACCCTCTACACCACCAACCCCCTCTGCTAGGGGTCTATTAGGCCTACTTCTGGTAAAAATTGTATGCCTCTATCTTACACTGTTCTTGAGATATGAGACGTGATTTTTTATAAAAATTCTTATCCCCTCCACTTTCATGCCCCACCGCCCCCTTAAAAAATTTTACTTTCAGCAAACTTCATTTATTAACCTTTATACGTAAACCGAATTTTATTTGGCTAGTACAATTGGTTCGTGAGATATCGTAATCTAAAGTTTTTCACCCCCACCCCCGTACGCCCCTGCCCACACTAAAAAATTTATTCCCGATCTATTCTCCTAGTATATCTAGAGATGTTTCTTAAGTTTTAACTTCGTAGAATGTCTCAATCTCGGCTTTTTTGCATTTCGGACGCATTATTTTTCCCCCTCTCCTTCACCCTTTCACCCATATCGGCAATTTTTTTGCAAATGGGTCTACTATTGAAGCTCAAATAAATAAATTCCAAGTTGCAGCTTCCTAGCATAAGCGGTTGCTGAGATCTAGAAACCAAAATTTTCCGTCTAAAACGGTTCCCCCACCTACCCTTAACACCCCTTCCCTGAAAAGATGTCTACTTAAAGGGATATACCCAGTCTAACCACGAAAAAAAAATCAACTAAATAGCCCAAATGGTTTGGGTGCTACGAGTCTTCAAACAATTTTGCGTACACGGGTAGACGTACGGCGGACAGACGGACTGAAAATTTTTTTGCTTTTTTGTTTCTACTAGTCATGAAACGTAAAAAAAAAATTGTTGAGGATAGAAAATTTTTTTTTTTTAAAAATCGATCACAATACTGTATTATTGAAATAATAAAGTAAAAGAGCCAAGTTGTTTTATGCTCATGTCAAAGTAAAAGCTGCACGGGCGTACAAAACTGATTATTTTAGAAGCAAAATTTTTGGCGCGCATTTTGAAAGTTTTTTGATTTTATTAAATATGTTGCATAAACATACTGCAGTCACGATCTGCTGCAAGCCAATCGTGTGATAATCTAGATGAAATACTGAACTCCGATTTATATTGTAAGTGGGAATAAAGTAGAATAAAGAACGTGCATGTAATTTGTCCTGTATTGAAGACTCTCATTTAGTTGCTACTCGAAACTAAAAAAAAATATCATCAGTGTTCAATTCATATCTGGCTCTCAATGAGTCACCGAAAGCAAAATTTTCCCTTTTCAAGGACTTTCACATGGGCGGTGCAGCAAGGACTCACTCGATTTCTAGTTTATTAATCCTTTTACCTAGAACTATTGTTGCAACATACAATTTTGTACAAAACATCATATTCCTAGATTGAATCGTTCAAAGACTATCGGAAAGTAACCTTGAACACGTGTCTTAGGACTTTCTGTATTGGAGCTACTCGAAGGAGTAGGACGATTTTGCCCGTTAACGAACTTAGCCTTACAAATTCGACCAAACATCCAGATTTAAAATTTCAAGATCGTAGGTCAAGGTGTTCTTGAGTTATGATGCTAACGGACAGATGGGCAGGCGGACGGACATCAAGCGGATTTAAAGGTTTTGGCCCAAATAAACAGAAAATAATATTTAACTTTTTTTGGTCTGATCTAAACGTTACAAAGTTTTGGGCTGGATTAAACTTATACTACTCTCAGATTTCATCTAGAGTATAAAACTATATATCTCTTTGTAATCTACGTATGTATGCTTTGCAGATGCATGTTATTTTATTATACAGGGTGTTTGGTACTCCGTCCGCCACCTTGTAAGGGGTTATTCCTTGATATATTTGGAGAAAAAAATTGTTCTACAGGGTGGGTCAATTTTCAATATCAGTGGAGATACAGGGTGGTTAAGAAAAGTGTTTTTGACCGGTACCCTCACTCACTTAAAACGTTATATCTTGAAAACGCATAATCACAAGGCAAAGTGTTATAACTCGTTTTTTAGGGAATATAATTACCTTTCATTTGATGTAACATTCTAAATTGTAACTGCACCCAATCTTGAGATATTTACTCGAAAACACAAATTTTTCCTATGTTCAGTACCTGAACAAGATCAATGCACCGCCTGAATAATGCACGGTCATTTGAGTTCATGAGACCTTTGGATCGCAGAAATAATGTGTGTCGGGTAGTCATTCAGTGTATCGATATTTAGTGCTGACACTTTTAGTCAGCATAAATATGATTATATGAATGCACTCACCTGACCTGCATTATTCTTGCGGTCATTTAACTTAGCACCTAAGCAAAATTATTTCATTTTTTATTGTTAACGTAATTATAGATAGTAAGCAAAATTAGTTTATAAATATTAAAGAATATCGAAATAATAAACACTCCACCAAAAACCGGCAAACGAAAAGTATTTTCATTTGTCATTCCTAAAGTTTCCTCAAACCCTTATATTTTATAGTAACGGCTGGTGGGGCCGGTTCCTATAAATCCTTCCCTTTTTAAAACAACCGCTTCACTCGAGTTCTATTTCCTCGTTATCGACTGAAGCTACTTCATCGGCTGCAACTTAGAGTTAAAACAGCTGGTGTGGCTGGATTTAACACTTCTCTGCCGCCGAAACATTGGTCCGTCGAGCCGGATCTTTGATTGATCTGCAGTCCGTCGAGTCTTCAGGACAGTCATTAGTCCGTTTGCGCTGTTCGATATTTTTTGCACTCAAATTTTAAAATCGTTTTTGACTGCAATATACCGGACATCGTTTTAGAAGCTGCCGTCGTCGAGCCATACAATACCAAGAGTATTTGATTTTTGCACTTAAGTTCCAATATCGTTCTTGACTGCAAAAAAAGGATCGCCGCGTCGTTGACAACACCGTACACTATGAATACTGAGGTCCTTCTTGTGGATCAGCAAAAGGTGGCTGAATCCTTACTGAATTTGGAGAAGAACTTCAAGAAAGACAGCAGTTCCAGAAAAGACAGAGAGTACTTCAATAAGAAACTAAGAAGTATTGAAGAGCTCTGGAAGAGTTTCCAGGCAAATCATGACAATCTTCTAGCCACTTTGAGTGGCGAACACCCATATTTTAGAGAAGAATTGTATGAGGCCACTAGAATCCAATACGAGGCGACGAAAGCCACGTATGACGAAGGACAGCGTCTGCTTTTCCAACACGATATTGCTAAGCCTATCACTGGTCACGCTTCTGCTGTAACTACATCAACACCGGCTACTTCCATAGTCAATACCTTAGCTTGGCCACCATCTACGACTAGTACCCACGAAACGAAATCGCTAGTATGGCCAGCAACGGTAGATCCTACCGTGAGGCTAGGTTCAACAACAAACACGATGCCATCAACCGAGCCATGGCGCACATAGAATCATTTAACAGGAGCAATTCCGAACTTCAATGCACCAGACCACAGCGTGCCAAAACTACCGCCCATAACCATTCCTATGTTCAACGGCGACTACAGGGAATGGAGGGTTTTCAGTGACCTATTCAAGACGGTCATACATAACAACCCCTACCTAGGATCGATCCAGAAGATGCAGTATCTGGTAAGCTATTTGCAAGGTGAAGCAAAGAATGCTATCTCCCATCTTCAGCTGGATGCCGTAATAATATTACAAGAACGATTCGCAAGCAATAAAAAAATGACAATGTCGTACTTAGACACAATGTTGGACATGAAGAAAGTCGAACATAGGAGTGCGGCAGGAATCATTAACCTGTATAATGTGCTGCGCTACTGTCTTGCTGCCCTAAAAAACATGGGTACAATACCGAATATTGGGAGAAAGCATGCGTATGTTCGAAGAGAGTCTAGGAAACAGTAGAGAAATGCCAGTCATACAGCAGCTATACGACTTCTTATTAAAAAGACATCAAGTCTTGACAACAATAAAGCCACATGCGTACGAAGCTCAGATCAGTAAAAAATCATTCACATCATTGACAAAAATTTCTTGCACATATTGCAAAGAACAACATTCTGTATATCGTTGTGAAAAAGTCAAGAAAATGACCGTCGATGAACGCCAGAAATTCGTTTCCGCAAACAATCTATGCAAAAACTTCTTGATTCATGCAAAAGACACAAAATGCAAAAGTAAGCGCAATTGCTTCGGGTGCAATAAACCTCACCATACATTACTGCATTACGCCAGCTCGAAGACAATAAATGCTAACGTTGCCACTAGTGACCAAACTGAAAAGTCAGCTGTAGCGCATAATGATACGAATGTTCTCCTTGCCACTGCTCAAGTTAACGCATCAACAAACTCTGGGCAGAAACTTCTACTACGAGCCTTGATTGATCCTGGTTCACAATCATCCTTTGTGACCTCAAAAACCGTTAAAAAACTTGGACTACCAACCCAAAGTATTTTGGCCGGCATATCTGGTATCGGTGGCACTGCTTCCTCAACAGTTCGAAGCAAGGTCATGCTTACGGCTTCGCCAAGATTTTCATCGAATTTTACTCTGCTGATTGAGGCGCTGATCATGCCCAAACTCACTACGTTGATACCAGATCAACGGGTGCACATAAGCAATTCCAGTCGACTCACCACATTAAATCTCGCAGACCTCAATTTTGCAAAACCTGGCAGAATTGATATGATTCTTGGTGCGGATGCCTTCGAAGAGATAATTGAAGAGGGCCTTAGAAAAGAAAATCCATTACTCGCACAAAAAACGAAGCTTGGCTGGATTTTGTCAGGAAAAACCAGACCCAATGCTGAACTAAAATCAAAAACGATATCCTCTCACATATCTATGACAGATTTCCATAAGACCGTGGAAAGATTTTTTGAGATGGATAATGAAGAAAGCGAGAGAGCACCTGCAATAGAGGAAATCAAATGCGAAGAACACTTTCAAACAACCCATAGTAGAAATACCGATGGAAGATATACAGTGCAACTACCATTTAAAGACGAGAAGTACTTAAAACCACTTGGAGAGTCTAGAAACAGGGCGTTGTTAAGATACAGGCAAGTCGAAAATAGGCTTGAAAAAAATACAGATTTGAGAAAATCCTACAATCAGTTCCTAGAGAAGTATCTTGAGCTTGGGCATATGGACAAAGTTCTACCTTATGTTGGTGATACTCGAAACGTCTTTTACCTACCTCATCATCCGGTTCTCAAAGAAGACAGCACTACTACAAAGCTTCGAGTTATTTTCGATGCTTCAGCCAAAACATGAGACGGAAGCAGTTTGAACAAATTACTCTATACCGGAACCAAGTTGCAACAGGATCTATCGCAAATTTTGTTGAGATGGAGGAAGCATAAGTACGTTTATACTGCCGACATCGAAAAAATGTTTCGCCAAATAAGCCTTGCAGTGGAAGACCGAAATTTTCATCGCATTCTATGGCGAAAGGATAAAACCCTACCGGTAGAAGAATATCGACTCAACACTGTCACATATGGAACGGCTAGTGCCACATATCTAGCCGTGAGATGCTTGGCACAACTAGCAGATGATGAGGTAGAAAAATATCCGCTTGCCTCGAATACATTAAAAAATGATTTCTACGTCGACGATATGCTGAGCGGTGCTGCCACGAAAGAACAAGCCATGATTCTACAAACGGAAATAACAGATCTGCTCAGAAAAGGCGGGTTCAATCTAAGAAAATGGACGAGTAACAACGCAGAATTACTAGCCAACATACCCGAAGAAGCGAAAGAAAAGGGTTTGCTACATATTACCGAGGACGCTTCGTTAAAAACATTGGGTATAATCTGGAATCCGGCCCGAGATGAATTCCAATTTAAGATAGCAGACTTTGACAAATCAAAAAAACTAACGAAGCGGCAGTTGCTATCCAATATCGCAACAATTTATGATCCTCTACAATGGCTTGGCCCTGTGACAATTCGAGCTAAAATATTGATGCAGGACATCTGGAAGTCAGCGATAGACTGGGACCAAGTTCCCTCCGAGAAAATATTAGATCGCTGGATTAACTTCGAAGGCGAACTACGAAGCTTAGAAGATATCAGAATCCCACGTTGGATTCACTATGCTAATAACTGTAAAGTTGAACTACATGGCTTCTGCGACGCTTCAGGCATATGCAGCAATGGTCTATTGTAAATCTACTAGCTCTGATGGATCGATTAGGATCACACTTCTTTGTGCTAAAACTAAGGTGGCTCCCATAAAGGCCAAGATATCGCTACCAAAGCTTGAACTAAACGCAGCCGTACTACTGGGAAATTTGCTTCACCAAACAGCGAATTCGATGTCTACACAAATCTTCGCCTGGAGTGACTCAATGATAACGCTATGATGGATCAAAAGAGACCCAGCCTCTCTGGATACTTACGAGTCTCAAAGATTCAGAACTTAGATGGCGAAAAATGGCAATGGAGTCACGTAAAATCAAAGGACAATCCAGCCGACTGTGCCTCAAGAGGAATCAGTCCTAAAGAATTGTAAAATCATACGTTATGGTGTAATGGACCAGAATGGCTACAACACGTAGGATATATAGAAACACCTGCCGCAGTTACATTAATCAGTACAACAAAAGAAGAAATTGAACTTTTGAAACGTTACTCTGATCTAACGAAACTCATCAAAATAGTGGGTTTGTGCCTTCGATTCATTCACAACGTCAGGAAGCCACGTCAAGAAAGAAAAGTTGGAAGAATACAGCCCAAGGAACTTGAAGAAGCTCATTTAAGAATCATATCGCTGATACAAAAGACAGAGTTTTCTCAAGACATAGCTGACTTAAGAGCGAACAAGCAATCAAACACTAGGTTAAGGTGTCTAGCTCCTTTCATCGACGCCTCTGGCATCCTTCGAGTTGGTCGCAGACTGCGAAACGCAGACATTTCGCAAGAAGCCAAACATACTATTTTATTGCCACAACGACATCATATAACCTACCTGATCGTAAAAGAAGCCCATATAAGAACCATGCATGGAGGTTTGCAACTCGTTCGTAACTACTTGAGGATGAGGTACTGGATAGTAAATGACCAAAAGGTTATTCGGTACGAAATCCATCGATGCATAACCTGCTGCAAGTACGCAAACAAGAATAACCAGCAGATAATGGGTAATCTACCAGCCGTGCGTATAACTCCATCAGACGCCTTTTCACATTGCGGAGTCGACTATGCTGGTCCGTTTAAAACGAGAATGTCTAAAGGACGTGGAACGACCACATTGAAAGGATACATTGCCTTATTCGTATGCATGGTAACGAAAGCTATTCATCTAGAACTGGTGAGTGATATGTCAACAGAAGCATTCCTTGCAGCCTTCAAGCGGTTCATCAGCCGAAGAGGACTTTGTCAGGAAATATTCAGCGACAATGGAACAAACTTTGTTGGTGCAAATAATCAAATGGACAAGGACATTCAAGAAGCCATTGAACGATCAACGAACGACGTAGCGCGTATCACAGCAAAGGACGGTGTTACATGGAAGTTCATACCAGTCGCCACACCGCATTTTGGAGGATTGTGGGAAGCTGGCGTGAAATCTGTTAAAGGACATATCAAACGTGTCTTTGATGAGTCAAAAATAGTTCCAACTTTTGAAGAATTTGCAACAGTTTTATGTCAAATCGAAGCCTGTCTCAACTCTAGGCCAATAACACCGATATCTAGTGATCCCAACGATCTAGAAGCTTTGACGCCAGGACATCTTTTAATTGGTCGTCCGCTATTAGCACTTCCTGAACCAGACAAGTCAAGCAGGACTCTACACGAACGTTGGCAGATCCTCACAGCAGTGCATCAGATATTCTGGAAAAGATGGTCAACTGAATATCTTCATAACCTTCAGAGACGAACGAAATGTACTAAGAACGCCGAAAATCCTAGAGTAGGAGAACTAGTCCTCATAAAAGAAAATAGCACGCCTCCAACACAGTGGCCGCTAGCACGAATTCACGAGGTACAGCCCGGGTCAGATGGTAAGGTACGAACTGCAACAGTCAGATATCACGGCAATAAGCTCAAACAAGTCGGAGTTGTAAATCTATGTCAACTTCCAGTTGAAATATCTGAAGAGCCCACTGCGGCGCCGGTAGTATCACTTCACACACAAACGTTCAAGCGATCAGTCCCAAAACATCTTCCGCAAAAACGAAAACAAGAAGAAGTGCCAGTAGAACAACCAAGAGCTCAGCAAAAAAGAACGAGGATCGCGCCGTGCACATGGGCCACCAAGATACTGAACATGATCATACTATTACTGTCACTTCTAACATTAGGACTTGCCGACCCAAGGATTCAGCTAGGTAGTAACTCTACCTACAATATTTTCTCGCCAAATGGAGGATTCTATATTGAAAGATTAGGACATGCTCAAGTCTTTCGTGGAAATCTAAGACTGGAAGTAAACTTTCCCATCGATAGTATGTTAAAAGATGAGGAAAATGTGTTGTCTACCTTGAAACAAATCGAAGATATGTGTCTCAAAACGAGCGAATTATCAGCTATAACGCACTGTGGCACCCTTACTCAACACATGAAATCAAGACTGAAGGATATAATTGGTCATATACAGGAAGTCAAATCTGCTCCATATTCGAGAAAGAGAAGAGGTATTTTTGGGAAATGTCTCACAGCTGTATTCGGAGTAAACGACGAGGTCTATACTGACATTGACGCGCTAGAGCATAATCAAAACAGTATGCTGAAGGCTGTTAACCAACAAAACATGCTCTTAAATACACGAAACTTTGGAGAAAAGGTAAATCAAGTAATTGATTCAATTAACGAGATGAAAAGATGGTACACTCAAGTCGACCACAATAAGCTGAGTATCCAAGTGATTTCCACCTACCTCACGGCTATGGATTACTATGATGAAGTCCAACAAAGATATTCAATTCTAGCCAGGGCTCTATATGGACACGAAAGCATTTTGAACTTTCTCCCTTTAAGCACGGTGAACTTGACAATTCAAAGCGTTTCATACAAAATCGGCCTTAATTTTAAAATACTTCGGACTCCACAGAAAAGAATAACGATGAAACATGAAAGAAACGCAATATCTGTCTACGGTTATTTTACAATAATCGATAGGAGCAGTTATGACTTAATGCATGTGACAGCAATACCACACAAGCTGCAAGAGAATCACTATTCAATGCTCGCCACTGGTACTCCAACATTGGCAGTAAATTTCAATCAGCGAGTTTACTTTACATTAGACGAAAACCAGCTGAAATCCTGCACGATGGAAGAAGAACTATATATATGCTCTCCTGGCCTGATCAGCAACATGAATAATCGACCAAGTTGCATCGTTGACGAAATCTACAACAGACATAATCGAGCGCTATGTCCAGTATTCGAGACCACGACCACCCGAACATTGTGGAAAAAACTAATGATGAAAAACACCTGGCTATTTGTAGCAGATAAACCAATCGCAACACACATCGTATGTAATGGCGAAAGAGAAGAAATCCTGCTTAAGGATGTAGGCATAATACGTCTGACGGGAAACTGCATAATTCAAACTCAGGAGATATCGCTTCAATCAACACTCGACGAAGAAAAGATAGTTTCCAGCAGCTTTATTAAAGATGTAGCACCAGAGAGGTTCTCAGCAGAGCTCCAACATCCTTCAGCTATTTCGGATCCCATAACCAAGGTCTCCGAACAACTTTTTACCGCCTACAACGGTGCTTCGGGAAATCAAGAAGCACGTCACTCCAGCAGCAACAACCATTTCTATCACACTGATAGTACTGGTAGCTGCCAATATCTTATGGAAGAGACTTAAAGGATACATCGCAAGAAGGAAGGACGAAGTCGCAATTACTATGACTGACAACGACGATCCAACACCGCTCATGGAAAAGTTCAACAGGGTATTTGCTTTCGGCCGCCCAAGAGTTTCGGCGGCAGAGAAGTGTTAAATCCAGCCACACCAGCTGTTTTAACTCTAAGTTGCAGCCGATGAAGTAGCTTCAGTCGAGAACGAGGAAATAGAACTCGAGTGAAGCTGTTATTTTAAAAAGGGAAGGATTTATAGGAACCGGCCACACCAGCCGTTACTATAAAATATAAGGGTTTGAGGAAACTTTAGAAAATGACAAATGAAAATACTTTTCGTTTGCCGGTTTTTGGTGGAGTGTTTATTATTTCGATATTCTTTAATATTTATAAACTAATTTTGCTTACTATCTATAATTACGTTAACAATAAAAAATGAAATAATTTTGCTTAGGTGCTAAGTTAAATGACCGCAAGAATAATGCAGGTCAGATGAGTGCATTCATATAATCATATTTGTGCTGACTAAAAGTGTCAGCACTAAATATCGATACACTGAATGACTACCCCCGACACACATTATTTCTGCGATCCAAAGTTCTCATGAACTCAAATGACCGTGCATTATTCAGGCGGTGCATTGATCTTGTTCAGGTACTTAACAGCTACGTCAACCCTAAAAATTCAGCGATCAATGTAGTTTTTCTTAGAAAACCCCATTATAAAAATGTCATCTTAATTTTATTTTTTTATAAACCGTATTATTACCTACAAAAGCTGCATACATATGTATGAGTTACGATTAACATTTTAGAAGTAATAGGTAAAAATACATATCGCATAAAAATTAAATATTTCAAAAGTCAGTGCCATAAAGTGGACCTCGTCTAAGAACCTGTTTAATTTGTCGGTAGTACTGAAGTATTTTATTGCACATTTATTACTATTTAAAATATGTAGGAAAACAATGAAATGTAAGTGAGTTTCAACATAATTGATGCTTTTACCTGGATGTGGTAGGTAATACTGGGTGCGGTACTATGCCTTTTTTATTAGGGTGTCTTACAAAATAAAAAGCCTATAAAAGCAAAACTACCTTCATATTTCTATCAGTTTTAGTTACGTTGCTAAAAGAAGAAAGTGTCAGTAGAATTAAAAAAATAATTTCAAAATGCCTGAGTACTCCAATGAAGAATATGCTAACATTGTGTTAATTTATGGAGAGTGTCGCGGAATTGGACGAGCCGCGCGAAGGCTTTACTATCAGAGACATCCTCATCGACGGAAACCTGGCAGGGTAGTATTTCAAGACGTTTACAGGAGAATTAGGGAAACTGGCAGCGTTAGAACAAGCAGAGTAAATGCAAATCCTGTGCCGATAATTGATGAAAGAATACTGCAAGCAGCTCAAAATGGTCCATCGATCAGTATCCGATGCGTGGCATTGCAGTTAAACATCTCTACTTGGAAAGTTTGGAGTATTTGAAAAGTAGAACGCTTCCATGCCTACCATCACACACCTGTACAGGAGCTGCTACCCATTGATTTCCCCAAAAGGATGGAGTTTTGCAGTTGGCTCCCTGAACGACAAATAGATGACGATAATTTTTTCAACAATATTCTGTGGACTGATGAGTCCCAATTTACCAGAGACGGTATCACAAACTTCCACAGCCTACAAACGTGGCTGAGAGCAATCCACATACAAGAAGAGCGGCATCATTTCAGCACAGATTCAGTGTCAATTTATGGGCAGGTGTGATTGGTGACGATTTACTTACATTTTTTATCAAATGATCTACAGGACTTGTTGGATGATATTCCACTGGTACGGTTGGCTTCCATGTTTTACCAACACGATGGTGCTCCAACTGATTACGGCCGACAAATCACAGATTGGTTAAATTCCAATTATAGCTGTCGTTGGATCGGTAGAAATGGACCGATACACTGGCCTGCAAGATCTCCTGATCTTACTATTATGGACTTCTTTGTATGGGGACGGATGAAGGACCTTGTCTACGCAACGGCAGTAGTAACATTGGAAGATCTAAATACCAGGATCGATGCGGCAGCAATAGAAATAAGCCAACAGTTGAGAAATATGAATATCAATACCAAACGAGCTTTAGCGTGCATTCCAAATGAAGGTGGCCATTTTGTACATTTATTATACTAAAAAAAATTTAAATAAAACATAAAAACCATTATTAATTTCTTTCAGTTCAAGCAAGTAGTGTAGATCAACATGCACATGCACTGACTTTCGGGCCTATTACGAAACTCGAGTCGAGTGAGTAACTCGACTCACATTTGGACTCGACTCGAGCTAAAGTTGGTATTATGAAACTCGACAATTGGAAAGTCACTTCATTTTCAGCAGTCGACTGAGTTTGACATTTCTTATAGGAAAATACTCAATCGATCGGCTCTCATAATACGCAGTTCTCTTAACTCACACTTTTTTTAAAGTGACTAAAAGTCTCGTAGTTTCGTAATAGGCCCGTTTGTAAATATTTAATTTTTATGCGATATGTATTTTTACCTATTATGTACTTCCAACATGTTAATCGTAACTCATACATATGTATGCAGCTTTTGTATGTAATAATACGGTTCATAAAAAAATAAAATTTAGATGACATTTTTATAACGTGGTTTTCTGAGAAAAACTACATTGATTACTGAATTTTTAGGGTTGACGTAGCAAAAATTTGTGTTTTCGAGTAAATATCTCAAGATTGGGTGCAGTTACAATTTAGACTGTTACATCAAATGAAAGGTAATTCAATTCAATAAAAAAACGAGTTATAACACTTTGCCTTGTGATTATGGGTTTTCAAGATATAACGTTTTAAGTGAGTGAGGGTACCGGTCAAAAACACTTTTCTTAACCATCCTGTATCTCCACTGTTATTGAAAATTGGCCCACCCTGTAGAACAATTTTTTTCTCCAAACATATCAAGGAATAACCCCTTACAAGGTGGCGGACGGAGTGCCAAACACCCTGCATATGTACATATTTAATTATGATCCGATTCTGTAACTGAAATCAGAAACGAGTAGCTTTTTCAAATGCGTACTTTTTTGATAAACACCAAATTTTGATATTTCGTCAGACTTATTTCTGTAATGCAACCATTTTTATACTCTAGATGAAAGCATATAGAGTATAATAAGTTTAATCCAGCCCAAAAGTGTGTAACGCATAGAACCGAGCCTCGGACGAAAAAAAGTTATATAATATTTATTGTTTATTTGGGGCCAAAAACTCCAAGTCCGCTTGACGTCCGTCCGTCTGTCTGTCCGTTAGCACGATAACTCAAGAACGCCTTGACCTAGGATGTTAAAATTTTGAATCTGGATGTTTGGTCGAATTTTTAAGGCTAAGTTCACTAACGGGAAAAATCGTCCTACTCCTTCGGGTAGCTGCCATACAAAGTATCCTTAAAACGTGTTCAAAAATATTGACCAATAACTTCAGAAGGGTTTAAGCTACGACCTTGCAATTTTGTATGTGTTGATTTTCCAATAGTTGGAGCTAAATGTATGATTATGAAAAAAATCCTATTAGTCCTTCGTGTAGCTGCCATACAAATATCTTCTCAAAATGTCTTCACTTAATTTACGGAACTCACTATTAGGCGCTGTACATATCGCACACGCCCGAACGAATTTTCCGATACGATTTATCTTTTTTCGACCTATTGTGAAATTTTTAGTTATTGAAAAGTTAGTTATGATCGTAAATTATAATATTTTCAAGAATATCATGAAAGAAAATCTCTAGGGACTTGTAGTTTTAATTGATAATAAAAAGAAAAATGAATCCGTCGTACGACTAAAATATTCGCACGACGTATTCATACCGACAGACGGACTTTGTTTCAGATTGTTATGTGCTAATTTTGTGCCCATAACACGAGCTCTGATAATTAGTTTCCTTTTCCTAGATCGCGGCGAGGGACGATGATGGAAGGAGATGACGACTCGTTAACCGGACGCTGGAACCCACCCGCGCAGGCAACGGATTCGATCGCCAAACGCTGCCGACGTTCCGCTTTTTGGGGTCAACCCCTCTTTGCATTTATCATTAGTTTTAATTAGCTTTTTGCATACCGTCGACGGGGACGTCCGTAACGTCCGCCGTTGTACTGGGCAACGCGGTCCTCAAAGTAACCAACGCGGATATTCGAGGCCGACAAGCCTTACAGGAAGGCTCTGGAGGCAGGGGAAGATGCTTGATGTTGCGTAGTTCATTCGGACAAATAAAGTCAACCTCTTTCCCGACACCGCTGACCATCCCGTGCACCTCGGACCAGGAGTACTACTTCGTAGAGGCATGCAGCCTTAGGCGACAAGCCGGGACGGCCCCTGTTCGGGAACCGTATGTGAATCCCGGTAACTGGTGAGGAAATCGACGATTCAATCCCAAAGGCTTCGAAGCACAAGCGCAACTGGTCCTCGTAGTGATCGAGTTATAAAACGAACCACGGAATGGAGCAGAAATCAATTCGGGATGTGGCAAAATTATGGCAGCGGCTTATCGCATCATTTGAACCGGCCACAGCAGAGTCTGCGAATGCAAGCGATCATCAATCCCGCCAAAATTTGAAAAGGCACAAATTTCGGAATGGTGGTTGTCAGCGTTTCGAAATTGATAGGCAAGCGTGACATTGGAACACGAATGAAAAGGGATAAAAGGGGAAAGTTCCTTTGCCCGGGGCTTTTTTCCCTGTTCTGGTGCTGGACTCGACGGATGTCGGACTGGAGAGTTGGTGCGGCTGCGAAGATTGAGGACCGAGTATTGGATTGCGGTTGGTGAGTGGTTTCGGGAGTCGTGTCGAGTCGCCGTGGAGTCTTTTAAGCATTTCCCTTTTGTCCGGAGAGTTTAGCTGGAACGACCAGACAAGTATTGAAGGTAAGCGTTGAGGACCGCGAGCTGAGGACCTCCCCGATCGAGAGGTATTGCAGGTAAAGGAATTACTTGATATTTTGAATTTTCTTTTCTTGCTCGCGCGTCAAAGTGAAATTACTTGTTTCGTTTATGCTATTAATCCAATATATTCTTAGAACGAATATGGATTCTTGTTTTCATTTAATTTCTTTTGTGGTTGTTCGCGTTAGTGAGGTCTCCTACTCGTCCTCTTTTAAATAAAAACGATTAGGTGGCGCCCAAGACAAAGAGAGAGGTAGTCCCAGAAATCCCCCCGTCTTCGACTAAGCAGAGCCTGGGTGTGCGGCTGTATTGGCGACGTGAGTCCGAGCCGGAAGCTTGTCAGCGAAATCCTTTTACATTTTTTGGTATTTTCCATACAAAAAATCCTAAAGAAACGTGTTCAACAATATTTTCCGATAACTTTTGAACGCTTCAAGCTACGAATTTGAAATTTTGTACACATTAATTTTTAAATGGTTCCAGGGAAAAGGATAAATGTGTAAGAAATCGAGTGACTCCTTCTTGCACCTCCATGTGAAAGTCCTTCAAAAAGATATGAAATTAAGCACTGACGATATTGTCTTTTAGTTTCTAGTAGAAACCGAATGGGGTCCTTAATAAAGGACATATGTACAACATGCACACACGTAATTCTACATTATTTCCAACTACAATATAAATCGGAGTTCAGTATTCATCTAGAGTATAATACGATTGGCTTGCAGCCGATCGTAACTGCACTATGTTTCTAATACTAATTTAATGAGAAGGCTATATTGTTGTGAAATCAAAGGGACTGGTCAACGAAAAGATTTCTTTCGATGCAAAGCATTTGTACAGAAATGGATATTTTAATAAATATTAATTTTCCAAGTACAGATGCATGTTCGAAATGTTCACGTTTGTAACGATTTTGGATGGCCCAAATATAACGTTATGCAAAATAACGTTATATTGTAGGAAATACGCCATTGGATCCAAGATCCAAGCCGTCCAAGGTTACCATGACAACCAATGAAAACAAACAACAAAATATTCCTTCATAATTATTTCACGTGTGTTTTTGGCAAGCAAGATCCCTTGGCATCCTTGGATCCCATGGTGCTTCCAAAATAATGTTGGTCTCTATTTTATACGTTCTTTTACACCGGGGTGTCCTATCCTTAGTTACCTTATCTAAGTATAAGGTTTACATGTTAATCTTCTCGTCTTTAGGTACACATAACTTCCGCCACCATTAAATTTTGGTTCGATTTTTTTTCAACTTTTTTTTTGTTTTTGATCGATTTTGATCGTTTTTTTATTATATCAAGTTATTTCTGAAAAACATGTTGCTTTGTCGAGAGTAAAAGTGCGTAAATAAAAAAATCTAACTGCAATCAACTTCTCCATCGATCAGATTTTAGTGAATTCATCTTCTAACAAAAAAAATTTGCCAACTGGTCTGGGCGAAACTTTATTATTTTCGGGTCAAAGTTCGGGAGCGGTCAAAGTCGGAGTATATCATCAGAGCAACTTGATATCTCATGAGACACGAGGGATCTTGTAAAATTTTTGAAAACGTAAGCAAACCCTTCACACCCCCTTGGTTTTTGAAATTAGAAAAATCGTGAAATTGGTTTTTAGGTCATTACATCAAATGCCGTAATAACCAATTTTATATCTCATCCAAAAATTGAGAAATGGGTTTGTAGGCGATTATATAAAAAGTCTGTGGAAGTGAAAAGCGATCTAATATCTCATCAAACCTAAGAAATATGTCGAAGCTTTGAAAAGCATACAACCCCCCATACACCCCATAGGATTGAATATCTAAAAATACTGAAATTGGCTTTTTAGCGCTTATACAGGGTGTTCAGTACTCCGTGTGCCACCTTGTAAGGGGTTATTCCTTGATATATTTTGAGAAAAAAAATGTTCTACAGGGTGGGTCAATTTTCAATATCAGAATATCAATATAGTTAAGAAAAGTGTTTTTGACCGGTACTCTCACTCACTTAAAACGTTATATCTTGAAAACGAATAATCACAAGGCAAAGTGTTATAACTCGTTTTTTAGGGAATCGAACTATCTTTCATTTGATGTAACAGTCTAAATTGTAACTGCACCCAATCACGAGATATTTACTCGAAAACACAAATTTTTGCTACGTCAACCCTAAAAATGCAGTGATCAATGTAGTTTTTCTCAGAAAACCACATTATAAATATGTCATTTTAATTTTATTTTTTTATGAACCGTATTATTATCTCCAAAAGCTGCATACATATGTATGAGTTACGATTAACATTTTGGAAGTAATAGGTAAAAATACATATCGCATAAAAATTAAATATTTCAAAGGTCAGTGCCACTTTTATACAAAAAGAAGAACATGTTGATCTACACTCCTTGCTTGAACTGAAAGAATTTAATAATGGTTTTTATGTTTTATTTCAATCTTCAATGTTCAAAATGGCTACCTTCATTTTGAATGCACGCCAAAGCTCGTTTGGCGAGTGTTCTCTTGGTATTCTTATCCCTCAACTGCGGCCTAACTTCTATTGCTGCCGCATCGTTCCTGGTATTTAGATATTCTAATATCACTACTGCCGTTGCATAGACAAGGTCCTTCATCCGTCCCCATACAAAGAAAGCCATAATAGAAAGATCAGGAGATCTTGCAGGCCAGTGTATCGGTCCATATCTACCGATCCAGCGATTGCTATAATTGGAATTTAACCAATCTGTGATTTGTCGGCCGTAATGAGATGGAGCACCATCGTGTTGGTAAAACATGGGAGCCAATTGTACCAGTGGAATATCATCCAACAAGTATTGTAGATTATTTGTTAAAAAATGTGAGTAAAACTCCATCCTTATGGGGAAATTAATGGGTAGCAGCTCCTGTACTGGTGTGTGATTGTAGGCATGGAAGCGTTCTACTTTTAAAATACTCGAAACTTTCCAAGTAGAGATGTTAAACTGCAATGCCAAGCGTCGGATACTGATTGATGGATCATTTTCAACTGCTTGCAGTATTCTTTCATCGATCTGAACAGCGATTATCGGCACAGGATTTACATTTACTCTCCTTGTTCTAACGCTGCCAGTTTCCCTTTCCCTTTCTCCTGTAAACGTCTTGAAATACTCTCCTGCTAGGTGTCCGTTGATGAGGATGTCTCTGATGGTAAAGCGCTCGCGCGGCTCGTGCATTTCCGTGACACTCTCCATAAATGAACACAATGTCCCCATATTCTTCGTTGGAGTACTCAGGCATTTTGAAATTATTTTTCAAATTCTACTGACACCTTCTTCTTTTAGCAACGTAACTAAAACTGATAGAAATATGAAGGTAGTTTTCCTTTTATAGGCTTTTTCATTGATTTTCTCCATACTTTAAATATTAATAAATGGGGCAATAAAAATACTTCAGTCCCTCCTGTAAATATAGACTTTTCGGTACAACAAAAAGTCGTGATATATAAAAATAAACATTTTAAAAAATGTGAAAAAAGGTGTCGGGTCCAACAAAAAGGGATGATATTCACGGAGTCGGTTTTCTTTCTATTAATATTTCCACTTACGCTTGTATACAAATTTGTGATATTTCCACTTACGCTTGTATACAAATTTGTGATATTCATTTCCCACGCATAAAATAAAATAAATGATAAAAATATTATAGAATTCTAAACAAAATACTGGGAATGTAGCACGCATTGAACTAAATCTAATCATGTATACCAACATAAAAAAAATTGCATTAAACTGGTTCAATGCCTGTGACATTTCCGGTTCTTTAAAGATCGACTGCGAAAGCGTGCAGACAAAGGAAAATAAATTTGAAGTATAAAACCACCAAATAAATTGGTTTCTGTCAAATTTACCCCCAACAAAGCTTCAAATTTATATTTGATAAACTTGTTTCAACAATGACGCACGAATTCAAGAAGTCGGCGAAATTATTTCGCACGCCGCCCAATACCTCCATTTCTACGATATCTCATTGCTGTCAAAATTGTCAGGAACCCGACAACGAAGAAATGGTTCAGTGCGATATTTGCGATAGTTGGTGGCATTTCTCCTGCGTTGGGGTAAATGAATCCATTGCGGGAAAGACATTTACTTGCCCAAAATGTGAACCCGCAAGTTTACGGTCGCCAATTCGAGATAACTTGGATCATGCAGAATCGGTATCGTCCAGAACATCTTCATCGAGAAGGCGAAAATCCCTCGAGCTTCGCAAATTGGAGCAAGAAAGGGAACTTCGCCGGAACGCAGACAAGGAATACGTTGATAAAAAGTATCAATTAATCGCAAGGCAGTTAGAGGTTATTCCAGTACCAGGACAGTTCATCTCAGTTGCCGACCAAAATCCATCTGCTTACCATATGCCAACATTTTCACAACATACTTTACGTTCTAGTGCCACAAATACGGTTATTCCAGTACCAGGACAGTTCATCTCAGTTGCCGACCAAAATCCATCGTCAATGCTGTTTACAAGTGCATTTTCTAGCGCAGCAGAAGCACCCGCTACAAATTACGCTCGTCAACCTTTAGCGGCTAGATCAAGTTGTACTACATCGATTGCAAATAATTGGATACCGCACCGGCCCGCAGTTCCTGATATCCAGCCAACAGGTAACAATTCTAATTTTTCAAATACATATACTGCGCCCATCATATCTGGCCGAGATGAATCTCCTGCATTGACTGCAAATCAAATAGCGTCAAGACAGGTAACCTGGAAAGAATTGCCGTCATTTAGTGGTAGTTCACTAGAATGGCCCATATTTATTAGCAATTACGAAACGTCAACTCGTACATGCGGATTTTCGGACGAGGAAAATTTAATTCGTCTGCAAAGGAGCCTGAAAGGCAAAGCTTTGGAAGCCGTGAGAAGCAGACTCCTTTTACCGCACACCATTAAGACTCTTATTCGGTCGACCTGAAATAATAATCGACTCGCTTTTGCGAGACATTCGGAGTCAGTTACCACCAAAAGCAGAACAACTGGACTCTTTGATTACTTATGCACTTTCTGTCCAAAATCTATGTGCCACAATGGAAGTATCTGGACTGTTAGCACACATGTGTAACCCATTATTGCCCAAATCAAACTAAACTGGGCTACCTTTAAGCAAACTATTCCGGTACCTACTCTGCAAACATTCGCGAACTGGCTTTTCCAACTCGCAAAAGCTGCAAGTGATGTGACTTTATACGTGGGTGACTTTCATCAAGAAAACAAGAAAGATAAGCGCCCCAATAAAGATCGCGGCTATTTACATGCTCATCACGAACCAACACAAACTTCTTCGGATCAGTTGAATTCAGTCCAAAAGAATGTTAATAGCCAAACACCACGTCAAAACTGTATTGTTTGTAATAAGGGTAACCATAAAGTTGTAGATTGCGCTCAATTCAAGGAACTGAATCATGCGGAAAGATGGAATACGCTCAAACAGCATGAACTATGCCGAAAGTGTTTAGGTCTTCACTCTCAATTTCGTTGCAACTCCAAGAAGGTATGCGGACAAAACAACTGCACATTCAAACATCACCCTTTGGTTCATAACCATCTCAAGGATGAAGCAAATTTGTCCAAAACAAAATCTACGAGTAACACTGCTACTAGTGTACTTCAGTCAAATTGCAATACTCACCAACAGCCAATTTCAACCATCGTCTTCCGAATAATACCTGTACGACTTTATGGTAGAAATAATTCCATAGACACATTCGCGTTTTTGGATGAAGGTTCTTCGCTCACCTTAATCGAAGAAGAATTGGCTAACGAATTAGAATTAGATGGTGCCAAGGATAGTCTATGCTTAAAGTGGACGTCAGATACGGTACGTTATGAACCAGATTCGCGTAGAGTGTCGTTAGAAATTTCCGGTACCCAAACGAATGATACACGTTACAAAATGTCCAACGTTCGTACTGTAAATTCTCTCAACCTACCAGTTCAGTCAATCAGTTCAAATGATGAATACATCCATCTAAAGAATTTGGCTTTAGAATTTTATAAAAATGCCAGCCCAAAAATTCTCATTGGTCTTGATAATTGGAGATTAGGCTTACCTCTAGAGGTGAGAGAAGGAAAATTACAACAACCGGTTGCAACACGATCACGGCTCGGGTGGACTCTGCACGGATTTTGTACTACAACCGAAAAGTCTCTCAACTTTCAACATCAAAGTTATCATATTTGCGATTGTCAGAACGACAGAAACTCCTCACTACATAAACTGGTAGAAGACTTTTTTTCAGTGGAAAGTTTGGGTATAAAAGTTCACTATACAGTAACTGAATCGAAGGATGTTCAACGTGCATATCAACTTATGCAATCAACGACATCTCGAAAGAAGGACAGATTCGAAACCGGATTACTGTGGAAATTTGATCATGTGTCTCTTCCGAATAGTTTCAACATGGCATATAGTCATCTTGTTTGCTTAGAGAATCAGATGGCAAGAAATCCTCTGTTAAAACAATTTATGCACGAAACTATTTCTGAACATGTCCGAAAAGGTTACGTCCGCATTTTAAACTCGAACGATCTTGAAGCGCAGCATTCACCTGTATGGTATCTGCCTTTATTCGCTGTAGTCAAATAAATAAATAAATAAACCCGAAAAGCACAGAATAGTTTGGGATGCTGCTGCGAAAGTAAACGGTGTATCGCTCAACACATTTCTTTTGAAAGGACCAGACCAACTTATAATTATATAAAATAGTATAAATTTCGGGAGCACCAGATCGCTATATCAGGAGACATACGAGAAATGTTTCATCAAGTGCTAATATGTGAAAAAGACCAACATGCTCAGCGATTTCTTTGGAGAAAAGATACCCGGCAAAAGCAACCTGATGTTTATGTTATGCAGGTCATGACATTCGGAGCAACATGTTCCCCTAGTTCGGCTCAATATGTTAAAAACTTAAATGCTCAGCAATTTGCACATAAATTTCCAAGAGCAGCCCTAGCGATAACAGAAGAACATTATGTTGACGATATGTTGGCCATTAAGCTTGCAACTGATGTTAAATTTATACATTCCCAAGCCGGATTCAATATAAGAAATTGGATATCTAATTCGTCCGAAGTTATGAACGCCCTAAGTGAGGACCCACAGAAAAACTTTAAAGATCTAAACGTAAAAGCTAACGCGAATGTTGAAAAGATTCTTGGAATGTGGTGGTGTGTATCATCTGATTCCTTTACTTACTCACTAAGATTTAATAAAGTAAATAAGGACGTTCTAAATGAGTCACACGGTTCTAAATAGAGTCCCGACAAAACGCGAAGTTCTAAGGACACTTATGAGCATATTCGATCCCTTAGGGATATTATCATCATTTTTGGTATATGTAAAAATATTGCTAAAAGAAATTTGGCGTTCATCACTGGATTGGGGTGATAAAATTACAGACCAATTGTATCAAAAGTGGATCAAATGGATACATATGCTTCCAGCGATCGAAAAATTACACCTTCCAAGATGTTATTCTCGCGTGATTGCAGCAAGGCATAATAATATTCAACTTCATATATTTGTCGATGCAAGCGAGTTAGCTTACGCTGCAGTTGCCTTCGTTCGATTTGAAAGCGACATTGGCATCGAATGCTCTTTGATTACTGCAAAAACTAAGGTTGCACCACAAAAACCAACTTCGATTCCTAGACTTGAACTCCAGGCGGCTCTAATTGGCGCTAGATTGGCAAAAAGCATTTGTGAAGGACATACAATAAAGTTTGAGAATCGTTATTTCTGGTCCGATTCAAAAACTGTTTTGAGTTGGATAAGGTCTGATTCAAGATCGTTTCGCCAGTATGTCGCATTTAGACTTGGGGAAATATTAGAATTAACCAATATCAAGGACTGGCGTTGGATACCATCTAAACTAAACATCGCAGACGATGCAACTAGATGGTCAAAAGTACAAGAAATTCATTCAGATAGCCGTTGGTTCAATGGCCCAGACTTTTTGCGAGAAAGTAACGATCAATGGCCAGAGGACATAACTGAAATATCTAAAGATAATCACTTCACTGATGAATTAAAAGCAAATAATTATTTCCACATTGCACACCAGCCAAATACTCTAATACAACACAATCGTTTTTCAAATTGGCTTCGCTTATTACGAGCAATGTCCTATGTTTTTCGGTTTATTAACAACATCAAAGCTAAGAGACAAGGTAGTAGTCTTACGCTCGGACCGATAACAAGCGAAGAACGGACATTAACGGAAAATCAGCTCGATTGCTACTTAGAGGAAATAACCGCTCTTAAGAAAAACATAAATTCCTGTTCTCAGAAGAAAACGCAGATTGACAAAACGAGCCAAATCTACAATCGGTCACCGTACTTGGATGAATACAACGTACTAAGAGTTAACGGACGTATAGATGCAGCTCTCAACGTTAACTACGACACGAAGCGGCCAATATTATTACCAAAAAATCATGCCGTTACTAATTTGATTGTGAACCATTACCATCGAAAATTTCACCATCAAAACCACGAGACAGCGATTAACGAAATTCGGCAAAAATACGATGTTCCAACTCTTCGTGTTGCACTCAAAAAAATCGTTAAATCTTGCCAGCTATGTAAAAACCTGAAAGCAGCACCACAACCGCCTCAAATATCGCCTTTGCCCACAGCAAGGGTATCATCATTTACTCGTCCATTTACAGTTGTTGGAGTAGACTATTTTGGACCAGTACTGGTAAAACTTGGTAGACGTACAGAAAAACGATGGGGAGTATTATTCACATGCCTCACGATACGCGCGATACACATAGAGATTGCCCATACTTTAACAACAGATTCATGCATATGTGCCTTGCGAAATTTTATCGCGAGAAGAGGCACTCCCGTTGAATTATACAGCGATAATGGGACAAACTTCCGAGGGGCACATGAGGAGCTTCAACAAGGACTACTTCAGCTAGATCATAACAGAATACAAGAAGAAGTATCTCCAGATGCAGGAATAAAATGGAACTTTAATCCACCGGCGGCTCCCCATATAGGAGGAAGCTGGGAGAGGCTCATAAGGTCCGTAAAAAGAGCGATGAAACAACTTATACCGTCGCGTAATCCAGACGATGAACTACTTCGGATCGTACTAATGGAGATAGAAAATACAGTCAACTCTCGACCCCTAACATATATTCCGGTAACAAGTGCCACCGACGAAGCGATCACTCCAAACCACTTCTTGTTAGGTTCGTCGAATGGGCAAAAACCTCCGGGGGAATTTAGTGATTGTCTCTTCTAAGGAAAAATTGAAAGATTGCGCAAAAACTGTGCAACGAGTTCTGGAAGCGATGGGTACTAGAGTATCTACCTGATCTCACTAGACGGACAAAATGGTTCGAACCAGTGAAGCCGATTGAAGCAGGGGATGTTGTTATTATCATCGATCAAACACAACCACGTAATACATGGAAGAAAGTAATCGTAATGGAGGCCATAGCAGGAAGATCTGGTCAGGTGCGTAAAGCTGTTCTTCGTACAGCGACCGGAGTTCTAACAAGACCTGCAGTCAAGTTGGCTGTCTTAGACGTCAGGAAAGAAACGTAGGTAGGTCGATATGAGTAATCGACATACCGGGAGGAAGGATGTTACCACGCATAAAATAAAATAAATGATAAAAATATTATATAATTCTAAACAAAATACTGGGAATGTAGCACGCATTGAACTAAATCTAATCATGTATACCAACATAAAAAAAATTGCATTAAACTGGTTCAATGCCTGTGACATTTCCGGTTCTTTAAAGATCGACTGCGAAAGCGAGCAGACAAAGGAAAATAAATTTGAAGTATAAAACCACCAAATAAATTGGTTTCTGTCAAATTTACGCCCAAATTTTCCAGATTAAAAGCAACCAAAAAGTAAACTTTGCACATCATCTTTTTTCCACACGACCAGCGATTGTCGCGTTTCTTGGGAAAATTAATATTACAAATTTGTATACAAGCGTAAGTGGAAATATCACAAATTTGAATATAAGCGCAAGTGGAAATATTAATAGAAAGAAAACCGACTCTGTGAATATCATCCCTTTTTGTTGGACCCGACACCTTTTTTCACATTTTTATTTTTTTTACTAGTGTAAAATAAAGATAGACTTTTAAAAAAAAAAAAAAAAAAATACCCACCTAGGCTTAGCCAAATTTTATGTTTCATAGCTTAAAATGTTCATAATTAGTTGTATTTTATTAAAACGTAATAAACTTTTAACTTGAAAACTTCATCATTTATAAGAATGTTTTCATTACAAATAATTTTTCAATAAGGTTGATCATATCTGCCTGCAACTTAAATGCGAAAAATATGATCGATCGGTTCGTGTGGAATACTGAGAATCTCATATCGCACTATGAGATGACAAGTGTCATAACTTCCTGAACGGCAATTTTCAGGTTTTGGTTGATTCTTATGTATTTTTAACGCTCTTTTCAATAGAACACTTTCGTATCTTCCATCTCTTACCATTTAGACGCTATTTACCCAATAACAGTTTTACTGTTCCCAAGAAATGCACAGCATCTGCGAGCATAATTACAGCATAAAAAATTATTTTCATTATCAAAATACTTTTTGCGTTTAAAATAAACCAAATTATTATTTAAAAAAATAAAAAATAATATTAGACACAATTTTAAGATTACTGGAACTGTTGCAATCTTTAACATGGAATTATCTCAAAAACTGTTTTTGGAAATTACGACAGTTGTCATCTCATATTGCAATATTCTCTGATGTAGAACGATAAGCAAGGACGATAAATCTGCTATACCTATGATTAGCTTAACAGCAAAAGCAACGCTGTAAGTACTGATCGCATTAGAGTAGAATCTCAAAATTATAAAACAATGTTCCGTCTAATACCGGTTTTCCACAAAACAGACAAATTAAGTTTTTGTTTTGTTCGTGTTTTGAAAGCACGGAAAACCAAAACTCGAACAAATCCAAAACAGTGTTTTAACTAAATCGACAGTGTTTTATCGCAGTTTTGTTTTGAGCCCGTTTCAACTGAGCGAACAAAGTTATTTCAACCGAACTGTCAAAAGAGTAAGTTGAAATAAATAGCCAAATGGATGATTTTTGGTCACTGTCATAGCCTCCTATACAGGGTCTTTGCCACTCCGTGTGCCAACTTGTAAGGGGTTATTCCTTGATATATTTGGAGAAAACAATTGTTCAACAGGCTGGGTCAATTTTCAATATTAGTGGAGATAGTGGTTAAGAAAAGTGTTTTTGACCGGTACCCTCACTCACTTAAAACGTTAAATCTTGAAAACGAATAATCACAAGGCAAAGTGTTCTAACTCGTTTTTTAGGGAATCAAATTACCTTTCATTTGATGTAACAGTCTAAATTGTAACTGTACCCAATCTTGAGATATTTACTCGAAAACACAAATTTTTGCTACGTCAACCCTTAAAATTCAGTGATCAATGTAGTTTTTCTCAGAAAACCACATTATAAAAATGTCATTTTAATTTTATTTTTTTATGAGCCGTATTATTACCTACAAAAGCTGCATACATATGTATGAATTACGATTAACATTTTGGAAGTAACAGGTAAAAATACATATCGCATAAAAATTAAATATTTAAAAAATCAGTGCATGTGCATGTTGATTTACACTACTTGCTTGAATTGAAAGAATTTAATATTGGTTTTTATTTCAAATATTTTTATTATAATGTTCAAAATGGCCACCTTCATTTTGAATGCACGCTAAAGCTCGTTTGGCGAGTGTTCTCTTGGTATTCATATTCCTCAACTGCGGCCTTACTTCCATTGCTGCCGCATCTATCCTGGTATTTAGATCTTCCAATGTTACTACTGCCGTTGCGTAGACAAGGTCCTTCATCCGTCCCCATACAAAGAAATCCATAATAGTAAGATCAGTAGATCTTGCAGGCCAGTGTATCGGTCCATTTCTACCGATCCAGCGATTGCTATAATTGGAATTTAACCAATCTGTGATCTGTCGGCCGTAATGAGCAGGAGCACCATCGTGTTGGTAAAACATGGAAGCCAATCGAACCAGTGGAATATCATCCAACAAGTCCTGTAGATCATTTGATAAAAACTGTAAGTAATTGGAGCTATTTAGAGAACGCGGAAGCCTAATAGGTCCAAGGAAATCGTCACCAATCACACCTGCCCATAAATTGACACTGAATCTGTGCTGAAATGATGCCGCTCTTCTTGTGTGTGGATTGCTCTCAGCCACGTATGTAGGTTGTGGAAGTTTATGATACCGTCTCTGGTAAATTGGGACTCATCCGTTCACAGAATATTGTTGAAAAAATTGTCGTCATCTATTTGTCGTTCAAGGAGCCAATTGCAAAACTCCATCCGTTTGGGCAAAACAATGGGTAGCTGCTCCTGTACTGGTGTGTGATGGTAGGCATGGAAGCGTTCTACTTTTAAAATACTCCAAACCTTCCAAGTAGATATGTTAAACTGCAATGCCAAGCGTCGAATACTGATCGATGGATCATTTTGCACTGCTTGCAGTATTCTTTCATCAATCTGAACAGCGATTATAGGCGCAGGATTTGCATTTACTCTCCTTGTTCTAACGCTGCCAGTTTCCCTAATTCTCCTGTAAACGTGTTGAAATACTCTCCTGCTAGGTGTCCGTCGATGAGGATGTCTCTGGTGGTAAAGCCTTCGCGCGGCTCGTGCATTTTGGTCACACTCTCCATAAATTAACATCATGTCAGCATATTCTTCATTGGAGTACTCAGGCATTTTGAAATAATTTTTTAAATTCTACTAACACCTTCTTCTCTTAGCAACGTAACTAAAACTGAGAAAAATATTAAGGTAGTTTTGCTTTTATAGGCTTTTTATTTTGTAAGACACCCTATTAAAAAAGGCATAGTACCGCATCCAGTAGTACCTACCACGTCCAGGTAAAAGCATCAATTATGTTGAAACTCACTTACATTTCATTGTTTTCCTTCATACTTTAAATAGTAATAAATGTGCAATAAAAATATTTCAGTACTACCGACAAATTGAACAGATTCTTGGACGAGGTCCACTTTATGGCACTGACTTTTAAATATTTAATTTTTATGCGATATGTATTTTTACCTGTTACTTCCAAAATGTTAATCGTAACTCATACATATGTATGCAGCTTTTGTAGGTAATAATACGGCTCATAAAAAAATAAAATTAAAATGACATTTTTATAATGTGGTTTTCTGAGAAAAACTACATTGATCACTGAGTTTTTAGGGTTGACGTAGCAAAAATCTGTGTTTTCGAGTAAATATCTCAAGATTGGGTGCAGTTAAAATTTAGACTGTTACATCAAATGAAAGGTAATTCGATTGCCTAAAAAACTAGTTATAACACTTTGCCTTGTGATTATTCGTTTTCAAGATTTAACGTTTTAAGTGAGTGAGGGTACCGGTCACAAACACTTTTCTTAACCACCCTGTATCTCCACTAATATTGAAAATTGACCCATCCTGTAGAACAATTTTTTCTCCCAATATATCAAGGAATAACCCCTTACAAGGTGGCACACGGAGTGCCAAACACCCAGTATATTAAAGCTATGTAGAAGAAATTTTTTCTCAATCAAGATCCGACCACTGTTGGGTTTTTATTTATTTATTATATTTATATTTATTTATTTAATAACCCAATTGTGGCCGGATCTTTCTTGGGGAAAATAATTACTGCACGGCTTTTACATAAATGTAGGTGGCCCTATCACTATTATTAATAGAAACAGGAGACTTTTTTCACAATATTCCAACTTAGGAAAGAATAATAAAAAATCACTTGACGCACAGAAAACTTACTCTGTCTCGAACCGAAAAACACAACTTCAGTGTTTCCACGAAGCGGACTCAGTTAGAAAACACACCGAAACCTTTTGAAGTTACCGCTTCGGTCGGGACACGAAAAACACAACAGAAACAGTCGAAAAAAGCACGAGTTTGTAAAAAAATTATGAAAAATCAAAGACTTGTTTTTTTCGACACGAGCTTTTGCTGAGTTTTTGTTTTGTCCGTTTGGAGGAAAACCGGCATAAGGCACCTGGGATGAAACAATTTATTATAGGTACAAACCGTTCTGTGAAGTTCTCAGATTCCTATAATATTAATTCGTTTTGTTAAGTACAATTAGATATTAAGGCAGCGACTAAAACAAATGCAGGGTTCTGGCACATTAAGTAAGTTCTTAAGCTTAATTGAGCTACATAAAGTATAATAGGAGACTAAAAAATCTGCTAACAGTCTGGGCGCAACTTTATCATTTTATGGGTAGAAGTCCGAAACGTGTTTAATGCTGAGATGCGGTGTAGGTTACTATGCGACTGACAACCTAAAAAATAAAGTTCCAAATAGCCTCCTGATTATTCCTTAGGTTGTCATTCTCATGGTAACATACACCGCATCTCAGCATTAAACACGTTGGGGACTTCTACCCATAAAATAATAAAGTTGCGCCCAGACTGTTGGCAGATTTTTTTATTTACTTACGTATTTTTTTTATCAATAGAATATTCCATAGAAGTAAAAGCGAATTCGATCACATTAAACCTGAGATTTTCGGAATCAGTGAAAACTTGAACAACACCTTACACCCCCCGGGGGGTAAAATATTGAAAAATACTTAAATCGGTTTTTCCCCGACTATGTTTAAAGCTTATAGAAGTGAAAGTGAACTCCAAATTTCAATATACCTAAGAAATATATCAGAATTTGTTAATATGTACACAACCACTTTACACCCCCTTAGGGGTTGGATATCGAAAAATTTTGAAGAACGTTTCTAGGCGCTTATATAAATAGCCCGCAGACGTAAAATTGCTTTGATAGCTCGAAATGTCTAAAAGTTTTACCGAAATTCGTGAAAATGTAGATTCACAGAAATTTTTTTACTCAACCTCTTTTTTTTTTGCTTTAATTACTCTAATAGCTCATCTACATATACGAGGGCGGTCCGATAAGTACTTAGCCTACAAAAGAAAAACGAAAATTTTGGAAAAGTGGCGATTTATTTCTCAACATACGTCTCCTTTTAGCTCGATACACTTGACCCAGCGATGCTCCAACTTCTTTAACCCATCTGAAAAATACGTTTTCTCGAGGTCTGCAAAGTAGGCCTCCGTGGCGGCGATGACTTCCTCATTCGACTCAAATTTCTGCCGGCGAGTGACTTTTTCAAGTTTGGAAACAAAACGAAGACGCACGGGGCCAAATCTCGAGAATACGGTGGATTGGGCAGCAGTTCGTAGCCCAATTCGACCAATTTGGCGGAGGTGTGAGCCGGTGCGTTGTCATGGTGGAAGAGCACTTTTTTCTTCGCCAAATGGGGCCGTTTTTTCTGAAATTCGGCGTCGAATCGGCCCAATAATTCGGCATAGTAGAGCCCTGTGACCATTTTGCCCTTCTTTAGGTAGTCGATGTAGATCACCCCTTGTGAATCCCAGAAAACGGTGGTAATCACCTTTCCGGCCGATAGGACAGTCTTCGCCTTCTTCGGAGCATGTTCGCCGGGTGAAATCCACTGTTTCGACTGTTCCTTGGTCTCTGGTGTGTACCAGTGGATCCATGTTTCGTCGACTGTCACGAAACGACGCAGGAACTCATTCGGATTGCGCTTAAACAGCGTCAAACACTGCTCTGAAGTGATCTCACGGTTGCGCTTGTTGTCCGGAGTGAGCAACGCGGCACCCATCGCGCCGACAGCTTTCTCATGCCCAAAATTTCATGCAGGATATGACACACGTCGTTTCTGAGATATAAAAAACCACCCCTCACCCCCGTACCTTGCTACCCCTATAAAAAAAATTGTTTTTCTAGGATGTCCCTATAGTGGCTCTATATAATTTTAGCTTTCTATTCATTACGGTTTTCGAGAAATAAAAATCAGAATTTTTTTCCTTTCTACCCCTTTTCACCATCACCCCCTACACCCGGACTCTTAAATTTTTTTTTCTCTACTAGAGATCTACCGACTCCAACTCCTGTAAAATTTTCAAGATCATATCTGATACGGTTTCTGAGAAATAAAAATTACATTTTTTGAGAAATTGCTATCCCCCACGTTCGTGCTCCACCTCCCCCCTCAAAAAGTTTATGTTCAACAGACTCCTCTTGTGATCTCATATACAGAAACTAAATGTTATCTTCCTGGTGTAATTGGTTCGGAAGATATTGTAATCCAAAGTTTTTCAGTTGGAGGGGTGTGGTTGTGAGGGGGGAGGAGGGGGAAGTGTTTTAGACGAAAAATTTTGGTTTCTAGATCTCAGCAACCACTTATGCTAGGAGGCTGAAATTTGGAATTTATATAGAGCTTCAGTAGTGGACCCATTTGCAAAAAAATTGCCGATATAGGTGAAGGGGTTTGGGAGTGGGGGGAAAAATAATGCGTCCGAAACGCAAAAAAGGTGAGATCGACACTTTCTAAAATCCATATCTCCTAAACGATTAAAGCCACAAAATTGAAACTTAATGAATATCTGTAGGTATACAAAAATTTGAGTGGGGGCAGTGGCGTACGGGGGTGGGGGGTGAAAAACTTTAGATTACGATATCTTACGAACCAATTGTACTAGACAAATAAAATTTGGTTTCTGTATAAAGGTTGACAAATAAAGTTTGCTGAAAGTAAAATTTTTTAAGGGGGCGGTGGAGCATGAAAGTGGAGGGGATAAGAATTTTTCTAAAAAATCACGTCTCATATCTCAAGAACGGTGTAAGATAGACGCTTAAAATTTTTAGCAGAAGTAGGCCTAATAGACCCCTAGCAAAAAACAAAATTTTGAAAGTGAGGGTGTAAAGGGTGAGGGTGGGGGAGGGTGAAAAGAAAAAAGTTCAGATTTTAATATCTCGACAACCCATAATGATATAAAGCTGAAACTTGGTATTTAGATAGAGCTATATTAGTAGCATCTTGGAAAAATATAATTTTTTATAGGGGTAGTATGGTACGGGGTGGGGGTTTTTTTCCTATCTATAGAACGGCTTATGCTACAAAGTTGAAACTCGGTATTTTTATGTAAATGAACTAGAAAACTAATTTAGATAAAAAAAATTTCAAATATCCATTGGGGTTCGGGGGGGGGGGGCGCAAAAAAAATTATCAGTGAAAATGGAATGCATATATTTTCACGGTTTTCGTCATATCTATTAGGTCTTCCCAAATATTGAATTCATTTTTATTCTACGGATTCTTCATATAAATACCTAAAAAGTGTTTTCAGGATTTTTTAAAATTCGACCTCTAAGGGGGTGCAAAGGGGGTTGTAAGCTTTTTCACGAATTTTACTATATCCCCACGTCTTATCAGATATCGAGTATCTTTTCACATTCATGGGCTTGCGTAATAATCGCCTAAAACTTGTTATTAAGTTTTTTCCTTTTTCAGCCCCTAGGAGGGTATAAACGGGTTGAACACGTTTTCCCGAGTTCCGTCATTTCTTTTAGAAGTGATAAGAAATTGAATTGGTTCCTACTTTCTCGTGCCGTCTTCATATTTATTTATTAACTCCTTTCAGGATTTTTGGATATTCAACCCCCAAGTGGGTGTAAGGAGGTTGCATATTTGGTGATATATCGAATTCATTTTTACCTCCTAAGGTTTCCTATGTAAAAAAGCCAAAAAGTCAATTTCAGTATTTTAGATATTCAATCCTAATGGGTGTAAGGGGGTGTGTGCTTTTCAAAGTTTCGACATATTTCTTAGGTTCGATGAGATATCAGATCGCTATTCATTTCCACATACTTTTTTATAAAATCGCCTACAAACCCATTTCTCATGTTTTCGATATTCAACCCTCAAGGGTTTGTATATGTTTTCACAATTTTTGCCATTCCTTAGTTCTGATGAGATATAAAATTGATTATTACGGCCAACCAATTCACGATTTTTCGAATTTCCAGAACCAAGGAGGTGTGAATGGTTTGCTTACATTTTCACAAATTTTTCAAAAACCCTCGTGTCACATGAGATATCAAGTTGCTTCTTATGAAATCGTCTAAAAACCTGTTTCACAATTTTTTCGAAATTCAAACCCCAAGTGAAAGTAATGCGTTTGTATACGTTTTAACAATTTGTCATATCTCTTAATTCTGATAAGGCAACAAATTCGTTTTTGCTTCTATGTGCTTTTAGGGTACATAATATACTGAAATTCGAATAGTCTACGCGAACTTTTTCAATGTTTAATCGGCTAAAAATCTCTATTTTAAATATTTTTATATTAAGAACAAAAAATCCAAGAAATCTAATAATCTCGAAGCAACTCATGATACACTCCGACTTTAACCGCTCCCGAACTTTGATCCGAAAAATAATAAAGTTTCGCCCAGACCATTGGCAGATTTTTTAATATTGTGGTAAGTTAACTTCGCCCGTGTTTCCCCACGTTTCATTTCATTACACCTTTTTTTATTTTCGGGCGATGTGCACCTACGTGAACATTTGTTCACCGGCTTGGAGGAATACGCGCTTATTTTAATCATTTATATATATGAATTTATTGAATGTTCGTCTCGGTAAATATTGAATAAACAGTGCATTAAATAATATTTTTGTGTATTTTATTTTGAAGTATGTATGAGCACAAAGTGAAATCCACATCAAGCTATCATCAAACAGATGGCGTTGCACCAATAAGAAAATTGCTATCCCGACATTCGCAGACATGTCTCCGAGATTTCGGGGTGCATTTGTCTCGATACCGTGTATTTTTCCCATAAGGCGTCTCGAAGAAATCTCGCAGACAGGCCGACATGTCTTCGAGAAATCTCGCAGAAGCGACCAACTGGTTATACATAACGAACTGTCAAAAACTAGTCTGTAGCGGCTGGAAAATCTAGCCGCCAGTATATTTTTCTTGGATTAACTGCTCGAATGCGCTTCGTTGCCACTTTTGACAGTTATGGATTGTTTTTTGACAGTTACTCATCGGACTGTCTCTCTCACACCAATGTCTAAATTGTATGTAAAAGTCTCCATCACTCTCCATTTGGATTTTCGAGCCGCTTTAAAGCCGCAAAAATAGCCAGTGTCATAACAGCATGACAAGCCAGCTTTCTATCTGCATTTGGTCGTGTATTGTGTGTAATTTGTAAATAGATCTGTCTGGTGTGATGCCGATTGCAGTCTGCCAGTGGCGGTGATAGATTTAGGTTGATATTAGTACCCTTGATTGTAACTATTGACCGGTGTAATTGTTTACCACGTTTTAATATTTTTGAAATAAGAGTTCCGACTCCGACATTCCTTCAACACCTCCCTTTGTCTTCGTAAGCGGCAAATACACGATACAACAGTTGTACTGGCATATGTTGTTGCAATATCTGTCCAACGGTCGTTTGCACGGTACACACGATTATTTACGATTTGTTTACGAACTGCTTCCAATGTACATGTGACCGCTGGTTTTCGGTAGAAGGCGTACAATATCGGTATAACCGCCGTTCATAAGCACATACACAATCCAATCATCGCATGGAACGACAAATCGGACTAATACCCAGCAAACGCGAGTTCAGCACTTTGCACACTAGTGCAAGGCATTCGTCTATGTGTTTGATGCGTTTTAGGTGTGTTTGTGCATTCCACTTCTCCAAACAAATTTAAAAGTACTGCTATACTACTGACAAACTCCTGATCAGATATTCATGCATGTATATTTACTTTTTCGAGTCAATGTACATACTTTTTCATATAATTTATTAGTTTTTCGAGTATTTCCGAATCAGTTAGTCAAAGTATGAACTCGAAGGAGCATCATCAAGTGTCTCGCGTAAACACCTCCTTGTTAAACTTGACTTGTGCAAATTGCATGAGCCTGTTAATCGCATTTACGAAAAAGGAAAGAAATATATGGTGCATTCAAAAGTACCTACTGCTATACTCCTCTTAAATTTATGCAGGCGCAGTCAATGTATAGTACTGCTATACTACTTCCGAAGCTACTTTTAGCAGTACATAGTACAAAAGCACTTCTTATAATGCGCAATCATGCCTTTGGCAATACTATAGCACTACTGTTGCATCTAGTCTTTGTCTTTCTCTCTCGCATATGGATAATAGGTTTATTCATGAAACAAAACACATAACACACACGTTTATACAGGGTGTAACTAGTACTGAGGTTCAAACGAAAATGGGAGATAGAGGATCTTGTCCTGAGTAGAAAATCTCTCTACACATACTCCCGTTTTTGCACCGTTAAGGAGATAGCGCGATTTTAAGGACGAAGGATTTTCACCGTACCTGTGATCACTGTTTGATCTCTAACTTCTGCTGTACTTAGCGTAACGTAATAATTCTGGGCTCGTTGGAAAGGACACAAATTCTTCTTTCTAATTGCTATCAACTGTGTCAATCAGTGTTATACTTTTTGAGAAAAATTCATTTAAATGACACAAAAATAATAAAAAAATTAATATATAATAAATAAATAATAAATATTACATTTTCGGAAAGCCCATAAAATTTCACTATACGTTTGATAACAGAATTTCTTCAAATTTGCAACAACAAGTGCACCTGCACATGTTGGAAATACTGCTAAACATAGAATTTACCGCAAAACAGATGCAGTAATGAGCAACCATGTGAACAACACACGTATTGCTCTTATGTGTGGAAATTATGTTACAGGTAAGTAAAAATATGACAACTAACATCCACTTAAGTTAATTAAGTAATATCCATTTAAGTAGGGCGTGGAGCTTATCTGCTCCCTTAAGGAACAGGAATGACTTGGTCCTACGTAGATTTTTCTGCGATAAAAGCATCGGGAGGAAGCAGCAGCAAACAGAATGTCATAGACATCATTACGAGCAACATGGCAAGCAATAGGAGGTCTTTTACAACGGAAGAAATGGCAGACATGCACTTCGTGTATGGGTTGTGCGACGGGAATGCTAGGCGAGCCGAAAGAGTTTACCGGGAACGGTATCCGGACAGATCTCGGTACCCCCATTATCGGATTTTCATCAGCATTCATCGGAACTTTCGTGAACGAGGAGGAGCGCATACTGCGCATCGCGGCTAGGGACCCCACGGTAAGCACCCGGCGCATCGGCCATCTATTAGGCATCAACCACATGCATTTATTTCGTCCTCACTATTATTAATCATACTCCTTCGGCGAATGACGGGTGTCAAACCAGATTTACTTGAAGGGAACGTGCTTGATAACTGTTAGCCCCGCTCCTTTACAATTCAACCTATGAAGAAATTCTGTTATCAAACGTATAGTAAAATTTTATGGGCTTTCCGAAAATGTAATAAAATTTGGTGGTTAATCAGGTCCTTCTTGGAGAAAACAGGATTTTCTGTATTTTTTTTTTAATTTTTTATTATTTTTGTGTCATTTAAATGAATTTTTCTCAAAAAGTATAACACTGATTGACACAGTTGATAGCAATTAGAAAGAAGAATTTGTGTCCTTTCCAACGAGCCCAGAATTATTACGTTACGCTAAGTACAGCAGAAGTTAGAGATCAAACAGTGATCATAGGTACGATGAAAATCCTTCGTCCTTAAAATCGCGCTATCTCCTTAACGGTGCAAAAACGGGAGTATGTGTAGAACGATTTTCTACTCAGGACAAGTTCCTCTATCTCCCATTTTCGTTTGAACCTCATTAATAGTTACACCCTGTATACTCGAAATAAATAGGTGAAGTTTTGGGCAAAGCCTCTATCATTTGCAGCGAAAGCATTCAGGCGTTTGTTCATTACTTTAGCAGTACTATGGAAGTAGTACTGTGTTTGCTGGGTAATTCGTACAACCGTTGCATCATATATTTCTCTGGCCACAGGGAATAAGTAGGTAAGTCTAAAAACGAAACTATTCAGGGCAGCACTTTTTTCTATTTTTACTATTCCTGTAAATCCAATTTTTGTGAAAAAATTAAATTTGTTGACATCTCAGTGATCAAATAACATATAACAATAATTTCTTCGCAGTGCGTGTAAGCCTTGGGAGATGACCACAGTACACTTATCCCATTTTACTATTTCTCGACTTACCAAGTTATTCCCTGTGACCACAGATTTCATGCTTATTCCAAAAACGGAAATTTTAAAGTCTAAACGATCTTACAGGTAGAACTGAACCACAAACGTCATATACAGGTACCTGCCAAGGTCCCAATTTTTTTCTTTTGCGAAAGTATTGGACGAATAAGCAATCAGAAGGCAGGCTCTGTGTTGTGAATCATCACAACACACAGCCTGCCAATTGGCAATCGAGTGCAAAAACGGGCACAATATGCGCAAGGGCAGAGGCCCAACTTCATCTTGGTCATCAGCAGGTAGTGGCGACTACTGATACCGCAGCAATGAGACACATGTGAAAGTTGCGTACTGACCGATTTGAGAGAAAGTTTCGCTGTGGTAGTTTTTCACAGATTCTTTCTTGCACGTCGTATACAAAAGGGAAGAATAAAAAAAAAATCTGGCGCTAACGACAGCAAATAAGCGCTCACCTTCGTTACCGAACATGCTCCAAAGTTTCGCCAGCAGCAGACCCATGATGTTTCGTTATTTTTCTTGTACTAGCTAAATCTTTTGATTTTATTCACTAGATTCCACAAAGAATCATTAAATAAAATTTTGGATTTCAAGAAAATCATTCACGGGGGTAATCACACTAAGTCACTCGCGCGCGCTAATTTCCACACACGACAGATTCATGGGATGTGTGAACAAAATTAATTGATTACTAATTAATTGATTACTCAATTCGAGCCATTAGTATCGCACCCGCACTAAATAATTGGGCAGACAAATTTCCTTTAATCAAATTAAAACATTTTCCGCGTACGAACGAGCGGAGAAATGTTATCGGATCGCACAGTTGTCAATGAGAAATGAGGTGGGGTGTGTGAAATAAAAAAGTGATGTGTTCGAGTATCGAAGCCAACGTCCGTCAGCTTTCCAGCCATATAGCGCAGCTTATACCTCGACTCAGATTCTACCACGTGGTGTGTTTTAACCTGCACTACCTTATCGATCCATAGAGCGAAAATTTCAACAGATTTTTCAATTATTAACTTTGTGTTTCCTAGAACGTTTGTATTTCTGTAGCGTACTAAAATTAATAAATCGACGTTTCCGAAACTAATTTCTTTTTCTCATCTCACTACGTACTATCAACCTAAAAATTTTAACACCATTGACAAACTTCAACTCACTTCCCCGCTCAAATTCTGATTGGAACTGTCAAAGTGTCAAATCGAACTGTCATTGCAAATCGCATTCCCTCTCCAGGAAAAATTTTGTTATGTCTTCGTCCGGACAGAATGCAAATATGGTAAGAAGGCGATTAATTAAAAGTACAAGTTTAAATTAAGTTTCTCTTGTATTGTAGTATTGCATCCGATTTCTTCTTCCCAAATATGGGCGGAGTGGAGGAGCATATTTTCAATTTGTCGCAATGTCTCTTGATGCGCGGACACAAAGTGAGTAAACTCTCGTTGCGAATTTTATTTAATTCTGCTAAAGACCGGATTTTTTCGCAGGTGATCATAATTACGCACACGTATAATGATCGTCGCGGCATTCGCTACATGACCAACGGCCTAAAAGTGTACTACTTGCCGATTAAAGTTTTCTATAACGAGTGCATTCTGCCAACGATGGTCTGCAATGTTCCGCTGTTGCGGTACATTTTAATTCGCGAGGACATTCAAATTGTACACGGACATTCGGCTTTTAGTGCTCTAGCGCATGAAGCTATGTTGATTGGGAAGTTGTTAGGATTGCGAGTAAGTGAAGACGGTGGTCTGGACACTGGATAGGACGGGAATCAGTCGTATAGTTGTCCCAACCGTGTGATGATTCATACGTCATTGGTTGATGGTCTGCAGTTCAGATTAAGCTATCGACTTAGAATGTCGTAATTTCTGTGATAAGCAGCTAACCTCACAAGACTTGCAAAACCTATCACACTTGCTCTAATTAATTTTTTATAAATTTATTATTTCTCCTGCTCTGGAAAATCAAGCTAAAGAGCATTTTATGTAACTACCGAAGAAGGTGGTTACATAAAGGTTTTGGTTTCTGAAAGTATATCTAAATAATGCAGTTTCCTTTTTTGTGCTCGCACTTCCTTAGTTCCTTTTTTAGTGTTTTTTCTACTTCTATTGCAGACAGTATTTACGGACCATAGTCTCTTCGGCTTTGCCGATCTATCAGCCGTCGTTACAAATAAATTCTTGGAAATCGGTCTTTCAACATGCAACCATTGCATTTGCGTTTCTCACATAGGTAACAAGCATTCTCCGCGGAATCCCTTATAATTACTATATTCAGGGTTTTTTTTTAGGGAAAGAAAACACAGTGCTGCGAGCTCATGTTCCCAAAAATCAAGTTTCAGTTATTCCAAATGCAGTCGATACTGCACATTTTACTCCGAATCCATGCAAAAGACTGGATGGAGATGCAAGTAAGCTATTGCGTTAGCTTAGTAAAATCGTAAAATGTTTAGTAATAGGTGGCTTTTTATTCTAGTCACTATAGTTGTAGCGTCGCGTTTAGTTTATCGTAAAGGAGTGGACTTTCTCGCCGGCATCATTCCCAAATTCAAAAACAACAAAAATATTAAATTTATTATAGTTGGAGACGGCCCGAAGCGTGGACTCTTAGAAGAAGTTCGCGAAAAGGCAAATATGCAGCATCGCGTAGAGATTCTAGGCGCTGTCGAACATTCCAAAGTAAAACTCAGTACGTTTAATATCAAAAAAATTTTTAAAAGCAGTTTATTTCAGGTTCGCGACATTCTAGTACGTGGCCACATCTTTGTGAACACCTCCCTGACCGAAGCCTATTGTATGGCCATAGTGGAGGCAGCGTCATGTGGTCTTCAGGTTGTGTCGACCAAAGTCGGTGGAATTCCCGAAGTTCTGCCTTCGAATTTAATTATTTTAACTGAACCCAATATCGAATCAATTTATAGCGGAATAATTTTAGCACTTAAACGCCATAATATATATAAAAGCAATCGAATTAATAAGCTTAAAGAAATGACTAGTTCTAATCGAAATCATTGCCATAGCAATAATCAAAAAGACGGGGTAAAATTTCGACAGTCGACGTTATCGATTTCATCAATTCCTCAAAAGCCGAAACCACGAAAAATTAGCCAAAAACCACTTCCCAAAAAAAGCAATAATAGTTGCTTGCAACCAAATACCAAAACAAATTTTTACAACACGCCAAACGACGTTCTCTGCCCGTTCGTGTGTAACGACATTGTAACGAATCTTTACAATTGGGAAAATGTTACAGGACGAACGGAAAAGGTTTATCGTCACGTGCTCCAAGAATCCGATCCAGAATTAGGCAACAAATTAGTTTGTTATTTACGTAGCGGCGTTTGGCCGTTTCTTTTAGTTGTCTCGTTGGTACATCTGATTCTATTGATAATGGAATGGTGGTATCCGCGCGAATTTATCGATAGAGCAAAGGGGTTTGCAACCGGACGACAGCGTACCGCTGTTCAAAAATGTGCTGTATGAGTACAATAATAAGATTAATTTACTCGCTCGTATTTTGGCTGTTATTTGTCTAGGCAGTTTTAGTTTCGGCTTAAATTTATCAGCCAAATATATTTTGTAAGTTAGTTCATATTAATAAGTTCGGATTATAACAGTAATAAATTTAAAAAAAGCAATTTTTTTTCTAAATATTCGTAGCACTCAGGGGTGTTATGATTGAGATTCTGATATTGGAATTCGTAGTTTTCAGACTGGCCAATCCAATCCGAGGAAAAATAAACACGGTACTGAAAGAATTCATTAGCGGCCTGTAAAAATCGAATACAAATCAACTGTCGATTTCGAAGCTATTCTGAAACGAAATTCCGATATTGTATAAATTTCAGACTTTAAATTTGAATGATAATAGGCTCCCAGGACCAGAAGAAGTTCGAAGTCTAATTTCCGTCTTAGGGATGATGAGAATAATATTCAGATACTGGTACTAGAGATGGGTCGTTGACGAGTGAACTGTTCTAAAAGAACACTTCTGTGGTAAAAAGCGATAACAGCTTAAGTCGAGAAAATAATTAGGCAGGTAGGTGCATCGAAATTGATAAATAAAGTAATAAAAAACATATTGGGAGATCTTATTTTATTGAATTTAATAATACAACATAATAGTAATATATTATATGAGATAAAAAATTTATCAAACAATGGCAATTTTTTCAAAAAATGCAATTGAAAACTTTAAAAATGATTTTTTCTTATCTCGACATAAGCTGTTATCGTTTTTTACCACAGACTGACTCATTTTGGTGAATTGCAGTTCAATTCGACACGTGAGAATACAAATTAAAAACGATATCCCTACGCATGAAAGAAAAACAGACTAAAAGAGTCAACTGTACGAACACGGTGAGGAAGAAGCTAGTCAGATAGCCAGTGTTACCGCGGTTTTTAGAAGTAGTAGAATCTGCTACCTTTTTCAAAAAAGAATCAGTAGAAACCGAATTTTAATAATAATACAATAACATTAACATATAGTAATGTAAAATAGTAATGGTGCTGAGGTTCGAAAATTCGATAGTATTCGTAGCCTGGATCGATTCACTTCAAATGAAAAGATTCCGATCGATTTAATTCAGTTTATTTAGTTAATTCAGTTTTATTAGTTTAGAAGTAGTAGAATCTGCTACCTTTTTCAAAAAAGAGGTAGTAGAAACCGAATTTTAATAATAGTATAATAACATTAACATATAGTAATGTAAAATAATAGTGGTGCTAAGGTACGAAAATTCGATAGTATTCGTAGCCTGGATCGATTCACTTCGAATGAAAAGATTCCGATCGATTTAATTCAGTTTATTTCGTTGGATTACGCTCGATAAAATAATGAGAAAAAACTTCAAATTTAGTTTGCTATTCTGCAATTTACAAATAGAATAATAATAATAATTAATTGTACATTAGATTAGTCTTGGATTTACTTACCCTTTACTTTAATTTAAACTCAGGTATCTTACAAGTATATATTGTCAATTTTGATTGTGGAAACAGAAACTCGTGTTTTCAAGGCCGCAAAACAGGAAAGAGAAAGCGAAGGTGCGGGTCCTTTGACATTTCGCGTTGAGCGCACTCGGTGAGTGCGTTCACTGTGTGTTTAAAAAATAATTCGGTATAAATTTACCACCCGCTGTAGCATTCTCCCTCCCGGTATGTTGACTGCTATTAGTCGATTTACCCATTGTTGGCGGTTATATCACTTGTTAAGTCTAACACGGCTAGTTTTACGGCTGGCCTAGTTAGTATTCCGTTGGTTGTCTGTATTACAGCTTGTCGGACTTGTCCCGATCTACTCGCGTTAGCTTCTAGCACTATGCCCTTTTTCTATGTATTTCGTGGCTGTCCTTCATCAACAATTATAACAACATCACCCTTCTTTATTGGCTCTGCGCGTTTAAACGATTTGGTTCGCCTAGTAAGGTCAGGGAGATATTCATGAATCCAGCGTTTCCAGAAGCTGTCCGCTAGATGTTGGGAAATTTTCCAGTTCTTTCGTAAAACTAGAGGATTATTGAATTCTCCTGGAATTTTCTGTCCGCTAGAGATACTCAGTAGGAAATGGTTAGGAGTTAGAGCTTCCTGTTCGATTGACTTCAAGGGTATGTATGTAAGGGGTCTACTGTTTACAGTCATTTCGACTTCCATTAACATAAACCTTAGGAGCTCATCATTCGGATTCCGTACATGCGTTATAAATTTCAGGGTCTTTTTAACGGACTGTAGTAAGCGCTCCCAACTCCCTCCCATATGGGGAGCTGCGGGTGGATTAAAAACCCACTTCAGAGGTTCACCACCAAAGGTTTCTTCCTGGAGCTTATTGTTGTTGATTTTGGAAACTTCTCGGCGAAGTTCTTCGTCGGCACCACGGAAATTAGTCCCATTGTCCGAACGAATTTCTTTAGGAACACCCCTCCTAGCTGCAAAGTTTCTTATTGCAAGAATACATGAATCTGTCGATAGGCTATATGCAATTTCAATATGCACAGCGCGTATTGTAAGGCATGTAAAGAGTACGCCCCACCGTTTCTCGGTGTGTCTTCCGACAGTCACAAGCATGGGCCCAAAGTAGTCGATACCTACAAAAGTAAATGGTAGCATGTAAGAACCTAGTCGCGCGTTTGGAAGACTTCCCATTTCAGGCGCAACTGGAGCTGATCGCAGGTTCTTACACGTTTGGCAGGCCTTTACAATTTTCCTTAAGAGGACCCGAAGAGTGGGGATATCATAAATCTGACGAATTTCATTAACAACAGTCTCATGGTTATGATGATTGTATTTACGATGAAAGTAATCAATGAGCAGATGGGTGATAACATGATGTTTTGGTAGCAATATAAGTCGCTTAGCAGTAAGTGGGGTGTTTGTAGCTGCATCGATGCGTCCTCTAACTCTTAGTACACCAGAGTCGTCTATGTAGGGTGATCGATTAAAGATCGGACTGGACTTTTTTACTAGTGACTGACTTGCCACACTAATCGTTCTATTCCGACTAAGTGTAGAGATTTCATTCTTATAGCATTCAGATTGTGCTATCTGAAATAATTTATTTTGCGCTTGCTCGTACTCATTGTCGTAACTAGGTAGGGGCCAGGGGGGCCGGGCCCCTCCCCCCCCCCCCAGATCGTTCGTGGCCCCCACCAGAATAATAATGTAATTATTTGAAAATCCTGCAAGAAACAATTAAACTCCAGATTTTACTGTAGAATTTTGTACAATTAATGTTTACCGCTACTGTAGATCTGTATTAGCCAAGAGATACAGCGACAAAAAACAAAACAACATGAAATGTCGTAATTACACAGCGAGCCGGTAGAGGTGGAAAACTATATCGATAACACTACGAAGAAGTAGAGGAACGACAGTTGCGAAAATGCGCATGCGCCACCTTTCAAATAAATGAAATACGCCGTTTCTTAGCGTCGCTCTCGCTAATCCGATCTTGCCATCAGTGATGCTAATTTAGTGCTTTGAACGTTAAATTTGGTGCTCAAAATTTCCTCACAGTCGACAAAAATATAGTTGTTCCGCTTGCGCGTTATTTGAATTATGAATTATTCCTGCGATTGATTTATAAAAAAAAGTTGAAATTAGGTTTGTTCTTTTTGCCTGTACTCAGTGTACTCTACACTTGAAGCGTATTATACTAAATGTAAGATTACACCAGTTTTGACCAGCCAAAAAGATCGCGTTGTTGTAAAAACATTACAGATAAAATTTGGAATTTAACGAAGAAAGAAATTCTATAATTATGCTGAGAAAATTTTAAACTTAAAGTATTGCGCTGAATGAAAAAAAAATGTCTTTGTTTATTGCCTTCATTAATTTCGACCTTAAAGTTAATATCGCCTAACAGAGCTTCAGCTTTCAAAAGGCTTAAATTTAATGAAATTTTTCATGTACATATATTCAATCAATTCAATTAAAATAATTTATATGAATGTGCTTAATTCTTAATTTTATGCAATGTATTATTATTATTATATTCTATTATATTTGTTTGAATTTTAGATACAATTCTGTTGAAAAGCCACCCACTATTCCCAAATACGCATAATGTATCTATTAAATGACGAGCCTGTTTACGCTCTCTTATGACTACGCCTGATTGTGGTGACCTAGTAGACTGTTATTAAATGTGCACTTTTTTAATATAAGTAAGAGGAACAATACCATTGATGAGCGATTTTCATTAACACTGTATGTACTTTACATCGTTTTTATTGGCATTATATACGCCGCAATTGAACTTTTGGCCTGCCCCCCCCCCCCCCCCCCCCCAGACAAAAATCCTAGTTACGCCAATGCTCGTACTCTTCTTGAGTTATAGAACCTAGGTCGCGTTGAGACGATAAACGTAAGACATTGTTCGTACTAAGCGTGACCAGTTTGAAAGTCGTGTTAATTCGAGAGGACTTTCAATTTGGTGTATGTGTATAAAATAAGGTGACAGTTCGCTTACAGACTCTTCCTGAATTGCCTTGTCGACAGGCCTGGTCTTCACTTTCACTTAGAAAGTCGGGACCCGTAAACCAGCGACTATCAGAATTTAATTTCGAACTGACATTAGGCCATTTAGTTGCGTCGTCCGCTACATTCATTTTAGTTGGAACCCAACGCCAATCTTTTAAATTCGTTGTTTCCAGAATTTCACCGATACGCAAAGCCATATATTGTCTATATTTCGTAGGGTCGGACTTTAGCCAGCACAGCACTGTCCGCGAATCTGACCACATAAACGAGCGATCTATATTCAGGGAGTGACCTTGCTTGACATAATTTGCGAGTCTTGTACCTAGTACTGCCGCTTGCAGCTCAAGTCGAGGGATCGAGATTGGTTTTTGCGGAGTAACTTTAGGTTTCACTGCTACCAAAGGACACTGAACTCCCTCGTCTGTTTCTATTCGTAGGTATATAACTGCTGCATATGCAGACTCACTAGCATCAACAAACACGTGCAATTGAACGGTTTTTTGTTTCATCAAAGGTGTCTGGCTATAGCATCTAGGAATATGGAGCTTTCTTATATTTTCAAGGCATTGTAACCATTTTAACCATCTCCGAAGAAGTTCTTCTGTTAACTGATCATCCCAATCTAAAGCAGAGCGCCAAATGTCTTTAAGCAGGATTTTCCCGCAAACGACGAATGGAGAAGGAAGACCTAGAGGGTCAAAAATTGACATTAACGTTTGTAGGACTTCACGTTTAGTAGGACTTCGTTTCTGTGTTAATACGTCCCTATTTACTGTACTTAGAGTAACAGGAAACATAAACGTATCTGTAGAGGTACTCCATAGCATACCAAGGACCCTGTCAGCTGCTGATTCGTTCGTCGTGACTATATTTTTTAACTTGTTATCTTCATTTTCTCCTAGCACCCTTAAAACTGCGGGCGAGTTAGAAACCCAGTTCCGGATTTCAAATCCTCCCTCGGCATGGATATACCGTACCTCCTTTGCTAATGTGATAGCTTCCTGTACCGTTTCGATACTGAGCAGCATGTCGTCGACGTAGTAGTTTGCTACAATCGCCTTGGCTGCTTTTGGAAACTTGTCAGAATACTGAGATGCATTGAAATTTTTTACGTGTTGGGCCGAGCTCGGTGAACATGCAGCTCCAAAGCTCATAACCCGCAAAACATATATATCAAGATTAGTTTTATCTTGCCCATTTTTCCATAAAAACCGCTGGCCTTGTTAGTCTTCTTCGCTGATTAAAATTTGGTGAAACATCTCACGAATATCCCCAGTTATGCTCACGAAATTTGTAAAGAATGTCTAGTAATGGTGGTAGTTCATCGGGACCCTTTAGCAATACAGAATTGAGTGAAATACCATTAACTTTCGCTGCTGCATCCCACACAATTCTCAATTTTTCCGGTTTATTTGGATTTTTAACTGTGAAGAGTGGCAGATACCATATGCGAGGATAATGTGCTTTTAACTCTTGCATAGTTAGCTTACGAACGTAACCCTTTCGAATATAGTCTTGAATCGTTTCCTCAATACGTTGACCCAGTATTGGATTCTTCGACATTTGTACTTGGAGGCACTTGAAGCGTTGGTGTGCCATTTGAAAGCTATCTGGCAACGTTAAGTTGTCATATTTCCATAGCAAGCCAGTCTCATATCGATCTGCCATCTTACGTGTAGTTGATGTCATAATATTTATAGCACGTTGGTTATTCTTTGAGACAGGCATAACATCAGGAATTTTAACACCGATACTTTCGACTGAAAAATAGTTTTTTACCAAACGGTGCAAATCTTCGCCGAGCTTACAGTCGCAAATATGAAAATTATCGTATTTATAGATTTGATCATATCCATCGCTTAGGTTAGCTTTATCACAACGACCATGGATTTCCCAACCGAGTCGGGTTTTTGTTGCGACTGGGTTTTCGCTTCTTCCTTCCCTAACTTCCAAAGGTAGGCCTAACCTCCAGTTATCAATACCTAAAAGGATACGTGGAACTGCATTGTTATAGGACTTAATCGGTATATCTTTGAGATGGGTATATTTTTCGCGAAGTTTAGAAATTGAAACTGATTGTTTGGGTAAACTTAGTTTTTCCACGGTTCGGACGTTGGATATTTTATAGGATTTGGCGTTATCGTATGTTCCGGAAATTCACAATGAAATCCTTTTGGAATTCGGTTCAACGCGAGTACTATCAGCAATCCACCTAAGACATAATTCTTCTTTCGTGCCACCTAAAGCTAATTCATTAGCAACATCGTCTTCTATAAGCGTAATTGAAGACCCGTCGTCGAGAAAGGCGTACGTTGCAACCGATGTTCCCTTGCCATACAAGGTTACGGGCAAAATTCGAAAGTAGGTTGCTTGTCGTAGTTGCTGATGGGTATTACTTATATGAGTTTCCGGTGGAGCCTCAATTTCGGGCTTTGAGCTTGATTCACCATCGCAATTAGATTTATGTAACAACGAATGATGTCTGTAGGGGCAACCATCCTGTCCACAAAATTTTATCTATCTTACATTTTTGTTTATTGTGTCTCCTTAAACATGTGCGACACAACTTGTTCGTCTTTATAGCTGTCCATCTTTCACAGAGGTTTAGACTAGAAAATTTCTTGCATTTTTCGATAGCATGGCTACCAATGCCGCAAATTACACACTCCTTTGAACTTGACTGTTGAGCAAGACGTTGTGTCGGCAACGAAGTTCGAGTTGAGAGGCTTGGATCAGATTTTAGAGTCTCATTACATTTATTTCCAGTAGCCTCTGCATGTGCATGGACAAAGCCTCGTTCTTTGTTTGAACGAGCTTCTGGACTTGAGTTATATTGCGGCATCGTGACCTCACTTGCAGCTTGCGCTATTCGATAGAGCCAGTTTCCCAGATCCGCCAGGGTAACGTTCAGTACGCTTTGCTTGAACATTGCCCATGACAGCTTTATATGCGCGGGAAGTTTGTCTACAAGTTCCTGTAGAAGGATAGGGTTACAGAGATGCGCCACTAGGCCAGACGCTTCTATTGTCGAGCAGAGGTTTTGTACCGCGAGCGCGTATGAAATAAGTGTTTCCAATCGCTCAGCTTTAGGTGACGGTTGATTCCTCACATTTTGAAACAGGGAATTTATCACTATATCTGGACGACCGTATAATAGTCGCAGTGTTTCAATCACTCGAGGAACCGTTTGCGGTAGTAGTAACCGGCTTCTAACTGGTTCAAGTGCTTTCCCTTTCAAGCACCTTTGAAGTCTGAAAAGATTCTCTTCGTTAGAGAATCCACACACACGAGATGATCCTTCAAAGCTACTGATAAACAGAGGCCAGTCAAAGGGATTCCCACTGAAAATTGACAAGTCTTTCGGCATTACTCTTATAGCAGCCAATTGGCTTTGAGTTATAGCCAGTTCACTGCGGTAACTAGGGTTTATACAAGGATCATTTCTATTGTCAATCGCATTAAATGCATTAAACTGATAATTATTTGGATTCGCGATATTATTGGATCCATATACAGGAGCCGAGGGTAAGTGGTTTGAGGTGTCACTATTATTATTTTGCACGCTTCCTAATGCAACACTTGGTGGTACAGTAGATGTCTCACAATGAGCACTAACTGCATTGATGGCGTTAACCAATGTTCTTGAAACGTTTGGGAGACTTGGTTCACTGTACGCAAGTTGCGGGGAACTAAGTGCATTGTATGCATTACCTACTAATGGCATATTTTGCGCACTATACGCGCTTTGTTATGCACTGATTTCATTATACGCATTATCTACTGGTAGATTTGGGGCACTGTACGCGAATTGCGGAGCACTAAATACGTTAGACGCATTACCTACTTGTAGATTTGGGGCACTATACGCGAATTGCGGAGCACTAAATACGTTGGACGCATTACCTACTGGTAGATATGGGGCACTATACGCGAATTGCGGAGCACTAAATACGTGATATGAGGTACTTGTAGCGATTGGAGGACCGATCTACGCGTTGGACATAACGTAACATAACAAACCTGGAGGGAGATTTTGACGTTGCTCTGTTATATTTTTAAGGTAACTGACTGAGCCTGCTTGCGACGCGAAAACACTTGAACTGTTATTAACTACAGTTGGCATAAGCCCACTGGATATTGGTAATCTTTCAGTAAAGGGTAATTTACAAATATTTCTGTTACCTGTGTTACTCGCATACTTATCGCTATTTTCCTGTTGAATTGCTGTTACTAGCTCTGTAGCCGTTGTTGCTGTTGTCAAACAGCCTTTCGCTAAATGTGTAGAATGTAGATGTAGATTGGGATGCAGATTGTTGCTTTTGCGTTAATTCCTGTGAGGTGTTTACGGTTGTTGGAGATATAGACGTCAATTTTAACGCAGGTTCGCTAAGCGGTACTATAGGTGCTGCTGTGTTAGATGACCAATTTAGCACGTCTCTCGAGAAGTTGTGCTGTTGTATTGTGGATACCGGTTCCTCATCATCACTTACCATTTGTGATAGTAATTCATATTTCTGGTCCAGATAATGTTTTGCGGTCATCTTTTCCTCTTCTAGCTTTCGAAGTTTCAGTAACACCCTTTTTTTTTGTCGAACTGGTAGAGGTAATGCTTGAATTTTTGGTCGAAGCGGTCTCGTCGTATGCTGGGTCTACTGCTTTGCACTTAGGGCACGCAAAATCATTGTCAGCAATAGAGTCTGAGACATCAACATACGAGAAATGATGCCAAATATCGCATTGCACCATATCTTCCGTGTCAATTTCATGGCACAGTTGGCAGCTTGAAGAAGTTCCTTGATTAGAATTTGTTCCTGCTGGTGGAGTTCTTCTGATTCTTCCAGAGTTTTTGAAGGCTTCCATTATGAGCTCCGCGTGTTATTACTTTCAGAAATAAGTTTAAATTTGAAGACTGTTAAAGTACGAAAATTCGATAGTATTCGTAGCCTGGATCGATTCACTTGGAATGAAAAGATTCCGATCGATTTAATTCAGTTTATTTCGTTGGCTTACGCTCGATAAAATAATGAGAAAAAACTTCAAATTAAAAAAAGGTAGTAAATCTGCTACATATGTAGTAAAACGGTAACGCTGCAGATAACCAACAAAATCTTTTCGTTTTTTCCCGTCTTCTCAGAGACGAAAAACACACACAACGAAGACATAACTTCGCAAAGTATCAGCTCTTCTCTCTCAGTGGTTTATCATATAGAGTAGAACCTCTATATAGTGACCACCCAAGGGACTGTGCAAAATTTGTCGCTTTATTCGATTGGTCAGATTAAAAAAATAATTTAACAATTAAAATCCGTTTCTGATTTACATCGGGACCGTAAAAAAATGGCAACTTTAGGCAAGTGGTCAAGATAGGAAGGTGGTCACTTCTTCAGGTTCTACTGTATTTCATTCATATTCATTTTATATGCGTGTGGTATTGTGCATTGCATGCATTTTATAAACAGTATTGCCAATTATTTTTCTTGGTCGAGCACAAAAATATGAAATTTTGAGCGTTAATTTCAAATTAAAAGTACTAAAAATTTATTTTTTGATATCAATCGCAGGAATATTCAAATAATGCGCAAGTGGTAAAACTAATTTTTGTACTCTGAGAAACATTTAATTATGTGTGGCATACCAGTGGCGTGGCGTGATAATTCAACAAGGGTCAATTGGTTAATATCAAAAATTTATTATTATATTATATTCTTTCTACAAATTTACTGCGTATTAATTGAACCTCCTCCATTAGCTACTTTTAACATTACTAATATAAAAGCACCCAGCAATGACGAACGGGGACCAGGAAGCTATTTGGAACGTTATTTTTTAGGTTGTCAATCACAGTCACCTACACCGCATCTCATCATTAATCGCGTTCCGGATTTCTACCAAAAAAAATTAATAAAGTTGCGCCCAGAGTGTTGGCAGATTATTTTTTTATTTATTTGCTTATTTTTTTTAATAGAAGAGTCAATAGAAGTAAAACGGAATTCGATCTCATTAATCCTAAAAGATTTTCGGAATTCATGAAAACTTGAACAATACCTTATACCCCAGGGGCTTAATATCGAAAAATGCTTGCATCAGATTTTTCTTCGATTAAATTTAGAAATAAAAGTGAATTGAATATCTCATTAGGCCTAATATATGGAAATTAAAAATGTACACAGCCACACAGCTCGTATACAAATCATAATATCGTCAATATCACCAGTGTATCACCCAATATTATGCATATAGTACGTCAACGAGCTGATATCTACATACTCGTAAATACCATAGATACACTGCTTGTATACAAATTATTTTATTCAAATCATGATATGCGATATAAGATGGCGTGATACACAGCCCATACATGTTATACTTTGACATTTAGCTGTCAAAGACAAAAGTTTTGATTTAAAGCGTCTATCAAATAGTATTGTGCGTATATTCAACGCAGCAACAAAATTTAATGGAATTTTTAATTAATCTGGGACAGTTAAAAGTGCATTCCGAAATTTTCGCAGTGAAGAAAAAAAGGCTTCGACTGCTAGCTCTTCGTGCCAAACGTCGCAGTATGATGTTGCGGCAAAAAGCACTTTCATTGCTAATAAAGAAATGTAAAAACCGGACCATCACATCGCACACAAAAATGTAAACATGCTCACACAATATTAACTGAGGGAAAGATGTAAAAATCCACAACTGTCATTCATTGGAATTTCAGCTAAAATCATCGAATTTATATACAAGGAAACAGGTTGGATATTATCATTGTATTTATATCTTATAGTAGTATCACGAATAACTTCACCTTAGCTCCAAAGATGGGGTTCATTCTTTTCTCGTCTCGTCTGTCTTTTCAATGTTCTTTGCGAGGTATAGAGCGAAGAAACGAGTGAGCTATGAATGAATTTTTTGCGTTTTTAATTTTCATTGCGGGGTGGAGAGCGGAGTGAGCCATGACTGATTTTCTTGCGTCTTCTATCTTCTTCAACGAACCCGCATTGATAGATTGCAAAATGCTTGTTCGTTGACCTCATTACTTTGATTTGGTCGCAACTCGCACGAGAAAATATCGGCGGTCCAGACGCAGAGAGCAGAGCAAAACAACGGTGGAGCGTTATGTTGCGATTATGTATCAACACAACGTATATGTCTACATTAATTTATAGTACACAATAATATTTATGTACTGTATTATATAATGGTGATAAGGAGATGTCATAGTTTAACTTTCCGGAAATCAAATATCATTTTCCTGAAAAGTTTTTGCTTGATAGCCCGACTTCGTTGCAAAGTCGGAAAAAATGTGTTTCGTGGATCAATTTATTGCCAACTAAGGGGTCGGGTTAAAATCCGTGTTCTAAAATCCCGTTGTCCCAAAATCCCGTTGATCCAAAATTCTATTGTCCCAAAATTACGTTTCATAAAAACTCGTTAGTCCAAAATCCCGTTTAATAAAATCTCGTTTTCTTATTAAAATTAAAAATTCCGCTTTTTTTGCCCATCTAAAACTGCGCAGCAGGAATGGGTTAAGGAATGGGTTGTGTATTTTGGTCGTAGATATGTGATCCAAATTTCATTCAATTATTCGGTCGAATGGGTTGTGTATTTTGGTCGTAGATATGTGATCCAAATTCCATTCAATTATTCGGTTCAAATTTGTAAGCAATCATCCAGATTTTGACACTTGAGGTGTCATTCGAGTGATCGAGTCAAAATCACGTGTTCCAAAATACCGCTCTTAAAAAAACCGTTTCCCAAGATTCTATTTCAAAAATATTATTTCTTTTTAAAATTATAAAACTATATCCCCGTGTTTATTATTTATTTATTATTGTTTCACCAAAAATTTGTATGTTCATTCGTAGTTTGTACGCGACCTGACCGATCTTAACACTTGGGGTGTCATTCTACTTGCCTCAACTGTGTGTGTGAATAAAAAACATATTTGTGAAAAATTCAAAACAGTGGTGAAAATGAAAAAGAATTGTAATGTAAAATGTAAAAAAGAAAATTAATGTTTATTAATTCGGGCGCTCGGGCCCGGGCCTGGCATTTATATTATCCATTAAAACGGGCTTTTGGCGATAGTGATTTTGGGGAACGGAAAAAAATGTTCAACCTAACCGTTAAGATGCGCTGCTCTAACCTAGTTTCGTAAGTCGGTATTTTATAAAATGAGATTTTGACCCGATCTTGTTACACTTCATTACATTACGATTTCACTCCGTCGAGAAATTGCGCGACTTTGCAAGTCGAACAAAATGGTAGTCGTATAAAAAAATCTGCCAACCGACCAAATCGCCCTGTCTGGGGGCGCAACTTTATTATTTTTAGGTAGTTTATTATACGTAATTGAGAACAAATTTCTAGCTTTTAGCATTCTGAATTTATCGGCCAATATTTTTGAACACGTGTTTTAAGGATTTTTTGTATGTAAGTTTTCGGAAAAAGTAAAGGGATTTAGCTAACTAACAAACTTGAAGTTAATTTTCACTTAAACCTAATTTGTACAAAATTTCAACTTCGCGGCTAAATGATATCATTTCCACAAATTGAATGAAGTCGGTATTTCAGAAAACGGGATTTTGACCCGATCTCGCTCACTACGATTTTACACAGAAGTGTTGCAAACAGAATTAATATTTCTCATTGGACCAGTCGAACTATTATTTTCCATACAAAAAATAATTTCATTGCAAAAAAAATAACTTCGCAGGATTGAAAAACCGAAATGTCGAAATTCCTAAAGTTCAAAAATTTCCGGGAAAGGATAGTCTGGCAAAAATATTCGTCCAAACGATGGAAAAAAATATAATGCGAGACATGAACCTTCACTTTCCTCTCCCGCCCAGTCTGCACAGCGAAAAATTGAAATTCGACATCGCCTAAGCCATATGAGACTGACTGATGGAGAAAGATTCCACTACACAATTTCCCCGCGCGTCGCACCGGATCCAATCAACCTCTTGGATAGTAGAAAGAGCAAATTAATGAACTGATGAAACGAACGCGTAGGATAAGAGGGAATTGGCAAAGCACATGCAGCGCCTCTAGTGTAAGCCCGTTAAAACATCGAAGCGAGCTTCGTGATACTACTATAATATATAAATACAATGATATTATGTAGATATAAGCTCGTTGACGTACTATATGCATAATATTGGGTGATATTGACGACATTATGATTTGTATACGAGCTGTGTATCCAAGGTATTATACCTTGGATTAGGGATGTTAATATCGGAAAAAAATATCGATATATCGATATATCGAATTTGAAAAAAATATCAATATCGGCTGACGATATATCGGAGAAAAATATCGATATATCGAATATTTTTTCCAATGAAAAATAAACTCCAATGCTACTTCAAAATTAACATTAATAAAAAAAATACGGCGCACGCGGCTTTTAGCAAACCGAAAGCTAATAAATAAATGACATTTGATTTCGTTGCCTTCGGCCACAGTTGCCAAATTTAGCTATTTTTAGAGTCTGAAATTCAATTTCAATTTTATTATTGCAATTTCAATATCTGAGAGTTTTTTGATTGAACTATTGGAAATATTGGTGGAAAGCGGAAAATTCTTCTCAGTTGACTTATGAAATCAAAATAATGCCTTTTTTGATCGAAATAAAGTTTCCGGATAGAAATACTGTTATTTTTTAAATATATTATTTTTAAAAAATGAGGATAAAAGGGACAAAATCGAAAAAAGTATTAAGAGCAAACTTGATTTTAATTATTTATTAATGAAATATTATATATTGACATATTTTTAAAATGTAAGCTTATGAGAACCAGTACTTTTCTGGGACAGTTGTTAAGAATACTCGCTCCATAATATGCTCTCCAGTAAGCCGACTGCGATTATTTGGCACCACAATATTTATTGCCGACGCAACTCTTTCGGATGACACCGATGAGGCAGGGACAATCAGGTATTTCTGATAGTTGCCTGGTTGCCTCGTCGTACATATATTTGTATTGGCACCTGAAGTGAAGATTTGCGTGCATGTGCCCGTATATATCACGTGTCTTGAACCTAGTTTCGACAGATATGGTTTCCGTGATCGAATTTTTTTTTTCTACTTTCAACGTTTCTGGCATCCCACATAAATAAGCAGAAATGCAGATTTAATGCAAAAAACCCGTTCGATTTCTAAAATATGCTATACTTTAAAAAAATATCGAGTCCGATAGTCGGATTTCAATATCGACATATCGATATATCGCTTTTTACAATATCGGCCGATATTATCGATATATCGTTCAAAAAATATCGCAATTTCGAAATATCGAAGTTTTTTTAACATCCCTACCTTGGATACACAGCTCGTATACAAATCATAATATCGTCAATATCACCAGTGTATCACCCAATAATACGCATATAGTTCGTCAACGAGCTGATATCTACATAATATCCAACCTGTTTCCTTGTATATAAATTCGATAATTTTAGCTGATATAGCCTTCTTTTAACTGCCATCAGCGCCATCTGTTACTGAAATCAACTGAAATTCCAATAATGACTCTTGTAGATTTTTATATTCTTCCGTCAGTTAAAATTCTTTGAGCGTGTTTTCGTTTTTGTGTGTGATATGATGGTCCGCTTTGTACATTTCTTCATTAGCAAAGAAAGTGCTATTCGCCGGAACATCATACTGCAACGTTTGGCATGAAGAAATTTTGTCTTTGATAGCTAAATGTCAAAGTTGTATAGCATATCATGATTTGAATAACGTAATTTGTATACAAGCAGTGTATCCATGGTATTATACCTTGGATACACAGCTCGTATACAAATCATAATATCGTCAATATCACCAGTGTATCACCCAATAATGTGCATATAGTACGTCAACGAGCTGATATCGACGTAATATCGAACCTGTTTCCTTGTATATAAATTCGATGATTTTAGCTGATATAGCCTTCTTTTTACTGACATCAGCGCCATCTGTTACTGAAATCAACTGAAATTCCAATGAATGACAATGGTGTATTTTTATACTCTAATTCTTTGAGCGTGTTTTCATTTTCGTGTGTGATATGATGGTCCGCTTTGTACATTTCTTTATTAGCAATGAAAGTGCTATTCGCCGGAACATCATAGTGCAACGTTTGGCACGAAGAATTTTGTCTTTGATAGCTAAATGTCAAAGTATAACATGTATGGGCTGTGTATCATGCTATCTTGTATCGCATATCATGATTTGAATAACGTAATTTGTATACAGGGTGTAACTAGTACTGAGGTTCAAACGAAAATGGGAGATAGAGGAACTTGTCCTGAGTAGAAAATCGTTCTACACATACTCCCGTTTTTGCAACGTTAAGGAGATAGCGCGATTTTAAGGACGAAGGATTTTCATCGTACCTGTGATCACTGTTAGATCTCTGACTTCTGCTGTACTTAGCGTAACGTAATAATTCTGGGCTCGTTGAAAAGGACACAAATTCTTCTTTCTAATTGCTATCAAATGTGTCAATCAGTGTTATACTTTTTGAGAAAAATTCATTTAAATGACACAAAAATAATAAAAAATTAAAAACAAATACAAAAAAGTCCTGTTTTCTCCAAGAAGGACCTGATTAACCACCAAATTTTATTACATTTTCGGAAAGCCCATAAAATTTCACTTTACGTTTGATAACAAATTGTAACTGCTCCCAATCTTGAGATATTTACTCGAAAACACAGATTTTTGCTACGTCAACACTAAAAATTCAGTGATCAATGTAGTTTTTCTCAGAAAACCATATTATAAAAATGTCATTTTAATTTTATTTTTTTATGAACCATATTATTACCTACAAAAGCTACGATTAACATTTTGGAAGTAATAGGTAAAAATACATATCGCATAAAAATTAAATATATCAAAAGTCAGTGCCATAAAGTGGACCTCGTCTAAGAACCTGTTTAATTTGTCGGTAGTACTGAAGTATTTTTATTGCACATTTATTACTATTTAAAGTATGTAGGAAAAGAATGAAATGTAAGCGAGTTTCAACATAATTGATGCTTTTACCTGAATGTGGTAGGTAATACTGGGTGCGGTACTATGCCTTTTTTAATAGGGTGCCTTACAAAATAAAAAGCCTTTAAAAGCAAAACTACCTTCATATTTTTATCAGTTTTAGTTACGTTGCTAAAAGAAGAAGGTGTCAGTAGAATTTAAAAAATAATTTCAAAATGACTGAGTACTCCAACGAAGAATAATGGGACATTGTGGTCATTTATGGAGAGTGTCACGGATATGCACGAGCCGCGCGACCGCTTTACCATCAGAGACATCTTTATCGACGGACACCTAGCAGGAGAGTATTTCAAGACAAAGAACAATCAAAGTAAGTGCAAATCCTGTGCCGATAATCGCTGTTCAGATCGATGAAAGAATACTGCAAGCAGTTGAAAATGATCCATCAATCAGTATCCAACGCTTTACATTGCAGTTTAACATCTCTACTTGGAAAGTTTGGAGTATTTTAAAAGTAGAACGCTCCACACACCAGTATAGGAGCTGCTACAGATTGATTTCCCCAAAAGGATGGAGTTTTGCAATTGGCTCCTTGAACGACAAATAGATGACGAGAATTTTTCAACAACATTCTGTGAACGTGTAGTGTCATCTGTGGGAATTGTTGTGGATCAATTAATGCAGTTGGCATTACTGTGTCTCCACACCAATTCCCCAAAGAAATTAGTTCAGTGGAGGTGAGTTGGGAGTCTGACAGCTAGCATTAGAAGAGGAGCATGGGAGGTTAAGTTTTGGCAGCCGAAAAGTTAAACAAATGGGAGTTAAGTGCTAGATTTTAGCGCACGGGCGAAAAAAAAATTACATAGTTAAGAAAAGGAGAAAATGGAAGAAGAAAAGTAGAAAATAGGATAAAATATATGAAAATTTTGCCGGCCGGGAAAGGGAAAGTGTTTATTACGTGTGATTTAAAGAGTCTATAAAAACGTTAAATATTTCAATTATTACGCGAGTACAGTGTAAGAGTTTAACCCGACGAGAATTTAAATCGTGCTTCAAATTATTTGCAATGCGCATCAATTAAAAGTCCGCCAATTGGAAGTTGTGTGAAATTGCTGCCGAGAAAAGATTTCAGGGAAAATAAAATGGAGCGGAGCACGGAAGTCAAGGCTTCGAAAAGAAATGTTAGGCCAAGCAACAACAAAATAAAGTAAAGTGAACCGCGAGAGTTTTCGGCCACATTGATAAATTAAAAGCAAAGCAAATAAAGTTAACTATTAATTATATACAAAAACAAAACATAAAAATAAAATGAATAATAATTGAATTAAATTAAAAGTAAACAAATAAATTAAAAATTAAAAATAAAATAAATTAAATTATAAAAAAAGTATTACAGACAATGAAAGGACAGAAACCGACTCGGACTGACATATAAATAAAAATTAAAATAAAATGAAATGAATGGAATTTTTTCATGGTATGCTACCATAGGAGCAAATTTGATTAAATGTTGGTTGTTTTCCGGCATCAGTAGGGTTTCTGGTGTGAAACCCCAACATGAAATCCCCGACTGTTGATTAATCGCTGTCCTTGAGGACATGACAGTTGGAAAAACTTCACTGGATACGCCAGTTTTTTAAGATTGTGTTGGACTAGGTCCGAAGGAGCTGTTTCGTCATCGGAGGGCATAGACTCGTCAGAGGATACCCTCTGATACCCTCTGACGAGTCTATGCCCTCCGATGACGAAACAGCTCCTTCGGACCTAGTCCAACACAATCTTAAAAAACTGGCGTATCCAGTGAAGTTTTTCCAACTGTCATGTCCTCAAGGACTATCCGAAACACCCTTACAGCTGGTGGAATTGCTGAGTATAATTTCTATATAGCGAACTCGAAATCAAATTTACGATCACGAATTTTAAACTTTAGCTAATTTTCCGCCATCGCAACCCTATACTAAAGGAGGTGGCGCTGAAGATCATCTAATATTTCAACCAATTTGGTGGAATTTTTTTTTTTTTGGTTGTATGCCAGGATATGTAGAGCTAAACGCTAAGAGCGCGACTTCGAAACCCGCCAAAAGCAATTTTATTTTTTCGCTAATTTTTAGAATGGAATTTTTTCATGGTAAGCTAAGTAGTAAGGACCATGCTTACCAATCATTTTAGCATTACGCCAGTACAGAACAGCAATACTGTAGTGTTGTCAAATAAAGTGAAAATAGTGTTGTTGTATTACGGCCGTTTGGACCAGCTGGTATGGTCTTTTAAAGTAGGTCAGATATCTGTTTGTTTCTGATTGGTTCTTTCGGAATGGGGCTATTTGCTTGTTTTTTTTAGAGGGATGGGAGTGTAAGTGGGATAGCTATACTTGTGTGTAAATAAACAAGAAAATCGGCATGTTTCTTTTTTGTAGAGCCATGAAGGTTTGAATGGGTTGGAATTAGATGAAGTGAATATGCATCTCGCTTCAGAACGATCTGGTTAAACTAGATTTGAGTTTGTTGTTATCATGTATCATGCCGGATAGTTTGTTTACCACGGCCGTTTAGGTCTTTTTCTTTGCGATGATCTTCGTACTAGCTTTGGCGTGAAGTTTGTTATTACCATGTGATCAAGTACTTTGAACTTGTTTTCTTTGCGATGATCTCATATGTTTCGTGGCGGGAAGTTTTCATTGTACCACGGCCGTTTAGGTCTTTTTCTTAAGTTCAATGTTGACTTCCTTTATGCACCAGATTTCGCGTCGTTTTGTGGTTATTGTATGGTAATGTAGCCGGTCTTTGGACGATGTGCGTGAGTTTTGTTTTCGTATTCTTTTTTGGGTTCGGAGGTGCATTAAGATTGAAGTTCAATGTTGACTTTCTTTATGCACCAGATTTCGCGTCGTTTTGTGGTTATAGTATGGTAATGTAGCCGGTCTTTGGACGATGTGCGCATGTTTTGATTATCTCGTGTTCTTCTTCTCATATATCCGATGTGAGTAATGTGTTTCCAAGTCAAGTTCGAGGTGATTTTTTATATGGGTGAATTGCGGTGGGAATTTTAAAAACAAGTTTCATTCGAGGCGATCGTTTTGTTGTTGTGATTATTCTCATGACATGTTTATAATCTAGCGAAGGCATTGCACAGATTGAGTAATTCGACGATCAAGAAAAATATCACAAGATATTTCAGCACTATAGGTAATGATGATAACCAACGTGATTTTTTAACCGGTTTGTTATACGGTCCACAAACGTCTTTGCCGTTAGCGAAAACACAATCAGGAGACATGCGTAGATGTTCAGCTTCCACATCAGAAGGGGTAGAGAATGCACTCATTATCAGAGAGCAGAAGAAGCACCTGACGTAATCCTGTAAGTTGGTGTAAAAGAAGACGCTTTTTACCAGCTTCAGAATTTTCCTCTCATCTAGATCCAAATCTTTGAATGTCTTTAGACGGTCGTATTCGTGTCTTAAGTTCAGCATGTTGACTGAAATCCACGCGTTATAGCACGTCTTCTATATCAATCCAGGAATTATGAGCAGATGGAAAACCAAGCCATTTTACGTAAACTTGATTGCCCCTTCTTTTTAGAATCTCTTCTACAAGGTATACATCGGGGTGTTTGACTCTTATTAACTCTAGTTCGTAGAACCCTCCTCGTATTATGTTCCCCTGATAGTCTATCTGAAATATTTCGGTGGACCAGTTGGGGGTATATCCTTTCTCGAATACATGCTTGTATTTGCTTACACGTAAATGATCACCTTTTCTGTACTTGGGGGTCGACGAGACTTTCACCTTACGGTAGACTTCCCCAAGAAGCTGAGCCTCATTCGAAGGCCCAACGTCTATAGGACGCATTTTTATGGTGCGATGCTTTGTCCTATTGTATTTGTTTATTAGCCCTTTTAGTAACCCAGTCCACTTATAGCTGCCGGTCATACTAAATTTTTTCCACATCATGTTTTTTAGTGTTCGATTGAACCGTTCTACATTTGAGGCTTTCAATTGGCTAAAAGTAGAGTAGTGGTTGATTTCATGTTTTTTCATCAAATTGTGAAATGCCTTATTAAAAAACTCTTTTCCATCATCTGTTTGTAAATTTCTTGGGAAACGACGCTCATTAAAAATTGTCTGTATTACTTTGATAATCTCCTCAGCACTTTTATTTTTAAGTGGTAAGGCCCACGCATATTTGGAGAGTGTATCTATTACTGTTAGAAGAAAATTAAAGCCCTTATTCTTAGGTGAATAAGAGCTCATATCCACTAAATCCGCCTGTCATAAGTCATCTATCCCGCGAATGGTCACCCGACGGCGTCTAAAATTTCTACGAGCTGTCTTATGTAGTTCGTTAATAACCTGTCTTCTGCTCATTTCATCATGTGTATAAATAGAGGACTTGATTGCTCATGTTTTATATAGAATCCAGTATAGGAAATGATACGTTTTGATCATCCTTTTACCATGATGGTAGCGGGTCCGTCAAGAAGTGGTAAGACGACATTCATTGAATCATTCCTGAAAAATACATCGCTAGTTAACACTCAGATAAAAAAGATTATCTGGTGTAATGATGAGCAGAGAGCGATACCGTCACAGCTAGCATTTAAAAATATTGAATATTTAGGCCCCATACCCGAGGAATTTATAAACGAAACCAATGAGCCTACATTAATCGTACTAGATGATATGATGCCAAATGCATTTTCAAAGCAGGTTTGTGAACTTTTTACAAAAGGGTCACATCATAGGAATTTTTCCGTAATACTTGTAACACAGAACGTCTTCCATCAGGGTAAGTTTTGTCGAGATATTTCGCTTAACTGTAAATATATGGTGGTTTTCAAAAACCCCCGCGATAAAAGTCAGTTCCTTCATTTAGCCAAGCAGATTTACCCTGAAAATAGTGCAGAGCTGGTGAGAATATATAAAGATATTACTCAGGCTCCACACGGGTATTTGTTAATAGATCTGACTCAGTCTACTAACGATTTATTTAGATTCAGAACAGATATCTTTAATAAAAGATTTGTAACGTGCTATTGTTCAGCGACTGATTTACACAGTAAAAATGGTGTCACGAATGAAACGATTGAAGGACAACAGACATATGCTATATGTTCTCAAAAATGCTAGTCCATGTTTAAGAAAGGCTATCATGAAAAAGGCAGATCCTGAAGTGGTTAGACTATTTGTGAAATCACATTAAACACGTTGAAGGGGAATCATGTGCCAGGTCGTAAAATTTTGAACGGTCTATGTAAGTATAAAAAGAGCATGCGAAGGTTAGTTGAAGCAAGACGATCTGTTCCTAGACAGCGTAAAATCTTAGTACAGCAAGGTGGTTTTCTACCAATCCTGATAGGAAGTGTACTTTCAGGTGTTATTGGGTCGTTGATTGAAAAATATGCATAGAAAGAGCGCTCTTAATAAAATGCTACTTCTTTCACCAGAAGTGTATGAACAGTTAAAGGGTCAGATAGAATGGAAATGGCCTGTCTATATTCGATAAGACGATACACACCATTTTGAGGAATAAAAAGCTGTCTGACGACGACAAATGGTATAATTATAGGAACACGCTGATAAAGTTTCTTAATGCTAAGCGTAAAGGAAGACAGTCTCGTGAAGAAAAATCTCTCGCGTTTACGCCACAAGTAAAGTTCGGAAGTCAGAAAAATTTACGAGACAATGCAACACAGACAAGGATTGCATTCAAAGAGGAAATGTCGACGCAAACCTCCCCGATGAAGAATCCCGACCCATTTTACAGTATGGCCGAAGATGTCTTTGAGACAGGCGACGTGAGTTTACCAAAGTATCATAGTTCCAGTACCGAAGAGATAACACCGCCAAGACGATCACTAACGCCTCGGTTCAAAAGACGATTATCTGTAAGCGGTATAGCAAAAACTTTGAAACCGACTGCAAAGTTTCGCAAAACTACGCCCGAAGTCAAAAACATGGAAAAAGAATATCGAATTATAACGACTGAAGACGGTATAACTCAGTATACTGTACCAAATGAGATGGATGTTGATGAAGCGGCACAGCTTATAGAAGAACTAGAGCAGGGAGAAGGGGGGGATAAATCAGAACAGAGAACCCCTACCAAGCAGGCTCAATTAAAGCCTTCACGACTAGAATTTCCTTCATTAAGTACAGACGATCGGTACCCTGTACCCGGACGTTTAAAAAGAAGAACGGAGCGGATCGGAAGTGCATAAAATTTTTTCTGGGAAAGAATTTAAAAATGCCTTTAAACATAAGAGAAAACGATTTTTACATATGCCTTCTAAGCAACAATTCCATGCGTATATACAATGAAAATACACTGTCAGCTTTCACGAATATACTTCCTAGAGCATGTAAGTTGGATGGTAGATGGAGTGTCGGAATGACTGAAATTGCATTAGCAAATCGAAAAACGAAATCAGTTGGGAAAAAAGATGGAAAACGTGTGAAAGATGATGAAAAAGTGAAAGGTACTACTAAAAAGGTGAAGAGAGCTGCTACAGATGTACTAAAGATTAATGCTTTTGTAAAAAAAGTGCATGGTTTTTCTATTTATCTTAATTGGAGTTACCAGCAGTTATTAAATTTATGTTACAATAAACATGATATGAACTTTTCTACTTTCTTATCTTCGTTTAACGCCGCAGTTGATCCCTATTGGGCTGCTCATACCTTTGTAGATTTTAAAGAGGGTTTGTATAACAGCTTGGTAACTGATTCAACTATTCGAAATATCCCTGATACTAGCAAAGATGAACGACCTTATAGAGCGGAAGATTTCTCTTTGCACATTTATCAGGATAGTGAAGTTGCGGATATTGTTACCTTAGGGGCTCGCGAATATGATTCGTATCATTATCTTTTCAGTAGTATAATTGGACAGATTCCCAGAGAAAAGCGCAATTATAAAGCCCTATTGCGCATGGACTATTACATACCTCCAGCGCTCAGTATAAGTGAAAAGCTCGGGGAAAGTGTCCCGAAGAAGCTTGACTCTTTAGATTTAGAGATAAAAGACTTGAAGATTAAAATAAAGATAAACTACCCGCTGCCAACGCCAATTAATATTAATGATTTAGTCGGGCTTTTTGTTGCGAATATACAGTTTGATGACGAAACTGAATCTGTTCTAGATCGTAGGAGAAAATCAGGTCAAATTAGGCAAAAAATTATTCAAACTCTAAATGATTTGGACGCAGAGGCCTCTACCTTTGAGATACCAAACAGGCGTATAATCACGGATAAAAGTATAATATTGAATGTTCCCTATGAAAAACGACCCGATGGTATCCTGTTAACGACAAAAGTGCCTATAGATTTGAAAAAGAAAGACTTATCTGGATTCATTATCGATATATTCTTTCAAACGCCTGTGAAGGAGCGTAATGCTAAACTCCTTACCGGGGAGGTGGGGAAGTCGTTTGATAAGGTTTCAGTAGAAGAGAAGAAGAAGGATACTTTAGACAGAATCGCCGTATTAGAAGAATCTGTTCTCGAAATAAAGAACAGATTTCCGCGAGAACTAACAGCTGTAGTTGCCGAGGAATGTAAGGCTTTAGGAATAATCCACATTTACACTGATATCATTCGCCCCCAAATAGTAGGCGACAAATTAGTGAGAAATCTACGTATGATACCTGTGAAAGAGTGCGATAATATCTTTAGGTTTGAGCATGTAGAATACTACCCTCTGGAGAAGACTTACATTGAAAGTATCACCATAAAGATAACCGATGATCGGGGTGAACTGATTGACTTCATACCAGGCTATACCCCAACATTTGTGATGCTTCACAATAAAGTATAAATATTCAGACGTGAATAAAGACTTTCATAGTGTACATTCAAATCGAAATGAATTCATATTACACAAGGTATTATTTAATCCAAAGCGGTGCTGGTTTGTCGGATATAGGGGATCTTTATCGATCCCCACTTATATATCAGCGTGGAAGAGGTATTGGCAGCTTCTTCAGTGGATTACTGCGTTATTTACGGCCTTTAGTCTCCTCAGGAGTAAAAACTATAAAGGAGCAAGCTATAAAGACTGCAAAAACAATTATATCAGAGGTAAGGAGTAAACCTCTCAAAAAAATTTTAAAAGAGCAAGGACAAGCTGCTACTCAAGAGCTGATGCAAAATGGCGTGAAAAAACTCTTTGACAGTATGGGTGGTGAGGGTATGAAAAGGCGCATGGCTATAAAAAGGGCAAATCCGTTTTCAACCGCACAGTTAAAAACGGCTCCTAAACGTGGAAAACGTACCAAATCAAAGAGAAAATCTATTAAGAAAAGACCAGCAGCCAGTAAAAATAAAAGAGCTAAGAACAATAAGCGTAAGCGTGTATTGGATATATTCGATAAGTAAGGAGAATGTATGAAATCTGAATTAGATTTATTTAAAGCACCACCGATACAGGCCAATATTTTAAAAACAGAAGAGGTTTCATACAAACCAATAGCTTCTCTTGATAACTCTTTAGTTCTGGAATTCGTCTCGCTAGGACGTGGGGACACGTACCGTGATTTATCCAGTATCTACCTTCGCTTAAAAGTTCAGCTAATTAAGGCAAAAGGTGGGAAAGAAGAATTCTACACTGGGAAAGAAAAAACCAAAGTTAAGGATGCTTTAAAAGGTGACCATGAAGAGGAAAGTGATCCAATCGGCGTAGTTAACAACCTGATGCATTCACTTTTTAAACAATGTACAATACAATTAAATGGCAGACCGATTGCGCAAACTGATAACAATTACCATTACAGAGCTTACATTGAAAACTTATTGAATTACGGCAGAGATGCATCAACAACACATTTAGAATCCGTAGGATGGTACCTCGACCAAGATGGTATGGAAATGATTGAAGAAGGAAGCAAAAGTGGGCGTCCTAGTGAATTTAATGCAGGATATCTCAAACGATCTGAATTGCTTTCGAAAAGTAATGTGGTAGAGTTTATGGGAAAGATTCATGGTGATTTACTTAATCAGGATAAGTTACTTCTGAATGGGGTAGATTTTAGACTCTCACTATCCCTGGAAAAACCCGAATTTTATCTATACTCAAAAGAAGACGGGCACTCACCGCAAATTAAAATTATAGATGCAACAATGTATATGAATCATGTAACTGTTTACCCCAATATTTTAATGAAACTATTCTTCAGCGCTCCAACGTGATATATCCGTACAAGCGTGTCGAAGTAAAAAGTTATACATTACCAGCTAACAGCTCAACATTATCTTTAGATAATGTCATAATCGGACAGCTACCGAACTTGTTAATTTTCGGCATGGTAGATAATGATGCCTACAGCGGTAAACAGACGAAGAATCCATTTAACTTTAAACACAATAATATCACACGATTCAATTTATCCGCCAATGGAGTCCAAGTTCCAAACCAGGCTTTAGAGTTTGATTACTCTCAGCATATTAGCATTGTTTTCAACGGCGAAATAATTGATGAAGTTGATAGCTTCAAGTATCTCGGTATAATACTGGATTCAAAGCTAACGTGGGACCTCCACATTGACCTACTAAGGCGGAACCTGGCTTCTATTGCAGGAATATTCCGTAAAATCGGGAAAGAAGTACCTGAAAAGTTAAAGCGAACTATATTATTTTCTCTATTTATAAGTCAGATGCAGTATGGGCTAATAATATGGGGATCGGCTTTTAGTTCCAAATTACAGTGCATCCAGAAAATGCAAAACAAAGCAATAAAAAATCTATATAACATAAACTCTCGAGAACACACGAAAACCATTCATGCCAAATATCAACTGCTCACGGTCGAACAACTTTACTACCTGGAATCATCAGACCAAATTAACAAAATTAAGCGGCAGACTACAAACAGCGACATAAAATTTTCCTATCACTGTGACAACCATAACTACAACACTAGGCGAGCTGCCGATATATACGTTCCTGCCTTACGTACTGCCAGACACGGATCCTGCTCAGTTTTAAACAAGGCGATACAAAACTACAACTAACTTCCCAGAGATCTTCAATCTCAACCCGACAAGTTAAAGCATAATTTAAAAAAATATCTGCTTCAATAAAACACCATATGTATTATTTTATTCTTCAATATTCATTGCTTTATCATTACCATTATCATCTTTGTATTATCTTTCACACAGTAGTACTATTTTTCTTTCTTGTTTGACATTTTGTTAGCTTTATTTTTTCCTTTCTTTTTTCTTTATTACCATTAAATTTCACGTCATTCTCTTTCTTTTTCTTAATGAATTTCTCTTTTTAAAATGAATTATTGTTAAAATTTTTACTCGATTTTAAAAACACATGTAGATATTGTATTTAATATTATCCGCACTATCCTCACGAGCTACGCTCATGGATACTGAAATAAATTCAATCAATCCTCCAACCTATAAGTACACGGGGATACCTTTCACTATTTAAGGGAACAGGCATTCATTACTTCGACAAAGGCAATCAAATCTCAAAGGAATTCTTCGATAATGGATGCTTTTTAATGGCTTTCGATTTAACTGCAGACAATTCATACGGGTCATCTTGTGGCAGTTTATTAAATCAAGGAACAGTGAGGATCGAGGGAAGGTTTAAGAAAGCGCTGGAAAAAGTGTAACTTGTATAGTACATGCCGAGTATGATGGAAGTCTTGAAATAGACAAACTTCGTGGAGTTCATACTGATTTTTAAAAAGTATAAATATAGCCTTTTAATCTCGCGCTCTTCATATTACTCAGCAGACGGAGAAGAACAAACATGGCCTATTGTGTTGTAAATGTCGAATATTTTAATGAAGGTAATCTAACCTTCTTTAAAAAGGTTTCGTTTGCCGGTTTCTCATCACAAAATAAATTATTCTCGAAGGAAATAACGTATAAATATCCCACATCATCGGCTACCACAACAGATCAGACAGGGGCATTTGGGAATTTGGAACTTAAGCGTTTGGATGAAAATCTTATTATGACGCTAGCAAAATTTGCAACCGTTTTTGTTTATAGCGCTACCACAAAGGAATTCTTAGAAAGTTACACCACCAGTCACACCAAGATCATTGACATTGATGCTATCTCTTCGAAAGAGCAGATATGAACACGATCGAACTTGTTAAAATATTAAGGAAAAACACAACCACAAGGAGATTTTTCAAAGGCGTATTCCCATGCGATCGTTTACCTTATAAAATTAAAAAGCAAGCATGTGTTATTGCAAATACCGACCCCGCAGACAAAAAAGGTGCTCATTAAGTAGCTTTTTATTTTCCGAGGACAGGCCCTGCTGAATTTTTTGACGCTTTTGGCAGATACCCCAACAATAAATATTTTAAAAGGTTTCTGCATACCAACTCCGAGGTTTTCATAAATAACAAAAAACGATTACAAAGTGTATACTCCTCGACTTGCGGGAATTACTGCTGTGTATACATATATTCGCGTTGCAGGGGAAAGGAGCTAAAGTTTTTCCTGAAGCAGTTTTCATCAAAAGATTTTACAGACAATGACGCCAAGGTGGTTAACTTATACCATCATATATTTTCATCGGGTGCCAACCAGAATGGTGGGTGTTCTCGTAACCGGTATTGCAAATCGGAGGCTAAGAGTATAAAAGCATCAGCTTAAGCCACTCGACTTTTAGTTTTTCTTTAAAAATCTACCAGGCATTATGGATTCACCTATTACAAAAGTGAAGAATGACAAGAAGAGACGTGTCGCTGACAAAAGAAAAAAGTTAGTTCCGGCGGATGAATCAGCTATTAAGAAACCATGCAAGCAGAGAGGGTCCGAGGTTCCTGGTGAAGGTGCTCTACTGAACTACACCTACTATTTGGACGGTTGCCAGAACCGAAAGGTTGTATTAGGATTTGACCCATTCACATTTGAAGCGAAAATAATCTTCAGCTACCCTGGGCGCTTTTCTGTGTCAACAAACTACTCTGGATGGGCAGCGCTGTACAATCATCTGATCATGCTGAAACATGAAAATAACGAAGCTACTTAAGCGGGGCTAAAAAAGGAATTCGTGATACCGGTCGAGAAAGGCAGTATCCGACTATCATCGCAGAACCTTTTAAATTTGTTCGAAAAGATGGATTTCTTCAATATCGTCATGTTTCACAACAACAACGCTTCTGAAAGTGTTGGGGATTATTTCAACCAATACGCGACTAAATGCAAGGAAAAAGATGTATTACAATTATCAAGTGAAGACTTTTTTATACCATCACGCACTTCATATGTGCATATTAACTATTCTCGACTTTTTTACGAAATACCGTGGTTTTGTAGCGCAAGAATTATTTTTAATATAACGATTTGCTAATAAAAAATATTATACTCAAGTATTTGTTTTCTTTTATAAATAGACTTTATTCATTAGCATATATAAATAATGTTTACACAGTTTTGTACAGCACAGCGACTAGGCGACGTTTGACTGTGGTTTTTACAGTATATCTGGAAGTTTTGAAGATCAGCTAATTTAGGCATTTCAAGTTGTATAATTTCGGCTTCAGGTAAATATCTTCTGATGAAGTTCTCTTTCGCAAGTCCTTTTACATGTATACTGCAGTTGGTAAATTCATCCAGAATATCAGGTAGACTGTTGTAACTGGTATCGCCATCATGCCAATTCAAACCATTGATTTTTTCACACTCGTACTTATGCTGACGATCAGCTTTTATGTTTAGCTCCTGATAGGGATAAGGAGGCAGTAAAAAATAAAACGTTGGACATATTGACCCGAAAGGTAGTATAGCAATCTCCTTAGCAAAATACTGGCCATAATTTCCTGTAACGAACTGGACATCAATTATAACTTTACTCATGCTTTCGGTAGGGTGTAGTTTAATAATGTGAAAAACGATTTATTTCTACGTATTTTTATATTTTCAAACATGTTTTAGTAAATACTTAAAGATTTTAAATAATCAAGTTTACATAACTTTACTTAACAAGTAAATACCTAATAGGTTATCAACTAATAATCAATTCTAGGTTTTTGTATCCATATGGAAATGAAAAATTTTCTTCCGGTATTACTCTTTTATCGAAAGTGAACTGTAAACGTTTCTTCTCAAGTGTTGAAATAACGGTTCCTGGTCGTTTACGTTTAATTTTTCGTTCATTTGTTACATAGACGGGTTCTCCCCCATCTTCACCTATCACTAAGGACTTCAGTCTATCGAAATTAACAGTCTTCGAGGTTTCAAAATTAAGAGTAATACCTTTACATTTAATTATGTGCTCAACGCCGCTCTTAGTTTCCACTTTAAGACCGTAGGTTTTTGGACCTGTACTTACAAATTCCGAAATAAATGCCTCAGGACCAAAACTGTCAATTTCATTCGTTAAATCCCCTAAAAAGTTAGATATTGGCAATGAAATAGGATTATTTTTATTATTGATGAAAATCAAACTATCCGTGTCACAATAGAGAATTGCCTTTCCGACCTTTTGTAAAACTGTGTAAAGTTTAATTCTGGCAAAGGCTGTTGTGTAGGCCGCGATAGGTATGTTGACATGCAGTAACAAATTGTTTCTATGCCAGGGGACTGTATAAAGTCATAAAATTCCTTGGGATTGTCTATGATCTTGGTTTGAGTTCTATCCTCCCTTAGCGCAAATTTTCCCCAGAAGGAATTTAGACAAATTTTAGCGGTATTTCGTCTACCGGGATTCTTCTGAATCTGGTTTTTATCTAGAAGGATGTCTTCTCTCATCTTGAAACTCTTTAGGAAGGCATCTTTGTCCTCCTCGGTTATGTATTCACCCCTCCATCCACTAGCTTCCTGTTTGATTTTCAAGAATGTGTTTACATATTCTGTGAATAGTCCACCCTTTTTGGTTTCCGGATCGTATTTGGTGTGATTATATTTCCAAACCTCGAAAACTTTTATTATCCTATACCCATTCTGCACTGCTAAAGCTACTTCAGGTATAACCCATGTACCAATAATCATTCTTTCATCCTCTGTATGAATATATGTGGAAACTCTATTCGACACAGTGCAAAGTACAACTTCGAATTATTTCTGAAAGGTAAAACAGGCGTGAATAAGCTAGTAGGCGCAACAATTGAACAAGTGATAAAACCATGGATTGTAAGTATATCTGGAAGAGAAGGTATATGCTCACTGCGAAAAATTTCAGGATGACCGATAGGGCATGGTGAATATTTGTTAATATACGGGTACAGACTGGTAAAGTCTAGATATCGTATAACTTCATTCTCACCGATTTTATGATGTAATTTAAACACTTCAGTACGACCTCCATAGACGGCATCACGGGGGTTAAGTGGTGGTATAATATCTGAAACTTTATTATCTAAATCCTTGCTTACATCAGGATTGTTTTTCAAGAATTCTCTGAACTCACATTCCCACGAATATACCAGATTATAACCACTACGCCTAATAACCTCGATTCTTCTAATAGTACTTTCGTATCTATGTGATAAAGTTTCATGTGTTTTGTTAATGATTTGGCTTGAATCTTTTACTTTAAAGCAATCTCTACAGCCATGGTAAAAGCAACCGAAAAATTCATATACTGTATTTGTTTTGGAATTAAATCCATCTACTCTTAATGCGCTTTTTTCCAACTCACCTCCCCTTCATTATTTGAAGAAACTATATTTTCATTTATTTGGGAGCTTTGCCACTTAAGCCACTTGCTAGCAATAAGCGACTGGTTTCGTCCTTTATAGTAACCACGCTTAGGCATTATGCCCAAAGTATTCTTTTGCAGAAAATTCCTTCGGAAAGCGAGCATACATGCTGATGCAATTGTTATAGATTCTACTAAAGGGTTAACTTTAGCTATATCGAGGAATTCCCGCATAAATTGTATGCACCCTAATCGTAATATATCCACATCATTTTTGCAATACTTAAGCATTTCGCTTCTATTATGAAAAACTCCAAAAGAGACTGAATTATACCACTTTAAAAACTCATCACGTTCTCTTATTTTCATAGTATTATATCCATACATATCTGGGGATGGATATTTTCCAACATAATTGATATTCTCTAGCGTGTTAAAGTAGTAAGGATAGAACCCTTTCGCATGATCTTTTATACCGAACACGGTTGGGAATTTGGCGAGCGGAAATGCTAGAAAATTTAGAGAGTCTATGAAAGTCACATGCTCGCATCTTAATTTCATTATTTTAGTCCTATTCATTATAGGTTCAAGCTTTAGTTTCCTAGTGAATAATTCAGAAATTATAAACTGACCGTCGTACCCCTGAAAGTTATGGGCTATGCAGTATACGTTCGAAGTATAAGAACGAGCCTTTAAACAATAATCCACAAAACCTCCCACAACGCTCGTCATATTGTTATATTCAAAGACATACTCCCTTTCTCCACAGACATCACAATTATTTTTGATATCGGAATCCTTGTAACAGTTATTACACACTTGATGTGCAACAATTAAATTGACAATATGTTTGTAAGATGTGCTATTCGTTAAAAGAGTATTCTGAGTGCTCTCACAATCAAAGAATATTAATAAAAATTTCTTTTCAATGAAACACTTTTGCGGTTTGATGAAGCAAAGGTGATCCACTGGAACGATTTTCGAGCATATCTGACAGTGATATTCATCACATTTATGTGAATCTGATGATCTATTTGTGAAATTCAAAAATTTTGCACAGTATGTACATATCTTAAAAGTTTCACACATAGTCTTCTTACCAATTTTATTTGAAAAATGACTTGTAAAACAACTTTCCCCTCTAAATGAGCGGTTACATTTTTCACAGCTTACCATTTCCGTAACGAAATGACATGGGGGAGAAGAATTGCAATAGGTACACTTCCTTTCACATTTATGAGATTTACTGTGATACACTTTATCACAAAGGGTACATGCAAAACTCTTATTAAAAAAACCTTTCAACGACTTAATCACGTAGAAATGTTTGAAATCCTTGGAGTAATAGAGGTATATTTTATTCGGCCAATCATTCCTGTTAGGTAATTTGAAAAGGATTGAATTAGAATCCTTCGTATCATCAAACACAATTATTTGATAATCATTTAACACTTTCTGAAACTTGTAAAGATCCGTCAATACACATCCATCAGCATTAATAGTCACGCTTGCATTTTTACACATCCTTTTCACCATACGATCTAAAGACCGGATAGTTGAAGAATGATATCGCATACTAAAATTTTTCGAGGTCATCTCCATAGCATAACATATAGATCGTGGGAGACAGCTAGTATCACCATTTTTCCCAACATCTATAACACTTCTTTTCCGTTGTAAGAACACGCTTTCTTCGACACCTTGGATATTCAACCGCGCACCACCCGTTGGAAAATTCACAACCTCAGCATTTATCTGCATGATTTCATCAGAGAGGAAAGCAGTGTTGGATTGGTTCACATTCGAAATTAAACCAAGAATATAACGTCCGTTTACGTCTTCAATAGATCTCAGACTTGACCAAATTGCTTTTATATGAGGTGAATTCGGTAGTGTAATGGTGAAGCTGATTTTACTCCCTTTCCCCGAATTCGACCCAGCTTCTTTGATCACATCATCAAAGATATTCTCTAAAATCAGTAGTGGATCTTCATTTACTGTATCTAGAGAATTTATCCTGAATGTAATTTTTTTACCCTCTACGTTAAATTTTTTAAAAAACCTCGCCTGTCTGGATAACACTTCGAACCTTCCACGTAACCCGCTTCCACTTTGAATCGGCTCACCCTGTGTAAAAATATCATTACCGCCTTCAACAAACTCATTGTTTACAAAAGTCTGTCGTAGCAGACTATTAGGTTGGGTTTTATCAGGCACTCTACGACTGTCAAGGACATCTTTATGTTTTTCTTCACTTAGAAAATCATCTCCATCACTGTAGATGAAAAATTTTAGAGCTTCTTTCATAACATCAGTTGAATTACACTGAATTGAAAGCTTTGCGAATTTTTCCAGAAGAAAGTTTTTCTTAACTTTTTTTCTTCCACTATTCTAACTAAATTACTTAAACTATAAATAAACATGTTATAATCTAGAATTAACGCAGTTTCTAAATTTAAAATAATATTTTTCACGTCCATCCTTACAAAAATTTAGCAAATCTAATAAATTTAATAGTTACTATTTTATCTCGAAAGTTTCTTTTAGCTTCAAATTTTTCCAAACTAAAAGTATACTGTGAGAATAATCAATAAGATCAATAATACATTTTTATTACATAAATTTACTTCCTTAATATTTTATCTTTCCTGAAGCAGCATCTAATTTTAGCTTCAGCTCGATGTTAGACGTGTTGAACCACGTCTCTCCAATCGGGTGAATTTTCACCTTTTTCCTTTTAAAGGTTCTACTCGCAGGAGGTAGTGGGTGGCTCTCACCACCGGTAACAGCACTATCCTTCTTGTGCGTCTCGACGCTGATGCTGCTGTTGTGGCCTCTTGGTGCACCTTCCTTTCCCTCTCTGGCACCACTGCTGCTGTTGGGGATCCCTAACACAACACTGTGCTTTCTACTTTCGTCAGTACTGCTTCCGCTGTTGTGGCCTCTTGGTTCACCTTCCTTTCCCTCTCTGGCACCACTGCTGCTGTTTGGGATCCCTAACACAACACTGTGCTTTCTACTTCCGTCAGTACTACTTTCGCTGTTGTGGCCCCTTGGTTCACCTTCCTTTCCCTCTCTGGCACCAGCATTTAGCAGGTCGTCGACGAGTTCAAGGAGTAGCCCTGCTAACTCTATTCTCCTTACGAAGTTCATAGGCGATTTCTGCAAAAATATATATTATTTATTCAAAAATGAAACATCTATTTCACCAAGTCATACTTACATCTTGGCCGAATGTCCTCAATAGTTTGAATTCATTTAAATTTTCAAGCCCTCTTTTATACTAGTTGAAATGGGTGTTCTTTTCCTTTTATATATCATCGTTAATCTAACATATTAATTACTCTCAATTGATCCAGACTTTGAAACATACAATGTCATTGTAGCAAATATGTAGGCAATGACAAATCTTATAATATCACTAGCAGGTCGTTAATCTAGCATATTAATTACTCTCAATTGACCCAGACTTTGAAACATACAATGTAGTAAATAAAATTCTCTACATCTCAAAGAAGACTTGTACTTAACTTGTCCATGCATGATAGGAGATGAATATCATCTACATCTAGAAGATGTGTCCTATAATATTAATTCATCTTGATTAATCTAATATATGAATTACTTCTGTTGTGGTGAATTGCATCTTTTGCATATCGCATTGCATTGTATTGCATAGAGGAAAATTTCTATAGAAAAAGAGCAAGAAACTTTGCTCTAGAAATTGTATATAAATCGGTCGAAGGCATGGATAGAATCATAACAATCTCAACTTTCGCACAGTCGGAGATCCTAAGCAATGGTAAGTCAGATTTTTTTTCAAATTATAATTTTTAATTCGAATTTTAACTTTGAATCTTCCAACAGAATTCCAGCACTTTGAACGCGATTGCCCAGGGGAACACCTGAGGGTTCCCATCATGGGCTTCTTTGGTTGAAGGTGCGGAGTACAAAATCTCCACCTTCAAACTAATGAAGACCAAATATGGCACCCGTTTGGCAGTCTTCCTTGAAGATGGAAAGTTTTGCTTCCTACCGCCGCGATTTACAGAAAAAATAAAGACGCAGCATCATATAGAGGAGCTTAACCAGACCCCGAATCATTACCTCATATACGATGGTAAAGATGATTCCCGTGGTGGGTTCATAAAACTAAGATTTGTACAAAAAAATAACGAGACTCAGTAGAGCTAGATTTTTCAATAAAAGATTTTTAGTCTGAAAGAAATTGTTTTATTTCCAACCTCATTCACGACTTCCCAACCCAGCTCTTGTAGAATAATTGGACCAAATTGTGCACATTGTAAAAGTTCTATATCGCTTTGAATAAAATATACAAAATGAAAAATCTGCCAACAGTGTGGGCGCAACTTTATTATTTTATGGGTAGAAGTCCGAAACGTGTTTAATGATGAGATACGGTGTTGGGTACTATGCGACTGACAACCTAAAAAATAACGTTCCAAATAGCCGCCTGTTTATTTTTTAGGTTGTCAGTCGCATAGATGGAGGATGGAGGATGGAGGATGGAGGATGGAGGATGGAGGATGGAGGATGGAGGATGGAGGATGGAGGATGGAGGATGGAGGATGGAGGATGGAGGATGGAGGATGGAGGATGGAGGATGGAGGATGGAGGATGGAGGATGGAGGATGGAGGATGGAGGATGGAGGATGGAGGATGGAGGATGGAGGATGGAGGATGGAGGATGGAGGATGGAGGATGGAGGATGGAGGATGGAGGATGGAGGATGGAGGATGGAGGATGGAGGATGGAGGATGGAGGATGGAGGATGGAGGATGGAGGATGGAGGATGGAGGATGGAGGATGGAGGATGGAGGATGGAGGATGGAGGATGGAGGATGGAGGATGGAGGATGGAGGATGGAGGATGGAGGATGGAGGATGGAGGATGGAGGATGGAGGATGGAGGATGGAGGATGGAGGATGGAGGATGGAGGATGGAGGATGGAGGATGGAGGATGGAGGATGGAGGATGGAGGATGGAGGATGGAGGATGGAGGATGGAGGATGGAGGATGGAGGATGGAGGATGGAGGATGGAGGATGGAGGATGGAGGATGGAGGATGGAGGATGGAGGATGGAGGATGGAGGATGGAGGATGGAGGATGGAGGATGGAGGATGGAGGATGGAGGATGGAGGATGGAGGATGGAGGATGGAGGATGGAGGATGGAGGATGGAGGATGGAGGATGGAGGATGGAGGATGGAGGATGGAGGATGGAGGATGGAGGATGGAGGATGGAGGATGGAGGATGGAGGATGGAGGATGGAGGATGGAGGATGGAGGATGGAGGATGGAGGATGGAGGATGGAGGATGGAGGATGGAGGATGGAGGATGGAGGATGGAGGATGGAGGATGGAGGATGGAGGATGGAGGATGGAGGATGGAGGATGGAGGATGGAGGATGGAGGATGGAGGATGGAGGATGGAGGATGGAGGATGGAGGATGGAGGATGGAGGATGGAGGATGGAGGATGGAGGATGGAGGATGGAGGATGGAGGATGGAGGATGGAGGATGGAGGATGGAGGATGGAGGATGGAGGATGGAGGATGGAGGATGGAGGATGGAGGATGGAGGATGGAGGATGGAGGATGGAGGATGGAGGATGGAGGATGGAGGATGGAGGATGGAGGATGGAGGATGGAGGATGGAGGATGGAGGATGGAGGATGGAGGATGGAGGATGGAGGATGGAGGATGGAGGATGGAGGATGGAGGATGGAGGATGGAGGATGGAGGATGGAGGATGGAGGATGGAGGATGGAGGATGGAGGATGGAGGATGGAGGATGGAGGATGGAGGATGGAGGATGGAGGATGGAGGATGGAGGATGGAGGATGGAGGATGGAGGATGGAGGATGGAGGATGGAGGATGGAGGATGGAGAATGGAGGATGGAGGATGGAGGATGGAGGATGGAGGATAGAGGATAGAGGATGGAGGATGGACAATGGAGGATAGAGGATGGAGGGTGAAGAACGAAGTATGGAGGATAAAGGAAGGAAGATGCAGAACGAAGTATGGAGGATACAGGATGAAAAATGAAGAATAGAGGATATAAGATAGAGGGTATAGAATAGTGGATTTAGATTAAAGATTAAAGATTAAAGATAATAGATAAAAGATAAAAGATAAAAGATAAAAGACAAAAGATAAAAGGTAAAAGATTAAAGATTAAAGCTTAAAGATTAAAGAATACAAATTAAAGATTAAAGATTATATATTTAAGATTAAATATTGAAGATTAAAGGTTAAAGATTAAAAATTAAAGAATTAAGATTAAAGACTGAAGGTTAAAGATTAAAGATTAAAGGTTAAAGATTAAAGACTAAAGGTTAAAGATTGAAAATTAAAGATTGAAGATTCAAAATTAAAGATTATAAGTTGAAAATAGGAGATGGAATATAGATTTAGGAAAAAGTATTACTGGACACTAAAACTCCAAAATGAAAATTTACATTTTTCATTTATGGTATTTCCACTTTTAAGCCAATATCAATTTGTTTCATTCCCCGCTCGATCTGAAATTAATAGATATCGTTATCTAAAAATTTTCAAGGTTAAAGGGATTAAAACTCCCTTTCGCGTTCATATTTGGCTGACGCGCGTTACGCTCCAACTACCTTTTACGCAGCACTGGGGGGCTAATCTTTAATTTTTAATTTTTAATTTGTAATCTTTAATCTTTAATCCTTAATGTTTAATCTTTATCTTTTATCTTTTATCTTTTATCTTTTATCTTTTATCTTTTATCTTTTATCTTTTATCTTTTATCTTTTATCTTTTATCTTTTATCTTTTATCTTTTATCTTTTATCTTTTATCTTTTATCTTTTATCTTTTATCTTTTATCTTTTATCTTTTATCTTTTATCTTTTATCTTTTATCTTTTATCTTTTATCTTTTATCTTTTATCTTTTATCTTTTATCTTTTATCTTTTATCTTTTATCTTTTATCTTTTATCTTTTATCTTTTATCTTTTATCTTTTATCTTTTATCTTTTATCTTTTATCTTTTATCTTTTATCTTTTATCTTTTATCTTTTATCTTTTATCTTTTATCTTTTATCTTTTATCTTTTATCTTTTATCTTTTATCTTTTATCTTTTATCTTTTATCTTTTATCTTTTATCTTTTATCTTTTATCTTTTATCTTTTATCTTTTATCTTTTATCTTTTATCTTTTATCTTTTATCTTTTATCTTTTATCTTTTATCTTTTATCTTTTATCTTTTATCTTTTATCTTTTATCTTTTATCTTTTATCTTTTATCTTTTATCTTTTATCTTTTATCTTTTATCTTTTATCTTTTATCTTTTATCTTTTATCTTTTATCTTTTATCTTTTATCTTTTATCTTTTATCTTTTATCTTTTATCTTTTATCTTTTATCTTTTATCTTTTATCTTTTATCTTTTATCTTTTATCTTTTATCTTTTATCTTTTATCTTTTATCTTTTATCTTTTATCTTTTATCTTTTATCTTTTATCTTTTATCTTTTATCTTTTATCTTTTATCTTTTATCTTTTATCTTTTATCTTTTATCTTTTATCTTTTATCTTTTATCTTTTATCTTTTATCTTTTATCTTTTATCTTTTATCTTTTATCTTTTATCTTTTATCTTTTATCTTTTATCTTTTATCTTTTATCTTTTATCTTTTATCTTTTATCTTTTATCTTTTATCTTTTATCTTTTATCTTTTATCTTTTATCTTTTATCTTTTATCTTTTATCTTTTATCTTTTATCTTTTATCTTTTATCTTTTATCTTTTATCTTTTATCTTTTATCTTTTATCTTTTATCTTTTATCTTTTATCTTTTATTTTTTATCTTTTATCTTTTATCTTTTATCTTTTATCTTTAATCATCTTTAATTTCTAATCCTTAACCTTTAATCTTTAATCTAAATCCACCATTCTACACCCTCTATCTTATATCCTCTATTCTTCATCCTCCATCCTTTATCCCCCATACTTCGTTCTGCATCTTCCTTCCTTTATCCTCCATACTTCGATCTTCATCCTCCATCTTCCATCCTCCATCCTCTATCCTCCATTGTCCATCATCATCCATCCTCCATCCTCTATCCTCCATCCTCTATCCTCTATCCTCAATCCTCTATCCTCTATCCTCTATCCTCTATCCTCTATCCTCTATCCTCTATCCTCTATCCTCCATCCTCCATCCTCCATCCTCTATCCTCTATCCTCCATCCTCTATCCTCCATCCTCCATCCTCCATCGTCCATCGACCATCCTCCATCATCCATCCTCCATCCTCTATCCTCTATCCTCCATCCTCCATCCTCCATCCTCCATCATCCATCCTCCATCCTCCATCCTCTATCCTACATCCTCTATCCTCTATCCTCTATCCTCCATCCTCTATCCTCCATCCTCCATCCTTCATCCTCCATCCTCCATCCTCCATCCTCCATCCTCCATCCTCCATCCTCCATCGTCCATCGTCCATCGTCCATCGACCATCCTCCATCATCCACCCTCCATCCTCCATCATCCATCCTCCATCCTCCATCATCCTCCATCCTCTATCCTCTATCCTCTATCCTCTATCCTCTATCCTCTATCCTCTATCCTCTATCCTCTATCCTCCATCCTCTATCCTCTATCCTCTATCCTCTATCCTCTATCCTCCATCCTCCATCCTCCATCCTCCATCATCCATCCTCCATCCTCCATCCTCCATCCTCTATCCTCTATCCTCCATCCTCCATCCTTCATCGTCCATCATCCATCCTCCATCCACCATCGTCCATTGTCCATCGTCCATCCTCCATTGTCCATCCTACATCGTCTATCATCCATCGTCCATCCTCCATCATGCATCATCCATCGTCCATCCTCCATTATCCATCGTCCATCCTCAATCCTGAATCTTCCATCGCAAATCCTCTATCCTGAATCCTCCATCCTCCATCTTCCATTTTTCATCTTCTATCATCCATCCTGAATCTTCCATCCTCCACCATCCATTTTCCATCTTCTATCTACATCATCTCAAAAATTCGCAAACCTTTAAGATCCACGAGCCGTGATGATCCGCGAACCGCAAGATCTGCCGTGAAGATCTGCAAACCACAAAGATCCGTAAAGATCTGCTGAGCCGTCGAGATCCGCGAACCGCGAAGATCCGTAAAGATACATCGTTTTTTTCTATTGTGATCTGATCCAGTTGAAAATAACACACCTAATAAGAAATTAAATTCTTCTGAGCTTTTCCAGTTTTCACGCATACGCGTGTACTACCATCTAGCGGTAGTAATTTTCAACGGAGAATTCAGTTCTCAAAGTGACGTCATCAGCGTCTGACTTTAAAATTTTATAAAAATTCATCTGAGCTTTTTAAAAATTCATCTGAGCTTTTGTTAGTTTTTACGCATACACATGCGTGAAATGTATGGCTAGCTTTTAGAAAACTCTCATGTACGCAGCATACAGATAGAGCAGCTGTGTCCATGTGAGTTGGCTGCAGTAAAGTTACGTAGTCGGTGCTCGAGGTTTTATTGAACCCGACAATCACATTCGACTGAACGTTCTGATTTCGAGTTCGCTATATAGAAATTATGCTCAGCAATTCCACCAGCTGTAAGGGTGTTTCGGATAGTAGGCATGATACACCCTCTGACGAGTCTATGCCCTCCGATGACGAAACAGCTCCTTCGGACCTAGTTCAACACAATCTTAAAAAACTGGCATATCCAGTGAAGGTTTTAAAACTGTCATGTCCTCAAGGACAGCGATTAATCCACAGTCGGGGATTTCGTGTTGGGGTTTCACACCAGAAACCCTACTGACGCCGGAAAACAACCAACATTTAATCAAATTTGATTCTATGGTAGCTTACCACGAAAAAATTCCATTCTTGAAATTAGCGAAAAAATGTGATTTATTTATTTACTACCAAACAAGATATTTATAAATTCAGATTATTCTAATTTAATAAAATACAATTTGACTTAATTTAATTTAATTTACTTTAATTACTATAAAATTATAGGCAAAAGGTAAAAGGTTGGCTAAACGGGATGTGAAGGAGCTGATAAGATCGAACGCAGTTTCAGTTTGTATGTTGGCTTGCTTATTGGAGGTGTGAAATGTTCGCTGAAATTGTTAAATGTTCTACAGCATCTGTTAATGGGTTCATTTTGACCGTAATCAGTACGATGGGGATATTCCTTAAGAGGTTTTGAATGTCTTGTCAGCCTGACAGTGTCATTAAGTCTGATTTTATTTGTAAGGTGGTCAACCTTAATATCACCATTCAAGACATCTAAGGTAAAGCAGGATGTGAGCATAGTTCTTCTAGAGCTGAGCGGTAGAAGATTTAACAATCGTAGCCTTACTGTGTAGTGTGGAAGGTCATCAAAGTCTCTAGGGTCATACAAGTCCCTAAGAGCAAAAAGAAAAAATTGCTTTTGGATTGACTCTATTCTGTTGCTGTATATTTGGAAAAAGGGATTCCAAATGGGACATGCATATTCCAAAAGAGGGCGAACAAGGGAACAGAATAATGATTTAGTGACCCATACATTTTTGAACTCTTTAGCCCTTCTTTTAATGAAACCTAGAAGTTTGTTGGCCTTTGAGATTATTCTGTTGTAGTGAGATTTAAAGCATAGTTTATTGTCAAGTAGCACTCCGAGGTCTTCAATATGCTCTACTCGATTTAGACCATTTCCACTTAGGGTATAATTATGGTGGTAAGTGGATTCTTTACGTGAGAAGCTTATCACGTGACATTTCCCGACATTAAGCTTTAATTTATTTTGACTGCACCACCCATCTAGTGCCAAGAGCTTGGATTGCAGGAATACAGCATCTGCGGGGGAGCTAATGGAATGATATATTTTCAGATCATCGGCGTATAAAAGATGTGGGACACTTTCTAGTACTTCCGAGAGATCTGAAATGAAGATGTTGAATAAAAGAGGTCCCAAGTGACTTCCTTGGGGTACACCAGAGGACACTGCTATATCTTTGGAAATGAAGCCTTGGAACTTAACACATTGAGTTCTATTGCTAAGATACGACTTAAGCCAGTCAAGTAAAGGTCCTGTTATACCGATTTTTTTTAACTTAAAAATTAGAGTATAGTGATCTACTTGATCGAAGGCTTTGCTTTTCCAGTGCGCAGTGTGTATCAGATACAAGAATCATTAGGTTAGTGGTGGTGGAGCGCCCTTTTCTAAAACCGTGCTGCTGGTCGTTAAGAATGGGGTTGATAATATAAGTGATTTTATCGCAGATAATTTTTATACTCTAGATGAAATCATATAGAGTATTATAAGTTTAATCCAGCCCAAAAGTTTGTAACGCATAGAACCAAGCCTCGGACGAAAAAAAGTTATATATTATTTTTTGTTTATTTGTGGCTAAAAACCTCAAATCCGCTTGACGTCCGTCCGTCCGTCCGTCTGTCCGTTAGCACGATAACTCAAGAACGCCTGCACCTAGGATCTTGAAATTTTGAATCTGGATGTTTGGTTGAATTTGTAAGGCTAAGTTCTTTAACGGGCAAAATCGTCCTACTCCTTCGGGTAGCTGCCATACAAAATGTCCTTAAAACACGTGTTGAAAAATATTAGCCGATAACTTCGGAAGGGTTTAAGCTACGACTTTGAAAATTTGTATGTGTTACTTTTTCAACAGTTAGAGCTAAATGTGTAGCGTAGCTGCCATACAAATATCCTGTCAAAATGCATTCACTTAATTTACGAAACTCAGTATAACTCAAGTCATCTTTTAGCTATGAATTGGAAATTTTGTACAAATTAGTTTCGAGTAAAAACAAAGTTCGGGTTTACTAATCAGCGAAATCTTTTTACCCCTTCTGGTAGCTCCCATACAAAATGTCCCTAAAAGACGTGTTTAAGAATATTGCTCGATAACTTCAGAAGGGTTTAAGCTACGACTTTGAAATTTTGTATGTGTTATTTTTCCAATAGTTGGAGCTAAATATATGATTATGAAGAAAATCCTGTTAGCCCTTCGTGTAGCTGCCATACAAATATCCTGTCAAAACGTCTTCACTTAATTTACGGAACTTACTATAATCTTTTAGCTATGAATTGGAAATTTTGTACAAATTAGTTTTGAGTAGAAACGAAGTTCGAGTTTACTAATCAGCGAAATCCTTTTACTCCTTCTGGTAGCTGCCATACAAAATGTCCTTAAGACACGTGTTCAACAATATTTTTCGATAACTTTTGAACGCTTCAAGCTACGAATTTGAAATTTTGTACACGTTCATTTTTAAATGGTTCCAAGGAAAAGGATAAATATGTAAGAAATCGAGTGAGTCCTTCCTGCACCTCCCATGTGAAAGTCCTTCGAAAAGGAAATTTTTTTTCGATGACTTACCCAGTTCAAGAAATGAAATTAAAAACTGAATATTGTCTTTTAGTTTTGAGTAGTAATCTAATGGGAGTCCTTAATAAAGGACATACAACATGTACACACGTAATTCTACTTTATCCCCAACGACAATATAAATCGGAGTTCAGTATTCATCTAGAGTATTATACGATTGGCTTGCAGCCGATCGTGACTGCAGTATGTTTTCAAATAATTTCGGTATGGCTGATAGTATTGCTATACCTCTGTAGTTCTCAACGTTTCGTTTGTCACCATTCTTGTGAATGAGCGTGAGATGCGACGATTTCCAGGCCGAAGGGAAAATCCCTAACGACAGTGACTTGTTGAATAGAAAGTGTAGAGGTGTTGAAAGTTGAATGGCACACTTTGACAAAAATAGGGGAGGAATAAGATCCGGGCCAGGACCTTTTTTGACGTCTATATTTGTGAGAGAACTTTTCCGTTTTGTATTCACAAAGTCGAAAAAGCTTTTTGGGTCGGTAATGATATCTTCACCAATTTTGTTTATATAAGACTCATACGCTGCTCGGGATTTAAAAGAGAATTCCGAGGCTAGCTTGTCATATTTTTTCTGAAGATCAGGAGTAGTCGTATCCGTTTTCTTAAGTATTTTGAATATCTTATTTCTCTGGTTTCGCAGTAATCTAAGATTTTTATTCAGCCACGGTTCTGATACTTTATTTTTCAGCTTGATTACAGGAACATGGTTAATGATAATTCCGAAAATCACATCGTAGAACGATGATATAGCATTGTCCAGATCATTAGATGCGAAAAGGGATGTCCAGTCTATCGAAGATAATTCGTTATTAATACTAATGAAATCGGCATTACGGAAGTCAAATACAAAATTATTGTTGTAAGAGCTTACAAAATTAATATTGTCACATGGTAGGTCTACTATGATGGCAGAGTGATGTTGGGTATTTGAGAAAAGATTCTTAGCGTCAGATGCAGGACTAACAATCACTTCATCATATGCGTCTGTAAAGATATCAAGCCATCTTCCGTTTTTATTAGGAAAATTCACTACCTGATGTATATCATTACTATACATCGTGTCTATGATAGTGGTGTCAATAACAGACGTAAGATTCCCAGGTATGATGGTGTTATCTGAATGATTAGTGACCAAAGAAATGCTTGGGCGATTAAAGTCGCCGAGTAGGAAAAGGTTGTCGTTTTCATGTAAGGAGCGCCTGACACCATGTAAAATATCCAGAATGTCATGGTATTTCTGATCTTCTGAGTTAGGTTGGATATAAACAACACCAATGTAAACATAATTATTGATCAGCTTGAGTCTGATAAACTTATGTGCGAAAAGCAGTGAGGGGTTTGTGGTTACAATCTCGTTAGACAAAGATCTGTGAACTGCAATAAGGAGACCCCCTCCTATTGATAAACCAGTAGCGCTATGATTCCTATCATTTCTGTAAATGGTCCAGTTGTTGTCCAGTATTTCTTCGTTTTTATACTCTAGATGAAATCATATAGAGTATTATAAGTTTAATCCAGCCCAAAAGTTTGTAACGCATAGAACCAAGCCTCGGACGAAAAAAAGTTAGATATTATTTTTTGTTTATTTGTGGCCAAAAACCTCAAATCCGCCTGACGTCCGTCCGTCCGTCCGTCCGTCCGTCCGTCCGTCCGTCTGTCCGTTAGCACGATAACTCAAGAACGCCTTCACCTAGGATCATGAAATTTTGAATCTGGATGTTTGGTTGAATTTGTAAGGCTAAGTTCGTTAACGGGCAAAATCGTCCTACTCTTTCGGGTAGCTGCCATACAAAATGTCCTTAAAACACGTGTTCAAGAATATTGGTCGATAACTTCAGAAGGGTTTAAGCTACGCCTTTGAAATTTTGTATGTGTTATTTTTCCAATAGTTGGAGCTAAATATATGATTATGAAGAAAATCCTTTTAGTCCTTCGTGTAGCTGCCATACAAATATCCTGTCAAAATGTATTCACTTAATTTACAAAACTCACAATAACTCAAGTAATCTTTTAGCGACGAATTCGGAATTTTGTACAGGTTAGTTTTGAGTGAAAAGGAAGTCGGAGTTTACTAATCAGCGAAATCCTTTTACTCCTTCTGGTAGCTGCCATACAAAATGTCCTTAAAACACGTGTTCAAGAATATTGGTTGATAACTTTAGAAGGGTTTAAGCTACGACATTGAAATTTTGTACGTGCTATTTTTCCAATAGTTGGAGCTAAATATATGATTATGAAGAAAATCCTATTAGTCCTTCGTGTAGCTGCCATACAAATATCCTGTCAAAATGTATTCACTTAATTTACGAAACTCACTATAACTCAAGTAATCTTTTAGCTACGAATTCGGAATTTTGTACAAGTTAGTTTTGAGTGAAAAGGAAGTTCGAGTTTACTAATCAGCGAAATCCTTTTACTCCTTCTGGTAGCTGCCATACAAAATATCCTTAAAACACGTGTTCAACAATATTTTCCAATAACTTTTGAACGTTTAGCTCTATACAGCGTGTAACTAGTACTGAGGTTCAAACGAAAATGGGAGATAGAGGAACTTGTCCTGAGTAGAAAATCGTTCCACACATACTCCCGTTTTTGCACCGTTAAGGAGATAGCGCGATTTTAAGGACGAAGGATTTTCATCGTACCTGTGATCACTGTTTGATCTCTAACTTCTGCTGTACTTAGCGTAACGTAATAATTCTAGGCTCGTTGGAAAGGACACAAATTCTTCTTTCTAATTGCTATCGACTGTGTCAATCAGTGTTATACTTTTTGAGAAAAATTTATTTAAATGACAAAAAAATAATAAAAAATTTAAAAAAAATACAAAAAAGTCCTGTTTTCTCCAAGAAGGACCTGATTAACCACCAAATTTTATTACATTTTCGGAAAGCCCATAAAATTTCACTGTACATTTGATAACATAATTTCTTTATAGGTTGAATTGTAAAGGAGCGGTGCTAACAGTTATCAAGCACGTTCTCTTCAAGTAAATCTGGTTTGACACCCGTCATTCGCCGAAGGAGTATGATTAATAATAGTGAGGACGAAATAAATGCATGTGGTTGATGCTTAATCGATGGCCGATGCGCCGGGTGCTTACAGTGGGGTCCCTAGCCGCGATGCGCAGTATGTGCTCCTCCGTGGCCACAGGTACCGAGTGTCGCCGTCCTGGATGTTGTGTCTCCCGCCACGGCTGCAGTGTACCTCGTTCACGAAGGTTCCGATGAATGCTGATGAACATCCGATAATGGGCGTACCGAGATCTGTCCGGATACCGTTCCCGGCAAACTCTTTCGGCTCGACTAGCATTCCCGTCGCACAACCCATGCACGAAGTGCATGTCTGCCATTTCTTCCGTTGTAAAAGACCTCCTATTGCTTGCCATGTTGCTCGTAATGATGTCTATGACATTCTGTTTGCTGCTGCTTCCTCCCGATGCTTTTATCACAGAAAAATCTACGTAGGACGAAGTCATTCCTGTTCCTTAAGGGAGCAGGTAAGCTCCACGCCCTACTTAAATGGATATTACTTAATTAACTTAAGTGGATGTTAGTTGTCATATTTTTACTTACCTGTAACATAATTTCCACACATAAGAGCAATACGTGTGTTTTTAACATGGTTGCTCATTACTGCATCGGTTTTGCGGTAAATTCTATGTTTAGCAGTATTTCCAACATGTGCAGGGAACTCACTTGTTGTTGCAAATATGAAGAAATTCTGTTATCAAACGTATGGTGATATTTTATGGGCTTTCCGAAAATGTAATAAAATTTGGTGGTTAATCAGGTCCTTAGAGAAAGCAGAACTTTTTTGTATTTTTTTTTAATTTGTTATTATTTTTGTGTCATTTAAATGAATTTTTCTCAAAAAGTATAACACTGATTGACACACTTGATAGCAATTAGTAAGAAGAATTTGTGTCCTTTCCAACGAGCCCAGAATTATTACGTTACGCTAAGTACAGTAGAAGTTAGAGATCAAACAGTGATCACAGGTACGATGAAAATCCTTCGTCCTTAAAATCGCGCTATCTCCTTAACGGTGCAAAAACGGGAGTATGTGTGGAACGATTTTCTACTCAGGACAAGTTCCTCTATCTCCCATTTTCGTTTGAACCTCAGTACTAGTTACACCCTGTATATCCTGGCGTACAACCAAAAAAAAAAAATTCCACCAAATTGGTTGAAATATTAGATGATCTTCAGCGCCACCTCCTTTAGTATAGGGTTGCGATGGCAGGAAATTAGCTAAAGTTTAAAATTCGTGATCGTAAATTTGATTTCGAGTTCGCTAAATAGAAATTATGCTCAGCAATTCCACCAGCTGTAAGGGTGTTTCGGATAGTAGGCATGATACACCCTCTGACGAGTCTATGCCCTCCGATGGCGAAACAGCTCCTTCGGACCTAGTCCAACACAATCTTAAAAAACTGGCGTATCCAGTGAAGGTTTTCCAACTGTCATGTCCTCATGGACAGCGATTAATCAAAAGTCGGGGATTTCGTGTTGGGGTTTCACACCAGAAACCCTACTGACGCCGGAAAACAACCAACATTTAATCATAAAATGAAATATTAAAAAAAAAGAAAAGAAAGTTTTGTAAAATTATAAAGAAAGGGCTGTAAGCAGAAAAAAAAGGTAATTTTTTTGTATTATTATTTCTTTTATTAAATACTTACTGAACGGAGGAAAATATAAAATGATAAAGTAAAGAGTCTGTGGGGTTCGCGCCACAATTAAAAGATAGCTGGTCGATGGTTAAATTTATTTATTACTTGTTGGATGTTCACAGGTCGGCAGCTCGCAGTAGACTCAACTTTCGTTGCTGTCTCGCTTCCTTATATACTAACGTTTGTAAGGCTTGGTTCTCGTACCGTTTGTTGTGTGTGTGCATACGTTGCAGAGTTGGTACTTTGATGCGTATGTGTGTGTGAATGCGCTGAGTTTCGAAGTATGTTGCCGCTTCCGCCCATACTGCGGAAAGTGTGGAGGCAGAATCATCTGTATTTTGTCGGAATCGTGACTCTTCGTCCGCTGCGGGTATTTTTGTTAGGTGGAGTGTCTACGTCATCGCTTGTCATGAAGGCAGGTTTAAGACGATCGATCGAAATATTGGTTGGGCAACTTTGAAGAATTTCGGAGATTGTTTGATGATCTTGTAGGGACCATCGTACAAATACGCGTGTTGACGTGCAAAGTTCTTTGGAGATAAATGGCGTTTTAGTCGTATGATGCGCCGTGTTTGAAACAGATAGACGCTTAACTGTTTACCTCAGCTGTTTCAGCACTTCGCTTTCAGGTTTGAGATGACGCTGTTCCTCGACGAATTCGCCCGGTATCCGAAGTGATGATCCGTATACCAGTTCGGCTGGTGCTGCATCAATGCCTGGTTTGTACGCGACACGAAGTCCAAGCAGAATGAGAGGCAATTCGTGTACCCATCTAGTAGGATCGGTGCATAGTATTGCCACTTTTAGCGTATACGATGCCATCTTTCAATGATTCCATTGCATTGAGGATGGTACGGTGTTGTACGTAAATGTGTTGAGCCAGTGTACCTCAGGAGTTCGTTGAACAGCGTTGACTCAAACTGTCGTCCTTGATCCGATGTAACAACAGCTGGAACCCCAAACCGTGATATCCAGTGGCTGATGAGTGCTTGAGCGACTGATTCGGCAGTTTGATCAATCATTGGAACAGCTTCAGGCCATCTTGTGTATCGGTCAATAATTGTAAGGCAATAACGGTAACCATTACATAAGGGAAGAGGGCCGATGATGTCGATGTTGATGTTGGAGAATCGTTCTGTTGGTGGTGCGTATTTCGCTGGAGCACTCACAGTGTGCCGATGAATCTTCGAACGTTGACATTGTATGCAGTTGCGGGCGAAATTAGCAGCATCCTTTCTGATACCAGGCCAGATGAATCGTTGAGTTGTGAGCTTGACGGAGTTTCGAATTCCAGTATGGGCCAAATTATGCGTGATGGCCAGTGCTGAGTTTCGAAACTGTTTTGGGATAAACGGTCGGGTCCGATTGGTGGAACAATCACAAGCAATTTGAGCAGTGGTACCTGGAATGGAAAAATGTTTAATAATTATCGATGACTTATTACCTTCCATTTGTTGTAGCTGACGAAGTTCTTCATCAGATTGTTGTTTTTTAGCAATTTCATCATAATTAAGTCGCTGTTCAACTGTACTGATGCGTGAAAGTAGGTCGGCAGTGACATTCTCTGTACCGGCGATATGTCGAATATCGGTCGAGAACTGGCTGATATAGTCGAGGTGTCGAACCTGACGTGGTGAAGCTTTGTCCAAGTTTTGTTGAAATGCATAGACCAATGGTTTGTGGTCAGTATAAATGTGATCGAGTCTTCCCTCAATCATGTATCGAAAATGTCGGACGGCTAGATACATTGTAATTAGTTCACGATCGAACGCGCTGTGTTTTGTCAAGTTGCTTCGAAAAGAATTCTAGTTGTTGAATGCGGTTTTCAACAACTTGGTGAAGTACAGCACCTACAGCGGTGTCAGAGGCATCGACGCACAGTGATAGTTGTACGTTTGGTACTGGAAATGCAAGGAGAACGGCGTTGGCTAACTCTGATTTGCATTTTTCGAATGCGTCATTCGAATCAATAGACCAAATGAGTGGTGTGCGATCGTTCTTCTTGTTGCCGACGATCAAAGCCTGCAGTGTTGATTGGTATGAAACGGTTGCTGGTAGGAATTTGCGATAAAAGTTTATCATTCCGATAAATGCTTTTAACTCCTTCGCCAGTGCTGGTTTCGGAATTTTTAGGATTGCTGTGATTTTTTCCGGCGATGGTCGAATTCCGTCACGGGTTATGTGATGACCCAGGAATTCTAACTCAGTTTTGCCGAGTTTGCATTTCGACGCGTTGATGGCCAGGTTATTTGAACGTAATCGTTCAAAAACTTGTCGTAAGTGTTGACGGTGTTCTTCTAACGACTTGGATGCTACGCAAATATCGTCCATGTACGGGAACACAAAGTCAAGATCCCGCAACACCTCGTGGATTAAACGTTGGAACGTTTGGGCAGCGTTACGAAGGCCAAACGTCATGAATGAAAATTCAAACAATCCGAAAGGTGTTGTGATTGCGGTCTTAACGATATCATCGGGATGGATAGGCACTTGGTGAAATGCCTTTTGAAGATCAATCTTCGAAAAGATGATTCGATTCGCCAATATGTTGACAAAATCACTTAAGTACGGCAGTGGATAGCGGTCTGGGATGGTTTGCGCGTTGAGCAAACGGTAGTCGCCACATGGGCGCCAGGTGCCGTCTTTTTTTATCTTTAGGTGCAGTGGGCTCGACCAATTGCTGCTTGATGGTCGGCAGATTCCGGCTCGCATCAAGCTTTCGAATTCGGAGCGCACACTTTTCAGCTTGTCCGGATTGAGTCGCCTAGGACGAGCGAAAACTGGTTGTCCTGTAGTTTCGATACGGTGTACGGTGGTTGACGTAGTCGTCGTGCCGAGTGGTGATAGTCATGTAATATCACTGAATTCAGCAAGTAGGTCGGCAAAATTTTCACTGATATTGTAGGCTTTGATTAATTTGTCACTGAACGCGATTGTAGCCCGCTCACATGGAATGTTTAGTGTTGTCAAGTTGTCGATGAGGCGATTGCGACGAAGATCGACAAGCAGGTCGAAATGGCGGATGAAATCAGCGCCAATGATGTGACGTCTGCGACGATGAATGCCCACTCAAACTCTCGCCTTAGTCCAAGATTTAGTTTGAGTGTGCATTGTCCGTCAATACTGATTGATTCTCCGTTTGCCGCAAAGAGACGTGTCGTAGTTGTATGTATTGGTGTATTTGTTGTTTTCAGCGGTGGAATAACTGAAACGTCAGCGCCAGTATCGATCAAAAAATTTTTGATTGGATCGACTGTCGCGTGCTTGTAGACGGAATATGTCGCAGTTCTTTCCGGCCGATGATCCGTCATTGTCGTCGAGCCGGATGTTAGCGAGTCATTGGTTGTTGGCCAGAGCATTTGGCGCTGGCGTATTAGTGCGTTTGTGACGGCATGGACTACGACAATTACGTGCCGAACGTCCATATCGTACGTGATACCAACACTCGTTGATGGAGAGAGTGTTGCTTTCGGATGAGCGGACTGCTCGATTACCCCCGCGACTGTTTGACCTTGCGCGGGATAAGCTGCAATGTCTTTGATTCGTTCCAGCCCGTTGGAACGTGTTGATGAGCTGAGCAATGGTGGCTTTAATTTCAGCCACTTCACTGCTTATGGTAGGCTGAGCTGGCTTTTGCTCCACTTGGTTAATGTGTGTCGTGTTGAGTACATCATTGACCGAGTCAGCAATTTTCGTGTATTCAGTCGCAGCTCCTGTTGAAGCTGCTACTACCGCTCGTGCTGGATCAGGGAGACGTTGTAGCCAGAATCCTTTGAGCGTCGTCTCACTCACAGATTCACCGGCCACACGTCGCATTTCGTGGAAAAGCTGCGATTGTTTTTTGTCGCCAAGCGGTAGCTCCGATAGCAAACGATTTAGGCGTCGTTGTTCGCTGTCAGCGTAGTAGGCGATGATCTCTTTGCGTATGTACGCAAATGTACCAGTCGTCGGTGCGGCACTAATGACGTCTTGGAGTTCCATCGTGATACACGGGTTCAGTGCGGCGAGGGCGGTTGCGAATTTTTGAGCGTCTCCGCGAATTCCCGAAGCCGTAAACCAAAATTCGAGGCTCATAAACCACGCTTCCATGTTTGCCGGCTGGGGTGACGGAATCGGTAGACGCGCGAATGCCGTTATTTCAGCATGTTGGGGCAATGCTGTCATCTGTGTTTGTCCATCTGCGGTATTCACAAGACTCTGCATTCGGTCCGGGCTGGGCGACATTGCGTTTACTTAGCTTTGAAAAAAGCCCCTTAGTATTGAATGTGGTTTTTAAAAAAAACCTATTTGTTGGCGTGTTGAGACGCAGTTGCGTGTTCCAATCACATCGGGTTCACCAGTTTGGGGCTCGCGCCACAATTAAAAGATAGCTTGTCGATGGTTAAATTTATTTATTACTTGTTGGATGTTCACAGGTCGGCAGCTCGCAGTAGACTCAACTTTCGTTGCTGTCTCGCTTCCTTATATACTAACGTTTGTAAGGCTTGGTTCTCGTACCGTTTGTTGTGTGTGTGCATACGTTGCAGAGTTGGTACTTTGATGCGTATGTGTGTGTGAATGCGCTGAGTTTCGAAGTATGTTGCCGCTTCCGCCCATTCTGCGGAAAGTGTGTTGCCACAAGCCTATAGGATGGATCTTCTCGGTTGAAGACCTTCCGCACCCTCATTCCTCTCTCTAGAGGCCATATTTAAATATTCTCTTTGAGGACAGATATGGCTATGGTAGAGTGGGCTAGACGGCACATGACATCAACGCCCGTCGAGTTGAAGGGAGTTTTCTCGGTCTCTCATGACCGATTGGGAATCTTATCCCAATTTTATCACCCGGGTAAGTCGGCGTGAAATTCTTGTTGTACAGGCCATGGGTTTTATGGTCTGAAATGCGAACAACGGACCCCCCCCCCAGAGCCGCAGCTAGCCAGGAAGCCAGTAAGCACATCACTCCAGTTTGTATTTCAGACACCAATTCGGACGTAGGCGGAATCGGACCCCTGTTTCCCGATCCTTAACTTTCCCTTCGGTTATTTTGACTTTTTTAAGTCGAAATAACCACTCCAAGGCCTCCGTTCACAACAAACGGATGAGTCCCAATTTACCAGAGACGGTATCACAAACTTCCACAACATACATACGTGGGCTGAGAGTAATCCACACACAAGAAGAGCGGCATCATTTCAGCACAGATTCAGTGTCAATTTATGAGCAGGTGTGATTGGTGACGATTTCCTTGGACCTATTAGGCTTCCGCCTACTCTAAATAGCTCCAGTTACTTACATTTTTTAACAAATGATCTACAAGACTTATTGGATGATATTTCACTGGTACGTTTGGCTTCAACGTTTTACCAACACGATGGTGCTCCATCTCATTACGGCCGACAAATCACAGATTGGTTAAATTCCAATTATAGCAATCGCTGAATCGGTAGAAATGGACCGATACACTCCGTGTGCCACCTTGTAAGGGGTTATTCCTTGATATATTTGGAGAAAAAAATTGTTCTACAGGGTGGGTCAATTTTCAATATTAGTGGAGATACAGGGTGGTTAAGAAAAGTGTTTTTGACCGGTACCCTCACTCACTTAAAACGTTATATCTTGAAAATGAATAATCACAAGGCAAAGTGTTATAACTCGTTTTTTAGGCAATCGAATTACCTTTCATTTGATGTAACAGTCTAAATTGTAACTGCACTCAATCTTGAGATATTTACTCGAAAACACAGATTTTTGCTACGTGAACCCTTAAAATTCAGTGATCAATGTAGTTTTTCTCAGAAAACCTCATTATAAAAATGTCATTTTAATTTTATTTTTTTATGAGCCGTATTATTACCTACAAAAGCTTTTTTTTCAAATGGCTCCACAGTCAAAAATCTACATAAGTTCCAAGTTTCAGCTTCCTTTTGTAAGCGGCTTCTCATGTTCCCTCCCCTTTCCTTCATCTTATCCGTAGTCTCCAAAAAGTCACCACTCTACCCTGTCTACCCACTTAAAAAATTTTAATTCAATAGATCAAAGGGCTTGTGAGATACTCGCATTCGAACACGCATGGCGGGAAATTTTGAGGTCTAGTAGTCGTTAAACGAAAAGTTAAAATATCAGGGTAGGGGAATCGTTCGCATTGAAGAAAGCTTTCAAGTACGAAAACAGTAACCTCCTTACAGTTCTCCCAAAGTCGCTTTCATTGCCCACAAGTAACGGATCAGACAATAGGTCTGTTCTTTTTGTCCAGTGTAGTGTACTCAGTGTACACTTTCTGCCCTAATGCTGTTCTTTTTGTTGGTGTGACGTCAGAGGTGGCTGTTCTTTTTGCTAGTGTAGTGTACTCAGTGTACACTATCTTACACTGGGTCGGGAGCCGGTGTAAGTTCTTCTTTTTTACCATCTGTCAAAATTGATGGCTCTATGCAGATAAAATTGACTTTGTGCATTTATGAAAATACTGTTTTGAATGAATATATGCAAGAATATTGAATGGCAATAAATTCGCATTGATAGAAGTGAAAGAATAAAACAAATAAAAAAGTTCGGAATTTTAGATGTCATTTTTCTACACTAACCCGTTCTTTTTGCGCGATCTACACCCTACACTTTCAGTGTAAGTTGTATCTCATTTTCAGTGTAAGTTACACTAAAATGTGAACTTCACCTGGCAAAAAGAACAAACCTAATGTTAGAAAGTTGTCTCTCTAATAGTACTTACTCTATGGTTCCAGCCTCCTAGCGTAAGTGGTTCCTGAGATCTAAAAACCAAATTAAATATAATTCAACTATTTACCACCATTCAATTCCAAGCTTTGTTCAGAATTCAATTCCTATCCTACTCTGGTAGCACTTATGTCTTATTAGATCTCTGCTTGCTGGAAAGCTTCTCCACCCTATGAACCAAACATTGATGACGAGGCAGCGAACAGTTTCGAAACTTGTCGCTGAAAAAAGATTATCAGTTGGGAACAAGATCAGCCAGTGGCGGTGCTGATAGTTTTGGCGCCCGGCGCACTTTTTGTATTTTGATTCCCAAAATTTTATATTTTGTTTCGAAAAATCAAAGGTGATTTTCAAGATTTTGCATGATATAACTAGAGAAGAGGGTGATAAAGTGACCCCTGATGTTAATTTGGCCCCTTAATTATTCATAATAGGTACCATTTATGCTTTGTGATACATATCGGGCTGTCTAATATGTAACAGATAAACACCATAGAACAAAACCGAAGTGCATTGCTTATTCGTACGACGGATCGCATTGCTTCCGGAAGATATACAAAATTTAATCCATCAACATCTGTATTGTCTTCAAAGGTGCATCCTATAAGAATCAATGAAAGATCAAAAGATCTCAATGAGCGAAACGTAGCCGCGGTCAAGACTGTGGATGTGATACAGGATGATGAAAAGATCAGTACTGGAAGTGGCGAAAATGAAGCTTCTTCGACTGAATACAATTCGACCAGGGACGTCATTTAAGTTTAACCCAGCGGGCAAGATCTTCTTCACTTCATTTAAATGCATTTGTGTCGATATTAAGATATGTAGTGTATACACGTGCGCACACACAGTTCAAGGAGTACGTACATTTTTTAAACTCCTTTGATAATAGTCTTTCTTGAAAAAATTAAAAAGTCACGGTTTCCTTCAATTCTGGAATTGACCACCCAAATTATTCAGCATCTGATATTGAAGACACAAATTGTTAAAGATCCTTTCCTAGTAAAGTTCCAAAGAAGTAAAATATGCATTCAATTGTGATTTTTTGGAGCACAATGAATGTCCTGGAGCAGAAGGCGATTTTTGCCAATAATATTGAATTTTTTTAGTTATTTTCCCTATGGTTTTATACACACATTTAATTTGGCTCTCCGATGCTATATTATCCACACATTTTCAATAATAGCCGTATGAAAGAATTTTTGAATTTAAATAAAATTTTAGAAACTGTGAGGTAGGTAGGTAGGTACGCGTGGCTGCCCGTGAGAACACGGACACACTTAGACCTAAAAGGTCCGTTGTGTTACCACAGGATCAACGAATCCGGTCCTACTCGTCGAACCATTTAGAGCTTGCAATGAAGCGTTGGATTCTCGCGACCTCCATTGAGGCAAGGTCACCGAGACAGTTGAAGAAGTAAGCTCCAAGATGAGCTTTCCTTCTGGCTGAAAGAGCTGGACAGGTACAGAGAAGATGAAGGACTGTCTCCTCCTCCTCCTCATCCAGGCAGCTTCTACAGAAGTCGTTTGAGAAGAGATCGAGTCTTTTAGCATGTCGACCTATAAGACAGTGTCCGGTCAGGACACCGACTGTGGTGCTGATATTCGCCCTTTTGAGCAAAGTCAGCTGTTTAGAGCGTTTTAGATCCAGCTCCGGCCAGATCTGTCTCGCAGTGTGACATGTAACACCGTTTGCCCATCTTGAGTTGGTTTTCTCAATTGAGTCCAATCCCAGTAGCAGTTTACATGTAGAGAGAGGCACACCCAGATTCCGTTGTTCCGGCATAATCTGAAGGGTAGTACCGCGTCGAGCGAGTTCGTCAGCCATGCAGTTCCCTGGAATATCCCTGTGTCCTGGCACCCAGCACAGGAGAATATTGAACTGTTCAGCTATCTCCTTAAGAGATGATCGACATTCTGCGGTGACCTTTGATGTTGTCGAGGCCGATTCTAAGGATTTTATTGCCGCTTGGCTGTCTGTGAAAATGCTAATATCCCTAGTAGATATTACATTACACCTCAGCCAGGACAAGGCCTCCTTGATCGCCATAAGCTCCGCCTGAAAGACACTACAGTGGTCCGGAAGGCGGAAGGAGCTGCTAATGTTAAGCATATCAGAGAAAACACCTCCACCTACCCCGCGTTCAGTTTTGGAGCCGTCCGTATATGTGTGGGCGGACTCTTCCATCCGTACCGAATCCCTTTCCTATTCTAGACGGGTTGGGATGACTGTTAGAAAATTTTTCTCAAAATCATAACTGGGAGGGGTGTAGTCGGTGTTTTCAGCAATGTTATTGAAGTGATTCAATATTGTTGAGTGACCTGCATATATGCTAGTCCACTGTGTAGAGGCCCTAAGTCAAATGGCTGCATTGGCTGCCATTTGCTTGCCAAAAATGTCTAGGGGTGGCAGACTGAATAGCATGTCTAGTGCTGCAGAGGGAGTTGTTCTCAGAGCTCCACTGATGCATATGCATGCTGATCTCTGTACCTTCCCTAGGGTGGTGCAGTTAACTGATTTGTCTAAGCCGTCCACCAGACAACAACACCATATATAAGTATCGGTCTGATGACGGACACGTAGAGCCAATGAACTATCCGGGGTTGCATACCCCATTTTTTGCCAATGGCCTTTTTGCACGAGTAAAGTGCAACTGTTGCTTTCTTTACCCGTTCCTGAATGTTAGGTTTTCAATGAAGTTTCCTGTCCAAAATAAGACCTAAATATTTTGCACTATCGGTGAAAACTAGACTAGTACCATTCAGAGAAGGAGGGTCTACGTGAGGAATTTTATATTTCCTGGTGAAGAGGACTAATTCTGTTTTGCGTGGGTTCACACCCAACCCGCATTCAGCTGCCCATTTGGAGAGGATAGAGAGAGCATTTTGCAATATCTCACTCAGCGTGTTGAGGTGCTTTCCCGAGACAGCAATTGCAACATCATCTGCATAGGCAATCACTCTGCAGCCCGCCCCTTCCAATCTCAATAGTAGTTTGTTGACCACTAAATTCCATAGAAGAGGGGAGAGCACACCACCTTGTGGTGTACCTCTGCTGACAAACCTTCGAGAGGAGGACTCGCCCAGCTTTGTGTTCACAATCCTGGATGTTAACATCAAATTGATCAGCGCGCCAAGCGAGGACTCCACCTTCAGGATAGAAATTGCGTCAGTGATTGCTTCTGGTCTGACGTTGTTGAAAGCTCCCTCGATATCGAGAAATGCAACCATGGTGTATTCTTTAATACTGAGAGATTTTTCAATGGTGCGCACGAGCGAATGTAAGGCCGTTTCGACCGACCTCCCCTTCCAGTACGCATGTTGGGATGTTGACAGCAGTCGCTTGTCAATATTGTCGCGGATGTACACATCCATTAGTCTTTCCAGTGTTTTCAGAAGAAAGGATGATAGACTGATAGGTCTGAGGTCCTTAGGGCAGACATGAGAGCTTTTTCCTGCTTTGGGTATGAATACCACTCTGACTTCCTTCCACGTTTCAGGAATGTAGGTTAGATCCAGGCAGCCTTTCAAGATAACCTTCAGCCAAGGAAGAATTATCTCCGAGGTCTGCTGGATTTCAGCAGGAATTATTCCATCCGGTCCCGCAGACTTAAATGGTTTAAAGCCTTCTATCGCCCAGAGGAGCTTGGTCTCTGTTATAAGAGCGTCAGAGTTGAACGGTGCATGGTTTCTTGTAATGTTTACCCGCTCCGACTCAACAGGCGAGCTACCAGGGAAGTGGGTGTCCAGGAGGAGATCAGTGGTTTCCCTACTTGAGGTAGTCCAAGATCCGTCCGGTCTCCTCAGGTAGCATGGTGTGGTTGGATTTTTAGAGAGAATTTTGCGGAACCTGGATGCCTCGGATGAATCTTCTATTTCACTACAGAAGAGTCCCCAGGATTTGCGCTGCGCCTTTCTCAGTTCATATTTGTATTTACGAAGTGATCCTTTATAGGAGTCTCAGTCGCAAACGTCTTTCGTGCTTTTGGCTTTGTTAAACAGTTGCCTACAGCATTTTCTAAGAGCCCCGAGTTCTGCGTTCCACCATGGCGGCTTATGTTTCCCTCTTGGCCTGCTCTCAGGACAGGAGTTCGACAATGACTCGTTTAGGGCGCGCGTAAGGGTGGTGACCAGACCTTCGAGATCAGTTGAGCTACTCGGTTGGAGTGGCGGTATGGGAGGGAGTAAGCCGCTAAGAGTTTCCCTGTATTTGACCCAGTCGGTCCTCCGGTAGTTCCTCAAGGCCGGTGGGATAGGTTTGTAATCTTTCAGATTAAATTGGAGGTAGCGATGATCTGAGAAGGAGTTTTCTTCAGAAACCTTCCAGTTGCTGACCATGTGTGAGATGTTTTCGGAAACCAGGGTTATGTCTAAGACTTTTTGTCTATTCCTGGTTATAAAGGTAGGCTCTTGCCCTGTGTTGCATAGAAGGAGGTTAGTGCTTAAAAAGTAGTCAAAAAGCAACTCGCCTCCTTCGTTTGTGTCAGTGCTACCCCAGACTGCATGATGCGCATTTGCATCACACCCTAGAATGACACCAGTGTTGAGCTTACTAGCTTCCGTGATTAGATCGCTCATAATACTCGGTGGCAGTGGACCTTGATGGTCATGGGTCAGATAGGCCGAGATCAGCCAGTGAATCTTATTATTCAGTTCAAGGCTGACTGTGACGATATCAGGATCACTGAAGCTGTGTAGCAGAAATATATTTAAACTGTTTTTTGCAAGAATGCATGCTCATGGCTTGCCATTATTCCTTACATAGAACAGAGTATAGTTTGGAGTCTTGAGACCGTTTACCACGTCATGCACAATCCATGGTTCCTGGATCAAGACAAGGTCCTCTCCATCCCTGGCTAGACGGAGAAGTAATGAGGCTGATGCCGTTTTCGAGTGATGAAGATTAATCTGCAGTATTCGCAGCATTAAGCCTCGATCACGGTTATGTTCGCATCTTCCGGGTCTTCCGGGTCAGTTGCCAGCAGATCTTCCTCACTGCCATCGGGAGGACCAGTCGAGCCTTCATCCAGTCCAGCATCCGAGCCAAGATCATCTTTGACCGTTAAGGAGCAGTGATCCTGGCAAACCAGTACTGAATCGGAATCGGGTTACACCGGGTCCAGTTCCATCGCCAGTTCAGACTCAGCGAGGTTTGAGTCGTCACTATGGACGACGTGGGAGGCGGAATCCGTTTCCATTTTCGAGGCTTCGGTGTCCGACGCGCTCGGTAAGGGATTCTCAGCGTCCGCCTTGTAGACCCGAAGTGTGATTTGGCCAAGGCCAAAATTCACCACACCCTTCAGGTTAGCTAGGGGGGCCAGGGACTCCTTGTTAATCACGATTGTCGCGACTCTCTCGGCCCCTTTTGGCTCCTCCATCTTGGCGATCTTCCAATTATGCGTCGGAAGATCAGGGTTGCAGATCTTTGGGATCTCCAGGACAGCCGCCGCGTCAGAAGGCTTGCTTGGTATCCTGGCTCTTGTTCGAGGCCAACTTGGGATGTCCTCCCTTGCCACAACCTCCAACTTTGCTCCAGGCCAAACCTCGCCTAGACCAGCAATTGCCTCCTTGTAGAGATCCGCCAATCTCTGCTCGGAGCAGATCACCAGCTTGACATGGCCCTGATGCCACCCACCGTCGCGGCAGGAGGGGACAGGACCAGGATGCTTCCGCATAAGTTTGAGGAAACCATCCGCCAGCTCGCTCTGCACGTCTTTCCACTTGTCTAGAGTGATCCTTCCGTCATCGTCACTCCTGTCGATGACGGCCATAACGAGATGATCCTTCAGGACTTCGTTGAAGGGCCTTGAAGGTGCCGCGGTGCTTGAGTTACCCGTCTTGGCCCTTTTTGCTGCCTCGGGAGACTCATCTAGCGATCTGAGTCTCTTGGACACTTGACCCTTGCCAGATGGTTCCCACCCCTCGGTGGTCAGCTTTAAAGCCCAGTCAATAGAGGCCCGTTGTTTGTCCGTCCGCTGTTCCTCTGGTATACTACCAAGGCGCTTCAGGATTCCCAGGGCCGTTTTCTTCTCTTTGTAGAGCTGTCTAGAGGGAGCGATATGGCCGGAACTTTTTGGGATATTTGCAGCTCCCTTTCCTCTGCCAGTACCCTCCTTTTTGAGTGAGCCAAGACCAGGTTTGGTGTCCGAAGTCTTGGCCATGGTAATTGGACCGGGTTTGGTGACCGAAGTCTTCATTTTAGAATGTCCACTTGGACCGGGTTTGGGAGCCGAAGTCCTCGTGGATGTTAAGTCGCTTGGACCAGGTTTGGTTGCCGGAGTCCTCGCGGGTGAGTTGCTAGGACCAGGTTCTGTGACCGCAGTCTTCGCAGGTAACCCCATTGGGGTGGAGGAGAGGGATGAGCTTTCGTCCATCTCTCCGTCCGGTTTTTTAAGAGATCCGGACTCTGTTTTTTGTTTGTGTTTGTTTTTTGAATTCATTGTGTTCCCACGAGTAGCGGAGAACGGAAGGTCCATCTGCACAGCGATCCGCATTGTGCAGATAAGGCTATTTAATCCGGAGGTCGCCAGGTATCCGGATACTCCGTTCGCGGCTGGGCTATTTGTATAGGGCCCCCAGCCTGGTCGATCCTCGGCACGGGTCGTATGACACCTTGATCCAGCCCGGATAAGTGGAGTGAAGGAATGTTGGGAGATGGATGGAGAGGGGGGACGTTGACCATCTCTTGGTTTCGGGCAAGACCCTACTCAGCCCCAACACCACGGCAAGGTGGACAGTCGTCGTTGGAGAGAAACTGTGAGACTTTAATCCTATTTTAAATGTGAGACTTTAATCCTATTTTAAATGTATTTTAATTAATTAAGTTTGAAGGCTGAATCGACATAACGAAACATTTTAAAATAGCTTTTGAAACGTATTAGATATTAGCACTTTTTTTCCACATTAAAACCTAGCAAGGAAAATATCACATTTTCTTTGGTTGTCAAACAGTGCTTCCAACTCGTGAAAATTCTAAATAGTTCAATTTTCTCGATAACATTAGAACAAATGTATCGGTATTTTCGTTCAATTATTAGACAACACTTCTTAATTGCATTCGTATAGTGGTGATCGCGTCATGAGAGTTTAATTCTCTATACATATTGTTACGTGTAAGCCTGGCCACCGCGCAACTCGATCGATTACGAATAGGAAACAGCAACAACCGAATACCTAGTTGCAAAATAACCCAATCAGAAGCCTAGTAAATAAGGAGAGCGGAGCAACACGATTATACCCAAATTCTTATCGAATGTGCTCGAATGCGCTCGAATGGAAAGATCTCAAGCTTTTGGGTACCCTCTACACACACCACTGTACGTAGATTCAAGAACAGTCTCGACTACAGGCAACAGGTATAAAAACAGATAAAGCTTTCAGCGAGGACATAGTAATTTTGATTACGTCGACTTTGACAGACAGCGTGTATACGCGACCGTGTTGGTAGAGAGCGAAAGTGATCGAGTCAAGCGATATAAATAAGCGGGCAGTGCTGCCATACAGTGCGAATTATTGTGCGAATATAATTCTGTGAATTAAAGTGCGGATTAATAAATGATCACTTATTTTTATTTTAACCGAATTGTGTTTTACTTGAAATCCCGGCGAACCCCTAGTTTGCAACAATTGGTGTCAGAAGTGGGATTTCAAGAATTAATTCGGGTTAAAATCGCGAGTGGAAAAGTGAAATTAAAATTCTCGAACGGACAAAGTGAGAATTTTGTGCGCGAATAAAGTTTTCAAACTGCAAAGTGAAGTTAAAAATTCTCGAACGGACAAGGAGAATTTTGTGAAATCGAACATTTTCGAGTGAGCGGTATCTTGAAATAGTGAAAGTAGAAAGTTCTCGTACGGACAAAACAAAAACAGAATTTGAGTGAATCGGGAAAATCTTTAACGGACAAATAAAAGATAGTGAAAATGCCGCGTTATTTAAAAGACTTAAAACTAATGGAGCTGAAGGAAGAGCTCGGTAAACTGGAATTATCAACAACCGGAAACAAGTCTGAACTTGTCAGCCGAATGATCGAAGTACTTGAGGCTGAGGGTAAAAACGCAGACAATTTCGAGTTTCCAATCGATGAGTGTTCTGAGACATTAGACTCTCTTAGACAGTTAATGCAAATAATGAACCAACAAAGTCAGAAATTAGACCAAACCTCCACGGACATCAATCAGAAGCTAGATCAGACTTCGAAGGACCTCAACCAGAAATTAGACCAACAAAGTGAACTGTCAACGGATCTTAACAAGAAGTTAGATCAAACATCAACAGACCTTAACGACCTCAACCAAAAGTTGGAGCAGCAGAACAATAAAATCGAAGATCTAAGTCAGACGGTGGACACCATGGGTAAAGCAATAGAAGGAAATGTAGAAAAGAAACTTCGAACTTTTGAAGATCAAATAACGGAGAAGACATCAGCGATTGTAGAAGAAGTTGAACGCTTAAAAAGGGACTTTGATAACGTGAAAGCAACTGGAGTCATCAAAACAGAACACGTTACGCACAAAGATCTCAAAGCTCCGATTTTCGATGGACAAACACCGTGGGCTATCTACAAGACCCAATTTGAGGCTGCCGCAAGAAATAATCATTGGAATGATTTGGAACGAGGAACGGCTCTTATATTGGCGCTAAGAGGTCCACCAGCAGAGATTCTTCAAACAATTCCTCAAGAACAACAACAAGATTTTTCGACGTTGGTATAGACATTGGATCTTTATTACGGCAGTGATCACATGCGAGAGATCTACAAGATGCAACTCCACAACCGAAGTCAAAAGGATGGCGAGACATTGCAAGAGCTAGCGCTCGATATAGAACGACTTACGTTGCTTTCATTCCCTAATGTGCAAGGCGAACAACGCAGTGATTTGGCTGTCTTCACATTTAATAATGCCGTACAGGATGAAGAACTACAGTTGTCATTAAAATTGGCAGGAAAGAAAACGATTGGCGAAGCCTTAGTATATGGGCTTACGTTCGAAGCTGCCAAGCAAAGCTCGCGGAGTAACTACCGAGGCCGAAAAATAAGAGAAGAGTGTGTATGTCAGAGAACAGAGTACACCAAGCGGAGCTAAGGATCTGGTGCCCCCCGATGTTGGAATTGCGGAAAGGCGGGACACTTAAGTCGGGATTGCAGATCAGCGAATTACACTGGAAGAGCGATACCATTGCCGCAGTGAGGGCACGGGTCAATGTTACGTGAATCGGAGATTGGAACACGCTAGGCTCAGCGTTCTCCGGACAGGATGGGCATTTACGGCGTGATTGTTGGCAACTAAGAAGAAACAGAAATAATTACGATGACCACACTTCAAAACAACCGCTATGCAATAGCTGTAATGAGCGGGAAAGAACTGTTGACACCGATTGCTGGTGGAAAGGAACCGAAAAACAAGGCAAACGTCGCGGAGCGATGCGATGTTGGAACTGTGGACTAGAAGGACACTTAAGGTTTGATTGTCGGAAGCCGAAGAGAACGCCGAATTATTGTTCGGATTGTACTGCCGAACAAAGGAGTACCAGAGGCGCAAAGCTACAGAGCCAATTAGAAGAGACGCAAATTGGCTGGCGAAATCAACATCAGCGTATTGTGATGCAGAATAGTCAACAAGACAAAGAGGTCGTGGGGAACTTGCGACGATTAAAAGTTTGTGATCGACAGCAGGCAAAACATTACCAAACTCGGGACAAAATCTGTTCAACAACTAATCACCAGAATGCAGAGCATTGTCAACGAGCGAAATCGTCCAGCTACAGAAATGGCGATCTAGTATTGTTGCACAGCACTGGAAGACAGAGGAAAACATCGTCAAAACATCAGTGCAACGGTAAAGGATGGCATCGAGTCAACACGCAACTAAAGGAGGGAGTACCACGGACCAAAATGAAAAATTACGTCACTGACGAGGGAGCTACTCTGTTCGGGACGAACAGAAACTAAGGAGGGAGTAATGTTACGTGTAAGCCTGGCAACCGCGCAACTCGATCGATTACGAATAGGAAACAGCAACAACCGAATACCTAGTTGCAAAATAACCCAATCAGAAGCCTAGTAAATAAGGAGAGCGGAGCAACACGATTATACCCAACTTCTTATCGAATGTGCTCGAATGCGCTCGAATGGAAAGATCTCAAGCTTTTGGGTACCCTCTACACACACCACTGTACGTAGATTCAAGAACAGTCTCGACTACAGGCAACTGGTATAAAAACAGATAAAGCTTTCAGCGAGGACATAGTAATTTTGATTACGTCGACTTTGACAGACAGCGTGTATACGCGACCGTGTTGGGAGAGAGCAAAAGTGATCGAGTCAAGCGATATAAATAAGCGGGCAGTGCTGCCATACAGTGCGAATTATTGTGCGAATATAATTCTGTGAATTAAAGTGCGGATTAATAAATGATCACTTATTTTTATTTTAACCGAATTGTGTTTTACTTGAAATCCCGGCGAACCCCTAGCTCGCAACAATATATTTAAAAAACATACCTAGAGAAAATTAAAAAGCCCATCGGAATTGGTATAAAAAATAGTGTGCATAAAGATCTGAAGCAATGGCACCGCGCATGCGCCTGGAGTTTTTGAGGTCCCAATGCATTTATATGGCGCACTTTTATAAACTGCTCCAGATATCATGAATACATATGCACTCAGCGGAATACAACGCATGCCGTCGCGCATAAAAACGTTGAACGTTCACTGTACCGTGTGTGTTGTATGTCGAACAATGGTGCGGATGAAATGTTTGCGCCAATGAGGAAGTCAATAGATTCGCACATGTATGATCGAACAATGCGTTGAGACGTGACTCCTATCGCGCATTGTATTTGAAATTGGAATGAGCAAGAACGATATGGCAATACGTGCACTCACTGAAGAGTATGTATGAAGGGAGTATGAAGTAGACCTGACCAATCATCGATGAAAGGTAGGACTGACTTATACAGGGTGCGCCATCTTTTATATCGGTATGTAAACATTGAATAACTTTGAAAAAAAAAAACTAATTTTTATATGTTAATTTATTAAATTAATTTATTTGGATTAGTTTTTGAATACAACATCAATCAAGTTGCTGCCTCTATTGGCCACAGCAAAATGTGCCCTTTTTGCTGCGTTTTTCATTACTTTTTCGAGCATCTCGGGCGGTATAGCGATAATTTCGGCACGAATGTTTGCTAATTTAAGCTCGTCAATGGTCTGAAGCTTGCTGGCGTACACTTTGCTTTAAAAATAAAAATAAAGTAAATAAATAAATAAATTTTCGTTGCAGAAACTGAATTGTTTCGTTTGCAGTGTGGCATGGCGCACCGTCTTGTTGAAACCAGTAACCATCCAGACCTTCTTCACGCATTTGCGAGCAGACATAATGAGCTAACATCCAGCGATATCGTTTTCCATCGACTGTTTCGTTTTGTCGGATGTTTTCGGCGCAAACGCCGGTCCAAACAGTTACTTTTTGATCATGCAAAAGCGTTTCATGGATCTCGTGTGTATCCGTTCCCCAAATGCGGCAATTTTGCTTATTAACGCCGCCAAAGAGTGTGAAGTGGGCGTCGTCGGTCATCAAAATTTGATTCCAAAAATCAGGTTCAGTGTCAACCATTCGAGCGACTGTTTGGCCGTATTCCAAGCGACGTGGATGGTCTGTCGGCAATATTTTTTGTGTTAATTGCACTTTATACAGAAACAAATGCAAATCATCCTTCAAAATGCGCCGCAAAGTGATTCCATTGACGCCAAAATGCTGAGCACGGTGACGATACGAGATTGCTGGATTCTCGGCAACGCCCTCTCTGACCGATTCAACCAGTTCATTGGAACGTCTTGGTCGTCGATGAACGGCATATGGACAATCTCCCACTGTCCCGTGCTCAAAAAAATTTGACACCAAACGACAAATAGTGTTGTCAGACGGTGCCTGTTGGCCACGATATTTTCGACGATATACGAGTACACGTTGAGTTAACACAACGGAACGACTATTCTTAATGTACAGCGTCACTATTTCGGCGCGTTGTTTCGGTGTGAAGCACTGAGATATAACAAATGGAGACCTCGATTTGCTATCTCACATGGCCGACGTTTTTAAAATGTCAATATATCGAAAAAGGTGTCCATGATAACCCGAGGTTCTGCATTGTTGAACAAAATTCTGATGATTTTAAACATTCATTAGATTTAAAATTGGTAATGCAAATAAAATAATTTTTGATTGAAACATTTCTTTATGTTTCTTTCAAAAATTCAATTCATTTTAAGTTTAGAGAAACTTCGAAAGTTATCCGGGGTACAAATTAAGATTGAGCCACGGATGACCTGAATCTTAACAAGGAAAGAGTTAGTAGCACGGTATGCATGTATTAAGGCGAGAGGAAAACAATGAGAGGACCATCAGATTAGGCAACATGAAAAATGAAATCCGAATTTTTAGGTGTAATTTCGAATTGAAAAATTACCAAATAATTTGAATTTGATAAATACTTTAACTATAATACCAAGTACTTATCGGTATGGCGCCAAATTCAAAAATAACGTATTACATGCTCAACCGTTATAAATATTCCTGAAACTGTTATTTCCTAAGAAATTTATCAATAAAAAACATACTGCAGTCACGATCGGCTGCAAGCCAATCGTATAATACTCTAGATGAATACTGAACTCCGATTTATATTGTAGTTGGGTATAAAGTAGAATTACGTGTGTGCATGTTGTATGTCCTTTATTAAGGACTGCTATTAGATTGCTACTCAAAACTAAAAGACAATATTCAGTGTTTAATTTCATACCTTGAACTGGGTAAGTCATCGAAAAAAATGTCCTTTTTAAAGGACTTTTACATGGGAGGAGCAGGAAGGACTCACTCGATTTCTTACATATTTATCCCTTTCCTTGGAACCATTCAAAAATAAACGTGTACAAAATTTCAAATTCGTAGCTTGAAGCGTTCAAAAGTTATTGGAAAATATTGTTGAACAAGTGTTTTAAGGATATTTTGTATGGCAGCTACCAGAAGGAGTAAAAGGATTTCGCTGATTAGTAAACTCGAACTTCCTTTTCACTCAAAACTAACTTGTACAAAATTCCGAATTCGTAGCTAAAAGATTACTTGAGTTATAGTGAGTTTCGTAAATTAAGTGAATACATTTTGACAGGATATTTGTATGGCAGCTACACGAAGGACTAATAGGATTTTCTTCATAATCATATATTTAGCTCCAACTATTGGAAAAATAGCACGTACAAAATTTCAATGTCGTAGCTTAAACCCTTCTAAAGTTATCGACCAATATTCTTGAACACGTGTTTTAAGGACATTTTGTATGGCAGCTACCAGAAGGAGTAAAAGGATTTCGCTGATTAGTAAACTCCGACTTCCTTTTCACTCAAAACTAACCTGTACAAAATTCCGAATTCGTCGCTAAAAGATTACTTGAGTTATTGTGAGTTTTGTAAATTAATTGAATACATTTTGACAGGATATTTGTATGGCAGCTACACGAAGGACTAGCAGGATTTTCTTCATAATCATACATTTAGCTCCAACTATTGGAAAAATAACACATACAAAATTTCAAAGGCGTAGCTTAAACCGTTCTGAAGTTATCGACCAATATTCTTGAACACGTGTTTTAAGGACATTTTGTATGGCAGCTACCCGAAGGAGTAGGACGATTTTGCCCGTTAACGAACTTAGCCTTACAAATTCAACCAAACATCCAGATTCAAAATTTCATGATCCTAGGTGAAGGCGTTCTTGAGTTATCGTGCTAACGGACAGACGGACGGACGGACGGACGGACGGACGTCAGGCGGACTTAAGGTTTTTGGCCACAAATAAACAAAAAATAATATCTAACTTTTTTTCGTCCGAGCCTTGGTTCTATGCGTTACAAACTTTTGGGCTGGATTAAACTTATAATACTCTATATGATTTCATCTAGAGTATAAAAATTGAAGCAGACTGTGAGTTGTGTTATGAATTTCGAACACAAAACGCAACTTCTTACCATCAAATCGAACAATTTGAATTGTCAGAACTGATAATTCAAATGGAAAAGTTTTTAATTTTATTTAAGTTGTTGCCCATGTTGTTCGAAATTCGAAATTTTAAGAAGGAGCGAGAAGGTACGATTTCATTGGCTATTTCAATCTGTCATATCGTGTAGAGAAATGAGCCGATGGGGTCTCCATTTATATAGCTCAGCGGTGTGAAGCGATCCATGGTTAAAATTGTACTGAATTGACGTTTGCAAAACTTGTCCCATGAATTTTTTAAAGGCCGTTCCACTGAAACAAATTTGGTGTGTTTTACTAACTCTGTAGCTCATTCCCTGGAGAACCGTTATGATGTTCATACGATTTATACCGATTTCAGAAAGGCATTTGATACTGTTGATCACTCCATCCTTCTACGTAAACTGAATTCTTTTGGCTTAAGTACTGGGCTTCTTATCTAGTTCAAGCAAATGGTCCTCTTCAGTAGATCTATATCAGCACCCTACCTGGTTCCTTCTGGTATTCCTCAGGGTTCTACTTTGGGCAAACTTTTGTTTATACTATTTGTTAATGATCTTCTTTCCGATCTTCTTTCCGAATTTCAATGTATGGCGATGACTTAAAGGTTTTTTTGGAAATGAAATCACAATCTGATTGCCTTCTCCTAAAAATTACCTCAAGAAACTCTTATCTTGGTGTACTATGAATAAACTGTCATTGAATACGCAAAAATGCTTTATGATGATCTTCACCAACAAAATCTCACACATTCAGTTTGATTATTACATCGGTAATTCTCTTCTATTGCAAGTCTCCAACATTAAATATTTAGATGGAATTTTCGACGATAAATTAAAATTCGATTTGCACATAACTGAAGTTTGTAAACGTGCATACAGGCTATGTGGTTGTATATTACATTCGGCGCATCCTTTTTGTAATGGAACACTATATTTAAATCTCAATAGTCTGGTCCGATGTCACCTTGAATATTGTTCAGTAGTATGGAATCCTTATCTTACATACCTCGTGACTGCTTTGGAAACAGTTCAACGTCGTTTTACTAAATCTTTTTCGTAAATTTGCCTTTCCTGATTTATCTTGCGAAACCCATCTTGAACCACTAGGCATATCTTATATGAAGGACAGGAGATTATACTTGGATATGGTATTTTTGTATAAAGCTGTTTTTGTTTTTAGCCCGAATCTTAGGGATACGCTCAGACTTCGAAATATTAACTACAGTACTAGATCTCACGACACCTTTAGAGTACGTCAAGCTAATATTAATTGCTTCTATAACTCTCCTCTAATTAGATTACCTTGCACCTTAAATTTGTATTGCCTTAGTTTTCATAGCCCTAGCTTAAACTCATTCAAAGTATACTTAAAGGTCACTGTTTCTCTTTCTTCTGTTACATAACCTATTTTTAATTTTAAATTTCTTACATTTTTGTTATACAGAAATTCGTCAGAATTCCGGTGGAAAGTTCTTTAAATAGTCGGAATTCCGGACTAGAAATCCATGCGATTTCCCATATGGCGAGGTTGACGCTGTTCTGCGGTATTTCTCTTACCAACATCTTTGAGAAATGTACGGAGCATTTCCCAAAGCTTTTCCCCTTCCGAAGCTTACTAAAATTTAACTTTGTTAATTTTTATCATGTTTGGCACAAAGAAATAGATAGACTGTAGAATTTTCTGCAATCATAACCGATTGTGCGAAAATTCTGCTGATCCTGCATTTATTGCGCCAGACCGAACTAAGCGAATTAGTTTTCGTTTCTACTTCCCCAACGGGCAAACTGAATTCAGAGTGAATTCACATTGAATTTTTTTAGTGAACTGAACCTTCAGAATGATGCGGTGTGGGTTACTATGCGACTGACAACCAAAAAATAACGTTCCAAATAGCCTCCTGGTTATTTCAACCTAAAAAATAACGTTCCAAATAGCCTCCTGGTTATTTCTTAGGTTGTCAATCGCGTAGTAACCTTCACCGCATCTCATCATTAAACACGTTTCGGACTTCTACCCATAAAATAATAAAGTTGCGCCCAGACTGTTGGCAGATTTTTTTATGGACTCAAGTGTAGCTTTTTTGACCGAGGGCATAATACTGTATCATGTTCACATTCGTCTCGTAGGCAGATTTTTTTTATTTATTTACGTATTTTTTTATCAATAGAATAATTCTTAGTAGTAAAAGCGAATTCGATCACATTAAACCTAAGAGATTTTCGGAATCAGTGAAAACTTGAACAATACCCCCAGGGGGTTTAATATAGAAACATACTGCAGTCACGATCGGCTGCAAGCCAATCGTATAATACTCTAGATGAATACTGAACTCCGATTTATATTGTAGTTGGGGATAAAGTAGAATTACGTATGTGCATACTACTCAAAACTAAAAGACAATATTCAGTGTTGAATTTCATATCTTCAACTGGGTAAGTCATCGAAAAAAATGTCCTTTTTGAAGGACTTTCACATGGGAGGTGCAGGAAGGACTCACTCGATTTCTTACATATTTATCCGTTTCCTTGGAACCATTTAAAAATGAACGTGTACAAAATTTCAAATTCGTAGCTTGAAGCGTTCAAAAGTTTTCGAAAAATATTGTTGAACACGTGTCTTAAGGACATTTTGTATGGCACCTACCAGAAGGAGTAAAAGGATTTTACTGATTAGTAAACTCGAACTTCATTTTTATTCAAAACTAATTTGTACAAAATTTCCAATTCATAGCTAAAAGATTACTTGAGTTATAGTAAGTTCCGTAAATTAAGTGAAGACGTTTTGAAAGGATATTTGTATGGCAGCTACACGAAGGACTAATAGGTTTTTCTTCATAATAATAAATTTAGCTCGAACTATTGAAAAAATACCACACACAAAATTTCAAAGTCGTAGCTTAAACCCTTCTGAAGTTTTCGGCCAATAATCTTAAACGCGTGTTTTAAGGACATTTTGTATGGCAGCTACCAGAAGGAGTAAAAGGATTTCGGTGACTAGTAAACCTGAACTTTGTTTTTACTCAAAACTAATTTGTACAAAATTCCGAATTCGTAGCTAAAAGATTACTTGAGTTATAGTGAGTTTCGTAAATTAAGTGAACACATTTTGACAGGATATTTGTATGGCAGCTACACGAAGGACTAACAGGATTTTCTTCATAATCATATATTTAGCTCCAACTATTGAAAAAGTAACACATACAAAATTTCAAAGTCGTAGCTTTAGGCGTTCCGAAGTTATTGGTCAATATTCTTGAACACGTGTTTTAAGGACATTTTGTATGGCAGCTACCCGAAGGAGTAGGACGATTTTGCCCGTTAACGAACTTAGCCTTACAAATTCAACCAAACATCCAGATTCAAAATTTCAAGATCCTAGGTGAAGGCGTTCTTGAGTTATCGTGCTAACGGACAGACGGACGGACGGACGGACGGACGGACGGACGGACGGACGGACGGACGGACGGACGTCAAGCGGATTTGAGGTTTTTGGCCCCAAATAAACGAAAAATAATATATAACTTTTTTTCGTCCGAGGCTTGGTTCTATGCGTTACAAACTTTTGGGCTGGATTAAACTTATAATACTCTATATGATTTCATCTAGAGTATAAAAATACTTAAATCGGTTTTTCTCCGACTACGTTAAAATCTTATAGAAGTAAAAGTGAATTCCAAATCTCAATATATCTTAGAAATATATTAGAATTCGTGAATATGTACACAACCACTTTACACCCCCTTAGGGGTTGGATATCGAAAAACTTTGAAGATCGCTACTGGGCGCTTATATAAATAGCCCGCAGAAGTAAAATTGCTTTGATAGCTCAACATGTCTAAAAGTTTTAACGAAGTTTGTGAAAATGTGGATTCACGGACATTTTTTTTACTCAACCTCTGAACGCCAATAAAAATCTGAACTTTTTTTTTGCTTTAATTACTCTAATAGTACATCTACATATACGTACTAAGTTTCAACTTTCTAGCATAAGCCGTTTCTGAGATATAAGAAACCACCCCTCTCCCCGTACCTTGATACAGCTACCAAACATTTTATTTTTCTAGAATGTCTTCATAGTGGCTTTATATAATCCTAAATTGCTAGTTTTCTATTCATTATGGTTTTCGAGAAATAAAAATCAGAATGTTTTTCTTTCTACCCCCTTTCACCATCACCCCAACATTTTTTTCCCTACTAGAAGTTTACCGAAATTTTCAAGATCATATCTGATACGGTTTCTGAGATATAAAATTTACATTTTTTGAAAAATTGCTGTCCCTCCACTTTTGTGCTCCACCTCCCCCCTCAAAAAATTTAGTTTCGGTAGACTCCGCGTGTGATCCCATATACAGAAACTAAATTTTATCTTCCTGGTGTAATTGGTTCGGAAGATATTGTAATCCAAAGTTTTTCACCACCCCCCCCCCACACCCCACCAACCCTCTTAAAAATATTAGCCCTTGTCTAATCTTGAAGTATCCCTAAGGACAACAACAAAGTTTCAATCTTTTGACATCAATTGTTCAGAAGATATCGATTTTAGAATGTTTCAATCCCGTCTTTCATGCGTTAAAGACTCCTTGTTTTCCCCCCACTTCCACACCCCTTAACCAATGTCGACCATTTTTTGCAATTGAGTCCATTATCATAGTACTACATAAGCTCCTCCTCCTAGCATAAGTGGTTCCTGAGATCTAGAAACCAAAATTTTTCATCTAAAACGCTCCCCACTCCTCTCCCCTTGTACCCCCACCCATAGAGTAAGTAGGGGAGACTAGGTAGAAATGCACCATTTTTCATTAATTACTCCATATCTCCGTAGAAAAAAGAGGAACTTGATTAATTTTTTTTTCTTTGTTTGATCAAATACCTTGCGCAAATATTGTATTCATAATAAAGAGCAAAATATAAACAGATCTTGAGCATAATGTAGAAGAACACTGTCAGTCCGAATGGTGCATTTCTCCCATCATACGGGAGAAATGCACCACATTTTAAATATATAGCCAACCCAAACCAAATTAGTTGAAACAAAAAACATAAAATATATTTACAAGAGTAACAAACAATAACGAACTAAACAGTAAATATATTAAACCTCTTTCGATTTTTATACTAATAAAAAATAATAGAAAATACCGAATAATAATAATTCAATGGTTTTATATAAGTTTTAACAAGTCAACGGACATTAAAATTTGAAAAATCGATTGCACATTTGATATGTTACTGCTGTCTCCTTGTAGCACTAATCCGTTCTGGTTGCAGCAAAATAATGTGAATATCATTAAGATTTGTGGCCATGAATTCAGGCAAAGGAGGCATAACAATCTGGTGCATATCTCCCTATATGCTCGTGGTGCAATTCTACCGATTCCGACCAGATGGATATTTTTTTTTTTTTTTTTATAAATAAAAACAAATAATAAACTAGCACTTTACTAAAATACACCTTAGACTACACGCTATATATGTGCCTACCTAGAAAGGTTCACGATCGATAATTTGTCCTTAAATAAAAATGTAGCATATTATAATAAAAGTTACTTTCCTTTGCGTTTTTCTTTTTCTTCCAATAACTGTTCGACATTACTCGGTATTTTAACGATTCCTGAACGCGATCGTATGGATAGGAAAGAGAAAGAGAATACTACCTCTGCTTTGCAGATTTTACTTATGCTACGATTAGACGGTCACTCAAAACCGTCAATGCATTGACACTGTGACGTCACGTAAAAATGCGTCGTTTCAGTGTCAATGGAATCTCAATCGTCATTGTGTCAATTCTTGACGAATTGACGATCACACGGATTGACCATTTTGGTCATATCTGTCCCAAAACTAAATTGACAATAAGACTGACGAAGCTGGCAGTCAATTCGATTTGTCGCCTACGTTGTCAATGAATGGCACGAAGAAACTATGCGATCACACGGGATTGACACATCTCTACGAATTGACAATAGATAGGACATTCACATCAGTAGAAATTTGTATATTTACATTTTTCAAATCAAACGGGATTGAAAGAAAGTTATGAATTGTAATTTTTTTGTGTGGAAAAATTCGCGTTCAGTGAATTTTTTAAAGTTAATGACAAAACGAAATCATTTGGAGATGGCGATTTTGGTAGCTTATATACTGAAGGGCGATGATGATAAATTTACGACATGTCACGAAAGCGCCGAATTTGGTTGTTTATTTGGGTGTTTGGATTGGTTAAGGATTCGTGAAAATGTACACAATCACACAACACCCCCTTAGAGGTTGGATATTAAAAAATTTTGAAAAACGTTTCTATGGGCGTATATAAAGAGCCATCAGAACTAAAATAAATTTTATAACTAAAAATATCTGAGAGATATAACAAAATTAGTGAAAATATTGAAAAACTCCGTTTCAAGGACATTTGTTTAATTTACCATTAATTTACGACCGTCGTAATAACTTAGGGGGTCATCCTTTAATGCGATTGAACAGCTAGAACGACATAGGTTGAGTTGAGAATAAAATGGTGTGGTAGGGGATTTAGAGTGGTGGAACGGGAGGGCGGGAGCTTCTGAAGTGTCGGTGAACATTGTTTTTGAACTGCTGAAGGTTATAATTATCAGGGCAGATTGGCTGGCAATGTGTTTCACATTACTGATGACAAAAGAGGTTGCATAAATTTCACTGTTCTCTCACAAAAAGGGGGCTGAACAGTATGCTCGTGCGTGAAGCTTGGCGAGTGTTACGGTCGGCGAATAAGAGTGGAGGTATAAGACTTTTTAATTACTTACTACATTTACCATTAAAATGTAGTAGTAAGATAGTGCTCAAGGGAGTCTATAGAAGCTGAAACGGCTTCGTCTCCAATTAGCAATGTTAAATGGAATTTTGGGAAACCCAGCCCAGGTATGCTAATTGTACTCAAGGCGTGGTCTGCTATATGCCTTGTAGATTGGAACTTGTGAGTTGACGACAGAAGGTCGTTAATAAAGATGAGAAATAGGTTGCGACATAGAGCCAAGCCATAAATTAAAATTTGATTTTTTGGCTTCAGTTTAATGCACTTCACTTGTAATTCTATAGACAAAAACCAAATTTTATCTTCTTGGTACAATCAGTTCGGAAGATATTGTCATCCAAAGTTTCTTAACCCCCACCCCGACACTTCAACTCTCGTCTTAAGAATTTTAGCACTTGTCTGGGTAGCTGTATCCTTTAAGACAATCAAAAAGTTTCATACCCCTCGTAGGGCCTTATCCAATTTACAAACAAAACAAATTACAACTTAATACCCCAACGCATTTGTGAGCTACACATATTCAAACGCTTTTACATATGGCGGATAGATAGATTTTTTTCCTTTTTGGGGTTACTAGTCCAAAAATGTTCAAATACTAAATTTCAGTGTATTTAAATATTTTGACATTTCCATTCGATCACAAAACTTCATTATTAAATAATTTTAAATTAAATAATTTCCGCTCGATCAAGTTGCCAATGTGTCAATTTGTAGAGAAAGGACACGGCAGAATTTCGTGTCGTGTCAATCCGTGGGACAGTGTCAATCATTGACGACTCATCCAAAATTTTAGTCAATTCGTCGCAAACGCATTGACAGGGTGATCACACGGTCATTCAAAATTGTCAATGCATTGACACAAAAATGTGTCAATTCGGTAGTCAATTCTACTATCAATGCATTGACGTGTCACAAAAATGACGATCACACGGATTGACATTGAATTGACAACTTTGTGACCACATTCTACGTAATTTTGACGTCAGAGTGTCAATGCATTGACGGTTTTGAGTGACCGTCTAATCGTAGCATTACGGGAGAGCGCCAATGGCGAGTGGTGTATTTCTACCTATGGTGCAGGGCTACTCATTCTACCCTACTAATAGAGAGACAACTCTCTAACATTGTCTGATCCGTTACTTGTGGGCAATGAAAGCGACTTTGGGGGAAGTGTAAGGAGGTTACAGCTTTCTTCAATGCGAACGATTCCCCTACCCTGATATTTCAAATTTTCGTTTAACGACTACTAGACCTCAAAATTTCCCGCGATGCGTGTTCGAATGCGAGTATCTCACAAGCCCTTTGATCTATGGAATTGAAATTTTTTAAGTGAGTAGACAGGGTAGAGTGGTGACTTTTTCGGATAAGATGGAGGAAAGGAGAGGAATCATGAGCAACCGCTTACAAAAGAAAGTTGAAACTTGGAACTTATGTAGATTTTCGACTGTGGAGCCATTTGAAAAAATATATATAAAAAAATTGTTCAGGTCCGAAAAGTACGAAAAAGAACGAAAAATTACTGCTACGGAATTCGCTAACAGGATACAGGAAGTCAAAATTATGAAGTAAATTCAGACTTGTTTTTTTTTAAAGAATATTTAAATATGACGAATGTTAATGACGAGCAAACAAAATACGTAGGTATATAGGTACTAATGGCGAATGCCTTATTAAATGAATGTATGAATTTATAATAATTAAAGGTTAGTGAAGAGCAAAAATAATGAGATATCGATACATATCTATTATATTTGTTTGTACTATTATAATATCTTACATAATACAATAATAAAAAATCTGCCAACAGTCTGGGCGCAACTTTATTATTTTTTGGGTAGAAGTCCGAAACGTGTTTAATGATGAGATGCGGTGTAGGTCACTATGCGACTGATAACCTAGAAAATAACGTTCCAAATAGCCTCCTGTTTAATCTTTAGGTTATCAGTCACATAGTGATCTGCAACGTATTACTCCAGCTCTGTACATCAATAAAATTTTGAACTTTTTCTTGCTTTAATTACTCCTGTAGTACTTCTACATATACATACTAAGTTTCAAGTTTCTAGCATACGTTGTTTCTGAGATATGAAAAACCACCCCAACCACCGTACCTTTCTACCCCTATCAAAAATTTTATTTTTCTAGGATACTTCTACAGTGACAGTATATAGTCGTCAATTTTTAGCTTTCTATGCTTTCCGGGTTTCGAGAAATAAAAATCAGAATTATTTTCGTTCCACCGCCTCCCACCGTCACCCCCTTCACCAGCACCACAAACATTTTTTTCCTGCTAGAAGTCTACTGGACCTAACTCCTGTAAAACTTCTAAGATCATATCTTGAATGGTTTTTGAGATATAAAAATTAAATTTTTTGAAAAATGGTTATCCCCCCACTTTCGTACTTCACCTCCCCTATCAAAATTTTTACATTCAGTAGACTGCACTTATGATCTTCATCTTATGTACAAAAACCAAATTTTATCTTCCTGGTATAATTGGTTCGGAAGATATTGTAATCTAAAGTTGTTCACCCCCCACCCCTACACTCCACTTCCCCTCTTAAAAATTTTAGACCTTGTCTACTGTAATATCTCTTAAGAGAACTACAAAGTTTCACACTTCTGAGATCAACGGTTAAATAGATATGGATTTTAGAATGCTTCAATCCCAGCTTTCGAACGTATCGGACACATTGTTTTTCCCCCCCACTCCCACACCCCTCAACCCTTATTAACCATTTTTTTGCAAATAGGTCCACGATCATAGTACTACATAAGATCCAAATTTCAGTCTCCTACCATAAGCAGTTCCGGACATCTAGAAACCAACATTTTTCGTCTAAAACGCGCCTCCTCCTCCTCCCTTACACTCCTACCCCTCGAAAAGATTTCAATCGTAGGGGTTCATCCAATCTATACACCATAAAAATTTCAATTTAATATCTCAACGGGTTTGTGAGCTATGCTCCTTCAAACGGTTTTGCGTACGGCCTACGGCGGACGTCGTCTACGGTGGACAGACGGACAAAAACCTGTTGTTTTTTATACCTCGTTTTAATACTCATATGCATAAAAAAATAAAATTTCTGTTTGCATGTACGAGCATAATTGAAATCTATGAATATTAGTAAAATGTTGGATGGGGTTTAAATCTTATTCGTGTTCACACCGGATACTACCACACTATTCCGTCCATGAAATAAACTCGCAGGAATTGGACCAGATTTAAATAAAAACCGATATAAATATTTCTTATTATATCGGGTGAGAGAACTTATTAATCTTATACATGTATATTTTCGTGAGTACGTAACGTGAAATATGCCCTATGAACATTACTAACGCACAAAAACCGCGAATACAACAATATACAGGGTGTAACTAGTACTGAGGTTCAAACAAAAATGGGAGATAGAGGAACTTGTCCTGAGTAGAAAATCGTTCTACACATATTCCCCCTGTTTTTGCACCGTTAAGGAGATAGCGCGATTTTAAGGACGAAGGATTTTCATCGTACCTGTGATCACTGTTTGATCTCTAACTTCTGCTGTACTTAGCGTAACGTAATAATTCTGAGCTCGTTGGAAAAGACATAAATTCTTCTTTCTAATTACTATCAACTGTGTCAATCGTGTTATACTTTTTGAGAAAAATTCATTTAAATGACACAAAAATAATAAAAAATTAAAAAAAAAATACAAAAAAGTCCTGTTTTCTCCAAGAAGGACCTGATTAACCACCAAATTTTATTACATTTTCGGAAAGCCCATAAAATTTCACTATACGTTTGATAACAGAATTTCTTCATAGGTTGAATTGTAAAGGAGCGGGGCTAACAGTTATCAAGCACGTTCCCTTCAAGTAAATCTGGTTTGACACCCGTCATTCGCCGAAGGAGTATGATTAATAATAGTGAGGACGAAATAAAAGAGTTGAAGTATAGTTTATTACGTTTATTTAGTTTATTACGATGCGCCGGGTGCTTACCGTGGGTCCGATGCGCAGTATGCGCTCCTCCGTGGCCACAGGTACCGAGTGTCGCCGTCCTGGATGTTGTGTCTCCCGCCACGGCTGCAGTGTACCTCGTTCACGAAGGTTCCGATGAATGCTGATGAACATCCGATAATGGGGGTACCAAGATCTGTCCGGATACCGTTTCCGGTAAACTCTTTCGGCTCGCCTAGCATTCCCGTCGCACAACCCATACACGAAGTGCATGTCTGCCATTTCTTCCGTTGTGAAAGACCTCATATTGCTTGCCATGCTGCTGCTGCTTCCTCCCGATGCTTTTATCGCAGAAAAATCTACGTAGGACGAAGTCATTCCTATTCCTTAAGGGAGCAGGTAAACTCCACGCCCTACTTAAATGGATATTACTTAATTAACTTAAATGGATGTTAGTTAATTTACTTAAATGGACGCTATCTAATTAGTTGTCATATTTTTACTTACCTGTAACATAATTTCCACACATAAGAGCAATACGTGTGTTGTTAACATGGTTGCTCATTACTGCATCTCTTTTGCGGTAAATTCTATGTTTAGCAGTATTTCCAACATGTGCAGGGAACTCACTTGTTGTTGCAAATATGAAGAAATTCTGTTATCAAACGTACAGTAAAATTTTATGGGCTTTCCGAAAATGTAATAAAATTTGGTGGTTAATCAGGTCCTTCTTGGAGAAAACAGGACTTTTTTGTATTTTTTTTTAATTTTTTATTATTTTTGTGTCATTTAAATGAATTTTTCTCAAAAAGTATAACACTGATTGACACAGTTGATAGTAATTAGAAAGAAGAATTTATGTCCTTTCCAACGAGCCTAGAATTATTACGTTACGCTAAGTACAGCAGAAGTTAGAGATGAAACAGTGATCACAGGTACGATGAAAATCCTTCGTCCTTAAAATCGCGCTATCTCCTTAACGGTGCAAAAACGGGAGTATGTGTGGAACGATTTTCTACTCAGGACAAGTTCCTCTATCTCCCATTTTCGTTTGAACCTCAGTACTAGTTACACCCTGTATATAGAAATAAAAAATCTGCCAATGGTCTGGGCGAAACTTTATTATTTTTCGGGTCAGAGTTCGGGAGCGGTCAAAGTCGGAGTGTATCATGAGTTGCTTCGAGATTATTAGATTTCTTGGAAAATTATTTTTGTTCTTAATATAAAAATATTTAAAATAGAGATTTTTAGCTGACTAAACATTGGAAAAAGTCCGTGTAGGCTATTCGAATTTCGGTATATTATGTACACTAAAAGCCCATAGAAGCGAAAACGAATTTTATGCCTTATCAGAATTAAGAGATATGACGAATTGTTAAAACGTATACAAACCCATTACTTCCACTTGTGGTTTGAATTTCGAAAAAATTGTGAAACAGGTTTTTAGACGATTTCATAAGAAGCAAGTTGATATCTCATGAGATATGACGGATTTTCAAAAATTTCTGAAAACGTAAGCAAACCGTTCACACCCCCTTGGTTCTGGAAATTCGAAAAATCGTGAATTGGTTGGCCGTAATAATCAATTTTATATCTCATCAGAACTAAGGAATGGCAAAAATTGTGAAAACATATACAAACCCTTGGGGGTTGAATATCGAAAAATTGAGAAATGGGTTTGTAGGCGATTATATAAAAAGTCTGTGGAAATGAAAAGCGATCTAATATCTCATTGAACCTAAGAAATATGTCGAAGCTTCGAAAAGCATACAACCCCCTTACACCCATTAGGATTGAATATCTAAAAAACTGAAATTGACATTTTGGCTTTTTTATATAGGAAACCTTAGGAAGTAAAAATGAATTCGATATATCACCAGATATGCAACCTCCTTACACCAACTCGGGGGTTGAATATCCAAAAATCCTGAAAGGAGTTAATAAATAAATATAAAGACAGCACGAGAAAGTAGGAACCAATTCAATTTCTTATCACTTCTAAAAGAAATGACGGAATTCGTGAAAACGTGTTCAACCCGTTTATACCCTCTTAGGGGCTGAACAAGGAAAAAACTTAAAAACAAGTTTTAGGCGATTATTACGCAAGCACGTGAAACTGAAAAGATATTCGATATCTGATAAAACGTGGGGATATAGTAGAATTCGTGAAAAAGTTTACAACCCCCTTCGCACGCCTTTAGGGGTCGAATTTAAAAAAATCCTGAAAACACTTTCTAGGTATTTATATGAAGAAACCGTAGAATAAAAATGAATTCAATATTTGGAAAGACCTAATAGATATGACGAAAACCGTGAAAATATATGCATTCCATTTTCACTGATCATTTATTTTGCCCCCTCCTCTGAACGCCAATGAAAATTTAAAATTTTTTTTTATTTAAATTAGTTTTCTAGTTAATTTACATAAGCGTACCGAGTTTCAACTTTGTAGCATAAGCCGTTCTATAGATAAGAAAAACCCCCCAACCCCTGTACCATACGACCCCTAAAAAAAATTATTTTTTTCCAAGATGCTACTAATATAGCTCTATCCAAATTCCAAGTTTCAGCTTTATATCATTATAGGTTGTCGAGATATTAAAATCGGAACTTTTTCCTTTTCACCCTCCCCCACCCTCACCCTCTACACCCACACTTCCTAAATTTTGTTTTCCGCTAGGGGTCTATTAGGCCTACTTTTGGTAAAAATTTTAAGCATCTATCTTACACTGTTCTTGAGATATGAGACGTGATTTTTTTGAAAAATTCTTATCCCCTCCACTTTCATGCTCCACCGCCCCCTTAAAAAATTTGGCTTTCAACAAACTTCATTTGTCAACCTTTATACACAAACCAAATTTTATTTATCTAGTACAATTGGTTCATGAGATATTGTAATCTAAAGTTTTTCACCCCCCACCTCCGTATGCCACTGCCCCCACTCAAATTTTTGATTCCGATCTATTCTCCTAGTATACCTACAGATATTCATTAAGTTTCAATTTCGTGACATTAAGCGTTTAGGAGATATGGATTTTGGAATGTCTCGATCTCACCTTTCTTGCGTTTCGGACGCATTATTTTTCCCCCCACTCCCGAACCCCTTCACCTATATCAGCAATTTTTTTGCAAATGGGTCCACTACCAAAGCTCTATACAAATTCCAAATTTCAGCCTCCTAGCATAAGCGGTTGCTGAGATCTAGAAACCAAAATTTTCCGTCTAAAACACTTCCCCCTCCTCCCCCCTCACACCCCCACCCCTCCAAATTTAGTCACTTCATGGGGCCTACCAACTCTACCCATGCTTTTTTCGTGTCTACTCGTCATGAAACGTGAAAAAAAAAATTTTTGAGGGTAGCAAATTTTTTTTTTTTAAAAATCGATAACAATACTGTATTATTGAAATAATAAAGTAATAAAGAAACTACTAACTTGGAAAATGCTAAAAGAGATATTTATTAAACATAATTAAGAAAATTTATCATAAAATGGTAAAATAATATAAAATATGTTAAAATGGATAACTATGTAGTACATAAGTAATTTATTTAACATTGAATTTATGGAATGGAAAATTAAAACATATTTTTAGCATCGATGGGAGCCTTACAAATCCCATTCTTACTGCGAGGCATTTTCTGCTAAAAAAAACACTTTTGTCAGTCAAAACACGTTAGTTTTGTATCAGGATTGCTATTTTATGCCGTTCCAAGGTACAACACGTGTGACGTTCCAAGGTACAACATGGTCCATTAATTGAATAAAAGATATTTTTTTAAACTTCCTAATTATCTTACAATCAGATGTTATAGAAAAGAGATAATACACACCTTATTGATAATAATCCTGCATAAAACGATTGTATACCACTACAACACAATAGTTTAATTATTAAACAAACTTAGTTAAAAAAATTACTCACACTGACCTCAAAACAAAAATATCAACAAAAACGCAAAATAACCGACAAAGTAAAGTGATAACAAGACAGGTTGTCTTGATATCAGCTGTTGTAAATGTAGTTCTTGATTCACACACCAGAATGCTCTTTTTAAACACAAAATTAACAACGTTCCAAGGTACAACCATTCCAAGGTACAGCACCTTCCCCTACATACCGAGTTTCAACTTTGTACCAAAAGCCGTTCTATAGATAGCAAAAACACCCCCTACCCCTGTACCATACTACCCCTATAAAAAATTATATTTTTCCAACATGCTACTAATATAGCTCTATCTAAATACCAAGTTTCAGCTTTATATCATTATAGCTTATCGAGATATAAAAATCGGAACTTTTCCTTTTCACCCTCCCCTACCCTCACCCACACCACAAACATTTTTTTTTTCTGCTAGGGGTCTATTTTAAATAAATTAAATTTTTGTTAAAAAAATGAATCACAATACTGTATTATTAGAAAATAATAAAGTAAAATTAACTTCAATATTTCTTACCCTCTTGTTATCCTATAAAATAAAATTTCACCAGAATTAAACTGAAACAACGATGAATTAACTTAACATCATTTAAAATTGTTCCCCTTTTCGGTTAAACCAAAGCTTTTTGAAATAGTGGTTAGTGAAGCTTTTTGGGATGGAAGAGCTTTTACGGCTAGAAATTCCAAATCGAATATATGAAAAACAAATCAGTAGAGAACGGCTATGGGTTTGTTTCTCTATTAGATCTTTCTCTATGCCCCACCCCTCGAAAATATACCAGTCGTAGGGGTTCACCCAATCTACCCACCATAAAAATTTCAATTTAATGTCTCAACGGGTTTGGGAGCTACGCGCCTTCAAACGATTTTGCGTACGGCGGACGGCGTACGGCATCTACGGCGGACAGACGGAAATTTTTTTTTATTTTTTTGGGGTTTACTAGTCCTAAAACGTGAAAATACAAAATTTCAGGGTAGCAAATTTTTTTGAAATTTCAGGTTGATCACAATACTTTATTATTAAAAAATAATAAAGTAAAATGTGTTTTATAGTACATTATTATTCCAATAATAAGCAAGCAAAAAATATTCATCAAGCAATGTTCGTATAAATTAGACATTGAAACTGCAGACGCTTCAACTTTTACCGCACTATAAATCTGGAACACTTCTGGGCTAGGTAGGTAGGTAGGTACGCGTGGCTGCCCGTGAGAACACGGACACACCTGAAAGGTCCGTTGTGTTACCACAGGATCCGGTCCTACTCGTCGAACCATTTAGAGCTTGCAATGAAGCGTTGGATTCTCGCGACCTCCATTGCGGCAAGATCACCGAGACAGTTGAAGAAGTAAGCTCCAAGATGAGCTTTCCTTCTGACTGATAGAGCTGGACAGGTGCAGAGAAGGTGAAGGACTGTCTCCTCCTCCTCCTCATCCAGGCAGCTTCTACAAAAGTCGTTTGAGAAGAGGCCGAGTCTTTTGGCATGTCGACCAATAAGACAGTGTCCAGTCAGGACACCGACTGTGGTGCTGATATTCGCCTTTTTGAGCAAAGTTAGCCTTTGAGAGCGTTTTAGATCCAGCTCCGGCCAGATCTGTCTCGCAGTGTGACATGTAACATGTAACACCATCTGCCCATTTTGAGTTGGTTTTCTCGATTGAGTCCAATCCCAGTAGCAGTTTACATGTAGAGAGAGGCACACCCAGATTCCGATGTTCCGGTATAATCTGAAGGGTAGTGCCGCGACGAGCGAGTTCGTCAGCCATGCAGTTCCCTGGAATATCCCTGTGTCCTGGCACCCAGCACAGAAGAATATTGAACTGTTCAGCTATCTCCTTAAGAGATGATCGACATTCTGCGGCGACCTTTGATGTTGTTGAGGCCGATTCCAAGGATTTTATTGTTGCTTGGCTGTCTGTGAAAATGCTAATATCCCTAGTAGATATTACATTACACCTCAGCCAGGACAAGGCCTCCTTGATCGCCATTAGCTCCGCCTGAAAGACACTACAGTGTTCCGGAAGGCGGAAGAAGCTGCTAATGTTAAGCATGTCAGAGAAAACACCTCCACCCACCCCGACTTCAGTTTTGGAGCCGTCCGTATATATGTGGGCGGACTCCTCCGTCCGTACCGAATCCCTTTCCCATTGTAGACGGGTTGGGATGGTTGTTAGGAAATTTTTGTCAAAATCATAGCTGGGAGGGGTGTAGTCGGTGTTTTCAGGAATATCATTGAAGTTATTCAAGATTGTTGAGTGACCTGTATATATGCCAGTCCATTGTGTAGAGGCCTTAAGTTGAATGGCTGCACTGGCCGCCATTTGCTTGCCAAAAATGTCTAGGGGTGGCAGACTGAATAGCATGTGTAGTGCTGCAGAGGGAGTTGTTCTCAGAGCTCCACTGATGCATATGCATGCTGATCTCTGTACCGTCTCTAGGGTGGTGCAGTTAACTGCTTTGTTCCGTTCCTGAATGTTAGGTTTCCAGTGAAGATTCCTATCCAAAATAAGACCCAAATATTTTGCGCCATCGGTGAAAACTAGACTAGTACCATTCAGAGAAGGAGGGTCTACGTGAGGAATTTTATATTTCCTGGTGAAGAGGATTTATTTTGTTTTGCGTGGGTTCAACCCAACCCGCATTCAGCTGCCCATTTGGAGAGGATAGAGAGAGCATTCTGCAATATCTCACTCAGCGTGTTGAGGTGCTTTCCCGAGACAGCAATTGCAACATCATTTGCATAAGCAATCACTCCAGTCTCAATAGCCTTGTGGTGTACCTCTGCTGACAAACCTTCGAGAGGAGGACTCGCCCAGCTTTGTGTTCACAATCCTGGATGTTAGCATCAAATTGATCAGCGCGCCAAGCGAGGACTCCACCTTCAGGATAGAAAGTGCGTCAGTGATTGCCTCTGGTCTGACGTTGTTGAAAGCTCCTCCGATATCGAGAAAGGCAACCATGGTGTATTCTTTAATACTAAGTGATTCTGGGCTAAGCAAATTTAAAATTTGTTATCATAGAAAGGTTCCAAGTACAAATGTAAGGAAAAGGCGATCACAAAAAATATATTAAACACCACACTTGTAAATAAACATAGTTTTATTATATTAAAAGAAAAAACATTATTCGTTTAGTTATAAAAAAAAATTCAATATAAAAACAAATTGAAAAAAAAATTACTTGACTATTTTATTTTTTGACTTAATTCGCTTTTGGGCATATTGAAAATGGCGTATACATGATAATCCTTTCAATGGCTCTCTCGGTTGCCATGGGCTCCTTATTCAAGCAAGCACTCTTAATGAAATAAAATTAAAAGAACGAAATGAGTTAAATTAATAACAAAAAGTTTCTGACTTTTTAAAACCTTAACAATTGCAAAATGTCTTAAGCTGGTTTTTTTGCTTTTTCCGAACCATGAAAAATTCACTGCAACTTCATCTATTAGCAACTTATTTAAATTTTTTTATGAAGTGTTATGTGTCCTGCCCTCCGATGCGTAAAAATTCATTTTTCTGTTCAAAAGAAAGTTATTGTAAATTTACCAATATTATTTTTATATCGCCGTGTCGAAAGAACACTGACGTAACTGCAATTTTGCTAATTTTAGAGGAGTGCTAAAAAACTATTTTGTGTTTTTGCAATTCTTGCATAAAATCGTTCCCCGTTGTTTTAAAAGAACGTGCTCTTGATCGAAGCTGTCTATAGTGACTGTTAATAAGCGCGTATGGCTCGTGGGCAATTGTCAAAAATGACATTATTCCTCCGAAAAAAATGAGAATTTTTTGCAGTTGCGTCACTGTTCTTCCGACACGGCGATTATTACGAAATGTCACCAAAATATATAATTTTTCGATATCTTCCGCTATGGATTTTTAAAAGTTTATAACCTTATTAAATCCCCGCTTTGAGATGCCAAGCAGAATATATATATACAGGGTGTAACTAGTACTGAGGTTCAAACGAAAATGGGAGATAGAGGAACTTGTCCTGAGTAGAAAATCGTTCTACACATACTCCCGTTTTTGCACCGTTAAGGAGATAGCGCGATTTTAAGGACGAAGGATTTTCATCGTACCTGTGATCACTGTTTGAATTCTAACTTCTGCTGTACTTAGCGTAACGTAATAATTCTGGGCTCGTTGGAAAGGACACAAATTCTTCTTTCTAATTGCTATCAACTGTGTTAATCAGTGTTATACTTTTTGAGAAAAATTCATTTAAATGACAAAAAAATAATAAAAAATTAAAAAAAAATACAAAAATGTCCTGTGTTCTCCAAGAAGGACTTGAGTAACCACCAAATTTTATTACATTTTCGGAAAGCCCATAAAATTTCACTATACGTTTGATAACAGAATTTCTTCATAGGTTGAATTGTAAAGGAGCGGGGCTAACAGTTATCAAGCACGTTCCCTTCAAGTAAATCTGGTTTGACACCCGTCATTCGCCGAAGGAGTATGATTAATAATAGTGAGGACGAAATAAATGCATGTGGTTGATGCCTAATCGATGGCCGATGCGCCGGGTGCTTACAGTGGGGTCCCTAGCCGCGATGCGCAGTATGTGCTCCTCCGTGGCCACAGGTACCGAGTGTACATCCGTCCTGGATGTTGTGTCTCCCGCCACGGCTGCAGTGTACCTCGTTCACGAAGGTTCCGATGAATGCTGATGAACATCCGATAATGGGCGTACCGAGATCTGTTCGGATACCGTTCCCGGTAAACTCTTTCGGCTCGCCTAGCATTCCCGTCGCACAACCCATACACGAAGTGCATGTCTGCCATTTCTTCCGTTGTAAAAGACCTCCTATTGCTTGCCATGTTGCTCGTAATGATGTCTATGACATTCTGTTTGCTGCTGTTTCCTCCCGATGATTTTATCGCAGAAAAATCTACGTAGGACGAAGTCATTCCTGTTCTTTAAGGGAGCAGGTAAACTCCACGCCCTACTTAAATGGATATTACTTAATTAACTTAAATAGATGTTAGTTAATTTACTTAAATGGACGCTATCTAATTAGTTGTCATATTTTTACTTACCTGTAACATAATTTCCACACATAATAGCAATACGTGTGTTGTTAACATGGTTGCTCATTACTGCATCTCTTTTGCGGTAAATTCTATGTTTAGCAGTATTTCCAACATGTGCAGGGAACTCACTTGTTGTTGCAAATATGAAGAAATTCTGTTATCAAACGTATGGTGAAATTTTATGGGCTTTCCGAAAATGTAATAAAATTTGGTGGTTAATCAGGTCCTTCTTGGAGAAAACAGAACTTTTTGTATTTTTTTTTAATTTTTTATTATTTTTGTGTCATTTAAATGAATTTTTCTCAAAAAGTATAACACTGATTGACACAGTTGATAGCAATTAGAAAGAAGAATTTGTGTCCTTTCCAACGAGCCCAGAATTATTACGTTACGCTAAGTACAGCAGAAGTTAGAGATCAAACAGTGATCACAGGTACGATGAAAATCCTTCGTCCTTAAAATCGCGCTATTTCCTTAACGGTGCAAAAACGGGAGTATGTATAGAACGATTTTCTACTCAGGACAAGTTCCTCTATCTCCCATTTTCGTTTGAACCTCAGTACTAGTTACACCCTGTATATATAACGCATGGAAAGGTCAAGAAACAGAGCAGAAATGCAAAGTTGGAAGGATTATGTTTGAACATTAATGATGAGAAAAATTAAATATTTTTTAATGTTAATTGCGTTATTTTAAGCGTTGTGACATTAAAAAATATCTCATGAATTTAACTTTAAGGTAATTTGCCAAAAATGGAATAACTTTTACTTTATGATTTTAATAATAACGTATTTTTATAGGAAAGTGGTCAGAAAAAAACCCACACTGCGCAACGTAAGTTCTGAGAAATATGGTACTTAGTGTTGACTGTCGTCTGTTTATTGTACAGAGCTGTGCAATTGGGTAAGAAACCACGGGCCTGACCGAATCCAATTACAAAACTTGTACTGTAATAGATACTTAGTAAAATAAAAAAAATTTCACTTACCTTTAATAATTTAAAACAACACGAACACAATAGAACCGGTCGGTGGCATAAATCAAAACTAACTATTCACCGGATTGACTTTTTGATTCCGTTCATAGTCACATTCTGATACGTACTCAAAAAATCACATCCGCTTCACATTCTGAAGTCAAGATGATCCTTTGCTTCAGCGACTGAATTCAATGTGATATCACATTCATGAATGTTCACTTAAATGCCCGTTGGGTCGTTCTAACTATTTTGGTATAGAATTCTAAACAAAAATTCAAATAAAATTTACAAAGAGTTTTCCATTAGCCATTCAACTAAACAATCGGGCGATTTTAAATCTAATGAATATTTTTTTTTTGCGATATTGGTACGAAATCTGTTTTGGAATTGAATCGAAAAATTCAAACGAAATCACTACGAATATTCGTTACAATTTCATATAGATTTTTCCCTCATAATTCGATGCGAAATATATTTTAGAAATCGTTACGATTTTTCTATCGTAATTCGATGCGAAATATATCTTGATAGTCGTTACGATTTCTCTTTCCCGAATCGTGTCAACCACTTCATACATTTTTCGACACGACATCGGTACGAAGTCGTGTCTGATATCAACGTGTTTTACCTACAAATCGTAGCGAATTCGTAACGATTTCGTACTTTTTTGTTTGCTGGGAATTGAACAGAAAATGTTTTCCAATTACACAATTGCCATGAATAACGTATACACAAACAAAATGTGCTACATGTAATATATCCCAGCAGACCAATAAAGCGAAATGTTCTGATATCTTCGGAAAGTTCCGAGCTATTTCTGATATAGGGGAACATCAGTGCAGCCAATCGTACGATTTTCATCGTTCATGTACGATTTCACCGCCTTATGTACTATGTACGATGAGAACCCTTCATAACATAAATAAATTCACTTTGTTATTTGTTAGTTCACAATAATAATAAAATAATTAAAAGCATTGCACAACACGTGTGGTTAAAATGAAGTTTCTTAAAAACAGGTAAAGTTTCGTATACGAGACCGTGTAAAAGCCATGTAACCCATGTTGAAATTTTGGGAACGATGTCCGCGGTAGTCATATATATACGTTTATAGGAACGGATCGTTTGTAAGAATATATACGGCAATTCTACGTATAATATTTTAGTTGCTTATATGTAACATAAGTACCGTCATCTAAACGATTTCGGTAAGACATATCGGAATTTTCCGCCCTTCCGATATTTCGTGGCTTCTTGTTTGCTGGGTTGTTATAAATAATAAATAATAAATAATTCCAATTTGTGGACAAGCGTAGTTTTCAAAATTGTAAAATTTAGTCAGACGGAATGAAGACACTAACCGTGTCTTCATTCCGTCTGACTAAATTTTACAATTTTGAAAACTTTACAAAAAAAAAAAACCTAAAACCTATTTTTATTTTTTAATAAAAGTATTGTGATCGACCTGAAATTTCAAAAAAATTTGCTACCCTGAAATTTTGTATTTTCGCGTTTTAGGACTAGTAAGCCCCAAAAAAGCAAGAAAAAAAATGTCCGTCGTTGGAGGGCGCATAGCTCCCAAACCCGTTGAGATATTAAATTGAAATTTTTATGGTGGTAGATTGGGTGAACCCCTACGACTGGCATATTTTCGAGGGGTGGGGGTACAAGGGGAGAGGAGAGGGGAGCGTTTTAGTCGAAAAATTGTGGTTTCTAGATCTCAGGAACCACTTATGCTAGGAGGCTGAAACTTGGAACTTATGTAGTACTATGATAATGGACTCAATTGCAAAAAAAATGTTGATATTGGTTAAGGGGTGTGGAAGTGCGGGGGAAAACAATGAGTCTTAAACGCATAAGAGCCGGGATTGAAACATTCTAAAATCGATATCTCCTGAACAGTTGATGTCAGAAGATTGAAACTTTGTTGTTGTCCTTAGGGATACTTCAAGATTAGACAAGGGCTAACATTTTTAAGAGGGGTGTTGGGGTGTGGAGGGGTGAAAAACTTTGGATTACAATATCTTCCGAACCAATTACACCAGGAAGATAAAATTTATATTCTGTATATGGGGTCACAAGAGGAGTCTACCGAAACTAAATTTTTTGAGGGGGGAGGTGGAGCACAAAAGTGGGGGGACAGCAATTTTTCAAAAAATGTAAATTTTATATCTCAGAAACCGTATCAGATATGATCTTGAAAATTTCGGTAAACTTCTAGTAGGGAAAAAAATGTTGGGGTGATGGTGAAAGGGGGTAGAAAGAAAAACATTCTGATTTTTATTTCTCGAAAACCATAATGAATAGAAAACTAGCAATTTAGGATTATATAAAGCCACTATGAAGACATTCTAGAAAAATAAAATGTTTGGTAGCTGTATCAAGGTACGGGGAGAGGGGTGGTTTCTTATATCTCAGAAACGGCTTATGCTAGAAAGTTGAAACTTAGTACGTATATGTAGATGTACTATTAGAGTAATTAAAGCAAAAAAAAAGTTCAGATTTTTATTGGCATTCAGAGGTTGAGTAAAAAAAATTTCCGTGAATCCATATTTTCACAAACTTCGTTAAAAGTTTTAGACATGTTGAGCTATCAAAGCAATTTTGCTTCTGCGGGCTATTTATATAAGTGCCTAGTAACCATCCTCAAAATTTTTCGATATCCAACCCCTAAGGGGGTGTAAAGTGGTTGTGTACATATTCACGAATTCTGATATATTTCTAAGGTATATTGAGATTTGGAATTCACTTTTACTTCTATAAGCTTTAAACGTAGTCGGAGAAAAACCGATTTAAGTATTTTTCTATATTAAACCCCCTGGGGGTATTGTTCAAGTTTTCACTGATTCCGAAAGTCTCTTAGGTTTAATGTGATCGGATTCGCTTTTACTACTATGAATTATTCTATTGATAAAAAAATACGTAAGTAAATAAAAAAAATCTGCCAACAGTCTGGGCGCAACTTTTTTATATTATGGGTAGAAGTCCGAAACGTGTTTAATGATGAGATGCGGTGTAGGTTACTATGCGACTGACAACCTAAGAAATAACCAGGAGGCTGTTTGGAACGTTATTTTTTAGGTTGTCAGTCGCATAGTAACCTACACCGCATCTCATCATTAAACACGTTTCGGACTTCTACCCATAAAATAATAAAGTTGCGCCCAGACTGTTGGCAGATTTTTTACTCAAGAGTGCATTGGTTTTGTACCAAGGCACAGCTAACAACAAATTTAGGTTTGTTCTTTATGGCTACACTTTCTACACTTTCCTGCACTAACTCTTGAGCGAGTGCGAGTGTAGAGGGTGAATGAAAAAAGAACAAACCTAATAGGTTTGTTCTTTTTTCATTCACTTTCTACACTTTTCTGAACTCGCTCAAGAGTTAGTGCAGAAAAATGTAGAAAAGTGTAGAAGGTGTAGCCAAAAAGAACAAACCTATTGTGTCTAACGAAAAGACAGTGAAAGTGAACTCTATTAGTGATCAAAAGAGGTCCATCGCTTTACAAACAAAGGGGAATTTTTATTTGTTGACGATGGTTGATAGTTTTACCAAGTTTGTATTGGCGATTGCGACGAAAAACTTGAAATATACTGAAACAGTGGCGAGACTGAGGGGAGTATTTTTCACTTTGGGTTATATAGAACTTCTGGTTAATTCCAGTTTTCTCAGAGATTTGGCATTATTCACCTCCGGTTATTTTTTTAAACGGTGATTCCCTGGTTTTCTAATCATTGATTAAAGTTACCCAGTAAAAATTTTAACCGGTGGAAAAGTTCCTGTTTTCTACGATACCCAGAGATTTAACCGCCAATTTGACCAAGTTTTTATTATTAACGATTGAAGTTATGGCAAGATCTGGTTTGTGTGATAATTGGAGTGATTCTGGCGAAAAAGACGACTGAAGCGTCGCCAATATAAAATGTCACAATTAATCGACATCAACATATAGAACGACAAAAACTGTTTCTGTTGATTCCAATTTACAACACCAACTGAATTTTTCCTTTCACCGTTCTCCACCCTCACCCCTTACACCCGGGGTGTATCAGGCCTAACTCTCGTATGAATTCTAAGATCCTATTTTATACAGTTCTTGAGATATGAGATGTAATTTTTTATAAAAATTCTTCTTTCTTCCATGATCCATTGCCTCCCAAAAAATTGTATTCAGCAAACTCCTATTTTCCATCTTTATACATAACCCACATTTCATTTTTCTGGTTTAATTGGTTCGTGAGACATCGTCATGCAAATTTTTTTACCACCCACCCAAGCCAATAACCACGCTCAAAAAATTATTTTCGATTTATTCGCCTAGAACCTAGTCTACAACTCCTTCAACTTTGTGACATTAACCGTTCAGGAGATATGGATTTTAAATGTCTCGACCTAAGCTTTCAAGCGTTTCGGACACATTGTTTTTCTCCGAACTCCCGAACCCCTCACTCATATAAAAATGTTTATTGCAAATGGGTACAATATGAACCCGAATTCCGAATTTCAGCTTCCTGGCATCAGCGGTTCCTGAAATGTAAAAATCAAAATTTTACATCTAAAACGCCGCCCACCACCCCCACATCACCACTAGAAGAGGTCCACTCAATCTACCCTACAAATAAATTTGAATTGAATAGCTCCAAGGGTTTGGGAGATGCAAGCCTTCAAACGACTGTAAGCGCTGTAAAATCCAATCACCCGGTAGCACACCAGTAGGGTGTTTAAGGACTTTGCAGTTGAAAATGGTGTGAGATATGTCCTAAATGCAATAGCTACACCGAAGGCGAATAGTCAGGTAGAAAAGTCAAATCGTACTATTATATGATAAAGACTTCGGCGACTAGGGCGGAAACAGAGGTTCGTTGGAATGAGTAGCTACCGGGGCTCTGTTCATGATTTCTGCTATAGCTGCTATTAGCTGCTTTTGTATGCTTTCGTATGTCCAAAGCAACCAAAAAGCTCATGCTTGCTATTTGACACTAGATCTGTCCAAGATTTTTAAAAAGCTGCTTCCATAGCTGCTTTTTGTTGCTCATACTCCGGACTGTAGCAAGAAAGCAGCTATTGCATTATTCATATGTGTGTAGCTGTTAGTTTCGTCTCAACGTCAATTTGAATGTTTAAAATGGAAAATGATGTTTTATTAACAATGAAAATAAGCGCAAAATTTAAGGACACTACTAGTAGTGCTCACTTTCACTTCATTTTATTATGTTACGCCAAGTTGCGTATGTTTGTGTCGAACAGCTGTTGTAAGCTATACAAGCTGCTTTTGGCTGTCCAAAACCCGAAGAAGCTATTTCTTGCTAGGGCTGAATTTGACAGTTGCAACAGTCTTGCTATGCTATGCTTTCGAAGCAGCTATAGCTGGCATCTTGAACACACCCCAAGATGCGTCGAAGTTGGTATAAAGATTTCATCAGCATTTATTGTAAGCCAATCAAATAAATGTGCCACAGAATTCATCTGAAATCGAAATGAACCTATGAAAAAACATTCTATGATAATAATTTTCTGCTTTAATTTCTATTCCTAGATTTTTTTAAATACATATTTACACAAAATAATATTATCCAAATAACAATATAATTACATGAATCATCGTTATATAAAGTTTTATTTGACAAGGTACAACGTTATCGTAGAGACTTAAAAAATAAAACTACAGATAAAATAAATTAGTAGAATAATTGCGAAATAGTTCTCAGCACTTATCATTCAAGCGCCAAAAACGAGCGGTACTAAATTATCATCAAAGAAAATTTTCCACAATTTTTTTTTTCTTCAATATTTTATTAACACTTCTTCATGGACACACTAGCTACGCGCGTCTGCTAAACAAATTCCTCAACGTAAGTAGCTGGAAAAATTCCTATTTGATTTGCCAATTTTCCCAGCCACCATCCATCCTCCTGTTTCATATGGACTTCAATAATATCGCCCGGATTCAGTTCGAGCTCGTCGTATAGTTTTGGTGTGTAGCTGTATAGGGCCTTACATTTACTTATTACTATGGTCTTAATGCTAGCATTATTGCTTTCGGCAACCTGTTGTTTACTATGTTCGTCGAATTTTTTTTGTCTCATTTCATCCTCGTCGTCCTGTGAACTGAACTCATCGAAATCGGAATCGGGTTGGTTCGATCCGCCGTCGGCTATGCCACGATCGAATTCCAGACTGTCGATTTCGTCCTTGGCCGGCAATGTACTGACATTACCATTAAGTTGTGGTGATTTTTGAATGTTGTGTAGAATTTCCGAACTACTTTGGCTCCGGCTGAGATTCTTATCGAATTGTTTGAGCAAAGCTTCGTTCTTAATGTCAAGACAACTCCCATTTGCTTGGAATTCTACGTCGTAATCAATGTCTCTAACGTCGCCGTTAAACTTGTTATCGTTTTTCAGCCATATGGGAACTTTGAGGACACTCTGCTGCAATCCGGTTCGATCTCGAGTGATCTGAAAAGAAATAGATTAAATTCATTAACGTAGACTGGGAAGGAAAGCTACTAACTTGAATGTGTGTTGCGAGGGGATGTGTACTTCGTGGCTTGTGATCGAGCTCCAACAGTGCCGACTGCAATTTGAACCGGGAACCCTCCAGATATGTCAGCATCGATCGTATCTATCCAAGAAAAACAAGATTAGTTAGAATAGGAAAAACTTTTTGGAATACAAGATATACTTACATGATATAACTTATCTGTAACGTTTTGATTATCGTGTGCGTTTAGTGTGACCGTAATTCCATTTAATCCATTCCTAGACCGTCGTTCTCGGTCTATATCAGTCCTGACCAATTGTAACAGTTTGACCAATGCGTGCTTCCTTCGCTCGCGATTCATAGCCAATGTGGTATGCTCACAGTAGAAATCAGGCAGCAATTGTTCGCTAGGTCCCTCTGATGCGCGCCTTATATTCTTGATTACCGTCAGATCCTTCTGGACATTGCACGCTTCGATTTGGGGTGCCAACCGTACTACCAGTCCTTCTAGCACAGGATTCATTTCTGACGTTAGCCGAAGATACGACGATACATAAGTCTTCATATTGTTCAGTCGCTGATTTTCAAGATTCTGTAGTACGGTCGATCCTCGCAATACCGCCATCTCCCAATCTACACGCGCTCGTTCCGTTCGAATGCATAGCGTGTAGTATTCGACGTCGGCCCGCTTTACCGCCTCCTCGGCCTTTCTTCGCTTGTTGTCTAATTTTACGCAGTCTTTTTCTGCATTTTTCATGTCCTTTTCAGCACCAGTCTTACTGCTGATCGTTCCATGCTGGAGAATAGCAATCGATGGTGATCGCTGAATTCGCACATCAAGCATGGCATCTTGGAGCTTCTCGTTTTCGCGGGCTGCAGTGTGCGAATGTTTCTTCGCCTTGCCTTCACTGATACGCCACTCACAAAGGATTCGAGATGCTTTATCTACACCGGTTTCAACCTACAAATTGAAATCACTGTTTAAAATGATTCTGTGAGGAATTCGTTAAGTTCACACGAGTACTTACGGATTTTCGTGTTTTGTGCTGTGCTTCCAAAATATTCTTCAACGGTTTGACGATCTCCTCGACGAGGGAGTTAGAAAATTGACGATGCACTTCGCTCCGGGTTTCCATTTCGTTTGCAACTCCACGCCATGCATCGGCGATACTTCCTGGTATCTCGCGACAGGCCTTATTGAGTTTTGATGCCATTTTTGACAAGGATTTCGCATAAAGTTGCTCGGAATCAACTCTGAAAAATAATATTAAAGTTGTATTATATAGAGTTATATAAGTGTGTACATAATTAATTAAATTTAGAGTTTAGCCAGTTAAAAAATGAAATTATGTACGAGGGCGGATTGATAATGACGTGGAAAAATCAAGAAGGAGTGGGCAGGTAAGGAATTCGTTATTTTTTTTTACCTGGACCATCCTTAAATAGATTACCTGCAAAGTTTAAGCCTGATACCTCGTCTAGTTTTCGAGAAGCAGCCGTCTAAGCAAGTCGACTTACAAAAATTGTTGAAAATGGATAAAAGTGAATTTCGTGTGTTGATTAAACACAATTTTTTAAAAGGGAAAACAGCTAAAGTAACCAAAGAAAAATTAGATAAGCATTATGGGGACTCTGCACCATCGATCCAAATGATTTACAAATGGTTTTCTGAATTCAAGTGTGGTCGTACGAGCACACAAACCATACCAAGTCCAGGTCGTCCAAATGAGGTCACCACGCCAGAAATGATCGATAAAATCCATGATATCGTGATAGAAGATCGTCGAGTAAAAGTGCGTGAGATAGTTAACGTAGTAAACATCTCATTTGAACGTGTTTGGAATATTTTGAAAAACCATTTGGACATGAGAAAGCTATCCGCAAGATGGCTGCCGCGTTTGCTCACAATCGACTAAAAACGCAATCGTGTGACAACTTCGCAGCACGGTTTGTAACTGTTTTAACATAATACAAATGAATTTTTTCGTTGATTCGTAACTGTTGATGAAGCATGGATTCACCACTACACTCCAGAAACCAAACAATAGAAGGATGTCGGTTCAAGCGCACCGAAGAAGGCAAAACCGTTCTATCGGCTGGAAAGGTTATGGCGACAGTTTTTTGGGATTCCAATGGAATGATATTCACCAACTACTTGGAGAAAGGAAAAACAATGACGGGAGCATATTATTCTGAGTTATTGGTTCCATTGGATGTTGAAATCAAGGCAAAACGGCTTCATTTGGCGAAGAAAAAAGTGTTGTTTCACACGTCCGTGGTTGCAACGGCAAAACTGTTTGAATTACGGTCCGAATCGCTCCCTCATCCACCGTATTCACCGGATTTGGCACCCTGCGACTTTATATTATTTCCAGACTTGAAAAAATGGCTTGCTGGAAAGAGATTTACCACGAATACTGACGTCATAAGTGAAACCAACGCCTATTTTGAAGAGTTGGACAAATCATATTATTTGGAAGTGATCAAAAATTGGAAAAACGCTGGACTAAGTGTATCGAGCTAAAAGGAGACTACGTTGAAAAATAAAATAAATTTTTCCGGATAAAATTATGTTTTCTCAATTTTTGCAAGTCATTATCAATCCGCCCTCGTATATACTTGTTTAGTGTTTGCTAGTTTGTAAGAATATTATCTTCTTGGATTGAGCATCAGGGTCAGCAGACCTTTCAACCAAGCTCAAGAAAAATTGTAGTTTTATTCAATTAAAGGGCAACGAAATTTACAGTATAAAATACGTGATTTTATACGTAAAAACAGTAAGTATATCGGAAATTGAGGAAACGCTGACAATACTACGTACCTTTCTTGTAAAATGGTAGCCAAATCCTTTCCAAAGTCACTGCCTTGTTTAATATATCGGAGTAGTTCTTCAAATCCATTTTGTCCCTGCAATATAAAAAATGAATATAATTTAAAAATGGAGCACAGCCCAATTTTTTTATTTTGTAATTAAAAATATATTCTGGTAACTATAACTATTTTGATTCTTTCCTTTACATTGATTACAAATTAAGTTTTTTTCAGTGAAATTAACTTTCAAAACATTAGCAAAAAAAATTTGCTAGCAAACAAGGGTTGAGTTTATTTAAATTATTAAATTATTATTAATTATTTTTATTTAAATTTCAAAATTCCTTGAAAAAATACGCCCGAATGATGGACTTTTATATTTACAAAGTCCTAAGGCACATCAGCACAAGCAGCTCATTCGGAACTGTCTGTAAGATTTGGGTATAGCCTACTGTTAAGCACCAAATGTAATGGAGAATCCAACCCGGACAATGTTATGTTATGCTTTTTACATCACAAGAGTATCCAGGCATATTAGAGATTTTGCTTACTAAATTTTTTTGTCTATTTAAACTTCATCAAATTTATATTTAGCCCCTTCTGGAACAAAGGAAACTAACACAGTAATTTTTTTCTTGAACCACCGATAATAATGATATAGCGATTCTTACCCAATAAAACAACTTATGTACTAAATCAATTATGTTTCAATAGAAATACCAACCTCCGGGTGGCCTTCCTCATAACGAGAAATTTTCGAATTGGCCGAAATATCCATCGAACTACTCCGAAATACGGATTCAGCGTCGCTCGACATAAAATCACTGTCGTCCGTTCCTATCGCAGAAGTTCGACCTGTTGCAGGTTGAGCAAAAGATTGCGCAACCGACACCATCGATGGTGCATAGCTAATACCACCAGACGATCTCTTCGATTCGAAAGACGTCTTCTTGGCGGCCCCTTCAGGTCCGCCAACTCTCTGCATGGCCGCATGTTTCTGGACCACATCCTTAATTCGTCCCCGCTCTTCGCCGATCCAGCTTTTCAGCCCCGTCCAAGCCGTATTGATTCGTTCCTTTTTCCGATTGAAATTGATCAGTCGAACATTTTTATTTTTAAGCAATGTAATTCGCCGTTCGTTCGGCTTTAGATTGTCGCGATGTTCGCAATACTCCAGATCGATTTCTTGTCCGAAATCTTCGGATTCATTAATTTGACGAGTGATCTCGTTTAGTTCTTCGATCGAAAGGAAAAGATTTTTCGCATCTAGACTTTGGAAGCTGATCGATTTCAGGTCGAAATCTTCGAGTGAGCTATTTAATTCGACGGTTCCGCTGCTGGTACGCTTACGGCTGCTATTCTTGGGCAATTGAGTAAGCGAGTCGACACTTTGAAAGTGATTTCGTGGATTAGTTTTCATCTCGGGCGGAGCTAACGGAGTATTTGGTTCACTATGACTATTCGGTTTGTTCGTGGAAGTCGTCGATCGAGGATATTCCTCTAGATCTGAAATACGATCCTGCTTTCTTGGAAAATCGTAGCAGGCTTCTAACTCGGTGACTGTGAAATTTGATGTTGTTTCCAGCGATGGCACCTTTTGTAGAAACATCTTAAGTTCGGATTTATGAAGATTTTGAGCAGAATGCGATCGCATCTTCTTTAAACGAGGTGGTGCATGCTGTTGCTTAGGCGTAGAGTAATAGTTTGCGGCAGAATCACTTTGGTTCATACGATCTTCAATGACCGTCGGAATATTATCAGTCGATGAAAAAAATTCAAATTTAATATCATGTATCGACGGTTGTGTACTATTAGCATCTGTGTAGTATTCTGTTTCTTCGCTTTCTGTAATCGTCGAAACAGCACTCGCACTGGATAGGCGAGAGTTTCCCCCACCCTTTTCCGGTATAAGATCGGCGTCGATAGTTGTCTTCGATATTAAGATGGGTGCTCCTATTTCTGGTTTGTGGTCATCTGATTCTAAGCCGGTCATATCATAGCTTCCGGTAGACAGTGGCGGCGGAGTTTTTCCAGTGCGTCCAGGCGATTTTCGCACGAATTTTGCACTCACAGTTGTATACCGTTTAGCGAATTTATTAAATATGCCACCATTTTCGGAATTTGTTTTGTATTTCAGTGTTTTTAATTTGTTCATTTTGCACTATTTTTTTGTGTTTTAATTATTTATTTATAATTTTCTGCACATTTCTTTTCGATCTGATTACATATAAAAGAATCTTTGTTTAATTTTAAGGTGTGGAAAATAATTTGTGTTAAGCTCGCAATTTTTCTTGTATTAAAAACAGTCAGAACTATCCGCTGTTATAACAGGCAATCTTAAAGAGATTTTTCTCTGTTAAATTCAAATATTGGCGATAAAATCAAGGATAGGTCATAGGTACATGCCAAAAATGATGAGAAACTGCACTACATACTGATGAGAAACCACACTAAATTATAGTTAGTCTTAAATCTTCCAATTATTAAACAATTTATAAAATCCTTGAATATTGATTGTAGATGTTTTTACTAGTCAATCAATAAGAGTTGGGTAGGGCAGAGGCAAAAGGGAATTTGGGCTCTTCATAGAAAAAAGTAAGTAAGTAATAAGTATATTAATATTCTTGGAAAGTAAAAACTTTTAAGAGATACAAATAGTTGAAATTTATAATCAGGATGTTTGGTTTAGTTTGCTCCTTTGAGTACTTTACATACAAAGCAATTTGAACACACGTATCGAAGATCAGTGAAAATGACGAACAAATTGTTTGAAACATAAAATAAATTAGGTTAAATAAACGTAGTTCGCGATTCGTTACGACATATTAAAACCCACTATGGCACTATGCCGAAGTCACACTAGCTCTTAAAAACCCTAGTCTATTGTTCGGCGAATCTATAGTTAAGTAGGACACTGAACCATCTGAAACTTATTTAGCTACGTACATAGTTCAAAGTTTATTATAATTTGTTGCCTTAAAAACGTTCAGTTCTAAACTATAAGTCACACAAGATCAGCTGCTTTATCAAAGATCTAATCTCGTTGAATTTGAGGGGCAAACAGAAACTAACTCACTGATCCCGAACCTCACTTCAAAAACTACTATGTATTATAATATTTTCTTCACAAAGTATTACTTACTAAAATTATCTTTATGCAGCAAAAAAAATGAAAAACGTTAATCAATGATCGATGGTGTTCTTTACGTTTCAATATCTTATTCCAAAAAATTTCCTATTCTGTATTATTATGTATTACTTTTACAGGAAAATTAATAAACATAAAAAATCACACCTCTTAGACCAAGTTACCTTCTTATCATTCAGTTAAACCTGGTATCTCTAGTAAAACAACATGCTAATTTATTAGCAAAACAATCAATTGAGACTAAATCGAGCCATGATAAGGCTGCCAGATTGGGCTATTTCCCGCGATTTGGGCTATTTCATTTTCCAATTCGAGGGTTCGAATTTCAAAACGCTACTTATAGTTTTTTGGGCTATTCGACACACGCAAATTGTATTATTTCGCTAGTTTACAACAGAGACGTTTTACAAGAAATCAGTTGATCAGTTCATTCATTTGTTCTTTCTACTATTCAAAAGGTTGATTGGTTCCCTTGCGGCGCGCGGGAAAATTATGTAGTGAAATCTTTCTCTGTCAGTCAGTCCCATATAGCTTAGGTGATGTCGAATTTCAATTTCTTGATGACAGACTGGGCGGGGAGAGGAAAGTGGAGGCTCATGTCTCGCTTTTATATTTTTTTTTTCATCGTTTGGACGAATATTTTTGTCAGACTATCGTTTTCTCGGAAATGTTTGTACTTTAGGAATTTCGACATTTCGGTTTTTCAATCTTGCAAAATTATTTCTTTGCAATGATATTATTTGTTGTATGGAAAGAAATAATTCGACCGGTCCAATGAAGAATAATAACTCTGTTTGCAACACTTCGGTGTAAAATCGTAGTGAAGTGGAGCGAGATCCGGTCAAAATCCCGATTTTTGAAATACCGATTTCACTCAATTTGTGGAAATGATATCATTTAGCCACGAAGTCGAAATTTTGTACAAATTAGTTTCGAAATTTAACTCAAGTTTATTAGTTAGCGAAATCCCTTTACTTTTTCCGAAAACTAACATACAAAAAATCCTTAAAAGACGTGTTCAAAAATTTTGGCCGAAAATTCAGAATGCTAAAAGCTAGAAATTTCTTCTCAATTACGTATAATAAACTACCTAAAAATAATAAAGTTGCGCCCATACTGTTGGCAGATTTTTTTATACGACTACATACCATTTTCTTCGACTTGGAAAGTCGCGCAATTTCTCAACGGAGTGAAGTCGTAATATAATGAAGTAGTTATAACAAGATCGGGTCAAAATCTCATCTTATAAAATACCGCCTTACGAAACTAAAGCAGCGCATCTTAACGGTTAGGTTGAACATTTTTTCCCGTTTCCCAAAATCACTATTGCCAAAATCCCGTTTTTATGGATAATATAAATGCCCGGGCCCGAGCCCGAGCGCCCGAATTAATAAACATTAATTTTATACATTACATTTCTTTTTCATTTTCACCACTGTTTTAAACTTTTCACAAATATATTTTTTATTCACACACACTGTTAAGGCAAGTAGAATGACACCCCAAGTGTTAAAATCGGTCGAGTCGCGTACAAACTAGGAATGTGTATGTTCATTTCAATTTTTGGTGAAACAATAATAAATAAATAATAAACACATCTTTAGTCGAATAAAAAAAGGGATATAATTTTATAATTTTAAAAAGAAAACAATATTTTCGAAATAGAATCTTGGGAAACGGTTTTTTTTAAGAGCGGTAGTTTGTAACACGTGATTTTGACTCGATCACTCGAATGACACCTCAAGTGTCAAAATCTGGATGATTGCTTGCAAATTTCGACCGAATAATTGAATGAAATTTGGATCACATATCTACGACTAAAATAGACAACCCATTCCTTAAGATGTGCTGCGCAGCTTTAGTTGGGCAAAAAAAGCGGAATTTTTAATTTAAATAAGAAAACGAGATTTTATTAAACGGGATTTTGGGACAACGGGATTTTGGATTAACGAGTTTTTATGAAACGGGATTTTGGGACAACGGGATTTTGCATCAACGGGATTTTGGGACAACGGGATTTTAGAACACGGATTTTAACCCGACCCCTTAGTTGGCAATAAATTGATCCACGAAACACATTTTTTCGACTTTGAAATGAAGTCGGGCTCTCAAGCAAGAACTTTTCAGGAAAATGATATTTGATCTTCCGGAAAGTTAAACTATGACATCCCCTTGTCACCACTATATAATAACATAAATATTATTGTGTACTATAAATTAATGTATACCTATATATACTTTGTGTGTATACATAATCGCAACATAACGCTCCACCGTTCTCTGTGCTCTCTGCGTCTGCACCGCCGGTATTTTCTCGTGCGCGTTGCGACCAAATCAGAGTAATCAGGTCAACGAACAAGCATTTTGCAATCTATCAATCCGGGTTCGTTGAAGAAGATGGGAGACGCAAGAAAATCAGTCATGGCTCCCTCCCCTCTCTATCCCGCAATGTAAATTAAAAATGCAAGAAATTCATTCATAGCTCAATCGTTTCTGCGCTCTATACCCCGCAAAGAACATTGAAAAGACAGGCGAGATGAGAAAAGAATGATGTGTGGAAAGGAACAGCAAAAAGCTTGCGAATCGGAACATTTTACGCCATCTTTTGAGCTGAGGTGAAGCTATTCGTGATACTACTATAATATACAAATACAATGCTACTATACATATAAATAGACCCCCCACTTCAGGTCTTCTCCATCCCTCTCAAAAATTTTATATTCAGTAGACTCGACTTATAATTCTATAGACACAAACCAATTTTTATCATCCTGGTACAATTGAGTCAGAAGATATTGTAATCCAAAGTAATTTACCACTCCTTACCACCACCGTTAAAAATGTTAACCCTTTTCTAATCTCCTAGTATTTCTTAAGTTAACCACAAAGTGTAAACCGTCTCACATTAATCGTTCAGAAGATATGGATTTTAGAATGATGGGTAAAGCCACCAAGTTATTCTGGCTAACTCGATCCATGCTAACATAGTCCAAGAGCTCGCGACAAAAAATCTCAAGAGTTTTAGGGAAGGTAATATTTTAGTATTTGGTTACATTTAGGGTGTATGTAAATATACTAGAGTCAGCAGGTCTGACGTGGGGACACATGGCTCTGGTGAGCTGTCAAAGATGTCAAAAAAATCGGAAAATTAAAGAGTTTTAGGAAAGCTGAGGAACCGATTATTTCGGCACCTTTGCGGGGGCGCTGACTGGGTGGGTCCCACTGTTAGGGTGTCTGACCATTTTTTTTTTGTTTCTCATTGTAAAAACTACTCCGTGGTAAATTTTCAGCTTTCTTAAAACTCTTTCATGACAATTGTATTGATTGTTGCGCACATAGTAACAGAAATCGCGCTCGTATGACATTTATACTATCGGCGCCTGCTGACTGGCCCCGTTCTAGCCAAATGAAGTCTGACTGTTATTTTCATAAATTATATAAAATAGATATTTACTGAACAAAATTTCAGCTTTCCTAAGACTCTTTCGAGGACCCGATTTTTTTGACATGTTTGCGGGGGGGCTGACTGGGTGGGTCCCACTGTTGGGGTGTCTGACCATTGTTTTTCAGTTTTTCATTGTAAAACTACGTCCTGGCAAATTTTCAGCTTTCCTAAAACTCTTTCATTTTTCGATTTTTTTGACATTTTTGACAGCTTACCAGAGCCAGGTGTCCCCACGTCAGACCTGCTGACTCTAGTATATTTACATACACCCTAAATGTAACCAAATACTAAAATATTAGATTTCGTAAAACTCTTGCTATTTTTTGTCGCGAGCTCTCCGACTAACACGGCATCAGTCCACGGGTTTAAAAAATTCGCCAAAATTCGCGCGTCATAGATAAATTTGTTAAATATAATTATTATAATTTATAATATAAACCTCTTTTATTGATTCGGTAGAGTATTGTTTTGAATTTAACATAACTGTAGCTTAGAGGCGGTTTTTTCGTTTCCAACAGTTTAGAAAAATCTGCCAATGGTCTGGGCAAAACTTTATTATTTGTCGGGACAAAGTTCGGGAGCGGTCAAAGTCGGAGTGTATCATGAGTTGCTTCGAGATTATTAGATTTCTTGGAAAATTATTTTTGTTCTTAATATAAAAATATTTCAAATAGAGATTTTTAGCCGATTAAACATTGAAAAAGTCCGTGTAGACCATTCGAATTTCAGTATATTATGTACACTAAAAGCCCATAGAAGCAAAAACGAATTTGTTGCCTTATCAGAATTAAGAGATATGACGAATTGTTAAAACGTATACAAACCCATTACTTCCACTTGGGGTTTGAATTTCGAAAAAATTCTGAAACAGGTTTTTAGACGATTTCATAAGAAGCAAGTTGATATCTCATGAGACAAGACGGATTTTGAAAAAATTGTGAAAACGTAAGCAAACCCTTCACACCTCCTTGGTTCTGGAAATTCGGAAAATCGTGAATTGGTTGGCCGTAATAATCAATTTTATATCTCATCAGAACTAAGGAATGGCAAAAATTGTGAAAACATATACAAACCCTTGGGGGTTGAATATCGAAAAATTGAGAAATGTGTATGTAGGCGATTATATAAAAAGTCTGTGGAAATGAAAAGCGATCTAATATCTCATCGAACCTAAGAAATATGTCGAAAGTAGAATTCGTGAAAAAGGTTACAACCCCCTTTGCACCCCCTTAGGGGTCGAATTTTAAAAAATTCTGAAAACACTTTCTAGGTATTTATATGAAGAAGCTGTAGAATAAAAATGAATTCAATATTTGGAAGACCTAATAGATATGACGAACGCCAATGGATATTTGAAATTTTGTTTTATTTAAATTAGTTTTCTAGTTGATTTACATAAACGTACCGAGTTTCAACTTTGTAGCATAAGCCGTTCTATAGATAGGAAAAACACCCCCCACCCCCCACCCCCGTACCATACTACTCCTATAAAAAAATTATATTTTTCCAAGATGCTACTAATATAGCTCTATCTAAATACCAAGTTTCAGTTTTATATCAATTTAGGTTGTCGAGATATTAAGATCGGAACTTTTTCCTTTTCACCCTCCCCCACCCTCACCCTCTACACGCACACTTCCAAAATTTTGTTTTCTGCTAGGGGTCTATTAGACCTACTTTTGGTAAAAATTTTAAGCATCTATCTTACACTGTTCTTAAGATATGGGACGTGATTTTTTTGAAAAATTCTTATCCCCTCCACTTTCATGCTCCACCACCCCCTTAAAAAATGTTGCTTTCAGCAAACTTCATTTGTCAACCTTTATACAGAAACCGAATTTTATTTGTCTAGTGCAATTGGTTCGTGAGATATCGTAATCTAAAGTTTTTCACCCCCCACCTCCGTACGCCACTGCCCCCACTCAAATTTTTGTTTCCGATCTCTTTTCCTAGTATACCTACAGATATTCGTTAAGTTTAAATTTTGTGACATTGACCGTTTAGGAGATATAGATTTTAGAATATCATTTTTTTTGCATTTCGGGCGCATTATTTTTCCCCCACCTCCCAAACCCCTTCACCTATATTACCACTACTGAAGTTCTATATAAATTTAAAATTTCAGCCTCCTAGCATAAGCGGTTGCTGACATCTGGAAACTAAAATTTTCCGTCTAAAACACTTCCCCCTGCTCCCCCTGCTCCCCCCCTCACACCCCCACCCCTCCAAATTTGGCCACTTCAAGGAGCTTACCCAGTCTATTCATAAAAAAAATTTCAATTTAATACATCAAAGGGTTTGGGAGCTACGAGCCTTCAAACGATTTTGCGTACTGCAATCGACGTACGGCGTACGGCGGACAGACGGACTGAAATTTTTTTTTGCTTTTTTCGTGTCTACTCGTCATGAAACGTGAAAAAAAAATTTTGAGAGTAGCAAATTTTTTTTTTTTAAAAATCGATAACAATACTGTATTATTGAAATAATAAAGTAAAATGGACTGATGACCTTTTAGCATGGACCCATTCAATTGATCTGTCGTATTATTTTATTTCGTCAAGAGACTTGCCCTCAATTAATGGAACAGTAAGGTGTAATAAGAATTAATGCTACTGAAATGGGTTCTTTACATGATAACAATCATCAAAAACTCAAACACAATTGATAAGTTTTTGTTGTTTTCCGGCGTCAGTGGAGTTTCTGGTGTGAAACCCCAACACGAAATACCCGACTGTTGATTAATCGCTGTCCCTGAGGACATGACAGTTGGAAAACCTTCACTGGATAGGCCAGTTTTTTAATAAGACTGTGTTGGACTGGGTCCGAAGGAGCTGTTTCGTCATCGGATGGCATAGACTTGTGTCATGCCTAAATCCGAAACACCCTTACAGCTGGTGGTATTGCTAAGGATTATTCTATATAGCGATATCGAAACCTATTTTATAATCTACGAATTATATTGGAGCTAAATTCTTGCCCTCGCATCATTATACTAAAGGTAGGTGACACTGAAGATCACCCAATATTGCAACCAATTTGGTGGAATTTTTGGTTGTTTGCTTGGATATATAAAATTCAACGCTAAGAGTGCCGGATCGAATGCCGCCAACAGCAATTTTTTTTTCTACCAATTTTTATAAGAATAACCAGGAAAAATTCCATTCTTATAAAAATTGGTAAAAAAAAATGAAATTGCTTTTGGCGGGATTTGATCCGGCGCTCTTAGCGTTCAATTGACTCGTCAGAGGGTGTATCATGCCTAAATCCGAAACACCCTAATATTGTCACAATACTTATACCAATTTATGTGAAACTAACGTTGTAAGCGCTATGGTGTCACTGAATTGTCTAAACAAAACTTTAAGGAACTTGCAGTTTTGTGAAACACGTCTGTTCTTTACGAATTCTGACAATAATTGAAAATATTTCACACTAACCCTATAACTGAATCACTAAAAACAGTTGAAAGTTATTGTTAAAAATGGTAGTGAAGGAAAAACTGTCATGAATTTTTAGGTATTTGTGGAATTAAAGATGGTGGCTCGGAACTGGCGTAGGGCTCGCAACTGGGGTCTTTACCCTATACTATACTATAATTATCAGCATCTTCATCAGCAAAATAACAGGATCACTTTACTCGACTTAATAAATGCAGAAGTGCAGTTGATTGTTTTTTTCACAAAAATTTAATTTTGGTCGTAACTAATTATCGATGAAAGTAAAATTATTAATTTTTACGGCACAATTCAGCACAAATTGAGCACAATTCAGCACAAATGTTAAATTTCTTTTTTTCGAAAATGGCGGGGCTAACTTAACATAATTTTTAGTACATGGTCGTAACTTTATATTGAATGAAGTAAAAGAATTTCTTTTTACGGCACAAACATCACAAATTAAGCACAATTCAGCACAATTGCTAAATTATATTTTTTCGAAAATGGCGGGGCTAACTTAACACCATTTTTAGTATTTTGGTCATAATTTATTATCAGTGAACAAATTGACCACAATTCAGCACAATTTCTAAATTATATTTTTTCGAAAATGGCGGGGCTAACTTAATGGACATTAAGTTCCCACGACTTTTCGACAAGCATGTTCTGCCTGTTGGGTGCAATTACCTGCTACAAATTGAATTTACTGGTCATTACTGCTGAATCGCGTGGCGCCATCTTTGAAAATGCTGAAATAGTGGACATTTAAATAAACTTTAAAAGCGCAAAACTGATCCAACTGTTATGATTTTGGATCATCTCTTTGTTGTTGTTTTCAATGTAAAACGAATGATTTTGATCTTGATCCAGTTGAAAAAAACACAGCTGTAAAGACAAACTCAATCTTCTAAAATATGGGCAATCAGAATTCTCTATCCTCCAGTATTATTTTATTATCTTGAAATATTTTTAGTATCTTCCCCAAGATGTTATACTTTGTAAAAGACGACGATATATTACTGTATAAAAGACGACCTGAACGGTCCAATCTTTGAATGGTCTTCTTCTTGTCCGTGAATTTACATTTTCTTAATTCGAATTTACGTTATTTGAAATATACTCGTGTTTTACATTTTCTGAAAGTAACTCTAACGTAATAACCTGTAATGCAAATTACATTTTCTGAAATACAAATAATACCCACAAAATAAAATTAACATGCATAATCTAAAATTCTGAAAAAAATTTTATATAATCTGAAATATAATGGAAAAGAAATGAGAGGATTATTGAATAAGCCATGCACTAATTTTTTCAGGTTATTTATCTTATTACTTTTTATATTTTAGTTCTATTTTTTTTATATTCCAATTAACAGTAAGTATTGAAAACAATAATAAGATACATTAATCATTGCACTAATATCCATAATCAATAGAATTATCTGGTAATGACAATGTATAGTACTAAATTACAATAATTAGCGTTTGAAAAGCATCGTCCACCAGCGTTTTAAGCCCGACTCACTAATTTCTTCGTGTTCAATTTTAATGCCGCGTTTCCACTATCGCGCGAACCTGTGCGAACAAGCGCGTATGTGTATATGGAAACAGAACATTCGCGTTAGTTCGCAACTCTAGTCGAGAATCGCATAGATTCGCGTCGATGACGGTGTTTGAACGCAAATCAAGGGGATTCGCATTGAACACGAAAACGTGTTTCCACATTCGCAACAGAAAATACACTAAAAAGAATGGGAAAAAGAATGCTGCATTTCACAAACATTCCGATTCAATCGATGGAAGAATTACCATACTATTCATATTTTATTTTTTCCTGATATGTTGAATTAATGATTTTTTATTTATTTTTCAGAATGTGAAAAAAACACATTCTAATAATATTGCATAAACTATTATATAATATAGGGTGTTTCAGTAGGAACGCTCGAAATTTGCTAGGTTGCAGCGGACATGTTGTTCAAGCAACATCCATCGAATTTGTTCAGTAGTGTATGGCAAATCACCATGGAAGGTTATAGCATTGAACAACGTGTGCAAATCATCAAATTTTATTTTCAAAATCAAAGCTCCGTTCGAAAAACGTTCCGCGCATTGCGAGATTTTTAAGGACGAGTCCCATTTCTTGATGAATGGATGTGTAAACAACCAAAATTGTCAGATTTGGGACGATACCAATCCATACGAGATACACCAGCACAAATTGCATCCGGAGAAAGTCACTGTTTGGTGTGGATTTTGGTCTGACGAAATCATCGGTCCGTAGTGCTTCCAAAACGAAACTGGCATTGCCATAACCGTCAAACGGTCAATGATAAGCAACTTCTTGAGGCGTAAACTCAGGCGGATGTAATACCGTAGATGTACACATAAAATTTAAGCCAGAAATACATGTGCATATTTCTGCATGCAGCGCGGCAAAACGGATTAAGAACGCTTGAGTTTAAATGCGACGAAACACATGCTTATTCTGCATGCAGCGGTGCGCTGCAACATGTCTGTACTTCTACTTTTGCTACGCAGCGGCAGTATTGCCACAACTTGAAATTGAAATTTACCAACACAGAAAAAGAAAAAAGTGGTTTGACAGGTTATTTTTTAGTTGTAGTTGTGGAGTAGCAATGGAGGAGCGTTTCATCGAACTTGTAAAAAATAACCAATTTGTATTCGATAAAACCAGTCGAAATTACAAAAACATATTTTTGCGGGATCAAAACTAAGATCATTTTTTGTCTATTAAAATAAACTGAAACTGAAACTCAAACTGACTATCAGAAAATGCGGTGATTTATGACAAAAGCAACTAAGAGATCAGTCAAAAACTCTGCACGTCTGTTTCACATGCAGACATGCATGCAGTGCATGCAGTGCTGCGTGCATATATTCTGCACATGTATTTCTGGCTTTAGGAAGTAATTCTACCACAGAAGAAACCAAATTTATTGAGAGAGCAAAACCGGTTTAACCGGTTTCCCCTGTCTTCTTAGCTTCCGCTTTGCCGTAGCAACTACCAAAAAACACGCATACATTGAAATTTTTTCAGTATATATCCCGACCATATAAAACCCAAAGTGTCAAAGATCATGTACATAACTGTGTATATAACTCACCGACCGCCATTACCGTGAAGATCGCCGTCGAAAAATAATTCGTGTCGCGTGTAATAATTTGATAAAAAGTGAATGAAAAAGTGCTCAAAAAGTTACGTGTGACGTGTAAAATTTCATATATTATAGAAAAACCGCGAGTTTCGATTAGTGTTCTTGAGAAATACGGACAAAAACGATTAAAATGAAGTGCATTGTGTGCGGCCTAAAAAGTCAAGTAAAACTGAAATATGCGGGAGTTTCTTTTTTCCAGTAAGTGTAATAGAATAACGTAGAGTAATCCTGGCAAATGCAATGAGTGTTTCATTCAGAAAAGGTGAAAAATTACCGAAATTCGAAATAAAACCCAAAGTACCAAACATCCGCCATGATTACTTGTGCTTTGCCAAAGGCGTAGTTAATTTCAAAGATCGGGGGTTCACAATATTTTTCTTTCAGTTTTCCTAGTAGTGAACGCTTAAGATTGAAATAGTTTAAAGCTATTGGTTTTTATGTGAATCATCCAGGGCCCGGCTGCTTCGAAAGAGTGTGTTCTTTTCATTTTAATGATAAAGACATAATTATTCGGGGTGAACGTAAGTACCTTCTCGGCAATGCAGTTCCAAAGACGGACAACGAGAAATCATGTGACGAAATTGCATCCGGGAGTGTGGTAAGTTTGAAATTTTTAAATATCTTAATACGTTTTTACTTTATTTTATTATGAGGAGCCTTTACCTCCTCATTGAGTCGATCTACAATTTCAAAGGATTAATAGAACCTAAGTATATAAAAATTAAAATTTTGCTCGTTTGTGTATCGTTTGTAAACCTATTTGATATGAATGTAATTATGAATTTTAGAGCGAATATGTGCCAAACGTGGAAAAGACGGACACTGCTTTGGAATCATATGTGCCTTTGTCTATGGAAGGTGCGTCCAATGTTGTACTTAAGGTAAATTCACATGAAATATCCGAGTACATATACAGTATTTACTAAGTACAAACAATTTCTTAACAGACTCCTGAGCGCAAAATTTTGTTATCGACTGATGTGCAAATGTCGTCGCCACAAAGTTCCATGTCAGTAATCATACCACCCCAGGAGCCGAATGAAAACTTTGCTGTGCAGCCGGTCAGTAGAGTTGACAATTTTATAAAAATACTTTATTATTAAAAAATAATAAAATAAAATGAATATGACCGTCTCCCAAATCTAATTTGTATAAACTTTTAGAAGCAGTATGCAGAAATATCGGACACCACTTCACAGTCAATTATTTTATCCACCCTGGATGAGACATCCAACGTTGCGCTGAAGCTAAAACAACTTTTTATATACAGATAAAAGAAAATAAAAAAAAATAATAAACCAATTTGCAGACTCCTGAGCGGCGAATCCTACTTCGGATTGATGTTCAATTCTCATCGCCACAAAGTTCGATGTCGTTGTCATCATACCCCTGCAGAATACGACAGACTATCTTGTTGAAAAACCGGTAATAAATTTCGTCAAAGTGTTGTTAGATTCTAGCTCAATAAATATTATGTATTTTACAGATTTCAAGAATTACTCTTCAAGTAGCGATGGTATCAACACATGCAACGGAATCATCAATCGCTTCACCTAGAAAAAGGCGATTGAAGTTGAAAGTGAAAACTTTAAGAAAGTTTGTTAAGAAGAGGGATAGTAAATCCATTATGTTCACAATACAATAAAATCGTACTTAAGATAAAAGCCCGTTTTTACTCGATTCTTTTCAGTCACGGTTTAGCCATTTTCAATTTTCAGGTAATCAGAATCGAACATCTTATGGATAAAATAGCTTAGCCACGGCCGAAGAATAATGAGTGCGCATATAGTTTGCCATTTTTAAGGACTATTGTTCGGTCACTTTTCGAAGACGATGTACAATATCTCCTGTTTTCAATTCCGTAACTGGAACTTTGAATAAATCGCGTATGATCCCATTTTCAAGGACTATACTTGGAGATTTTACTCTGAACCATTAATGTGTTCAAAATACCAAATTCCTATAGCTTCAAGCGTTATGAAGTTAGAGACCAATATTATCTGCACCTGAAGAAGTAAACACATTTTATTGACTAACCTATTAATCTATGCCTATGTTGTTATGAACATAAATAAATATCGAAATGACGAAATTTCTGGACAATATTTAAATTTTTACATTCATCGGATAGAATTTCTTAATTTGAAATGATTCTATTCTTCTTCCTTAATACGAGACGCCTTAATACGAGACGCCATACAATTATATAATTACGCTGTAATTAAAATTCACACCGTTTTGAATTATATTATAAAATGTGTATTCTCTAATAGAACCCCTCGTAAAAGAATTTATTTTTGACTACGCCACTACATAATAACAAACACTATTATACGTTACAATAGTATGCGTGCGGAATTTCCATTTCCGCTTCATTTCTCTCGACCCATTTCATTTCCTTATATCTTTCTTCGTAGCGTAAACTGGATGATATGGATACCGACGACATGTGGTTCCAACAAGGCGGCGCTACATGCCACACATGTCACGAAGGACATTCCGCACGACCGATTTGAGGGCATTGTTATCTCGCGCGGCGGCAACGTGAACTGGCCATCGTGATCATGCTATTCAAACGTTTTTAAACTTTAAACTTATTTCTTTGGGGCTATCTTAAATCGTGTAATCGGCAAACAATTGATGACCTTTAAATCGACATAATGAACGCCATCCAGCAAATTCAGCCAGATTTATGCGACAATGTAGTCGAAAATTAGACCTCTCGAATACACCAAGTAAAGCCGGGGAATATTTGAACGACGTTATATACCATAACTTATGCCATAAAATATTCTTTTAAATAAAAAAAAGAATTGGGTGGATATTTCAGACACAACTTGTTTTATTTACATTTAAAAATTGAACGTCCTTGTTGAAAGACCCTATATTACATGCAGTATATAATACATTACTGGTATTCCCACTGGGACTGAACTGAACCCCTCCACTCAAAATTTGCATTCGCATTAAAATTTGCGTCGATGGTGGTTTTTGGACGCATATCGAAGATATTTATATTTTATATATTTATGTATATTCGTATTAAACTCGAATGTAGTGTTTCCATTATCGCCTATGCATTCGCGTCCAATGCACATGAATGCGATAGTAACTACGAATAAGAATATAAGGAAATGAAATGGGCCGAGAGAAATGAAGCAGAAACGAAACTGCTTTTGACAGAGTGGGTTTGCTGTTTGTGTACATAAAAAACACAAATTCGGTTAAAATTGAGCATGTGTGGAGACTGGAGATGGTCTATGGCATAAAGGGTTAGAGATAGTGAGAGAAAACCTGAAATATTTCAATGTGTTCGTGTTTTTTTAATAATTGCGTGGTCAAAGCGGGAGCAAGACGATAGGTGAAGGGTTCTTATTGGTTTTGTTCTCTCTCGAAATATGATGTTTATGTGGTTCACTAAGTTTCTGTGCAGATATATGGTAATTACGAAATTCCATTAAAAACACGCTAGATTCCAAAGAATCTATGGCCTTATTATCGCTTGATATTGAAAAAGCTTTTGACCGCGTTTGGCACGACGGTCTTATCTGCAAAATGATAAAATGCAACTTTCCCTCGTATCTAGTCAATATAGTTCGTAGCTTCTTAGCTGGCAGATATTTTAGAGTCTGTATTCAAAATTCTCTCTCCAGCAACTATCCTATATGTGCTGGCGTACCACAGGGATCAGTCCTTGGACCATTGTTGTATCTAATTTACACACATGACTTCCCCCACTTAGAAAACTGTCAAATTGACCTATTTGCTGATAACACAGCCATCTATCTACTCGTCAGGCACTATTTGCTCTAACATCTATAGCTCTGTCGACAATGCCCTAAAAGTGGTAACTAAATATCTACACAAATGGAAAATCAAAATTAACGCCTCCAAAACGCAAGCAATGTACTTCACTAAACGCAGAACTCATCCCTATATTCCAACCCAAAATCTTTCTCTCTTCGGGGAAGAAATACAATGGACTAAAAACTTAAAATACCTAGGATTTCATTTCGACAACAAGCTAACGTCTAATAACCACATCACAGAAACGTTAAATAAAACTAATGCCCTTATAAAAACCCTTTATCCCTTCATAAACAGAAAATCACTACTAAACATCAACAATAAAATGCTCATATTTAAGTCGATTTTTCAGCCAGTATTACTATATGGGGCTCCATTGTGGATAACCTGTGCTAAAAGTCATCTGAACAAACTGCAGATAGCTCAGAACAAAATCTTGACGTTAATCCATAACCTCCCAAGATATTATTCTACTGAAAGATTACACTCTTTAGCCGACACTAAATATATTCAAGCTAAAGCACTTACACTAATAAATAAAATCAGAATGAGACTAGAACTAGCTGATAATAGTCTGATTAAAAACTTACAGTTCTAAATTGTACCTTTTTTTTCTTGAATAAGTACTAGTTTTAATAGTTAGGTTAAGTTTTTAGTTATAGTTAAAAATTTCATCAATTAGGTTTTTTTGATTGCCATTTTCCTATAATTATTTTTTCTCGTATGTTACAAAATTATTAGTAAAATAACCAGAAACACTGTATTCTCTAAAGCTGTATAGTTGCTAAGACTGAACTCTTAAGAAAAATTATTATGTATAAAACAAATTTTATTTATGGCATGGTGGAAGACTTCATTTATTATACCAATTCATAAGTCTAATGATAAATGCAATGTTCACAATTACAGGCCCATTTCAATCCAATCGGCCCTTTCTAAAATTTTTGATGCAATTGTCACGAACAAATTAACACCATTACTGAGAAACTACATCACCCCTCACCAACATGGTTTCCAGAAGCGGAAGTCTACAATGACTAATCTCTTGCCCTATGTTGAGACTATTATACATGCAATGGGAACTAATTCCCAGGTCCACGCAATCTACACCGACTTCTCTAAAGCCTTCGACAAAGTTGATCACTGCCTACTCGTTTCGAAGCTTCACGCATTAGGCATCTCTGGCGATCTTCTGAATTGGATACGTGATTACCTCCATGATCGCACTAGTATTGTAAATATAAAATCTGCTCAATCGGAACCTTTTCTCGTAACATCAGGAGTACCACAAGGATCGCATTTAGGACCTCTGCTCTTTCTTGTTTTTATTAATGATGTATCGAATATATTCGTCAACGTAAATTTTTTATTATTCGCGGATGATCTAAAAATTTATAAAATTATAAACACTGTACACGACTGTAGAATTATTCAAAATAATCTTAATTGCTTGTATGATTGGTGCATCACAAATCGTCTTCCCCTGAACATCTCCAAGTGTAATTACATTGCCTTCAGCAGACGTCGTGAGCGCGTCAATATTAATTATTATTTTAATACTTGCCTGTTACCAGAGGTTGATGTTGTTAAAGACTTGGGTCTTTTACTTGACTCTAAATTGACATTCGTACCTCACTATAACAGAATATGTAGTTCAGCTCGGAGAATGCTGGGTTTCGCTATACGCAATAGTCAAGACTTCAATAATATATATTCCCTAAAAATTCTTTATTGCTCATTGGTGCGTCCACATCTGGAATATTTATCTGTCATCTGGAACCCTTGTTTTCATATTCACTCTGCCCATATTGAAACTGTTCAACACAAATTCCTGCGGTACATTGCCTTTAAACTTTGTATACCTGTTGAAACAATAGATTAGGACTATTTGCTCACTACTTTGAATCTGGAGCCACTGTCTAAACGACGTGAGCGATATGAGCTAATAGCCTTATTCAAAATTGTTAATGATAGGTTGGATTGCCCTGAATTTCTAGAATCTTTAAATTTCCGGGTTCCAAAACATGCGTCTCGCTCAACCGATATTTTTTACATCGATCATCATGAAACTAGTTATGCTAACAATAGTCCGGCCACTCGCTTAATGAGAACTGCTAACATGCATTCAGCTATGTTGGACATATTTTGTACAAATATTGAATGCCTAAAGGCTATAGAATTATGAAATGTTTTCCTTTCTTATTTAGTTTTTAGTTTTTAAAATTATTTCCATTTAATTTTAGTCTTATTTTTCTTTTTTCTTTTTCTTCTTTTTTACACATTCTTCATTTCATTCTCCTTTACATTTATATATATAAGCTGTATTTTTCTTTGAGCGTCTTGCACCCGTAAATAAATAAATAAATAAATAAATAAATAAATAAAACAACAACAACTATGGTAATTACATCCGCCTGGATAGTGGAAACCAAAGACTATCTACAACAAGACTGGACACTACGCAGTATTTTTCTTATCAAAATCTGACCTTGGTTTATTTATTTAATTAAATAAGGGAAGTAGATAGCAACAGCATGATGCATGATGAAAAAAGAGACAAAAACTGATAACGAGTCTCATTCACCATTTCAATGACATCGTTATAGCCCTATAAACCAAAAACACAAAAAATTCATGGGTTCCTACCCAACAAAAAATCGTGTCAGGTATATCAGGCTAAATTATAAGTAAGGGATATCGCGTTATAAGAAAAGTCGACAATTTTATTGAATAACCGTACTAATGCTTAGATAAGTCTTATTTTAAGGTAGACGTAAGGTTTTCAATACCAATAACTTAACAAAATTCGAAAATTTTATTGAATATCCATACTAATGCTTAAATAAGTCTTATTCTCAGGTATACCGTTTAAATATCAAGAATAACGAGAATATGCGCTATTTCGTTTTGTCATTCCAGTGCGAACTGTTGAGTGATTGTGCAGTGAAGTGGAATAAAGTGTGTAGTTAAATTCGGTGAAATAAAATTAAATAAAGTAAGTATAATGGCTTCTTCTACGTTGGGCTACTCTAAACGCCATTATAAAAGACTAATAAAACAAGAGAAAGAGAAAATGCTGTCAGAAGGCAGCAACAGCGGAGATAATAGTAAAGAACTACAAATAATTAATGCTCATTCATATAATTTCGTTAATGAAAGCAGTGGCGGATCCAGACCTTGCTGTTGGGGGGGGGGGGGGGGCGGACATTTTTTTGATTTGGCTATTTTGTTTGATCAAGTTCTGTGTGTATTTAGCTACATAGACTGCACTTAGCAAAAAAAAGTGTCATCTGATGACGGGATTATATTGTTTTCATCTTGTTATTGGTCATTCCTTCAAGAATCGCTAAAGTTGTGTGTGACTTTATCATCTCCGATTCTTTTGAAAATGTTTGTACTTCAAGAACTAGTGAAAAAAATAATTGAAATTCAAATTTTTGCTTCTATCTCATTTTTTAACTAAGAAAAATACCAACAAAAAATAAGCCCTGCTTTATTATTCAAGGATAAAAATTACCAGAGATATGAATTTTCAAAGAGGACTAGGACATCTTTTTTGGGAAATCTTTAACATACTATAAAACTAACAAAAAAAAATGAAAAACTTGATAGGAGGAACTCTAGCTTAATTTTGTCTCTGGGCAGGGACATTTGCAGACAACTTATAGGGGTCCTAACGGGGCACTGTCCCTTTGGGAGGCATGGAGAAAGGCTGGGAATACCCATGGCTGATCTGTGTCGCTGTGGTGATGAGAATGTTGAACCAACACTGGAGCATCTAGTGTGTGAATGTGAAAGTCTGGCACGTACCAGGTATCGGTACTTGGGGAAATTCTCCTTGACCGATCTATCAGAACTTGCGATGATTTCTTTACGGAGAACTACTCTCTTTATAAGGAAGAGTAATATTTGGAATCAATAGTCTAGAGCCCGGTTTTATACGAGGGGACCACAATGGATCCACAGTGATCTCTCGTGATGGACTGGGGCACATTGCTTCAGTCCACCCTTCTCAACCTAACCTAACCTAACAAAAAAATGATATAGAAACAAAAAATTGAAATCATATTTTTTTTTTCACTAATTATTCGAGTACACAAATTTTCAAAAGAATCGGCGATCACACTTTCCTGATTCCTGATTAAATGACCCTTTTTTTATAAAATAATTGAGAACCACTATAATGTTCTTCGATTTTTTTGACCCCGATCCCATTCAAAATTTTGGAAAAAAATTTCAAGGATAATTACTTTATTATTTTTTAATAATAAAGTATTTCTATTGCGACAACCTTCCCCTTTAAAATAAGTCATATTTTATTATTCTAGTATAAAAATTACCAGAGATATATATTTTCAAAGAGGACTCAGACACCATTTTTGCAAAAACTTTAACATACTATAACTAATAAAAAAACTAATAAAAACTAATAAAAAATTGAATTTCAATTATTTTTTTCACTAGTTCTTAAAGTACAAAAATTTTCAAAAGAATTGGAGATGGTAAGGTCACAAATTTCGTCATTTTTGGCGATTCTTGATGGAATGACCCTCTACTACCTACGCAATATGTTGTCTGGTAGTCTTTTTATCACGGTTCTGTTCTGTTCTTCGCATTGCACCGCAGAACTACAGTAAATGCTAATTACAGTCCACATTGCAGTGGAGTAAAAAAATCGGAGAACGGTTGAAATATGTATGTTTAGAAAATTCGGAATTGCTCTTGGAGTGGGGCGGCCGCCCCCTCCGCCCCCCCCCTGTATCCGCCAATGAATGAAAGTGTTAATATTAATGATGATAATAGTTTTAAAAATATCGAAAATAATACTGATGGTGATGACGTCCGAAATATAAATGTAAACAATGATAATAGTTTAATAAATAATAATAAATCGGTTGGCACCAAAGCTAAATTGGATAATTGAGGAAAATATTTCGTATATTGCCGCGAACAAATTGTTAAAAATTTTAACAGATGCTGGATTAGACCTTCCTTTAACGGTTCCGACTTTAATAGAACTTAATAAAAAAAAAAACAAAATAACAGTACTTCGATATGCATTTCGGCATTTCAAAAATGATAAAAAAAAAATAGCGAATTAAATATTGCTTCTAATGATATCATCAATATCAACATAAATGTAGATGGCCTCCCGTTATATAAGAGCTCTGGTACTCAACTTTGGCCAATATTAGGAGCGTTTGTTGATAGATCTGATCTTCGACCGTTTATGATTGGATGTTTTGTTGGTCCTAACAAACCTGAAAATGTTGATTAATATTTGGAAAAATTTTGTCACTGAATTGAAAGAGATAGATCAGAATGGAATAAGTATTAATAACATTGTCTGTAAATTAACAATAAGAGCATTCATTTGTGACGCACCTGCTAGGGCATTTATGACTTCAACAGTGTGTTACAATTCATATCATGGATGGCCATACTACAATCAGGTTGGCACCCGAATCAATAAAAGAACCGTTTATCCAACATCCGAGGGTCATTTAAGAACGAATGAAAGTTTTTTGAATAGAACTGATATTCATCATCATAGCTTGCAAATATATTGGAAGTCTATGGTGTAAACCAGTGGCGGTCATATTGCTTGTTCAAGGGGGGGGGGGGGGGGGGGGGCCATTGAAGTTCAGTAGCTACTGTAGAGAAAATAGGTGTGGTAGCTACCCATTAATACAGCGTGGATGAAGGAATTTTTGAATATTAGAAAGTATTAACATTGCTCTGAAGGGATTTCTTTAACATCGTTCAATTTATCAACTGATTGTATGATATCAAAAATTTGAACCCGTGTTATATGATTGTAAGTCTTTAAGCAATGGAAAATTGAATAGCACGGGTAGGAACTAGAAAATAAATTAATTGATTTCAAAGCTTGGTGAACATAATTTTCGATTTAAGTAGAAGTCGACGTCGATCTCAATTTTGACAAAATTTAGAAGCCCAAACAGACTTCAAGATCTCTTACATGTATGATGTACAACATTTCAAGAATATTGTCTTAATTTCAAGTCGATCGGAGCAAAATTAACGGAGTTATGAACAGTTTAGAGGTGTACGCAGTTGTATGTGACGCTTAGTGTGCAAAAATCAAAATCTATTGCACCGATTCTTTTAAAATTTTGTACACTATTTCTACACATAAATCACCAGGTAACGCCGTTGAGTTTTTTTTATCATTATTTTTTATTTTACAATAAAAAATTTGCCGAATTTTTTAGCGAAAATCACGTTTTTGACTTCCAAGTGCTACCAAAAATGAAAAAAACGATAAAAATAAATTCGACGGCGTTACTTCGAGAAACATCTCATTTAATAAACGCATTTTGATTTTACTTTATTATTTTTTAATAATAAAGTATTGTGATCGACCTGAAATTTCAAAAAAGTTTGCTACCCTGAAATTTTGTATTTACACGTTTTAGGACTAGTAAACCCCAAAAAAGCAAAAAAAAAAAAATTTCCGTCTGTCCGCCGTAGACGCCGTACGCCGTCCGCCGTACGCCGTACGCCGTACGCAAAATCGTTTGAAAGCGCGTAGCTCCCAAACCCGTTGAGATATTAAATTGAAATTTTTACGGTGGGTAGATTGGGTGAACCCCTACGACTGGTATATTTTCGAGGGGTGGGGGTACAAGGGGAGAAGAGAGGGGAGCGTTTTAGACGAAAAATTTTGGTTTTTAGATCTCAGGAACCACTTATGCTAGGAGACTGAAACTTGGAACTTATGTAGTACTATGATAATGGACTCAATTGCAAAAAAATTTTCGATATTGGTTAAGGCGTGTGGAAGTGGGGGGGGAAAACAATGAGTCTTTAACGCATGAAAGCCGGGATTGAAACATTCTAAAATCGATATCTCCTGAACAATTGATGTCAGAAGATTGAAACTTTGTTGTTGTCCTTAGGGATACTTCAAGATTAGACCAGGGCTAACATTTTTAAGAGGGGAGGTAGGGTGTGGGGGTGGGGGGTGAAAAACTTTGGATTACAATATCTTTCGAACCAATTACACCAGGAAGATAAAATTTAGTTCCTGTATATGGGATCACAAGAGGAGTCCACCAAAACTAAATTTTTTGAGGGGGGAGGTGGAGCACGAAAGTGGGGGGATAGCAATTTCTCAAAAAATGTCATTTTTATATCTCAGAAACCGTATCAGATATGATCTTGAAAATTTTACAGGAGTTGGGGTCGGTAAACTTCTAGTTGGAAAAAAAATTTTGGTAATGTGGGTGTTGGGGGTGATGGTGAAAGGGGGTAGAAAGGAAAACATTCTGATTTTTATTTCTCGAAAACCATAATGAATAGAAAGCTAAAAATTTAGGACTATATAGAGCCACTATGGAGACATCCTAGAAAAATACAATTTTTGATAGGGGTATCAAGGTACTAACGGTCTTCAAAATTTTTCGATATTCAACCCCTAAAGGGGTGTAAAGTGATTGTGTACATATTCACGAATTCTGATATATTCCTAAGGTATATTGAGACTTGGAATTCACGTTTACTTCTATAAGCTTTAAACGTAGTCGGGGAAAACCCCGATTTAAGTATTTTTCTCTATTAAACCTGGGGGTATTGTTCAAGATTTCACTGATTCCGAAAATCTTTTAGGTTTAATGTGATCGAATTCGCTTTTACTACTATGAATTATTCTATTGATAAAAAAAATACGTAAATAAATAAAAAAAATCTGCCAACAGTCTGGGCGCAACTTTATTATTTTATGGGTAGAAGTCCGAAACGTGTTTAATGATGAGATACGGTGTTGGGTAGTATGCGACTGACAACCTCAAAAATAACCAGGAGGCTATTTGGAACGTTATTTTTTAGGTTGTCAGTCGCATAGTACCCAACACCGTATCTCATCATTAAACACGTTTCGGACTTCTACCCATAAAATAATAAAGTTGCGCCCAGACTGTTGGCAGATTTTTTTGTTTCACATGATCCAGTAACGAGTTGTAGCGTACACCGCAAAACAACTTTTTTTCGAGGCGCCTGCGAAGATTTGCTGATTTGCCTATTTATAAATATTTTGAAATGGAAATTTTGGAAAATATAGTTCTGATGTTGTATATAAAAATGAAATCAAATATACAGGCATTATCTGTATCGTCTAAAAAAATTCTTGAAAGTATTCCTTTTTTCCACCGAATTAACCTTACCCCCTCTTAAGTTATCCTACAATACTTAAAATCTACGAAAGAAATATTTTATGACAATGTAATTTATTAAGTATATATACATATTCACTGAGTCTCCTTATTGAGTCGATCTATAGTTTAGATGACTGCCACCATAACCTAACTTAACCTACTCTCCTAATTCAAAAATTTAAAAAACCAAACTCGGAAATTCTCTAAAACTATTTATAATTATAATAACTTCATAAGCAGTATCTTATACCTGATTTATATCGCAAGACTTTGGCAAGTAGATTTTGAAATCTCGAAAAGCATTTACAACGCTCTGAAGACATTTGTTTGACAACGACTCTGATGATAAAATTTTTAATTTATTTTGTAAGAGTTAACTTTTGGAAACGAGGAAATTTAAATTGAATGAAGAAGAGTCGAAAGCTTAAATTATCAGGGAAATCTGTTTAGTGACTATTATTTGTATTGAGGATTTTTTTCCAAAAGATTTTTTTTGCGGTACCTCTTATAATGGTTCTAATTAGTGTAAAAAATATATGTTTTAAGTTTACCCCTGATCAGAGAAAAAAGAGAGATTGCGAAAAATGAGTCCCAACTAGGTTTTGTAAAAACATATAGTTCAAAATCCACTCAAAATGACCTGGACAGCAATGATATTGTGTTTCACTCCGTTTACCACAATTTACGTCTTAATTTAGGATTGGGAGACACATAATGAAAATTGTCCAAGCATAATCCAAATCCAAATTTTTCAAAATTAATTTCAAACATTAAAAGTTACTTCCTTAACATAACACACCACAACCCAAAGATTGATTATATATATTTATATTCGAAATTTTATTACTTTTCGATTGAAATATTTTTAATTAGTACAGTCTTCTCTTCAATCTGGAGGCAAAAGACAAAAGAAATTTTAAAGAAAGACATAAAGGAAAATCATATTTCATTGCATTATACTTTATTAAGTGCATTAAACTTTATTAAGTGTATCTATTAATTTAATAGTCTCATATAATTTTTCTTTAAAGCAGACGTGATAAAGTAATCATGGGTGACGATTTTATTAGGGGGGGCCATGGCCCCCATGCCCCCCCCCCCCCCCCTATGACCGCCACTGGTGTAAACTGTATTACTCAATTTCCGTTTGATCTTCTCCATTTGATCGATCATGGAATAAGCAAAAAAAGATTAACAAAAATTATTGATGGTAAATTAGAGAAATCATTTAATATATCTGTAGAAAATAGAACAAATTTATCAATAAACCTCTTACAATTAGTGAAATATATTCCCAGAGAATTCTGCAGAAGACCAAGACATTTTCGGGAACTTCCGAGGTGGAAAGGCACTGAATTCCGTCAATAGATATTGTACACGGGAATAGTTATATTTAAGGAAGTCATGAACAACGAGTTATACGAACATTATTTATTGCTGTATTGCGCATATCGAATGTGTCTTGACGTTAATTTATTTCAAGCAAATACTGAAACTGTGAAGGAAATCCTTCAGAAATTCGTCACAAGACTTTTCTAAATTTTATGGTGACGATACTATATCATATAAAGTGATGGGTTATTGCATTTAGTAGATTCAATTAAGGATATAGGATTAACCGATAGTTACATTTTTGAAAATTATTTGCAAATTATTAAGAGAAAGGTTAAAAAACCACAACAGATCCTTACGCAATTAAATAATAAATTAAATGAAATTCCGATACAAACAAATTTTCAATCAGAAAATGATTTAATTGATAAATCCTTAATCTCCTTAAAATTTAACCAAACATTTCTGTCATGTAAATTACCCGATAACATCTGTTCCATTAATGGGAGTCCATATAAAATTTCTACACTAGGGAATAGGGATTAAGAACGGAAAACACTATATTGTTGCCAAGAAGCTTCTAAATATTTCACCTGTTTTCTTGTATCCAGTGAACTACTTAGAAATAGCTATAATACAAACAAATGGAATTTCAGAACATGAGAAAGTTTTCACATTTAATTCAAAATACTGGAAATATTTTCCTATTTCCATTTGCGATTCGAAGTATATTTTGTTACCCATTTAGCATTAAATTAAGAATTAAATTTTTTTACTTCGCATTCAATAGAATTTACTTTAATTAAAATTTATACATGAAATATTTTTCTAGTCCCATTAGCTATTCGAGACTTTTTAAGTTCTTATTAATTTTGCCTAAAACTAAAAATAAAAATAAAAAAATTTATAACATCATTATCATATTTATCAGTAGCTATGGATCCGCAAGCAGGTAATGGTCAATTTTGCATTAATTATTAAGGAATTTTATTTTTGTGTATTATTCTATTCTAGAATTACACCCATTTCAAGAGCAACCGTTTTTAGTGGTTGTACCTCCAGAAGAAAATAATGACGTGCCAATCCCGCCCTTATCACCGTCATCAACAGCCACAACAGTGGTTAGTTTTTCGTCCGATCCTAGGATGATTGGTGAGCTACAAGGTAAGTCAAGCTGTAGGCCTTAACTTTCAAGTATCCACTTGTAGATCTGAAAGAAGCAATGCTGACCGTGCAAAAAACTTTGGACCAACAAAGTGCAGCAATCGGAGAGCAATCACTAAAACTCAACAAAATATACGAAAAGTTGTTTCGCGGCACCACTCCTGATGTATATCAATTTCCGCTTAAGAATCTCAAGGAACTTGAAACGTTGGACAAGAGGCAATCGTACGACAAGGCGAACAACATTAAAAGTAAGAGATACCGCTCTTTCCGACGCTAGCGGCATCTAGTAAACGAAATTAACAACTGGTTTGTTAAGAAAAATACCGGTTCTGGCGCGTTTCGTAACATAACATGGCACTTTCCATAATTTATACGTACTGAACTGTCAAAAACAAGTCTGTAGCGGCTGGAAAATCTAGCCGCCAGTGGATTTTTCTTGGATTAACTGCTAGAATGTTGCGAAACACTGCTCGAATGCGCTTTGTTGCCGCTTTTTTTGACAGTTATGGATTGTTTTTTGACAGTTACTCTTAGTTTTGCTGTTCGGACTGTCTCTCTCACACCAATGTCTAAATTGCATGTAAAAGTCTCTATCCCTCTCCATTTGGATTTTCTAGCCGCTTCAAAGCCGCAAAAATAGCTAGTGTCATAACAGCATTAGCCTGAGCATTGACAACAGTAAAGGTTAGTATAACTGGGGTATAAGGCTTAACCTAATCCTTGTATTAAGCCTGATCAGTAACAAAAGTAAAGCTTAGTACAAGCTTTAACCTAATCTTTACATAAGCATTAACATTAAGAAAAGTCAAGTTTAGTACAAGGCTTAATCTAATTCTTACATAAGCATGATTATAAGATACATGTTATAGTATCCGCTTTATAGCTGATTGCCAATGACATGGCCCATGTTAGATTCAGGGATAAAATAAGGTAATTCGTTTGCGTTCAAGTTTCTCTTACAATTCATAGGCCTTTTGTACTAAGGAATAGATTGCACGTAATTAAGGCTTATATAATGATTACGGTGTTTGCTGGGTATGTACAAACTACTACTATGTTAACTCGTGCGCTTATGTTTGTAGCGAAAAACGAAAAGCAAATATTTCCCCATTTTCTCCTCAAGAATGTAAACATGCCGACCTGTTCCGCCTTTAGCGAAAGAAAAAGACTAAACGTTCTACAGAACACGTATTATCATCAAGTGCGTACCCGCCTGCAAATGCCATTGCCATGTTGAACCGTGCAGAGTGCTATAGTTTCCTACATGCGAACATGATGCCGGAACCCATAACTCTGACGACTAGTGCAATGAAATTCATCATTCGATTGCACTACCCTATAAACCAAAAACACGAAAAATTCATTGGTCCTTATGTACAAACTACTACCATGTTAGCACGCGCGCTTGTGTTCGTGACGATATTGAGGGTTAAATCGAAAAGTAAACATTTCCCCAACTTTTCCTCAAGTATGTTAAACATGCCGACCTCTTCCATCTTTAGTGAGTGAAAAAGACTAAAGTATGATCGCCGAATGCTTATACGTCCGATCATCAAGTGCGTATCTACTCGAGCTGCAAATGCCATAACAAACTTAGACGTTCAACTGTTCAGTTCGTGAAACTCTACACGAAACTGATCACGGAACAAATAACTCTGCCGGCTAGTGCAATGGAATTCGTGTTTCGATTGCACTAGTCGACAAACAACAAAATTGCATTCGGTGCCATGACCCGACGCCGAGGATCGATGCAGTGTCGACCGGCAAAGAATAACGGGAAGGTACCACATAGTTCTTATGCAATTTCATCCCTCCATTATTCGATGAGCGGTAGAACACAATTGATATGTAAATCCATTCTACCGATCCTCGATGATCGTTCAGGTGGAATTCGTATGCAATTCAGATTCACCACTCATCAATGACCAGTAGGCTCTACTTCATACTGACTTCAAACTCACTGTTCACTGGGTGCACGTATTGCTATCTCGTTCTTGCTCATTCCAATTTCAAATACAATGCGCGATAGGAGATCTGTTATGTCGAAGAGTGCGGATGAGATGGTCGGATGCATTTCAGTATGAGCAAGAAAGAAATGTGAATACCTCACACGTATTCACAGATAGCAAGTACATAGCTGAACTTGTTCCCAACTGATAATCTTTTTTCAGCGACAAGTTTCGAAACTGTTCGCTGCCTCTTCATCGCCTCTTCATCGATGTTTGGTTTATAGGGTAGTCGATATAAAGCTGTCTTTTGATTGCACTAGTCGTCGACCACTAGAATTTTATTTCAATATGACCGGACGCCGTCCATCGGTGCGATGTCGACCGGTAAGGCAGAATTAGCCTATAAGTCAGGCCTACCTTTCATCGATGATTGGTCAGGTCTACTTCATACTCCCTTCATACATACTCTTCAGTGAGTGCACGTATTGCCATCTCGTTCTTGCTCATTCCAATTTCAAATACATTGCGAAATAGGAGATCTCTCATGTCGAAGAGTGCGGATGAGATGGTCGTATGCATTTCAGTATGAGCAAGAAAGAAATGCGAATACCTCACACGTATTCACAGATAGCACGTACATAGCTGAACTTGTTCCCAACTGATAATCTTTTTTCAGCGACAAGTTTCGAAACTGTTCGCTGCCTCTTCATCGCCTCTTCATCGATGTTTGGTTTGTAGGGTATAAACCAAACTGTTCGCTGCCTCTTCATCGATGTTTGGTTTATACCCTATAAACCAAACATCGATGAAGAGGCGATGAAGAGGCAGCGAACAGTTTCGAAATTTGTCGCTGAAAAAAGATTATCAGTTGGGAACAAGTTCAGCTATGTACGTGCTATCTGTGAATACGTGTGAGGTATTCGCATTTCTTTCTTGCTCATACTGAAATGCATACGACCATCTCATCCGCACTCTTCGACATGAGAGATCTCCTATTTCGCATTGTATTTGAAATTGGAATGAACAAGAACGAGATAGCAATACGTGCACTCAGTGAACAGTGAGTTTGAAGTCAGTATGAAGTAGAGCCTACTGGTCATCGATGAGGGGTGAATCTGAATTGCATACGAAGTCCACCTGAATGATCATCGAGGATCGGTAGAACGGATTTACATATGAATTGTGTTCTACCGCTCATCGAATAATGGAGGGATGAAATTGCATAAGAACTCTGTGGCATGTGGCACCTTCCCGTTATTCTTTGCCGGTCGACACTGCATCGATCCTCGGCGTCGGGTCATGGCGCCGAATGCAATTTCGTTGTTCGTCGACTAGTGCAATCGAAACACGATTTCCATTGCACTAGCCGGCAGAGTTATTTGTTCCGTGATCAGTTTCGTGAAGAGTTTCACGAACTGAACAGTTGAACGTCTAAGTTTGTTATGGCATTTGCAGCTCGAGTAGATACGCACTTGATGATCGGATGTATAAGCATTCGGCGATCATACTTTAGTCTTTTTCACTCAGTAAAGGTGGAAGAGGCCGGCATGTTTAACATACTTGAGCAAAAGTTGGGGAAATGTTTACTTTTCGATTTAACCCTCAATATCGCCACGAACACAAGCGCGCGTGCTAACATGGTAGTAGTTTGTACATAAGGACCCATGAATTTTTCGTGTTTTTGGTTTGTAGGGTAGTGACAGCTCAGTTGTGTTGGTGTGATTTCATTTCTCATATTTTTCCTATAAATTTGTGTGCTGAAACACTTGAGAATAGAACAGACGCACAAAAGGCTCTCTATTATGCCGCGTTTCCACTATCGCCTTCATGTGCATTGGACATGTGCGATGAGCGCGAATTTCTAGGTGATAGTGAAAACAGCACATTCGTGCTCTACGCACATTCCTTTAAAAAAAACCGCCATCGACGCGAATGTCAATGCTAATGTTTTTGGCACTTGAAAGGGTGGGGGGGGAGGGGGGTCTAGCAAGTGTTCAGTTCAGTCCCGCTGGGGTAGTGTCTTCGCATTGGCGATAGTGGAAACGCTACATCCCAGTCGGACTTTTCGCAAGAGATGAATTTGTAATCAATGAGTAAGGAATGAGTTTGTAAGCCCTTACCAAAGTAATGCAGAGTGTAATTGCTGTAAAATCTTTTTGAATGCTCTCTCTATACAATTATGGCCAACGTCATTGGCTTCAGTTACTACTTACGGAAGTAATAGTTTAGAAACTAGTAAGTAATAAGAGGAAAAAATCCGAGACCTTACAGTTTTGTCCAACGGTATAGGCTTTCGTATCTACTTACGAAAGTAATGGTTTAGAAGCGAGTAAGTTATGAGATGGTACAATCTGAAACCTTATACTCGTAGTTTTGCCAAATGCTTTTGGCTTCAGTAACAATTTACGAAAGTAAGTCTTAGAAGCGGAGAAGTAAAGGGATGATGTAATCATTAACGTTTCGTTTTAATTTTATATCAAAGGGCCCATAATTAAATTCGGTTCGTTCCGAGTGTTTCAAATGTTGCGAAGTGTTGTTCATTTGTAATAAATTCCAATAAGTGTTAATTTACGAAGTAAACAATTAGTTTAGATAGAGTTTTTCTTATCCTTATGAATCTTATTTTTGTTAATTTTTTATTTTGTTTATTGAATGAATTCTGATGTAATATTTATGTGTTTTCATTTATTTTATATTGAATAAATAGTTTTTTTACTGTTAAAACAATTTCGATTTTACATATTGTTGTTATTTGCAACTCAACAAAGTAAAGGATAGTTTAAATTGGAGACGAACACAATACTTTATAAGTGTTTACAACGATATAAGTCTTTTCTTTTCCTGTGCTTTTAAGCGTTTATACTCTACGGCCTATGCGGCTTAAAGTAATTAGATCTCTGTTATCGAAAGAGTAATGGGTACAAGTTGCTAGTACGGAATTAAATCAGTACACATTACTGATCTGACTATTACAACACCTTACTTTTCATACATTTAAAATATTTACCACTCACTATTGATATAATGCCTTACTTTCATGTAATTTGTATGTTGCTACCACTCTCTAATGAAACAAGGCCTTACATGTAATATGCTTTGTAACTATTTATAACTCTTCAACGAAATAAGGCTTTTCTTGTAGTGTGCTTTGTAAGCGATTACGCCCTAGTGCCTATGCGGGTTAAAGTAATTAGTTCTGTCATCGAAAGAGTAATGTGTACGAGCTGCTAGTATATTGTACGGATTCGATTCCGTAGACATTACTGTTCCGACTGGGTTCGTGCTCAACGCACATTCCTTTGATGTGCGTCCAAATACCGCCATCGACTCAAATGTAAACGATTCTCGACTTGAGTTGCAAACTAACGCGAATGTACCGGTTCCACTTACGCATACGCGCTAGTTCGCATCATCCAATGCACATGAAGGCGATAGTGGAAACGCGGCATTAGATCGGCTTTAAAAGTGCATTGTGAAAAAACGATGCACACAGATACGAATGTGTAATCATTCATTTTTGCATATTAGTGTATACTCTTTTCTTCTCATGTGAATTTGCATAAGAATATGGAATTGAAATTGTTCAATCGGATTTCTTTGTTTCGCTTATACAATGATTTTTTGGTTTTTTTTAAACATAAAATGCATGTGTATTAAGCAGGGACGTCATTTCAGTTTTTTCTAGGGGGGGCAAGATGTTATGTTTGTATATATTTTTATACAGAAATATACATATGTTATATATAATCTATAAAAATACATAATTCAGGGGGGGGGGGCATTTGCCCCCCCCCCCCTCCTGAATTATGTATTTGACGTCCCTGGTATTAAGTGTATTAAGTTACAATTGGACTTCGAGGCAGTACTTCTGCATGTTACTGATGTTTTCTTTGAAGACAAGTTCAAATGGAGTAAGGACTTACCACAGTAAGGGGTAGTTATGCAACTGGTAAGCGCTCATATAAAATTGTTTGCTGTTGGAAAAACACTAATATGAAATTCAGTTTGTAATTTGAGACGCAGTGAAATTTTCCGAATTGCATGAGTTCTAGAAACGTGGTCAATGACAAAAGAAGTGATTTATTGTGCTAATTGCGAAATATAGTAAAATAGTCTTATACCAGCTGCAAAATATAATCGAATAATTGCCATGTTACTTTTTGCACAGATGCCGTCCAATTAATAAATGAAATTAATTACATTAATAATGAATAGATTAAATGAATTATATTCGAAAAGGTCTCATACTAGTAATAAAAGATATAATCTCATACACATGGATTATAAAAAAAATTTAAATTATTTGAGTGATGCACGTATTTATGAAAGAAGTTGTTTTAGATTAGACATTTGGGGTGGTATAACTTGTCTCATATAAAGAGTCTCTAATAATAAAGCGATAAAAATGAATTATTGAACTGACAACTTTGTAATGACTTCGGTAAGCGCTCCCACATAATCCATGGCTTCTTCTATTACCTCACAGAACCGAAGTAGTGCATTACATTTCATGCAATTGGTAAGCCTTACTTTCGCGGACATTTGTATGAAAATTTAATTAGCAGTGTAATCGAATTGGTAAGGCCTGGGTCATTACATTATGTTGATTACAACATCGATCCGGTAATCAATGCTGGTCGTGCTAGGGTCTTCTTGTGGATAGTCTTTGGTGGAAACGTGGCATTAGATGTGTATCTGCAAATTAGTGAGTTGAATTATTTTAGCAATTTGGCACATATGCCCAATATTAAACCAACCCAACTGAACTCCTAAAAACCAATACATTTTCTTTCGCGTGCAAAACACAGAAGCCTATCAAAAGCACACAGATAAAAGCAACACACAGAAGACTACATATAGACAGAAGTGTAATTTACCTTTCAGAACTTATTCGAGCTCGTCCGTGTCTCGTAATAAATGTTGTGAAGAAAATTTACCATTATGACCACTAGCCTCTGCGTAGTCCAGATTTATTTTCGAATAGCTTAAGACGATAAAGATATCGATCGGAACGAGCGTCAAAGGGAATCCAGCGATTTTTTCCTCTTAACTGATCGACCTTCTAAAGCGATTAGAGTTCACGATTGAATCGTTCTAGCTGCTTACAGAAGAGAAGAAAGTACGTGAAAACTTCCACCACCAAACAATAGAAAATTCTGGGCAAGTGATTTCGATGATTGTACATTGAGTTTGTAGATCTTTTATTGAAATGATGCATATCGTTTTTTATATTAACTGAAGAAATTATGACGGATTTGTGGATTATGAATTTATCCGTTTTTTTGATTTTAAATGCCCATTAATAACTGTTAATTTTATTAAGCTGAAAATTTTGAGCAAGAAAAGAGCAGCGATCAAAATTAAATTATGATTATGTACCTACGAGAACATAGATTTTTAAAAAAAATAACTTTGACGTTGGACACTTTGACATTTCTGTCGCGTGCGAGGAAGTCGATATATTATTCGGTATATTAATCTTCAATTATCAATTATTGTGAATGTGCTGGTCGCAACTGTTTCCATTTATTAGAAAACTAAGGATTTTGGAACTATACCATCAGGTGGATTGGTAAGTCCTTGCTTGCACTTTGATAAGAGTGCGAGAATAGCTCACAAAAATTCCTTGCGAAATGTGAACTATTACACTCCGAAACGGAGTTCAGTTGCACCCATCACTTTTCGGTGTAAATTTACCCTTTTCCGAAAAGTGTTAAATCCTACAATACAAGCAAAAGTAAAGACTTTTCTTTACACTATGTCTACTTCAAATATTACTTTTTTACTTACCTACTTTTAATAAAACTCATGGCAGTCGGTAGAAATCGAACACGCGATGAAAGTTTCTGAATTTCCCAATGTAGCAACTTAATTTAGTCCGGGCTAACTCTATTTCAGAGTTGCAAGAAAACAATAACGATAACTCCATGATGAAGAGCTCATTGAATTCCGTACCAGAATTAATGAATTTTAAAGCGATGTAGTTATATTTCTACTTAAAAAAAATAATTACAGTTATACTAGTGTGGGTTCCTGGACACACGATGAGTCTGCGGACCAGTTAGCGAGAAAGGAGCTGACCTAAAATTCACAAGACCAGTGTCTTTCTGAGGAATACCAACAGCTGCGGCAAAAGAAAGACTGTTGGACTGGATTAACATCCAAGCAGGGATGGTGGGGTGCAGCAAGTCCAAACTGTTCTTGGATGGTTACTCCAAAAAACAAACTTCCCATTTGCTCAAATTGATCTGGAATCAGGTTCGACGCTTGATCGCTAATTACAGGACACTGTAAGCTTAAAAAGCATATGCATACAATTGGACTGGTTTCAGACGATATTTGCAGATTGCGTGAAGAAGAAGAGGAAACTGCAGAGCAACTGTATTTCCATTGCACTAATAGACTTAGTTTGACATTTAATAACTTAGCAGCTGACTGTTGTGTCTAAATTTATAACTTATTTTACCATTTTCAGTCATGAAAATTTATCCCGCATCGGTGAAAATCAAAAAAGTAAATTATTTAATTCCAAACCTTGCATTTCGAGCAAGTAGTTTGAAAAATTTATTTCAAATATGTGACATGGTGAAATGTGCACTTGGTGAAACATAAAATTCAGGGCTGTACAGGCCGGTTTCAGTAACTACATTTTGTCGTAATCTCGTCATTTGTAAATCTCAATATCGTATGAAGGATAGTAGATTTCCGTGTAGATTTGTGAAATCGCGAGATACCATGTTTCCACTGCCCCAAATTCTCGTTATTTCGCAAATCTACACGCAAATCTAGTAGATTCTCCATACGAGATTGATGTCATGTTTCCACTGCCGCTGAATCGACCAATGGTTACATCCTTTAAATGTTTCTATCCTGGTTTCAGAGATTGTTCAATGGACTGTCGAATTTTTTTTGAACCGCTGTCCCATTCACACAGGAAGCAGCAAAATTTTATGTTACCGCTGAAAACCTGAACTGCAGCATATATGTGGAGCCCAAAATTTGCAAGATCCCCCACTTGTAAGTCAATATAAAAATAGTACGCTTCTTGAATCATTCCAGTGATAAGACGTCTTTGCGCTAAGAATGTACCCTCACCAAAAATATAACAAAATTGATCTGGACTATTTACACATTTGCGAGACATCCTGAATACCTATAGTTTACCAACTGGATAGTCACATAGATGGGACACTCGTAAATAATACTATGCACTATCTAGATGACTCTAACTCGTTAAATAAAACGCCTTAGTTTAAATATAACAATAAAAAATTTTTTTAATGCACTCTTTTTCCCCAAATTAAATAATAATATTGTTGCGAGCTAGGAGTTCGCCGGGATTTCAAGTAAAACACAATTCGTTTAAAATCAAAATAAGTAACAATTTATTAATTCGCACTTTAATTCTGTTCGCACAATTATTCGCACTATTTGGCAATACCGCCCGCTTATCTATATCGCTTGATTCGATCACTTTCGCTCTCTACCAACACGGTCGCGTATACACGCTGGCTGTCACAGTCGACGTAATAAAAATTACTATATCCCTCGCTGAAAGCTTTATCTGCTTTTATACCAGTTGTCTGCAGTCGAGACTGTTCTTGAATCTTCGTTCAGTGGTGTGTAGAGGGTTCTAGTGAGCTTGAGATCTTTCCATTTGAGCCTCTACGCTGTTCTAGTACATTTGAGCACATTCGAGCACATTCGATAAGAAGGGGGGTATAATCGTGTTGCTCCGCTCTCTTTATATACTTCAACTAGGTTTCTAATTGGGTTACTTTTTAGCTAGGTATTCGGTTGTTGATGCGAAACGATCGAGTTGCGCGGTTGCCAGGTTTACATGTAACATTACTCCCTCCTTAGTTCCTGTTCGTCCCGAACAGATTCATTGGCGCCATGGTACTGCGTTAGTCTATCGAGGTGAACCACTTTCATTTTAGTACAAGGTATACGACATCATTTAACCGGGTGATGATTTGGTAAGGGTCTTCCCAATTGCGCTGTAGTTTCGGTGACCTGCCCTTCTGTCGTTTGGGGTTGTATAGCCAAACCAAATCGCCTTCTTGGAATCCTGATGAATTCTCCCGTTGATCATACCTCGTCTTCATGCGATCGGTCGCCAAATTTATTTTATCTCTGACCGGTTGTAAATTATGTGTTGTCGATGTCGAAGATCCGAGACGTAATCTTTTGGATGGGTTGTTTGGTCTGGTGGCACTCCAAACATTAATTCCGCGAGGAGTCGAATATTCTTTCCGAAGATAACTCGGGAGGGAGTTTCTCCTGTTGTTGCGTGTACCGATGTTCTGTAGGCCATTAAAAATAGAGGAATGTGTTGATCCCATTCCTGTTGCCTTTCGCTGACGAGTTTGGATAGGTTCGAATTCAGTGTTCTATTGAAACGTTCCACCATTACATCGGACTGTGGATGTAGTGGAGTTGCCATCGTTTTGTTTATTCCCAGCATTTGACATACGTGTTTGAATGTTTGAGATTCAAAGTTGCGCCCTTGATCGGAGTGTAGTTCACGTGGAACTCCAAATCTATTCACCCAGTTGGTAACAATTTGTTCTGCGACGGTAACTGCTTCTTGATTTGGAATTGCGTAAGCTTCGGGCCACTTGCTGAAATAATCGATGACCACAAGAATGTAGCGATTACCATTTTCCGATTCCGGAAATGGTCCAGCAATATCCACAGCAATTCTCTGGAATGGAGCTCCCACGTTGTATTGCTGCATTTCTCCATTTGATCTGCGTTACGGGCCTTTACTCGATGCACAGGTAATACACTTACGGCACCAGTTTTCGACGTCATCTCGGAGATGGATCCAATAGAACCTCTCTCGTATCTTTGCCAAGGTTCTATTTATCCCTAAATCTTCATGATACTCCTTCAGAATTTCCTCGACTTTAGAATGCGGGACAATGGTTCGCATGAGATGCGATGTTCCGTCAGCGGTTTCCCATTTCCGTTTCAATAACCCACCGTCTAGGTGGAGGGAGTTCCATTGTGCCCAGTAACTCTTTAAGGTTTCGCTGAATTGTGAGATGTCTTTCCACTCAAGCCGCTCCATTTTGTCCTTCCATGCCATGATCGGTGAAATATCTGGATCTTTTCGTTGGGCATCTTCCAGTTCTTGCTGATTCCATCCATTCTTTGGTTCGGTCGTTATTCGCTGAATGGTTTCTCCGACTTCTTTTTCTTCTACGCGGTGACAATGCTTGCAGTTTGGTGGACAAGGACGCCGTGAGAGCGCGTAGGCATTACCGTGAATTCTCCCTCTTCGGTGAACAGTTTCAAAATCGTAGGATTCAAGCCTTTCTATCCATCTTGCTACTTGGGGGTTCGGGATTCTTGAACTGCTGTCACAGTCGACGTAATAAAAATTACTATGTCCCTCGCTGAAAGCTTTATCTGCTTTTATACCAGTTGTCTGCAGTCGAGACTGTTCTTGAATTTTCGTTCAGTGGTGTGTAGAGGGTTCTAGTGAGCTTGAGATCTTTCCATTCGAGCCTCTACGCTGTTCTAGTACATTTGAGCACATTCGAGCACATTCGATAAGAAGGGGGGTATAATCGTGTTGCTCCGCTCTCTTTATATACTTCAACTAGGTTTCTAATTGGGTTACTTTGTAGCTAGGTATTCGGTTGTTGATGCGAAACGATCGAGTTGCGCGGTTGCCAGGCTTACATGTAACAATATTATAGTTAATGACTTATTTAAAATGCTTTACGTTTAAAGTACTCGTAGTTACAGTTTTAAAACTTCTTTTTTTAATAAGTTTTACATTTAAACCTAGCCTTTCAAAACGCTCCACGGTGAAAACTCCTTTTTGAGCACATATCACGTATCTCCAAAACCTGAACTAAAAATAATTTTAATTGTCATATTCATGAGTTAAAAAAAGTTAATCTCACAGAACCCTTTTGGCTTTGCTGTTGCCTAGCGAACCGAATAATACACGTAGCACTATAACCTTGCCGCAAGGCATTACGACGAATATAGTGACTTCTTTTGATCGACATCTAACAATGGATAGAACAGTTTATTGTGAAGGTCGTACCATGGTTGCATCTTCAGCGTAATTACGCCTAACTACTCGGGGCTATCAACAATCTGATGTCGATAAATTTATAGTTTTTTTTTGCATAAGTTAGTGCATTCATTGGTCGCTGAAGGTAACATAACACCAGAGCTCCATAACTTGGAGGCGATTTTGTTGTAGGCTGTAGGATACGTGCTAAGTTTAAAAGTTGGTTCAATATACCTACGTTTTACTTGCAATTGAATCGGCTTCGTATTAGAGCGATATTTCTCTCTGATATCTCAGTAACCAGTGCTATGAGTGTACTATTGTGTATAACAGATATACTTCTATGTGGAAACTGCAGTTGACAATTACTCAAATTTTTGCTTAATTTCACTGTACATACAGTAGTCTCTTTCGTATGGTAAAGACGATCGACTTCGCTATTAAACTGTACTGAGTTATTATATTACCTTTATCGTAGTGAAGAATTTTACGACAATATGGCGATTGATATACAAATAATGTAATCACTAGGAAATATTTTTCTTGAGAAAGCTCCAATAAAAAGGAACTTAGGGGTTTTTGAGTTTTGTGTTAGGACGAAAATCTTGACAAAAACCAATTGTAAATGATATATGTGTGTGACTAAATTCTGTGATAAATTCTAATTAATAAATCCTGTGATATTAACTAATTAATAAATTCTGTGATATTATTAATAACTTTAAATCGTGTTTATTATTCACACGATATATCGCCGTGTCGGAAGAACAGTGACGCAACTGCAAAAAATTCTAATTTTTTTGGAGAAACAATATCATTTTTGACAATTGCCCACAAGCCATACGAGCTTAGTAATAGTTACTATAGACAGCTTAGATCAAGAGCACGTTCGTTTAAAACAACGGGGAAAGATTTTATGCAAGAATAGCAAAACCACAAAATATTGAAATGTGAAAACAAAAAATTTTCGAAATTGCAGTTGCGTCACTGTTCTTCCGACACGGCGATATGTATCTTCTGATGAGTTAGAAACATACAACTACTGTCAGGAAACATGATATACTTTCGAACATTTGACTTTTGCAGTGCAGTTTTTTACTTTGTTCCGACTCAATGACTTGGAATCGCTTTGCACTAGCCGAGTACCATCTTCTTCAGACTACTACTACTACTTCAAAACGAAAAATCAAAACTCCTTTAATTATGCATCTAATCTACCTGTAATGTAATTTCAAAGAGATGGCGAATAACACTACCTTGAACTGAAAAGGTTTCGGTTATCTAAAAAGCAATAAATATAGATAGGTACGAGTATGTAATCGTGAAAATGTCGTCTCAATTCTCATCTTAGTATAGTATATTCGACTATTTGTTATTTGTCCTATTACACGCCCGTAAATATTTACAGAATCAAATCGCAAAGTACATTCTGAAATTCGTGTTGAAAAGATTGTGGTTTTATAACTTTTAGTGCTAAAGTAGATAATAACAGGAAGAATTATCTGATTTCGAGATGATTCAGTTTTTTTTATCAAGAAACCGTATGTTTAAAAAAAACGTTCTAATAGTCGGACGCACTACGGAAATTGCAAATATAAAGTTATTTCAAAAATAAATAAAACATATTTTAATAATAATACCGAACTATAAGCTACTGGTAAAACATGTTGTGGAGGCTGAGGAATATGTCCATCTATTAATTCCTTTGCCGTGAATAGACAATAGCTAGATGCAATTAACTTCGTAGATTGATCTACGCCACTTCAAATTCCGTTGGGCAGCTAATCAGATAGTAACTAGACAATATTTCCATCGCAATCAGCACACCGTGAATGATAATAGTATTAATAGGTCCCGATGCTGTACCAACTTGATGGTGTATAATGGAGAAAGATTTCATTATAATGACCTTTTTTATTTGTACGTTTTCAATACGTAAACTAAAATCGATTTAATTAATTCGTATCTTTTCATCTATGTAGCTTCGTGCTTCGGTAGCCTATTGGTTAACATATTAAAGTAACTAGTCTACTAAAAATAAGGTCCAGTGTTCGATATCTAATCCCACCTAGTCAACACTTATCGCTTATCACCTTCACCGTAGTTTAAGAAAATACAGAGTACAGTTCTTGTCCTGCGCTCTTTAAAGATTCCAACTTTTTTTTCACCGAAGCGTAGCCTCAAGAGGAATACAACTACTCACTAACTCCGTTCTTCATACATATTAACATATTAAAGACAATGGGACTTTTTATGATAAAGCTACCAGAACAGTTCATATATTGTATTAAAGATTTTCTATGACGTAAACAGGATGCGAGCATAATATCTTTAGAATATCTATGAAACCGAATTTCTGGATATGTACCTATCTGGTTAAAAACAATCCTGTCTTGCATTTTTATTTCCCTCATAGAAGAAACATCTCCATCAACTAATTGTAATGATGAAAGAATCGTGCTCAAGTAAATGTCTGGCAGGTAGTATACAGTGTATGGGTACTCACTCTATTGTAATATACACTGCACTTTAAACCCTATAATATTAGATCTGGGAATAATTGCAACCGCAAGTCGTTCCACCTTCTGATGCGAAGATAATGTAAATTTTGCATACATAAGTGGCAATCGGCATTTTGACAGGTGCGTTCGTGACATTCGAATACCTATTTCTTTTTATAACAAAAAACCTAGTACATATACATATAATAAATCTAATTTGTTTAACAAAAAAAGAGACATACGTACCTACTCGTATCGTAACTAACAAGAATTAAGACTTACTTTAAATAGAATTGCTTTTGCCGAATTTTTACTTTCCACTTACTGCAGTTAACCATCTCTTGTGGTGGGTTTTATTTTATTTTATTATAAGACTGAAAGTTTATCCTTAACAATTTTTGTAATGTCTGGAAAAAGATACCTAAACATTCACTTTGTTTGGTGAAATGGTTGGTAATTATTGTGTTGTTTAGTTAAGGTTCCGATACCGGTCACCGACTGTTAAAGTGACTATAAGATTTAAAAACCTGTAATACACGTATAAATAATAGAAAATCACCAAAGTTCTGTCTCAAATGAAGTATGCACATGTCTTATCTAGCCTGGAAAACCTTTTCACTTTTAATTTAAAAAGGTAGGCGGAAAATCCTCGTCTTTAGTCCTCCACGTGGGCGCCTGCTGGTAATGATTAGTCGGTATGGATCTGGTTTCCACTCGATTGGTCAGCTAAGACTTACACACACGCTTTCAATCGAGTGCTGTGGTCATTAAGATTGAGGTACCCAACTGTGTGTTTTAACCTCCCGTGCCGTCTACCCATTACCTTTGTATTCCCATATCCAAGTCAAGGTGGAAATCATCGTGCCGACGACTGCATGGCTGAGGGAGAGCTCAGTCGCGAACGATAGACTCCAGATACCGGGCGATCTCTGGTTTTAATTAGCCTTCCCATGGTAATGCGGTGCTCTGCCATAGGCGACCATCCCCTTCACGCGCTACTCGTGTATCCAAGAAATGAATTGCAACAAAAACAACACAACAACAACAACACAGACGATAGAGAGTCTCCTGGAAGAGGTACTTGAGAGAAGTCTCGAGGAGCTCGACCTGAGGAGTCCTCAGCACACCATCGATGCTGAGATGGAGGAGAGACTGCTGGAGCCGGCAATCTCCTCGGGAGAGGCCAAAGACGGAAACGGCGGAGCAGCCAGTGCCAAAGAGATGAAGCCGACAGAGTGTGCCATACGGCCTACTGAAGGCAATCCATCTGGGCAGCTGGAGGCTAATGCCGGGAATACCGAGGCTACTCCCGCGCGTGTGCGTGCCACAGCCAGGCGCCGTTACTCGGTAGCCAAAATGGCCAATAGGCGCTATAACACAAACAAATTTTTGCTGAAGAAGATCCTGGAAAAGGATCCGGCTTCCCTAACGGAGCGAGATCAAAAAACGATGCAGAGGTTAAAGGCGCGTATCACTGAATACGAAGCATCTAACCCCGTTGCGGCTCCGGGTTCTAGCGTGAACCGAATTCAGGCCAACACAAAGGATCGGCCAACGAAAGTCAGTGCTAGTAATAGTACAAGGCGCGTAGTCCGGCACGCCAAATCAGCACCGATAGCAAGTACTAGTAGTAGTACAATGCGCGGAGTCGAGAGGGGCGGTTCGGGGCAACCCAGGTTGTCGCAATCGCAGAACAGAAAGGGGGTCGGAGCAGCGCTGCCAGTTGGCGATGCGCGAGTGCGTGCGGAGAAACCCAGAGAGGAGTTCGCAAGCAAGAGGCTCCGGTCCGAGGAGGATAGTCCTAGGGACCCAAAAAAGCTGAGGAAATTGCCAGGCCAAGAAGGAGAACGGCAGACACTCAGCTCAGTTGTCAGGGAGCACCTTAAGGTGGCCATCATCGACCTAGGCCACAGCGAAGGTAGAGTTTCCGAAGGCAACTGGAAGCTACTGCTAGCGGCTCTACGTAGCGGGTTGCTTAGCCGCTTCAGAAGCAAGCAGGGTCTCCCGGCTCCGCAGTTTAGCACCACAGGATGGCACAGAGGGTTCAGGACGATCGAATGTCTAGATGAGCCCTCTCTGGAAGTCGTGAAGGCGACGATATCGTCATTGGTCAACCCGTGGCCAAATGCACGGTTGGCTGTGGTGCAACGAGAAGACGTACCCGATAGGCCTAAATGCAGAACATGGGTGCCGGCGCCAATTATGGCAAAGGAGGATGTCCTAGACATGCTCCAATACCAAAATCCAAGGATCCCGCCGGGTGACTTGGAGGTTTTTAAGGCGGAGGAACCAACGGAGGAAGGCCAACCCTTCGTGCTGCGACTAGGGCCAGACGCCGTCTCCACCATCAAGGAGAACGGTGGGCGACTGGTGCGGTGGTGACCGTCAAGTTCTTTGACAAGAACATGGTTCACACCTCGGAAGTGGGATCGGTAAACGCCAACCCAGGCGCTGGCGACAAGCCGGAAGTGGGGTCATCAAGTGCCAATTCAGGCGCTTGCGACCAGCAAGATAGAGAAGGCGCCAGGGGTGCCCAGGTTGAGTGCGCTCTTTCCGATGTTCCGAATAGTGCAAATAAACCTGCAGCACTCTAAGGCAGCCACTGCCAACCTTTGTGGGTTTTCAACGAGGAACGCAAGGAGACAGCCTTTTGGTAGGTGCTGATGCCAACGCTCACCACATCCAGTGGGGCAGCTCGGATATCAACGACAGGGGTGAGTCTCTTTTTGATTTCATAATTAATTCCAACCTAGCAATTTGCAATACAGGAGTGGAGCCAACCTTCGTGACTAAAGTCAGGAGGGAAGTGCTGGACATCACGCTCGTCTCGGCCTCTAATGTTATCAGGGTGAATAAATGGAGGGTGTCGAGTCGCGCATCGTTCTCTGATCTTTGTTTGATTAGGTTTGATGTAATAGACAAAGCCCCCCTCCCCCCACCAATGCGCCGTTCAGAAATCCGCGCAAGACAGATTGGACCAGATTCGCCAGACAGGTCTCAAAAAACTTGGCAAGACCGCCGACAAGCCCTATAGAATCCGGGCCAGAGTTGGACAAAGAAGTCGATACGCTGACGGGGAAGTTGGTCGACGCTTTTAACTGGTCGTGCCCTATTAGCAAACCCCTAGGGAAGACATATCCTCCGTGGTGGGATGCCGACGTTAGGCTGTACAGAACCATCTCCCGTAAATTGTTCAACTTAGCTAAGGACAGTAATCTGCGGGAGGACTGGACGGCGTACAGAAATAGTCTTAGAGATTTTAAGAAGACAGTCAAACGGGCCAAGCGAGAGTCTTGGGGACGATTCTGTGAATCAATCGAGTAGACTAACGAAGCTGCTAGGCTGAGAAGGATTATATCCAAAGATCCAGTCGATCAGTTATCAAGTTATTACAGGCGACTTATCTAGCAGCGATTTCGCTCCCAGCTGTTCTCAGCGTTAAGTCGTCACATATCAAGGTAACTACATCACTTAGCGGAAACCTTTGAGATCAGTCTCTACGCTGCACCAGCTGGGGACTCCTCTCAAGAGTAATACGCTCCGCAGAAATTTTACTTTCTTTCAACCATTATCATACCTCCATCCTCCTCACTCACACATCACTTCTCAACATTTCTCATCTTCGGCAAACTCGACCACATCCCAAACTCTCTCGCAAGTCTCAATCTTGCTTACGATCACCTGACCCATAAGTCTGACCTCCTTCTTACTTAAAACCCTCGAAAGGTTGCTGGAGATACACCAGGTAGTTCTGGAGATTGAAAAGTCTCTGTCTTTTAAAGAATTCACTCTCGCGGCCTTCCTAGAAATCGAGGGTGCCTTTAACAACGTAAAAGTTGGGGCGATCAGCGATGCACTGAGGGATGTGGGGGTGGAAATGGGGCTCCGTAACTGGATAACCGCAATGCTAAGCAGCCGTGTCATTGAATCGACACTGGGCAGTAGCACGGTACGCAGGTACACGGCCCGGGGTACGCCACAAGGAGGTGTGATTTCACCACTACTGTGGCTCTTGGTAGTCAGCACGATTTTAACTTCGCTAACCCGCCAGGGTGCGAAGGTGATCGCATACGCGGACGACTTAGCAATTCTGATATCGGGTAGGTTTCTGCCCACTATAAGTGACCTGCTCGAAAGGGCACTCACACTAGTGAACGCGTGGGCGGACAGCTGTGGACTGGGGGTCAATGCCTCAAAGACGGAGAGAGTTCACACTCCCTAAACTGGGGGGTCTCACCCTACAGCTTAGAGACAATGCTAGGTACTTAGGTATAATCCTGGACCGGAAACTTACCTGGAGTAAGAACATCGACGAGCGACTAAGGAAGGCTCTAGGGGCTCTTTACGCTTGCAAAAAGATCTTCGGGAAAAAGTGGGGGATTCAGCCAGGGCTGGCTCACTGGATGTACACGGCCATAGTCACGCCTATCGTAACCTACGGAATTTTAGTGTGGTGGGTAGCGCTGGAGAAATCCACCTACCGCATTAAACTCACCAAGGTTCAACGTCTTGCTTCCACAGGAGCAACGGGCGTACTTGGCACCACACCTACAGCGGCACTAGAGATGATCCTTCATCTTCTTCCGCTGGATATTTATGGGAAGAGTGTCGTAGCAAAAAGTGCCGTTCGCCTAATACAGGCAGGCAGCTGGGTATCTAGACCTGGGGGCACAGCAGCATACTCGGACGGTTTAGTGAATGTAACCCGTTAGAGGATACAGACTACTTGATTCCGCAGCTCGAATTCTCTAGAAGATTCTCAACGAGGATCCCTAGCAGAGAGGGGTGGAATATGGATCAGCCCCACGAAGGGGCCTTTCATATCTACACGGACGGTTCGAAGACAGACGCGGGTACAGGTGTAGGGGTATTCCCCGCTGACTTGAACCATAGCAAGACATTCAGAATACCGGACTGCTGTAGCGTATTTCAGGCAGAGATGATGGGAATCGTTCAGGCTTGCAATCTGCTAGAGGCTTGTGCGGTGCAAAACAAATCCGTCGTCATCCTAACAGATAGTCAGGCGGCGATCAAGGCGCTTGACTCACACTTGATCAAATCCCACCTCGTGAGGCTATGCAGGGATAAAATTAGTGCTTTATGCACCCTTTTGAAAGTTACAATTTGTTGGGTTCCGGGTCACAGCGGGATTCCGGGCAACGAGGCTGCGGACGAACTCGCAAGGAGAGGTTCGGCGCTGAATCAAGCGCTAGCTCTTCCAGTGATGAGGCCCATAAAGGACATTAAACATGCTATCGACGTGACGGCCATATCAGAGGCTAACACAAGATGGTTAGGACTCACATCGTGTCTCGTGGCTAGGCAGCTCTGGCCGACCCTAAATGCGAGCTGGACAAAGTTTATCCTACTCGGAGATTGGAATACTCTTCGTATCCTAATTGGTGTACTGACAGGCCATTGCCTGATCGGCCGGCATGCCAGAAGACTAGGTATTGAGGACGTTACAGATCTGTGCCGCAGCTGTGGTGAACCTGACGCTGAGGAAAGTATTTTCTACTTGCTTTGCGAATGCCCGGGTCTGGCCTGGAGGCGCGAACGTACTTTAGGTACGTGCTTCGCCATAGACTTGGGCGAATTCGCAAGCATCAAGCTGAACAAGCCACTGCAGTTTGTCAGGCTGGCAGGGTGGTTTACTTAAGATGTTGTCTTGGGCACACGGGTCCCTTTTTTTTCCCGTGCATGTGGGATCACAACGGACCCATTGGCGGTCTATGTGCTTGGTCGCGAAGCGACCACCATCCTTACCTAAAACCTAAAACCTAAAACCTAAATTTAAAAAGAATTGAGTCATTCACTCTTCCTCTCACAAGAACAACTTTTTTATTATGTATAAGAAAAAAACTAGATGTAGCATATAATATAACATAAACAGCCGCTAAACTGCAAGAAAATTTTCTTGCAGTTTCACACGAGTACTGACGCGTGTATGACACTGGTTATTTTTGGCGCTTTAAAGCGGCTAGAAAATCAAAATGAAGAGAGTTAAGCTAGTATTACACTGTTTGACCAAGTGGTCAAATTGCAGTAATAAGCAATGCGAAATAGCGAATTTGACCGAGCGGATATTGCGAGAATAATTGGAATTCGATATTTCGCATTGCTTATTACTGCAATTTGACCACATGGTCAAACAGTGTAATACTAGCTTTAGAAATTTTAACACACAATTAAGACATTGGTGTGAGAGAGACAGTCCGAATAGCTAAAATATCAGAAACTGTTAAAAAAAAGCAGCAACATAGCGCCTGCGAGCAGTGTTTCGGAACATTCTAGCAGTTCAAGCCAAGAAACAACCACTGGGATGCTGTTATGACACTGGTTATTTTTCGCGCTTCAAAGAACTGCAATAATAATGATGATGAAATGAAGCGCGAAAAATAACCATATGACAGCATGATGCTGTGCGAAAAATACCAGTGTCATAACAGCATGATGCTGTTATGACACTGGCTATTTTTGCGACTAGAAAATCTAAATGGAGAGAGATAGAGACTTTAACATACAATTTAGACATTGGTGTGAGAGAGACAGTCCGAACAGCAAAACTATGAGATCCACTTCATAGCGCATTCGAGCAGTGTTTCACAACATTCTAGCAGTTAATCCAAGAAAAATCCACTGGCGGCTAGTTTTTTCCAGCCGCTACAGACTTGTTTTTGACAGTTCATTATGTATAAATTATAATAGAAAGTGTCATATTATGTTATGAAACGCGCTAAAATCAGTACTTTTCATAAGAAATCAGTTGTTAATTTCGTCTACTAAATGCCGATAGCATCAGAAAAGTATTTCTTATCGGTAATCTATTTCTCTCAATACTGGTCGCCTTGTCGCACGATTGACTTTTATTGCACTTGAAAAATAGCCAGTCTCATTACAGCATAAGCCTAGTACGGTGTTCCGAACGAAACGAAATAAACTGTAAAATCTCATATAAAAAAACTAATATATCGCTCACTTTTCGCGACGAAATATTTCGTTAGTTTTTCAGTACTGTGTTCATGGGCGGAATGCACATTTGCAGTAGTCACTAATAGATGGTGCTTATTTCGCTTCAAAGGGAAGGTTACCCTTTTATGGCAAGCGAAATATTTGATAATTCGAAATTTTCAACCGCTCGCTTTCAGTTCAGTTCGTTTGTGCTAGGGAAATTTTGTGTGTGCTATATTTTGTTGTGTTGTGTGTCGAAATTGTAATTTCTTCCCAATATTTTAATTTCTTTCCAATTTCGCGAGCTTTTATATCACTGACATCTTGTAGCGAACTATAGAATTTATTTCACTCTAATTCGAAGGTACCTTTTCGTTCGAGTTCCTTTCGCCAGAACATAGTACTAAACTTTAGTTGAGGTTTCGTGAAGACAAACCAAAAAAACACGATATAGTCTTACAGCAAACTTAGTTCTTAATTCTTGGGATATCATGTGATGAATAAATTAGATTAAATAACAAAAATTAGTATATTTGTGTTAATTGATTTGAATTCTTCCATCATCGTTCACTCGCTACTGGTATCATATAATAAATTATATTATACATTCATACATGGATGAAAGTTAAGGTGGTTTTCATACCCAAAGCAGGAAAAAGCTCTCATGTCTGCCCTAAGGACCTCAGACCTATCAGTCTATCATCCTTTCTTCTGAAAACACTTGAAAAACTAATGGATGTGCACATCCGCGACAATATTGACAAGCGATTGCTGTCAACATCCCAACACGCGTACTGGAAGGGGACGTCGGTCGAAACGGCCTTACATTCGCTCGTGCGCACCATCGAAAAATCTCTTAGTATTAAAGAATACACCATGGTTACCTTTCAACAACGTCAGACCAGAGACAATCAATGACGCACTTTCTAGCCTGAAGGTGGAGTCCTCGCTTTGCGCGCTGATCAATTTGATGTTAACATCCAGACTTGTCAACACAAGCTGGGCGAGTCCTCCTCTCGAAGGTTGGTCAGCAGAGGTACACCACAAGGTGGTGTGCTCTCCCCTCTTCTTCGGAATTTAGTGGTTAACAAACTACTATTGAGACTGGAAGAGGCAGGCTGCAGAGCGATTGCTTATGCAGATGATGTTGCAATTGCTGTCTCGGGAAAGCACCTCAACACGCTTAGTGAGATATTGCAGAATGCTCTCTCTATCCTCTCCAAATGGGCAGCTGAATGCGGGTTGGGCGTGAACCCACGCAAAACAGAATTAGTCCTCTTCACCAGGAAATACAAACTTCCTTACGTACACCCTCCTTCTCTGAATGGTACTAGTCTAGTTTTCACCGACAGTGCAAAATATTTGGGTCTTATTTTAGACAAGAAACTTTACTGGAAACCTAACATCCAGGAACGGGTAAAGAAAGCAACAGTTGTGCTTTACTCGTGCAAAAAGGCCATTGACAAAAAATAGGGTATGCAACCCCGAATAGTTCATTGGCTCTACGTGTCCGTCATCAGACCGATACTAATGTACGGTATTGTTGTCTGGTGGACGGCTTTAGACAAAGCGGTCAACCGCACCACCCTAGGGAAGGTACAAATATCAGCATGCATATGCATCAGCGAAGCTCTGAGAACAACTTCCTCTGCAGCACTAGACATGATATTTAATCTGCCACCCTTAGATATTTTTAGCAAGCAAATGGCAGCCAGTGCAGCCATTCGACTTAGAGCCTCTACACAGAGGATAGCATATATGCAGGTCACTCAACACTACATCCCTCCCAGTTATGATTTTGACAAAAATTTCCTAACAACCATCCCAACCCGTCTAGAATGGGAAAGGGATTCGGTACGGACGAAAGAGTCCATCCACATATAGACGGACGGCTCCAAAACTGAAGGCGGGGTGTTTTCTCTGACATGATTAACATTAGCAGCTGCTTCCCTTTCCCGGACTACTATAGTGTCTATCAGGCGGAGCTCATGGCGATCAAGGAGGATTTGTCCTGGCTGAGGTGTAATGTAATATCTACTAGGGACATTAGCATTTTCACAGACAGCCAAGCGGCAATAAAATCCTTGGAATCGGCCTCGACAACATCAAAGGTCGCCGTAGAATGTCGATCATCTTTTAAGGAGATGGCTGAACAGTTCAATATCCTTCTGTGCTGGGTGCAAGGACACAGAGATATTCCAGGGAACTGCATGGCTGACGAACTCGCTCGGCGCGGTACCACCCTTCAGATTATGCCGGAACATCGGAATCTGGGTGTGCCTCTCTCTATATGTAAACTGCTACTGGGATTGGACTCAATTGAGAAAACCAACTCAAGATGGGCAGATGGTATTACATGTCACACTGCGAGACAGATCTGGCCGAAGCTAGATCTAAAACGCTCTAAAAGGCTGACTTTGCTCAAAAGGGCGAGTATCAGCACCACAGTCGGTGTCCTGACCGGACACTGTCTTATAGGTCGGCATGCTAAAAGATACGGTCTCTTCTCAAACGGCTTCTGTAGAAGCTGCCTGGATGAGGAAGAGGAGGAGACAGTCCTTCACCTTCTCTGTACCTGTCCAGCTCTATCTGCTAGAAGTAAAGCTCATCTTGGAGCTTACTTCTTCAACTGGCTTAGTGACCTTGCCGCAATGGAGGTCGCGAGAATCCATCGATTCATTGCAAGCTAACACAACGGACCTTTTTGTTAGGTCTAAGTGTGTCCGTGTTCTCACGGGTAGCCGCGCATACTTACCTACCTACCTAGAAATGTTTAGTAATGAAGTTATGGAAAATCTAAATCCAACCGTCCAACTGATAGAATTTCTAAATAGATTATTCGACAGCTGCAATAGTAAAATGCACTATGCAAAGAACCCCTACAATTGTGCACTGACAGGCAATAATCTACCGCGAAATATGTTAGTCGAAGCACTATCATATTTATCAAAAAGTAGTTTCATTGTTCCAAAAAAAAGGTATCCAAATTAATTGCATTAAAACTTTTATGCAGAATATTCAGGGCATTTTGCAGTTGACGGAAGATGTACGAGTATTTATCCACTTCAATAATTGGAAATATTTTTGCAATAGTAAGGTAAGCACAGATCCCGTAGAAAATCTATTTAGTAAAATCAGATACAAAAAAGCTGCTCCCACCTTATCAGAACTTAACGACCTCTTAGGACGAGTAGTGTCAGTGAAATTTATCTATTCTTTTATTTTCGCAAATTGCGAGGAAGATACTGATCAAATGCTATAGATTGGGGCGTCATTCTCGATGATTCTTCAAAATTTCATAATGAAAGTAATATTTCCGATAATACTAATGATTCAAATGATTTAAAGTCTGTGCAATATTTACTAACTGCAAATGATACTATTATTTACAATATACTGCAAGAAGAATCGAATACTCTCTCCGATAATGCATTAGCATATTATTGTGGATTTGTTATAAAGCAAAGCCTGAAGCGCGGTATCTGCAAGAACTGTGAAGTTTGTGAAAAAGAAACAATTATTCACGATGATTCATTAACATCATCTTCAGAGTGGCTTTCACATTTCAAGAATTATAATAAAAATTCCGATTTTGGAAATCTAAAAGCACCCATAAAACTATCTCCCAACAACAAACTTATTTTAGTAAAAATAGAAAACTAAAAATATTAAGACAATAATTAAATTTTGAAAGAATGTGTATATGGATATGTTTGTTACTCCTTATTTATATTATTATATTTACTTACTATAGTTTAATTTAATTTCCTTTGATTTTACTATTGTATATTTAATGAAATATAACTTTTTATTATGCTATATGTGAATTATTTCGATTTAACTCATATTTTACTTTATTATTTCAATAATAAAGTATTATTATTATTGATTTAAAAAAAAAACGCAGATTACGATACCAATTCCGCTTGGAAAACGAAATTCGGTTTGTGTCTACAAATTGACAAATGAAGTTTACGGAAAATAAAACTTTTTAGGGATGCGGCGGAGCATGGAAGTGGGAATGATAAGAATTTTTTAGAAAAGCTACTGCAAAAATAATCGGATACTCTCTCCGATAATGCATTAGCATATTATTGTTGATATAAAATATCGAAAAATCGTTTAATTTATTTTGGTAGAATATATAGCTCGTGAAAGTGAAGCAATTTGCTATGTCCTCAGATCTAAGATAAATGGTGAAATTTGGTAAAATATTTACGAGGTGAGGGGTGGATTTTTATATCTCAGAAACGGCTTATGCTAGAAAGTTGAAACTTAATACGTATATGTAGATGTACTATTAGAGTAATTAAAGCAAAAAAAGATCAGATTTATATTGGCGTTCAGAGGTTGAGTAAAAAAATGTCCGTGAATCCACATTTTCACGAATTTCGTTAAAACTTTTAGTCATGTCGAGCTATCAAAGCAATTTTTCTTCTGCAGGCTATTTATATAAGCGCCTAGAAACGTTCTTCAAAAATTTTCGATATCCAACCCCTAAGGGGGTGTAAAATGGTTATGTACATATAGTCGGGGAAAAACCGATTTAAGTAATTTTCCCTATTAAACCCCCTGTTCAAGTTTTCACTGAATACGAAAATCTCTTAGGTTTAATGTGATAGAATTCGCTTTTACTTCTATGGAATATTCTATCGATAAAAAAATACGTAAATAAATAAAAAAATCTGCCAACAGTCTGGGCGCAACTTTATTATTTTATGGGTAGAAGTAATCTCAGCAGTAAACACGTTTCGGGCATCAACCCATAAAATAAAAAAGTTGCGCCCAGACTGTTGCCAGATTTTTTACAGTAGTTTTGGATTATGTTATAAACTTTACATGATGTCGTAATTAGTTCCATTTAAAGAAAAGGATGTATAAGAAAATATTTTTGTTACGCAAGCTAAGAAATGTTACGCAAATTTGCTACCCTGAGAAATATCAAAACGGTCACACTGGTACCAACTACGATGAAACTGCCAAACACAAGCGGCCTGAGATGGCGCTCGCCGATCCCATGACATAATTCTAAGTGAACGGGATGGACGGGTAGTTCGTTCAGGTGGACTTTTTGTGTCCCGGCCTGAAGGAGTTTCCTCGGAAGCTCTTATTGCGTCCACCTCGGCTGGTTGGCCTATTGGGACCTTAGATTATATACCTAAAAGGATTGGACATGCTACAATAAAAAAGAACCAAGATGTTTTATGCGCATGTCAAAGTAAAAGCTGCATGCAGCTACAAAACTGATTATTTTAGGGGCAAAAATTTTGGCGCGCATTTTAAAAGTTTTTTTGCATATATTAAATATATTGCATAAACATACTGCAGTCGCGATCAGCTGCAAGCCAATCGTATGATTCTCTATATAGACACGATTTTGCCCGTTAACGAACTTAGCCTTACAAATTCGACGAAACATCCATATTCAAAATTTCAAGATCATAGGTCAAGGCGTTCTTGAGTTATCATGCGGATAGAAGGACGGGCGGACGGACGTCAATTGGATTTAGAGGTTTTGTACCAAATAAGCACAAAATAATATTTAACTTTTTTTGGTCTGAGGCTTCGTTCTAAGCGATACAAACTTTTGGGCTGGATTAAACTTATAATACTCTCAGATTTCATCTAGAGTATAAAACTATCTCTCTCTTTGTAATCTATGTATGTATGCTTTACAGATGTATGTTATTTTATTATATATTGTTACATGTAAACCTGGCAACCGCGCAACCGCGAAACTCGATCTATTACGAATAAGGGAAACAGTAGCAACCGAATACCTAGTTGCAAAATAACCCAATCAGAAACGTAGTATATAAGGAGAAACAACACGACTATATTTCCCCTCTAATCGAATGCGATCGAATGTATTGGAACAGCCTAGAAGATCACATGGAATGCTCTCACGCTTTCCAGCATATTCTACACACACCACCGAATGAAGATTCAAGAACAGTCTCGACCACAGACAAATGGTATAAAAGCAGATAAAGCTTTCAGCGAGGGACATAGTAATTTTTATTACGTCGACTGTGACAGCCAGCGTGTATACGCGACCGTGTTGGTAGAGAGCGAAAGTGATCGAGTAAAGCGATATAAATAAGCGGGCGGTACTGCCATACAGTGCGAATTATTGTGCGAATATAATTCTGTGAATTAAAGTGCGATTAATAAATAATCACTTATTTTTATTTTAACCGAATTGTGTTTTACTTGAAATCCCGGCGAACCCCTAGCTCGCAACAATATGTACATATTCACTTATGATCTGGTACGATTCTGTAACTGAAATCTCGGCGAAATACCAGAAACGAGTAGCTTTTTCAAATGCGTCCTTTTTTGATAAACATCAAATTACGATATTTCGTCAGACTTATTTTTAACAATAATGCAATCATTTTTCTATTACTAATTTAATGAGAAGGCTATATTGATGTGAACTCAAGGGAGACTAGTCATCGAAAAGATTTCTTTCGATACAAAGCATTTGTACAGAAATGGATATTTTAATAAATATTTCTTTTCTAAGTACAGTTGCATGTTCGAAATGTTCACCTTTGTAACGCTTTTGGATGGCCCCAAATATAACGTTATTTTGCTACGTCATTGGATCCAAGATTCAAGCCGTTCAGGTTACCATGACAACCAATAAAAACAAACAACAAAATATTCCTTCATAATTATTTTACGTGTGTTTTTGACAAGCAAGATCCCTTGGCATCCTTGGATCCCATGGTGTTGTCAAAATAGTTTTGGTCTCTATTTTTTCGTGCTTTTACACCGGGGTGTCCTATCCTTTTAGGTATATAATCTAAGATTCGGACACAGCGTCTATCGCATTCATATTGCAATTAACTAATTGCCACTGCAATTCCCCAGGTCTTACATGGTTTCCCTGCAGAGCGTGGATAAATGTCGTTGCATTCACAAAAGTCGTCCATGGACGCTTAACCGATTTTGGAAACTTTTACGGCTCTTCCTGTCTATCAGTTACACACTTTGGTACACCAGTGAATTTACCACCACATTTTTTCCCCCTTTTTCACGTACATATTTAGTCAATGGAGTCAGCGCCTCATCTTTATGTCGACTGAGCCTTTCGAGCTCAGCCTTCGGCATCAGTATTTCTCAAAAAACAGAAAACATGAAATTTTGACCTAAACTCATATTTTGGCCTGTACTGGAAATTTTACCTTGGCAAGATAAGGTTTCTTTATACAGCTTGCGTCACATATAATAACATTTCCTTAAGATTCAAATTGAGTTATACCATAAAAAAAATAAATAAATCTAAATTATGAATTTCGAAAATGTAGGTATGGGAAAAATTTTACGTTATTATCGTGTAAGTATACGAATCTATGCAGATCGTAGAAATACAGATTAAAATCTCTAAACATCGTGTAGGTAGCTATCGTGTAAAGTCATAAGACTTCGTCTAACTCTCTCGCTAAGATTGTGATGTGATAAACTTTTCTTAAAGATTTTCCTATTGTTCAATTTGTTCACACTATTGACTTACGACTTCTCGACAATTGCTTGTTGGAATATTTTTTTTTATTTTTGAGAAATCGAAGTAAGCTGCAGACGTAACTATAACAAGATGCAATTAGTCCTCCTTAACGCAATCGTGAAAAAAATAATTATGTATGGATTTAGACAATTTTTCGAAAAAACACAATAAACAAATGCTATTACAAAAAAAATTTTCCACACTCAGTTAATCGTTAGTTCGTTGTAAACATCCTTTGAAATGATTTTTTTAATAAGTACTGCAATTTAAACACTTTTGGATTGCAAATTGGTACATTATTTCAATTTCACAGTCGAACTTTGATGTTAAAAAATCTAAATAAAAACTATTATTTTTGGCCTATTTAGTAGCCAAATAAAATTTATCAATACACTCAGATCAGCGTTATAAGCGATCCACTTTTGAATTACACCCCCGTGCAGTTCACCTTACATAAGAGCGCACGTATCGTGATATAAAAAGAACACGCGCGCATAGTTTGCCATTGAATTCGAGATGCGCGTAGAACTAGTCCGTCAAAGTTCTAAGCCGCTAGATAACTAAACTCTAATATCGATAATTCGGTTAAACCCAGGACACATTACCGACTAAAAACTAACAACGTTATCCATCGAAAATGAATAACAAAAACTCTTTATTAAAACCGTATATCGAGCGGGATGCGTGCACTGTTATCTTACAACGTCTTAACAGAAACTGAAAGTTTTTTTTAATAACGACGACTTCACTCCGTGTTCGCTTAATTTCTTAGTGGCAAACTAAAAACGATAAAATTTGGCTATTTTTATAAATTTTGTGTGAAAGAACCTGAGAGATTCCCACACCAGATTCCTATAATTTTGGTGGTATCAGTGCAATGTTTACCGACCGACTGTTCTATTACACCCGAGAGCAAAGTACTGCACTCTAATCTTCTCTTAAAGCTATGCAATTCTGTACGGCAAAAAACAACAACACTGTACTGAAAAGTAGCATTTAGTTACTAGTGTATGGTGGATTTCTAACAGCGCTAGCGCATTGCAATTGGAACGTTACGAAGAAAAGTGCACAATGCACATATGACGATGTACGTTGATAAAATGAATGCAGCGAACAGGGGTGTGTTCAAGATGTCAGCTATAGCTGCTTCGAAAGCATTGACGAATATACCATGTGCTCAGGTGGCAAATTTCGGAACCCTATAAGATAGACAGAAACTGGCAGTTGCATGTGATTTTCATACAAAATTGAGATTGAGCTCGAATAAAAGTGTTTTACTCCAAAATATCGCTTAAAGTGAATTTAAATGAACCTCATAACTAAATAAGAAGGACAAACGTATTGTTGCGAGCTAGGGGTTCGCCGGGATTTCAAGTAAAACACAATTCGGTTAAAATAAAAATAAGTGATTATTTATTAATCGCACTTTAAATTCACAGAATTATAATCGCACAATAATTCGCACTGTATGGCAGAACCGCCCGCTTATACCATATATCGCTTGACTCGTTCACTTTCGATCTCTCTCAACACGGTCGCGTGTACCCGCTGTCTGTCACAGTCGCCGTAATCAGAATTACTGTCTCTTTGCTGAATGCTTCACCTGCTTATATACTACCCGGTTGCAGTCTAGGATGTGCTTGAACGTTCGTTCAGTTCTGGAATATTCTCGAAAGCTTCAGAGCCTTCGATTTCGATCATCGTTCAGTGGTGTGTGCAGAAGATTCAAGTGAGCTTGAGATCTTTCGACTTTGGTGGTTCATGTACAGGGTTCTAGTACATTGGAGAGCATTCGATAAAGAAGGGAGATAGAATCGTGTTGTCTCGCCTTATCTTCAGCTAGGTTTCTGATTGGGTTATTTTGCAACTAGGTATTCGGTTGTTGTTGTTTTCATTATGTGAAACGATCGAGTTGCACGGTTGCGGGGTTGCCAGGCTTACATGTAACAGTATCATAACATTTCAAAAACAAAATTCATTTTGTTCAGAAACCAATTTCAAGCACCAAAATGAAAGAAAAATGTAACGAAAAAACGGTTTATGTTCCTTTTAAATAATTTAAAAATTATTCCATATTTCTTTTTCCCGGAATATTCAACATTTGTGAAGTTATTTCGAAGTTTATCCCGCCCGTTCATAAGAAAAATTGTTCATTTTCTGACTTCGTTGTGCGGGTTTGAGTCTAACATTTTCGGAATGTAGAACCGGTAATGGATACCTTACTATCAACCGCACCGATCGTCATCAATTTTTATTCAGTCTTTTTTATTAGTCTTTCATAATGAAATTAAGAAAGAATCGAAAACTTTCCGAGCTCCAAATCACAAAATTACACACGAACCGCCATATAACAATCAGCTGACAAAAATTTGTCTATCTTAAAGTGTTGTTTTTTTGTCACCAGGTGGAGATTTCCAACTTTACCATTCGTTAATTGACAAATGGTAAAGTTGGAAATCGTCACCTGGTGGAAATAAATACAACCCTCCAAGATAGACAAAAAATTTTCGAAAGACGGTTGTTACATGGCGACTCGTGTGAAATTTTATGATTCAGAGGTCGGCAAGTTTTAGATTCTTTCTAAATTTTTCTGTCAAATTAAAGTGAAATACGCATATACGCATATACTGTTAAAGTTTTCTTGTTTCTTGCGGTGATATGCCTTTCTTATATATTGCTACAGATGTGTGCAGAAAATCTATTGAATTTTCTTTACATTTATACGGAAACTTTTGTAAGCCATCTCTATAGCACATATAGATTTATATATCAGTTGAAAATGTGTAGAAATTTCACGACTATTCGATGGCTATTGACGAATGGTAAAGTTGGAAATCTCCACCTGGTGGCAAAAAAAACAACCCTCTAAGTTGGACAAATTTTTGTCAGCTGACTGTTATTAGGGTTACTGTATACACACTCACACCAAAACAGCCTCTAAGAGGGGTTTGGCAGATGCGTACCAAGGTGAAAAACCAGTAAATTTAAATTTTTTCCATGTTTATGGGATTTCGCTTTATAAACATTCGAAATGATTGACTTTTCGCTGCAAAATTGTAAATTTCCATAGAAGAAATGAAAGAAATAGGGAAATTTACCATTGAAAACCACAATTTCGCGCACACACACTTCCATATCAAAGAAAAACACGTACTAGAATTGTGGAAGGGAACCGACAGATCTTTTTCCGATTCTTCACATATTCGCACTAACACACTTCAAAAACGCAATTTGATAGCAATTCTCAATAGTACAAAAACAGGCGAACTAGTACATAAACAGGCGATTTTTGTGAGGTTAAATTACAATTTCTAGTACAGAAACGACCGAATTAGACGTATCTGTCAAACCCTAGGTAGAGAGTGTTGTGTATATAGTGACCCTAACTGTTATATGGCGGTTTGTGTGTAATTTTGTGATTTGGAGCACGGGAAGTTTTCGATTCTTTCTTAATTTCAATATGAAAGACATAATATAAATTTATGAAGATCGGTGCGGTTGATAGTAAGGTTTTCATTTCCGATTCTGCATTCCGTAAATGTTAGACTCAAACCCGCACAACGAAGTCAGAAAATCAAAAATTTTTCTTTATGAACGGGCGGTATAAACTTCGAAATAGCATCACAAATGTTTAATATTCCGGAAAAAAAGATATATGGAATAATTTTTAAATTATTTAAAAGGATCATAAACCGTTTTTTCGTTACTTTTTTCTTTCATTTTGGTGCTTGAAATTGGTTTCTGAAAAAAATAAATTTTGTTTTTGATATGTTGTGATACGTTTGTCCTTGTTATTTAATTATGAGGCTCATTTAAATTCACCTTAAGCGATATTTTGGAGTAAAACACTTTTATTCGAGCTCAATCTCAATTTTCTATGAAAATCACCAGCAACTGTCAGTTTCTGTCTATCTTAGAAGGTTCCGAAATTTGACACCAGAGCACATGGTATATTCGTCAATGATCAGCCTGCTGGGGAGCTAGAGAAGCTATTGACGAATGGTTAAGTTGGAAATCTCCACCTGGTGGCAAAAAAACAACCCTTTAAGATAGACAAATTTTTGTCAGCTGATTGTTATATGGCGGTTCGTGTGTAATTTTGTGATTTGGAGCTCGGGAAGTTTTCGATTCTTTCTTAATTTCATTATGAAAGTCATAATACAAATTGATGACGATCGGTGCGGTTGATAGTAAGGTATTCATTTCCGGTTCTACATTCCGAAAATATTAGACTCAAACCCGCACAACGAAGTCAGAAAATGAACAATTTTTCTTTATGAACGGGCGGTATAAGCTTCGAAATAACTTCACAAATGTTGAATATTCCGAGAAAAAGAAATATGGAATAATTTTTAAATTATTTAAAAGGAACATAACTCGTCTTTTCGTTACATTTTTCTTTCATTTTGGTGCTTGAAATTGGTTTCTGAAAAAAATAAATTTTGTTTTTGATATGTTATGATACGTTTGTCCTTCTTATTTAATTATGAGGTTCATTTAAATTCACTTCAAGCGATATTTTGGAGGAAAACACTTTTATTCGAGCTCAATCTCAATTTTGTATGAAAATCACATGCAACTGTCAGTTTCTGTATATCTTATAGGGTTCCGAAATTTGCCACCAGAGCACATGGTATATACGTCAATTGATTTGACATAAGGTCAAGCAAATTGGGATACATATTGGTGTTTTGTAATGATAGTTTGTGTTGTTATTATTCAAGATGTGGTTTAAGTAGAAAGTGTGTTTCGATATGCTTAATGAGTTAACAATTTATTGAATTGTTGTGGTAATGTTTAAATTGTATATAATTATTTTGTGGTACAAACCTGGCCTTATATATATATAATGTACGAGGGGTAATCCCAGAAATACTCGACCTGACGTATAGAGGGCGGTTATTATTTGAAAAAAATAATATGGTAGAAAGACTATCCTTATAAAGCTCAGATCTCAAACAAGAAAGCTCTTCAATAGGGTTAAAAAAACTGGTGAGTGGGAATCGTACAAAAGGGCTCTAACAGAGTACAACCACGAAATTAGACGTGCAAAGAGAAATTCGTGGAAATTGTTCTGCCAGGGTATAAACGATTTACCCAGCAGCGCAAGAGTACACAAAATATTTTCTAAAGCATACACTAATAAAATGGGCTTATTAGAGAAACCCTATGGCTCGATTACCGAAAATGGGAAACAGACGTTAGAACTTTTAGCACAAACTCATTTCCCAGGATCCTCAACCATAGAACCAAGCAATGAAGAACGGTACACTGTCCCAAAGCCGAGCAGACCAACCATATTGGACTGGAAAAACTGAGCTAAGATCTTCACTGCCAACAAGGTTAAATGGTCTATACGTAGTTTTAAACCATTTAAATCTCCTGGAGAAGACAGAATATTTCCCGCTTTACTACAAAGAGGAATGGACCACCTTCTACCAACACTGATATCCATATTTAGAGCAAGCCACGCATGGGGTTACATACCCATATCCTGGCGTAACGTTAAGGTGATATACATACCAAAAACAGGGCGCCGCTCGAGCAATAATCTTAAGTCGTATCGTCCTATCAGCTTAACGTCATTTCTCTTAAAAACTATGGAAAAGATTATTGATAGGCATATCAGAGATGGGGCTTTAAAATCTCAACCCTTACACTCCAATCAATATGCATATCAACCGGGGAAGTCTACAACCCACGCTTTACAAAACCTAGTCACGAAAATCGAGAAATCGATTACGGACAAGGAAATAGCTGTGGGTTGCTTCTTAGATATCGAAGGGGCCTTTGACAATACTGCCTACGAAACTATCTACTCTGCTGCACAAAAGCGTGGTATTGATCCAAAAACCTGCAGTTGGATCAAGGCCATGCTAGAACGCAGGAAAATAACTTCGACACTAGCCGACTCAACAGTCACAGTCACAGCTGCGAAAGGTTGTCCGCAGGGTGGGGTACTATCACCCATCCTCTGGTGCTTAGTAGTGGACGACCTTCTTGAAGACCTAACTAATTCCGGAGCCACGGTACAGGGTTACGCTGACGACCTTGCCATCCTTGTTAGAGGTAAATTTGAAGAGACGGTGACTGATCTAGTTCAGAATACCCTAAACCAGGTAGCAACCTGGTGCACTAAAGCAGGATTGGGTATCAACCCAAAGGAAAGCACAATTATTGCATTCACCAAAAGGAGGTGTAAGGACAAGCTAGCTAAGCCTACTCTTTTTGGAGAATCAATAGAGTATTCTAGTGAGGTAAAGTTCCTGGGTATTATCCTGGATGAAAAGCTCACCTGGAATGGTCATTTGGACAAAGTTCTTGAAAGGGCCAGAATCTCTCTCTGGACCTGCAGGAGCCTTCTCGGTAAAAACTGGGGACTGAGTCCAAAACTAACCTACTGGATGTATACCGTCGTTGCTAGGCCCATTCTAACTTATGCGGCATCCGTCTGGTGGAAGAAAACAAAGCAGAAAACTGCTCAGCTCAAGCTGACTAAATTACAAAGACTGGCATGCCTGGGTATTACTGGGGCGATGCGCACCACTCCCACAGCTGCCTTAGAGGTGCTTCTCAACCTAGCACCCCTACACTTAGAAATACAGAAAGAAGCTAGATTCACCACACACAAACTTTCGAGATCGGAGGACGAGTCAGAGCGCAAAATAGCTTGCCCAACTCTCTCCGCGGAACTCAACAAGGACCCGATACTAGCGATACCTCTTTCTGACTCAATGGTACCGAAATTTAATTTCACAAAGCCATTCAAAGTTGTCCTTCCTGAAAGGGAGGATTGGGCCACAAACAAACCCACTCCAAAACCAGGATCCATAATCTGGTACACAGACGGTTCTAAAACGGATCAAGGTGTAGGAGCAGGAGTTTATGGAGTGCGCCAAAATGTGAAATTCTACTGTAGCATGCACATAACATCTACTGTTGTTCAGGCGGAGACTCATGCTATTGAACTATGCATTAAAGAAAAAAAAAGACGGGGCTACAAAAACCAACAAATATATATTCTCTCGGACAGCAAGGCAGCAATAATGGCACTTCAGTCCGTTCAAATCCACTCCAAACTTGTTTGGAATTGCCTCCAATGCCTGATTGAACTCGGAAATAAGAACAGAGTTAGTCTCATTTGGATTCCGGGACACAGCGGCTATGTAGGTAATGAAATGGCCGACTTAATGGCTAGAAAAGGTTCAGAAGCTGACTTCATGGGACCATATCCATTCTGTGCGATACCATTAAGCACAGCCAAAATGAACATCCGAATGTGGCAAAAATCGCAAAGTGCCATTCACTGGGACTTGGTACCGGGCAACAGGCACTCAAAGCTTTTTATGCCAAAACACTCGGAAAAAAAGAACATCTGATTATCTAAAATTAAGCAGATATCAGACCCGAACCTTAGTGGGAGCTTTGACTGGACATTGTCACATGAGGAAGCATCTCAATAGGATTGGTCTCTCTGAGACTAAAATTTGCAGAATATGCAATGACGAAGACGAAACACCAGAGCATATCCTCTGTGAATGTGAGGGTTTAACTCGCAAAAGGCTTCGTCACTTCGGTCAGGGTTTCGTGGACCCATCGGAATTCCTGACCATTCCTCTTCGCAAAATACTAGGCTTCATTGAAAGCGCAGGGATCGAAGAGGAATCATAATCAAACCGGGGGGACGTCACAATAAGCCCAACTGAGGCTGCAGTGACAGGGGTTAACCATACCAACCCCTATTTCCAAATCTATCTTTCTATCCTTATAAAGCTTGAAGTTCTGGCGAAACAAAATCGAACGAAAAGGTACCTTCGAAGTAGAATGAAATAAATTTTACAGTTCGCTACTAGATGTCAGTGATATAAAAGCGCGCGAAATTGGGAAAAAAATTAAAATATTAGCAAGAAATTGCAAGTCCGACACATAAAACAAAATAACACACACACAAAATTTCCCCAGCATAAACGAAATGAACTGAAAGCGAGCGGTTGAAAATTTCGAATTATCAAATATTTCACTAGTCATAAATACCATAAACGAAAACAAGCACCATCTAAAAGTGACTGCTGTAAATGTCCATTCCACCCATGGACAAAGTACTGAAAAACGAATAAAATATTTGATCGACCGTACGCTGTCCGCCGTACGCCGTACGCAAAATCGTTTGAAGGCGCGTAGCTCCCAAACCCGTTGAGATATTAAATTGAAATTTTTATGGTGAGTAGATTGGGTAAATCCCTACGACTGGTATATTTTTGAGGGATGGGGGTACAAGGGGAGACGCGAGGGGGGCGTTTTAGACGAAAAATTTTGGTTTCTAGATCTCAGGAACCACTTATGCTAGGAAGCTGAAACTGGGAACTTATGTAGTACTATGATAATGGACTCAATTGCAAAAAAAATGGTCGATATTGGTTAAGGGGTGTGGAAGTGGGGGGGGAAAACAATGAGTCTTTTACGCATGAAAGCCGGGATTGAAACATTCTAAAATCGATATCTCCTGAACAATTGATGTCAGAAGATTGAAACTTTGTTGTTGTCCTTAGGGATACTTCAAGATTAGATGAGGGCTAAAATTTTAAAGAAGGGTGGTGGGGGGTGAAAAACTTTGGATTACAATATCTTCCGAACCAATTATACCAGGAAGATAAAATTTAGTTTCTGTATATGGGATCACAAGAAGAGTCTACCAAACCTAAATTTTTTGAGGGGGGAGGTGGAGCACGAAAGTGGGGGGATAGCAATTTCTCAAAAAATGTCATTTTTATATCTCAGAAACCGTGTCAGATATGATCTTGAAAATTTTACAGGAGTTGGGGTCGGTAAACTTCTAGTAGGGAAAAAAATTTTGGTGGTGTGGGTGTTGGGCGTGATGGTGAAAGGGGGAAGAAAGGAAAACATTCTGATTTTTATTTCTCGAAAACCATAATGAATAGAAAGCTAAAAATTTAGGATTATATAGAACCACTATGGAGACATCCCAGAAAAATAAAATTTTTGATAGGGGTATCAAGGTACGGGATAGTGGGGTGGTTTTTTATATCTCAGAAACGGCTTATGCTAGAAAGTTGAAGCTTAGTACGTATATGTAGGTGTACTATTAGAGTAATTAAAGCAAAAAAAAAGTTCAGATTTTTATTGGCGTTCAGAGGTTGAGTAAAAAAATGTCCGTGAATCCACATTTTCACAAATTTCGTTAAAACTTTTAGACATGTCGAGCTATCAAAGTAATTTTACTTCTGCAGGCTATTTATATAAGCGCCTACTAACGATCTTCAATATTTTTCGATATCCAACCCCTAAGGGGGTGTAAAGTGGTTGTGTACATATTCATGAATTCTGATATATTTCTAAGGTATATTGAGATTTGGAATTCACGTTTACTTCTATAAGCTTTAAACGTAGTGGAGGAAAACCCCGATTTAAGTATTTTTCTCTATTAAACCCCCTGGGGTATTGTTCAAGATTTCACTGATTCCGAAAATCTCTTAGGTTTAATGTGATCGAATTCGCTTTTACTACTATGAATTATTCGATTGATAAAAAAAATACGTAAATAAATAAAAAAAATCTGCCAACAGTCTGGGCGCAACTTTATTATTTTATGGGTATAAGTCTGAAACGTGTTTAATGATGAGATGCAGTGTAGGTTACTATGCGACTGACAACCTAAGAAATAACCAGGAGGCTATTTGGAACGTTATTTTTTAGGTTGTCAGTCGCATAGTAACCTACACTGCATCTCATCATTAAACACGTTTCGGACTTCTACCCATAAAATAATAAAGTTGCGCCCAGACTGTTGGCAGATTTTTTACTTTATTATTTCAATAATACAGTATTGTTATCGATTTTTAAAAAAAAAAATTTGCTACCCTCAAATTTTTTTTTTCACGTTTCATGACGAGTAGACACGAAAAAAGCAAAAAAAAATTTCAGTCCGTCTGTCCGCCATACGCCGTACGCCATACGTCGACCGCTGTACGCAAAATCGTTTGAAGGCTCGTAGCTCCCAAACCCTTTGATGTATTAAATTGAAATTTTTTTTATGAATAGACTGGGTAGGCTCCTTGAAGTGGCCAATTTGGTGGGGTGGGGTGTGAGGGGGGAGGAGGGGGAAGTGTTTTCGACGGAAAATTTTGGTTTCCAGATGTTAGCAACTGCTTATGCTAGGAAGCTGAAATTTGGAATTTATATAGAACTTCAGTAGTGGACCCATTTGCAAAAAAATTGTTAATATAGGTGAAGGGGTTTGGGAGTGGGGAGAAAAATAATGCACCCGAAACGCAAAAAAGGTGAGATCGACACATTTATCTCCTAAACGGTCAATGTCACAAAATTGAAACTTATCGAATATCTGTAGGTATACTAGGAAAATAGATCGGAAACAAAAATTTGAGTGGGATATCTCACGAATCAATTACACTAGACAAATAAAATGCGGTTTCTGTATAAAGGTTGACAAATGAAGTTTGCTGAAAGCAACATTTTTTAAGGGGGCGGTGGAGCATGAAAGTGGAGGGGATAAGAATTTTTCAAAAAAATCACGTCCCATATCTCAAGAACAGTGTAAGATAGATGCTTAAAATTTTTACGAAAAGTAGGTCTAATAGACCCTTAGCAGAAAACAAAATTTTGGAAGTGTGGGTGTAGGGGGTGAGGGTGGGAGGGGGTGAAAAGGAAAAAGTTCCGATTTTAATATCTCGACAACCTATAATGATATAAAGCTGAAACTTGGTATTTAGATAGAGCTATATTAGTAACATCTTGGAAAAATATAATTTTTTATAGGGGTAGTATGGTACGGGGTTGGGGGGTGTTTTTCCTATCTATAGAACGGCTTATGCTACAAAGTTTAAACTCGGTACGTTTATGTAAATGAACTAGAAAACTAATTTAAATAAAAAAAAATTCAAATATCCATTGGCATTCGGAGGGGATGCAAAAAAAATTATCGGTGAAAATGGAGTGCATATATTTTCACGGTTTTCGTCATATCCAAATATTGAATTCATTTTTATTCTACGGCTTCTTCATATAAATACCTAGAAAGTGTTTTCAGAATTTTTTAAAATTCGACCCCTAAGGGGGTGCAAAGGGGGTTGTAACCTTTTCACGAATTCTGGTTGGTTGGTTGGTTTACGTGGTGGCCGGCCTACCGAAAAAACAGGGCCCAATTAGCACATGAAGCGCCGTTTTGATACCACAACTCGTTTAACCTGGTCGTTAAGGGCTGATGAAGTATATGTATAGTTTAACAGAGACCTGGGGCTTGAATGGATTATCATATCCATCCGGAGCTGTTCAAGAAGGTAATCAGTTCTCCTATCTTGTTTTTCGAGATCTCATCGAAGTTATTGAAGAAGGGTTTGCCTAGTGCGCGAAGTCTGGCTCGAGCTAGGGCGGGACACTCGCAAAGAAGGTGAATAACAGTTTCCCTCTTATTTGCATCCCCACAACTGCGGCAATTGACGTTAAAGGGAATACCTAGTCTGGCCGCGTGGTCGCCGATCGGCCAGTAACCCGTGCTGACTGCCGTGACTCTGGAGACGTCCACACAGCTCCTGCTCAGGAGTTCGTCTGTTCTGCTCCGGGAGTAGGATGGCCACATCTTCCTAGATATGACGCAGTTGGTCAGTCCTCTCCATCTGGAGTTTGCATTTGTGAGAAAGTGGGTGGATATTTGGCGCTTAACAGTCCCTAGTGGGACCTGAACGGATTCTTCGAGAGAGCCCTGAAGAGCAGAACCTTGCCTAGCTAATTCGTCTGCTCGCTCGTTACCCTCTATCTTGCTGTGGCCTGGGACCCAAAGCAGAGTAACTTTGACACGAATTCTACTATATTCCCACGTTTTATCAGATATCGCATATCTTTTCACTTTCACTTGCTTGCGTAATAATCGCCTAAAACTTGTTTTTAAGTTTTTTCCTTTTTCAGCCCCTAAGAGGGTATAAACGGGTTGAACACGTTTTCACGAGTTCCGTCATTTCTTTTAGAAGTAATAAGAAATTAAATTGGTTCCTACTTTCTCGTACTGTCTTCATATTTATTTATTAACTCCTTTCAGGATTTTTGGATATTCAACCTCCAAGTGGGTGTAAGGAGGTTGCATATCTGGTGATATATCGAATTCATTTTTACTTCCTAAGGTTTCCTATATAAAGAAGCCAAAAAGTCAATTTCAGTATTTTAGATATTCAATCCTAATGGGTGTGGCTTTTCAAAGTTTCGACATATTTCTTAGGTTCGATGAGATATTAGATCGCTTTTCATTACCACAGACTTTTTATATAATCGCCTACAAACCTATTTCTCAATTTTTCGATATTCAACCCCCAAGGGTTTGTATATGTTTTCACAATTTTTGACATTCCTTAGTTCTGATGAGATATAAAATTGATTATTACGAATTTTTCGAATTTCCAGAACCAAGGAGGTGTGAAGGGTTTGCTTACGTTTTCACAAATTTTTCAAAATCCGTCTTGTCTCATGAGATATCAAGTTGCTTCTTATGAAATCGTCTAAAAACCTGTTTCAGAATTTTTTCGAAATTCAAACCCCCAGTGGAAGTAATGGGTTTGTATACGTTTTAACAATTCGTCATATCACTTAATTTTGATAAGGCAACAAATTCGTTTTTGCTTCTATTGGCTTTTAGTGTACATAATATACTGAAATTCGAATAGTCTACACGGACTTTTTCAATGTTTAATCGGCTAAAAATCTCTATTTAATAACAAAAATAATTTTCCAAGAAATCTAATAATCTCGAAGCAACTCATGATACACTCCGACTTTGACCGCTCACGAACTTTGTCCCGAAAAATAATTAAGTCTCGCCCAGACCATTGGCAGATTTTTTATATGGTATTTGACAGTTCATTTCTTTTCGGTCGGAACACAATAATAGGCTTTAGTTTGAAGTTTGAAGACGCTACGTTGTTTAGTCTTTGTTTGGCTATTGACGGCTCAATAGCGAACACTCTCAGTGAATTTTGAAACATGGAAAAAAGTCTGCCGACAGTCTGGGCGCTGAGATGCGATGTAGGTTACTATGCAACCCACTAACAACCGATTTGGGTTGGTTGAAAGGTTGAATATTTAAAAATCCTGAAATTTACTTTCGGCAAATTTACAGGAAAAAATTAATTTCGATATCTCATCAGATCTAAGAAATATGTAGGAATTTGTGAAAATGTGTGCAACTCTTTTACACTACCGCGGGAGGTGGATATCAAAAAATACTAAAATCGGTTTGTAGACAATAGCCTAATAATAATATAAAAACTCTGCAGAAGTTGTAGCCAATTTGATATCTCATCAAACCTAAGGAGATACATATATATGCAACCCACTTGCACCCACTTGATTGTTGAATATTCAAAAATCCTGAAATTATTTTCGAGATAAATATAAAGAAAGCCCGAGGAAGTAAAAACCAATTTGATGTCTATCAGTCCTAGGAGGTATGACTGAAAACGTGTCCAACCCTTTTATACGCTCTTAGGGGTTGAACGAAACCCTTGACAACATATTTTTTTCAATTATAAAACAATACCGGGGAAGGCAAAAGTACTTCGATATCTAATCAGACCTGAATTATATGGCTGAATTCGTGAAAATGTACACAGCCCCTTTACACACCCCTAGGGGTTGAATTTTAAAAAACACCGAAAAGCTTTCTAGTCGTTTATATGAAGAATCCCGGGAAAAAAAATTACTGCAATATATTAGAAGACCTAAAAGATATGACGAAATTCGTGAAAATACATATATGCATTTCATTTTCACTTGAAATTTGTTTTGCCCCCATTACGTACATCAATTGATATTTGATATTTTTTTCTATCTTAATTTTACTTTTCGAATTGTTATATATATACTCACCAAGTTTCAGCTTTCCAGCATAAGCCATTCTATAGATAGAAAAAACACCTCCCACCCCGTACCATACAATCACTATAAAAAATTATATTTTTCTAACTTGCTACTACTATAGCTCTATCTAAATACTAAGGTTTAAAGGTTTAGCTACCCATTATGTGTTCTTGAGATATAGAAATCTGAACTTTTATGAGATTTGGAGTGTGGACAACTTTTCATCCGACCACTGTCCGGTCATCCTCTTGCTCGGAGAGGAAGACTTTGGCCTAGACAAAATTATTAGACATCGTGTTCTGATAAACGTCGAGCGGGTGGAAACCGCAGATGAAATTGTTAGAGTAGTTGAAAACCTTCAAAACCGCATTGCGAAGTCGATTGAGTCGGTTACTATATACAGTAGAGTCCGTTTATAATAGCGTTGAAGGGAAATCGCTATTAGGTCATACTAACCGGACGTCATATAAAGCAGACGTTGAATGTGCATGAAAAATTTAGGTCCAATGACTACGTTGGGGAAAACAATTTATGTGCAAAGTGCAACACTAGACGAACAATTTGCCACTAAAAAAAAACGTCCCAGAAAATAATTTATAGCAAAGATGAGGAGTGTGAGTCCATATGAAAAACAATGGACAATGAACGTCATAATAACCAAACTAATTTATAAGAAAAAAACACATTATTATTAGGAAAATGCGTCATTACAAACGGTTTGTCATATTAACCGAAGTCAAATGCATGCTTTTTATATGAAAACCAAACTTCTTGGCGCAGTTGTGTCATACAAAACGGCTTGTCACTATAAGCGAAGTCATAACAAGCGAATCTCACTGTACATCCATTACGATCGACAACCCGAAGGGCTCTTTTCCGAGGGAGACTCGGGCTCTCAAAAGAGATCGAAATCTCTTGCGAAGGCGTTATCGACGAACACAGGATCCGAACCTGAGAAGGGAGTGTAACAAACTAAATGAGAAAGTTCGGTACGTTATTAATGATCTATATAATGATCGTTGGCAGACTATGAAGACTACCAAAAGTACTTAGAAACAAAACTTCAAGCTTCAAGAGTGAGTTCGCTCCATTGCCCCAACGGCGTAGTTTACTTAGAGTCAAAAAAGGCAGAATCAGGAGGCTGTAATTACCATATATCTCACCAGAACTTAAGGAAGTTATTTTACCACATACACATCAATATTTCGAGAGAGAACAAAACCGGTAAGAACCCTTTACCTATCGCCTTGCTCCCGCTTTGCCTTGCAATTATTAAAAAAACACGCACAGAACCACCCTCCCCCCACTCGACCCTGTCTTCCCGGATGAAGTCAAAACTATTTCGGCTGGGCACGTGGAGAACCTGGGCCATGTAGTTACCGCACATATCCATCATGCAGTTAGTGGTAATTATTATGGTGACTACTGTGCGAAAAATTGCATATGTAGTGATGATTCCAAAAGCTGGTCAGAGCGGCCTCTTTCCACAAAATTATCGCCTGATTAGTCTTCTGCCTCCACTTGCAAAAGTAGCAGAGAAAGCAGTTACTGGCGAAAACATCCATCCTGATGAGCAATGCGGTTTTCGAGCGGACCACTCGACAACATCCCAATGGGTCTGGATTGTTGAACACATCACAGAGGGATTTGACAAAAATCAATATACGGAGACAATTTTCTTGGATGTCGAAAAGGCCTTCGACCAAGTCTGGCATAATGGACTGCTGTTCAAACATATTGAACATCATTTCCAATCAAATTGGTGCGATTAATCAGATCTTACTTGAACGAAAGATCGTTCAAGGTATTGCTGAACGAGAAGAGATCGACACTGAAGGCCATTGAAGCTGGTGTGCCTCAGGGTTCAACTTTGTGTCCTCTGCTGTTCTCTGTCTTTATGGCAGATGCACCAAGGACGGAGCGCACTATCTCTGCTTTTTACACAGACGATACTGCATTCATGGTTCAGTCTTGGAACCCGACTGTAATTACAAGAGAATTACAAACGGCTGCCATGAAACTTGAAGACAAGTTCAAGCTGTAGAGGATTAACGTTAACCCCGCCAAGAGTGAGGCCATACTCGTTGCGAAGCGAACTAAACCACTTCAATCACATGTATCCATCTTGGGTGATGAAATCGCCTGGAAGCCAGTCGTCATGTAACAACTCCTTAAAATGTGCAGCCACTTAAAGGGGTACACCCGTCCACCCACAAAAAAATCCAAGTTAATAGCTCAAAGAGTTTTGGAGCTACGAGCCTTCAAAAGATTTTGCAACTTTGCGTACGGCGTACAGACAGACTGATTTTTTTTTTTTGCTTTTTTGGTGTCTATTGGTCATGAAACTTAAAACAAATTTTTTTTTTTTAAATCGATAACAATACTTTATTATGTAGTATAACAACAGAAAAGACAAATAATCAAATGCCCTTATGGCACTACTCGATTTGTATGCACCACTTGATTTGTATGCTTCTCTGGCAACACCAACAATAACAAAGACTGGAAAAACAAAAGGCAGTCAAAGAAAAGTAAGTGGTGTTTAAACTTCATGATTAAAAAAAAATAAAGTAAAAAGTTCGGTTAGGTTTTTTTTGAAATCGAGATAGCATACTAAAATTATTAAAATAATAAAGTAAAATTGATCATCGTTATGTGTGTGATACATTACTTACAGTTGAAAGGTCTCACTCCAACCAACATCAAAGTCCAACTAGATTCTACTCTGGGAGAGTCTGCTCCTTCGCTTGAAACGTACGAGCTGCCAAGACGAAAATCGCAGTGATCGACCAATGAGGAGATCACGCCAGAAATGGTGAACAAAATCCATAAAATGGTATTGGATGACCGTCGACTGAAAGTGCGCGAGCTATCAGACAAGTTACACATTTTAAAAAGTGCTGTACATGGCATACTGACTGAAAATTTGGACATAAGAAAGATGTACGCAACCACGCAGAACCACTGATGCTCTTCGATTTTTTTAACCCCGATCCCTTGACATCGCAAGTTAATTTTTTGATATGTTTTGAAAAACAGTATAATATACAATAAGTAAAAAATTAAAAAAAAATTGAAGATATGCATTTTAAAATATTCAAGGTTAAAGGACAAAATCGTGATCCTTGAAAAAAAATTTCAAGGATAATTTTTATTCCTATTTTTTTTATATTGCGACAACCTTTCCCTTTAAAATAAGCCCAATTTTATTATTCTAGGATAACAATTACCAGAGATATGAATTTTCAAAGAGAACTCGGACACCATTTTTGCGACTACATAACATACTATAACTAACAAAAAAAATGAGATAGAAACAAAAAATTGAATTTCAATTATTTTCTTCAAGTACAAAACCTTCAAAAGAATCGGAGATGGTAAGGTCACAACTTTGGCGATTCTTGATGGAATAACCCGATTGTACATAGCAGTTACATATTTTGAATTTATCATACTGTATTTACTTCGGGTTGGGGTAATTAAATTTATTTTGTTTATACTTTTCACATAACCCTTCGTCACAAAACTTAACTACAAGGTAAAAAAAATTTTGAATCTTGAATATTTATTTCTTATCTTCTATCAAACCCATTCAGTATGCTGGTATAGTGCTGAATTTGTTTGAATAAATCGAATTATCATTATTTTCAAAACGTTTCCTCTGAAACTTCTTTGTATGCTACCAGCAGCATTAAAATCGTTAGATTATGTTATTCAACTAGAAGAACCCCATAAGGTTTATCTCTCTGTCGTCGTCATTACACAACCTGGCATTTTCCAATATTTTTATAGATTATTCTGCGATCCTTCTATAGTTCGAAATATTTTCACAAAAAAAGTAATTCGTATCGGTTTCACTTCATCAGATCTCACTTCCTGTTTCACGTTCTGTCCTTTCTGGAATTAAATCAATTAAATCAACTCCTTATCAAAATGTTTTTTTCACTTAATCGAATTATATTCTTAATTCTCTCCATATGGCAATTTTGCCATAAATTTATCAGATTTAGTCCGGAGGATTTACGATATTATCATGTTTATGACTAAAGCAAAAAGATTTCCGTGACTTCGTTTATGACTCTATGGACATCGAGTGAGTATAATTTCTTAGAAGGAAAAAATTGAAATGAAAAGTGGAAAAGTCATGACCGTTTAAGAGGAGAAATATATCATTTATAAAGCTGCCAAGCAGAATCCATTCATGGTATACGCGGATGAACGTTTAATCCATTTAAGTCTGCAGTCCGTATACTTATTTTCTTTTATCTGCTTAAGATATTCGTATTTGCACAAAGTGCACGGAGCTAGGTAGACACTCGTATGTACTTATAATTATTTTAATAGACGCGTGATATTCTGTGCTTGAACTAATGGGAGCAGCTTTACTAATTGTATTTTGGGTTTTCTTGACCTACACTGATTCATAGGGCTGAGATTGATATTAATATTAATAATTTTACCCTTATTTTGGAATTCGGGTGCGGAAAGTGAACTGCAATTTACTCAATTTTGAATTATTGAAAACGCGTGAACGATTCACTTTCTCGAAAACTTGACAGGTCAAATCTGCAATGAAATAGTCGCGTTTCTAAAGTTTCTATTCATTTGGCAGTAAATAAAGATAAATTTGAGATGGTTCATCTCTTACATTTACAGAATTATCATTTTTGACATATTTCTGCCTTAAAATATGATTTCAAACACCCGGAAGACGTCTTTAAAGTACATCCAACTCTGTTTTTACACGCTAGATACGTCCCAACCAAAACCGTGTATAAAAAAACCGTGTAAAAAAAGACATGCTACTCATAGTAAAATCGTAGATGTTTTCCACGTGCAAAAAAAATTAAGGAAAACCCATATTATGTTAATTCTATAAAATATAATTCATTTATTAAATAAACAACATTCAATGTTTCAAATTCGTCAGTAAAAATTCAAAATTTTAATGAAATATAAAGCTTATTAACTATCATTACTCAAAATAGGCGGGCACGTTTATTTTTGACTGGATTGCTTTCATCGCTTGATATTTCTAACACGTTTAATGAGCTTGAATCTTTTAAAGAATTCCGTTAATAACGTCCTCTGATGTTAGTTTACTTTTTATAAAGAAATCTGTTATCAGATTCCTTTTTTTTGGTTTTTCAAGTTGCTTATACAGTTCTTGGTACGCAGCGGTACAAACCTGCAGATTACGTTGAAACTTTAATGCTCTTTCTACGTCGGTATCATGAGTGAGAAAATGATGTGCCATACTTGTAGCAAAACTCAAACCCTTGCGAATTAAACCAGCTTTTAGTTGATTAACTTCACCTTCATTTTCATCATTAGGTTCCTCAATATTATTGTTATCTGTTGTCATTTCGATCAGATCCTCCTCATCCAAAGGTTTCCCAGTCATCGGTTCATCGATATCAGCGGCATGCATGTTGCCAAAGCCTTCACCACCAATTGCGTATGATAGAGTTATAATTTCAGAGCACAAAACTGATGTTTATATAACAGAATTTTCACTGTTGACGCATTCTGTTAAAATTTTTCTCCAACAAGCATTAAGGGTAGATATACGGAGTTGTTTTATGGCAAAGGAAGCATTTGCAACACAATCAATTATCGTTTAATTTTTCCATGCTTCTACGATCGCCATGTTTTCTTCCTCGACTGAATCCAAAATATATTTAAATGCTTGCTTAACACTTTGACTGCCGCGTCACCCGTATTCGGGTGACAGTAAAAGTTCTCATCGGGCCGTGTCACCCGTATTCGGGTGACACTTATTTGACTACTTACAGGGGATCTTCGAAAATATTTGGACAAATATTCCACAGTAAATAATAAAACTATTACATTATTATAAAAATGTTTTATTTAAAAAATTATTTGCAGTGTAAAACATTAAAACATTCTCTGCAAAATTGAGGTTGATCAGGAAACCCTGGACAAAAAGTTGTTGGTTTTTTCAGATGTTCTCGTGCCTTTGATCGGTCCATTTCGTATCTTTTATTTGAGTAACATCGGTTGCATGCGCGTCTAATGTTTTTTCCAAAATTATTTTTGCGAACGGCGATATAATGCCTTCTTTGTGGAACAGAAGGCTTGGTTATATCTTCAGGCAGTCCTAATAATCAAGCTATCAATTCTCTAAATCTTCTAATATTTACAGTTTTCTTTGTCACAATTTTGTAAAGCACCAAAGCGTTTACAACTGAAATTCCCAGCAGAAGTTGAGAGTTTTCGATACCATTTGATCCCTTTTCTAATCGCCGTGGCATAAGAAACCATTTGGTCTGAATAATCTATACCACGCTTCCTACAGCGGCACGGGTGGCCTGACGGAGATTTTATTGCAAATACGCGTGGCAGTCAAAGTGTTAATGTAATACATTTTGAATCCAATGGCTGAATCAAGGATGTGGTATTAGGCGGCAAAAATACTAATTGGATATTTGGATGGTCTCGTACAGGATGACTGGAAGCATTATCGACGAGTAAAATTACTTTAAATTTAAGACCTTTTTGTTCTATATATTTCTTGAAGCATTTTCATCTGCTGATGCTAGTTCAACTTTTATTTTCACATTGTGGAATGCATTTCTTTTTATGAACCCTGTTAGCCATCCCTCACTTGCATTAAATATCACTTTCTTGTTTGCCTCAAGACTTGTTGATGGCTCAACTTCCTGCTGTCGTTTGTATATTCTAAATGCTTTTTATACTCTAGATGAAATCATATAGAGTATTATAAGTTTAATCCAGCCCAAAAGTTTGTAACGCATAGAACCAAGCCTCGGACGAAAAAAAGTTATATGTTATTTTTTGTTTATTTGTGCCCAAAAACCTCAAATCCGCTTGACGTCCGTCCGTCCGTCCGTCCGTCTGTCCGTGAACACGATAACTCAAGAACGCCTTCACCTAGGATCTTGAAATTTTGAATCTGGGTGTTTGGTTGAATTTGTAAGGCTAAGTTCGTTAACGGGCAAAATCGTCCTACTCCTTTGGGTAGCTGCCATACAAAATGTCCTTAAAACACGTGTTCAAGAATATTGACCAATAACTTCGGAACGCCTAAAGCTACGACTTTGAAACTTTGTATGTGTTACTTTTTTAATAGTTGGAGCTAAATGTATGATTATGAAGAAAATCCTGTTAGTCCTTCCTGTAGCTGCCATACAAATATCCTGTCAAAATGTATTCACTTAATTTACGAAACTCACTATAACTCAAGTAATCTTTTAGCTACGAAATCGAAATCTTGTACAAATTAGTTTTGAGTGAAACCAAAGTTCGAGTTTACTGGTCAGCGAAATCCTTTTACTCTTTCTGGTAGCTGCCATACAAAATATCCTTAAAACAGGTGTTCAAGAATATTGGTTGATAACTTTAGAAGGGTTTAAGCTACGACTTTGAAATTTTGTATGTATCATTTTTCCAATAGTTGGAGCTAAATATATAATTATGAAGAAAATTCTGTTAGTCCTTCGTGTAGCTGCCATACAAATATCCTGTCAAAATGTATTCACTTAATTTACGAAACTCACTATAACTCAAGTTATCTTTCAGCTACGAATTCGGAATTTTTTACAAATTAGTTTTAAGTAAAAACAAAGCTTGAGTTTACTTGTCAGCGAAATCCTTTTACTCCTTCTGGTAGCTGCTATACAAAATGTCCTTAAAATACGTGTTCAAGAATATTGGCCGATAACTTCAGAAGGGTTTAAGCTACGACATTGAAATTTTGTATGTGTTATTTTTCCAATAGTTGGAGCTAAATGTATGATTATGAAGAAAATCCTATTAGTCCTTCGTGTAGTTGCCATACAAATATCCTGTCAAAACGTCTTCAGTTAATTTACGGAACTTACTATAACTCAAGTAATCTTTTAGCTATGAATTGGAAATTTTGTACAAATTAGTTTTGAAAAAAAACAAAGTTCGAGTTTACTAATCAGCGAAATCCTTTAACTCCTTCTGGTAGCTGCCATACAAAATGTCCCTAAGGCACGTGTTCTTTAAACTACGAATTTGAAATTTTGTACACGTTCATTTTTAAATGATTCCAAGGAAAGGGATAAATATGTAAGAAATCGAGTGAGTCCTTCCTGCACCTCCCATCTGAAAGTCCTTCAAAAAGGACATTTTTTTCCGATGACTTACCGAGTTCCAGATATGAAATTCAACACTGAATATTGTCTTTTAGTTTTGAGTAGCAATCTAATGGGAGTCCTTAATAAAGGACATACAACATGCACACACGTAATTCTACTTTATCCCCAACTACAATATAAATCGAAGTTCAGTATTCATCTAGAGTATTATACGATTGGCTTGCAGCCGATCGTGACTGCAGTATCTTTCTTTTAAAAGTTTTCCATCTATAGGTATTTTTTTGCTGCTGTAAATTTTCGATCCAAATCGCCAAAAGTTATTTCGTTTTCTCTAATAGGGCATTTCGACTGTATGATGATGTATGATTTTTTTTTTTTTGCAATCGTTTTAGATCAAAAAATTCGTGTAAAAAAGTGGTATTTGTTTTTCATCGTGGACCGTGTTATTTCAAAATCGTGTAAAAAAAGACTGTATAAAAGGAGAGTTGGGTGTATATCGATAAAACAGTCTCTGAACAGAATAAGCGTGATTATTAATTACCAACATATTTACATTTCGAAAAAGTCATATAGTAAATTTCAATCGACAAATTTTAAATTATGAAATGTAAATTAAAATCGAAATGCATTGAAGAATTTCAACTTGACATTATTAAGTTCTCCGCAGGAGATACCCTTCAGACTAGAGATGGGTCGTTCACGAGTGAACTGTTCTAAGAGAACACTTCATTGAAGTGAGTGACTGAAGTAGCTCCCACATTTTGGCGAACTGCAGTTCAATTCGACACGTGACAAAAAAATTAAAAACGATGGATATCAATCGCAGGAATATTCAAATAATACGCAAGTGATAAAACTAATTTTTGTCTGCTGAGACGAAATTTTGAGCACCAATTTCAACGCTGAAAGCACTAAATTTTAGAAGGTTTTTCGTGATTTGGTTTTGGGCCATTACATGAAATCGGAAATGCGTTTGTAGGCGATTATATAAAAAGTCTGTGGAAGTACAAACCAATCTAATATCTCATCAATCCTAAGAAATATGTCGAAAGCCATACGTCCTATTGGAGTTGAATAACAAACATCCTGAAATCTACTTTTTGACGATTATGTAGGAAGCCTTAGGAAGTAAAAATGAATTCGATATCTCATTAGAACTTAGAAATATGTAAGAATTTGTGAAAACATATACAAACCCCTTGCACCCACTTTGGGGTTGAATATCCAAAAATCCTGAAATAAGTTTTTAGATATATATAAAGAAAGCACGAGGAAGTATAAACCAACCCGATGTCTTATCACTACTAAGAGATATGACGGAATTCGTGAAAAAGTGCTCAACCCGTTTTTATCCTCTTAGGGGTTGAAAAAGGAAAAAACCTGAAAACCAGTTTTAGGTGATTATTAAATAAGCCCGGGGAAATAAAAAGTTATTCCATATCTAATCAGACCTGAGGGATACGGCTGAATTCGTGAAAATGTATACATCCCCTTTACACCACCTTGGGGGTCGAATTTCAAGAAATCCCGAAAAGACTTTCTAGGTATTTATATGAAGAATCAGTACAAAAAAAATGAATTCAATATTTGGAAAGACCTAATAGATATGACGAAAATCGTAAAAATATATGTATTCCATTTTCACTGATCATTTTTTTTCCCCACTTCCGAAAGCCAATAGATATTTGAATTTTTTTTAATTAGAATTACTTTTTTAGTTGATTTACATATACATACCAAATTTCAACTTTCTAGCATAGACCGTTCTATAGTTAAGAAAAACACCCCCCACCCCCGTAGCATACTACCCCTATACAAAATTATATTTTTCCAACATGCTACTACTATAGTTCTATCTAAATACTAAGTTTCAGCTTTATATCATTATAGGTTCTCGAGATATCAAAATCGGAACTTTCTACTTTTCACCCTCCCCCACCCTCACCCTCTACACCCTCATCCCTGAAATTTTTTTTTCTGCTGGGGGTCTATTGTCTTCTGGTAAAAATTTTAAGCATCTATCTTACACCGTTCTTAAGATATAAGACGTGATTTTTTAAAAAAATTCTTACCCCCTCCTCTTCCATGCTCCACCACTCCCTAAAAAACTTTTACTTTCAGTAAACTTTATTTGTCAACCTTTATACACAGATCAAATTTCATTTCTCTAGTGCAATTTTTTCGTGAGATATCCTAATCTAAAGTTTTTCAACCCCACCCCTGTACGTCACTGCCCTCTCTCAAAAATTTGTTTCCGATCTATTCTCCTAGTATACCTACAGATGATTATTAAGTTTTAATTTCGCAACATTAACCGTTTAGGAGATATGGATTTTAGAATGTCTCGATCTCGCCTTTTTTGCGTTTTGGACGCATTATTTCCCCCCCCCCCCACTCCCACACCCCTTCACCCATATCAACAATATTTTTGCAAATGGGTCCACTATTGAAGCTCTATATAAATTCCAAGTTTCAGCTTCCTAACATAAGCGGTTGCTGAGATCTAGAAACCAAAATTGTTCGTCTAAAACACTTCCCCCACCTCCCCCCTCATTCTCACACCCCCCAAAAAATGGTCACTTGAAGGGGCGTACCCAGTCTATTAAGAAAAAAAATTTCAATTCAATAGCTTATAGGGTTTAGGAGTTATAAGCCCTCAAACGTTTTGCGTACGGCGGACGGCGGACGGCGTACGGCGGACGACGCACAGATGGACTTTTTTTGCTTTTTTGGTGCTTATTAGTCATGAAACGTATAAAAAAAATGTTTCATCCCTTTACTTGCATCATCCCTTTACTTATCCGCTTCTAAGACTTACTTTCCTAAATTGTTACTAAAGCCAAGAGCATTTGGCAAAATTAAAAGGTTTCAGATTGTACCATCTCATAACTTACTCGCTTCTAAACCATTACTTTCATAAGTAGATACTAAAGCCTATACCGTTGGACAAAACTGTAACGTCTCGGATTTTTTCCTCTTATTACTTACTAGCTTCTAAACCATTACTTCCGTAAAAAGTAACTGAAGCCAAGAACGTTGGCCATAATTGTATAGATAGAGCATTTGAGAATATTTTACAGCAATTACTCTCTGCATTACTTTGGTAAGGCCTTACAAACTCATTCCTTACTCATTGATTACAAATTCATCTCTTACGAAAAGTCTGACTGGGAGGGAATGTAACTCACCTTTATATCCTCGTGAAACTGTCAAAACATGCTTGAAAAGACCAATGACTGCGACCTGCGACATTCAAATTAGAGCCTTCAAACCTTCTTTATCATTTTTTTTACACAACATCTACTTTCTGAAAAAACTTTAAAAACACGACTATTTCATTGCGGATTTCAATTGTGAAATTTTCGAGAAAGTGAATTGTTCACGCGTTTTCAATAATGTAAAATTGGAGAAATCACAGTTCTAGAACACGCCGGCGGATACTGGTAAACTTATTCAGCTGGAAAACGGAAAAGGAATCGTTTTTACTTAATTATTTTAATTTCGGAATGTAGAACCGGAAATGAATACCTTACTATCAACCGCACCGATCGTCATAAATTTTACTTTATTATTTTAATAATAAAGTATTGTTATCGATTTTTAAAAAAAAAAAGGATGCTACCCTGAAAATTTTTTTTTCCACGTTTCATGACTAATAGACACCAAAAAAGCAATAAAAACTTTCAGTCCGTCTGTGCGCCGTACGCCGTCCGCCGTATGCCGTCCGCCGTCCGCCGTACGCAAAACGTTTGAAAGCTTATAGCTCTCAAACTCTTTGAGCTATTAAGTTGAATTTTTTTTGTTGGTAGACTAAGCAAACCCCTTCAAGTGGACACCTTTTGAGTGGTGGGGGTGTGAGGGGGGAGGTGGGGGAAGCGTTTTAGACGAAAAATTTTGGTTTCTAGATCTCAGTAACCGCATAGGCTAGGAGGCTGAAACTTGGAATTTAAATAGAGCATCGATAGTGGAACCATTTGCAAAAAAAAATTATAATATAGGTAAAGGGGTGTGGGAGTGGGGGGAATAATAATGCGTCTGAAATGCTGAAAGCCGAGATCGAGACATTCTAAAATCCATATCTCCTAATCGGTTAATGTTACGAAATTAGAACTTAATGAACATCTGTGGGTATACTAGGACAATAGATCGGAAACAAATTTTTGAGAGGGGGCAGTGACGTACGGGGGTGGGGGTTGAAAAACTTTAGATTAGGATATCTCACGAACGCATTGTACTAGAGAAATAAAATTTGGTTTCTGTATAAATGTTGACAAATAAGGTTTGCTGAAAGTAAAATTTTTTAAGGGGGCGGTGGAGTATGGAAGTGGAGAGGGTAAGCATTTTTTTAAAAAATCACGTCTCATACCTCAAGAACGGTGTAAGATAGATGCTTAAAATTTTTACCAGAAGTAGGCCTAATAGACCCCCAGCAGAAAAAAAAATTTCATGAAAAGTAAAAAGTTCCGATTTTTATATCTCGAGAACCTATAACAATGAAAAGATGAAACTTGGTATTTAGATAGAACTGTAGTAGTAGCATGTTGGAAAAATATAATTTTTTATAGAGGTAGTATGGTACGGGGGTGGGGGGTGTTTTTCCTAACTATAGAACGGCTTATGCTAGAAAGTTGATATTCGGTACGTATATGTAAATCAACTAGAAAAGTAATTTTAATTAAAAAAAAATTCAAATATCCATTGGTGTTCGGAAGTGGGGCAAAAAAAATTTCATCATATCTATTAGGTCTTTCGAAATATTGAATTCATTTTTTTTCTACGGGTTCTTCATATTAATACCTAGAAAGTATTTTCAGGATTTTTTAAAAATGGAACCCCAAGGTGATGTAAAGGGGATGTATACATTTTCACGAATTCAGCCGTATCCCTCAGGTCTGATCAGATATCGAATAACTTTTCACTTTCACGGGCTTATTTAATAATCACCTAAAACTTGTTTTCAAGGTTTTTCCGTTTTCAACCCCTAAGAGTGTAAAAAGGGTTGAACACGTTTTCACGAATTCCGTCATATCTCTTAGGAGTGATAAGACAACGGATTGGTTTTTACTTCCTCTGGCTTTCTTTATATATATCTAAAAACTTATTTCAGGCTTTTTGGATATTCAACCCCAAAGTGGGTGCAAGGGTGTTGCATATATTTTCACAAATTCTTACATATTTCTAAGTTCTAATGAGATATCGAATTCATTTTTACTCAGTCACATAGAAACCTACACCGCATCTCAGAATTAAACTCGTTCCGAACTTCTACCCAAAAAATAATAAAGTTGCGCCCAGACTGTTGGCAGATTTTTTATTATGTCTTTCATAATGAAATTAAGAGAGAATCTAAAACTTCCCGAGCTCCAAATCACAAATTTACACACGAACCGCCATATAACAATCAGCAGACAAAAATTTGTCTATCTTAAAGGGTTGTTTTTTTGTCACCAGGTGCAGATTTCCAACTTTACCATTCGTCAATTAAGTTGAATATTTTTTTGTTGGTAGACTAAGCAGACCCCTTCAAGTGGCCACCTTTTGACTGGTGGGGAGGTGGGGGAAGCGTTTTAGACGAAAAATTTTGGTTGCTAGATCTCAGTAACCGCATAGGCTAGGAAGCTGAAACTTGGAATTTATATAGAGCATCGATAGTGGACCCATTTGCAAAAAAAATTATGATATGGGTAAAGGGGTGTGGGAGTGGGGGGAATAACAATGCGTCCGAAACGCTCGAAAGCCGAGATCGAGACATTCTAAAATCCATATCTCCTAATCGGCTAATGTTACGAAATTAAAACTTATTGAACATCTGTGGCTATACTAGGAGAATAGATCCGAAACAAATTTTTGAGAGGGGCAGTGACGTACGGGGGTGGGGGTTAAAAAACTTTAGATTAATAAAGTTTGCTGAAAGTAAAATTTTTTAAGGAAGCGGTGAAGCATGGAAGTGGAGGGGGTAAGCATTTTTTTAAAAAATCACGTCTCATATCTCAAGAACAGTGTAAGAAAGATGCTTAAACTTTTTACCAGAAGTAGGCCTAATAGACCCTCAGCAGAAAAAAAAATGTCATGGATGAGGGTGTAGAGGGTAAGGGTGGGAGAGGGTGAAAAGTAAAAAGTTCCAATTTTTATATCTCGAGAACCTATAACAACATAAAGCTGAAACTTGGTATTTAGATAGAACTATAGTAGTAGCATGTTTGAAAAATATAATTTTTTATAATGGTGGTATGGTACAAGGGTGGGGGTGGTTTTCCTAACTATAGAACGGCTTATGCTAGAAAGTTGGAATTCGGTACGTATATCTTAATAAACTAGAAAAGTAATTTAGATTAAAGAAAAATTCAAATACCCATTGGAGTTCGGAAGTGGGGCAAAAAAAATGATCAGTGAAAATGGAATGCATATACATATTTTCACGATTTTCGTCATATCTATTAGGTCTTTCAAATATTGAATTCATTTTTTTTCCACGGGTTCTTCATAGAAATACCTAGAAAGTGTTTTCAGGATTTTTTAAAATTGGACCCCAAGGTGGTAAAGGGGATATATACATTTTCACGAATTCAGCCGTATCCCTCAGGTCTGATTAGATATCGAATAACTTTTCACTTCCACGGGCTTATTTAATAATCACCTAAAACTCGTTTTCAAGTTTTTTCCTTTTTCAACCCCTAAGAGTGTAAAAACGGGTTGAACACGTTTTCACGAATTCCGTCATATCTCCTAGGAGTGATAAGACATCGGATTGGTTTTTACTGCCTCTGGCTAAAAACTTATTTCAGGATTTTTGGATATTCAACCCCAAAGTGGGTGCAAGGGGGTTGCATATATTTTCACAAATTCTTTTATATTTCTTAGTTCTAATGAGATATCGAATTCATTTTTACTTCCTAAGGCTTCTTACATAATCGTCAAAACGTTGATTTCAAGATGTTTGTTATTCAACTCCAATAGGACGTAAGGCTTTCCACATATTTCTTAGGATTGATGAGATATTAGATTGGCTTGCACTTCCACAGACTTTTTATATAATCGCCTACAAACGTATTTCCGATTTCATGTAATGGCCCAAAACCAAATCACGAAAAACCTTCTAATGGCGTAACAACTGATATTATACTAGGACTAGATCTCGTCCCGGAGTATGACCCAATTATGTAATTCATATGTTATATGAGGCAGCGGCGTAAGTATTCTAGCGCGACCCACTTTTAACCGCTTCCCAAACTTTTTTTTAGGCTTTCAGTCACATAGTAACCTACACCGCATCTCAGAATTAAGCTCGTTCCGAACTTCTACCGAAAAAATAATAAAGTTGCGCCCAGACTGTTGGCAGATTTTTACTTTATTATTTCAATAATACAGTATTGTTATCGATTTTTAAAAAAAAAAAATTTGCTACCCTCAAATTTTTTTTTTCACGTTTCATGACGAGTAGACACGAAAAAAGCAAAAAAAAATTTCAGTCCGTCTGTCCGCCGTACGCCGTACGTCGACTGCTGTACGCAAAATCGTTTGAAGGCTCGAAGCTCCCAAACCCTTTGATGTATTAAATTGAAATTTTTTTTATGAATAGACTGGGTAAGCTCCTTGAAGTGGCCAAATTTGGAGGGGTGGGGGTGTGAGGGGGGAGCAGGGGGAAGTGTTTTAGACGGAAAATTTTAGTTTCCAGATGTGAGCAACCGCTTGTGCTAGGAGGCTGAAATTTTAAATTTATATAGAACTTCAGTAGTGGACCCATTTGCCAAAAAATTGTTAATATAGGTGAAGGGGTTTGGGAGTGGGGGGAAAAATAATGCGCCCGAAATGCAAAAAAAATGATATTCTAAAATCTATATCTCCTAAACGGTCAATGTCACAAAATTTAAACTTAACGAATATCTGTAGGTATACTAGGAAAAGAGATCGGAAACAAAAATTTGAGTGGGGGCAGTGGCGTACGGAGGTGGGGGGTGAAAAACTTTAGATTACGATATCTCACGAACCAATTGCACTAGACAAATAAAATTCGGTTTCTGTATAAAGGTTGACAAATGAAGTTTGCTGAAAGCAACATTTTTTAAGGGGGTGGTGGAGCATGAAAGTGGAGGGGATAAGAATTTTTCAAAAAAATCACGTCCCATATCTCAAGAACAGTGTAAGATAGATGCTTCAAATTTTTACCAAAAGTAGGTCTAATAGACCCCTAGCAGAAAACAAAATTTTGGAAGTGTGCGTGTAGAGGGTGAGGGTGGGGAAGGGTGAAAAGGAAAAAGTTCCGATTTTAATATCTCGACAACCTATAATGATATAAAACTGAAACTTGGTATTTAGATAGAGCTATATTAGTAGCATCTTGGAAAAATATAATTTTTTATAGGAGTAGTATGGTACGGGGGTGGGGGGTGTTTTTCCTATCTATAGAACGGCTTATGCTACAAAGTTGAAACTCGGTACGTTTATGTAAATCAACTAGAAAACTAATTTAAATAAAACAAAATTTCAAATATCCATTGGCGTTCGTCATATCTATTAGGTCTTCCAAATATTGAATTCATTTTTATTCTACAGCTTCTTCACATAAATACCTAGAAAGTGTTTTCAGAATTTTTTAAAATTCGACCCCTAAGGGGGTGCAAAGGGGGTTGTAACCTTTTTCACGAATTCTACTTTCGACATATTTCTTAGGTTCGATGAGATATTAGATCGCTTTTCATTTCCACAGACTTTTTATATAATCGCCTACATACACATTTCTCAATTTTTCGATATTCAACCCTCAAGGGTTTGTATATGTTTTCACAATTTTTGCCATTCCTTAGTTCTGATGAGATATAAAATTGATTATTACGGCCAACCAATTCACGATTTTTCGAATTTCCAGAACCAAGGAGGTGTGAAGGGTTTGCTTACGTTTTCACAAATTTTTCAAAATCCGTCTTGTCTCATGAGATATCAAGTTGCTTCTTATGAAATCGTCTAAAAACCTGTTTCAGAATTTTTTCGAAATTCAAACCCCAAGTGAAAGTAATGGGTTTGTATACGTTTTAACAATTCGTCATATATCTTAATTCTGATAAGGCAACAAATTCGTTTTTGCTTCTATGGGCTTGTAGTGTACATAATATATTGAAATTCGAATAGTCTACACGGACTTTTTCAATGTTTAATCGGCTAAAAATCTCTATTTGAAATATTTTTATATTAAGAACAAAAATAATTTTCCAAGAAATCTAATAATCTCGAAGCAACTCATGATACACTCCGACTTTGACCGCTCCCGAACTTTGTCCCGACAAATAATAAAGTTTCGCCCAGACCATTAGCAGATTTTTTCAATTATTCTAGTCTTTTAATAAATTCAACTACAGATTTCAAGTAATCGAATTACACTAGACAGCTAGTTCATTCAAAAGGAAAAGAAGTATTCATCACTCGATTTCGCGTAATCAAAATACACTAGTCCGCTAGTTAATTCAACCGAGTAAAGTCTTTATCACTGGATTTCGAGTATTGCATATACGAGTATACTAGACTGTTAGTTTATTCACCTGAGGAAGGTGTGAAATTCGATCCGTCACCTCCTTGGAAAATTACTTTTTCAAGAATTTTCCACTCACCATACCCATAATTCAGTATCGATCCTAAGATCACAATCGTCTTCTGAGTAAGCTTTCCTTCACAGCTTCTAGGACCTAACCAGCAGTGGCGGTGCTGATAGTTTTGGCGCCCGGCACGCTTTCTACGTTTTGGTGCCCCAAATTTTATATTTTGTTTTCGAAAAATGAAGGATAATTTCCAAGATTTAGCATGATATACTCGTAAATAGAGGAGATGGTGTCAAAGTGACCCCTGCTGTTAATTTGTCCCGCTAATTATTTCTAATAATTCACAATATTATTTATGGTTTGTGTTACATATCGGGGAATTTTCAAAGAGGACTCTGACAACATTTTTGCGAAAACTTTAATATACTATAACTAACAAAAAAATGAGAGAGAAACAAAAAATTTAAATTTAATTATTTTCTTCACTTCATGTACAAAAATTTTCAAAAGAATCGGAGATGGTAAGGTCACAAATTTTGTCATTTTATGCGATTCTTGATGGAATGACCTTCATACGAAGGATCGCCTTGCTTTCGCAAGATATGCAAAATTAATTCCATCAACATCTGTGATTGCCTTCAAAGGTGCATCTTATAAGAATCAATGGAAGAATATATCAAAAGATCTCACGGAGCAAAACGTAGCCGCAATCTTCAGAACTGTGGATGTGATACAGGATGATGAACTGATCAGCTCGGATAGAAGTACTGAAAGTAGTGAAAATGAGGCTTATTCGACTGAATACAAACAATTCGACCTGGGACGTTATTTCAGTCTTACCTAGGAGGCAAGATCTTTTCCACTGCATATAAATTCATTTGAGTCGATATTGAGATATGTAGTGTATGGTGTGCATGAGCGCACGCACAGTTCAAGGAGTACGTAAATTTTTTTAACTCCTTTAAAAATAGTCTTTTTTGAAAAAAATTGAAAGTCACGGTTCCCTTCAATTCTGAAATTGACCCCCCCCCCCCCCCCCGTCACTGAATTCGACATCTAATATTGAAACAAATTGTGAAGGATCCTTTCCTAATGACCAAAGAAGTAAAATATACATTCAATTGTGATTTTTTGAAGCAGAATGAATGTCCTGGAGCTGAAGGCGATAATTATATGCGATTTTTGCTTATAAAATTGATTTTTTAGCTATTTTTCCTATGGTTTTATGCAGACATTTAATTTGGCTCTCCGGTGCCATATTACCACTTATTTCAACGATAGTCGTATGCAAAAATTTCTGAACTTACATAATTTTTTAGAAACTGTGAGGCTGTCTTCCAATTTTAAGTAATTAAGTTTGTTTAAAGGTTTTGCTGACATAACGAAACATTTTAAAGTAGCCTTTAAAACGTAATTACTATTAGCACTTATTTTTTCCACAATAAAACCTAGCAAGAAAAATATCACATTTTCTTTGGTCGTCAAACAGTGATCCCAACTCGTGAAAATTCCAAATATTTCAATTTTCTCGATAACATTAGAACAACAAAAAAATACCTAGAGAGAGTTAAAAAACCCATCGAAATTTACATGAAAAAATAATGTACATGAAGAACTGAAGCACTGGCACCTCGCATACGCCTGGGACCTCTGAGAACCCATTTCGTTCCTGTGGCGCACTTTTATAAACTGCGCCAGATACCATGAATACATACGCACTCAGCGGAATACAACGCATGCCGTCGCGCATAAAAACGTTGACAGGTCACAGTACCGTGCGTGTTGGATGTCGAACCGTGATGCAGATGAAATATTTGCGCCAAAGAGATTAACAAACACCATCAGAGCTACCAGACAGTAGTTGATTTGCTATAGGCAACTTTGCTGTTCTGGTAGATCGCATCACAGCTAATAGTATTGAAAAATTAACACCTACTAGTACACTGCCGTACCCGGCCCGATTACTGATCTTCCTTCCCATCCCTAAAACTGAATAAGTTCGGTATCCCCTTTCTTCTCCACAATTCCTTCCAACTGTCCTCTCCTTCGCACCAAGTTACATGAAAAAATATTTGATAGAAGAATACCAAGGCAATTGGGCTCAGTTTGTTCTTGAAAATTAGCCAAAAACAACCATCAGCCGTAGGCGCCGTGCCATTGTGTAGTGGGATCACAGCAAACCCATCTAGCAGTCTATGTGCTAGCGATCTCTGCCAATAGGTACCTACGTAACCTAACTTAGTTAATCCACATTAGACATTAAGTTGCATATAGGGAAATAAAAATGAAAGGTTTTCGGTGGCGCAGTGGTTAGCGCGCCAATCCAAAAACTTTCAACACCGGGTTCGATTCCTACCTACAGCCATGGATTTTATTCAGTCAGTAAGTAAGAAATAATATTTGAAATAGGAAAATAGTGTCTTAGAAGAGTTTCCTATCTCCACCCTAGGTAACAAAAAAGAATTCAGTGTAGGATTTAACACAAATAACTCTTTTTTTTAGAGTTTACCAACAACCCGCGCATTTGTGGCAATCAAAATTTTAAGAAATTCGGTTGGCTAGACAAATAATGTTGTTGTCGGAAAATATATTCGATACCAATAAACGAAAATTCGGTTTGGCCAACCCAGAAATTCGGTTCCAACAATGGAATAGGAACTTTTCCTGCAACCGTTGTAATTCGTTTGACATATATTTCTATTGCAGCAATGAATCTGTTCTCTCAGTGTATGTTTAAAAAATTGTATTTACTTACTTATACAATTTTTGTATAAACTGATCAGACGGGAAACAAATTATTGTCTTTACAACTATAGTGTAGTATTTCTATTACTTGTATTTATTTCTATATGTATTTATAGTTATTTTTTATGTAAACAATTAGAATGAGTCGCTATAGTATAAAGAAAGAAGCTGAATATATCGTGCTAAGCTTAGCCGGTGTTAGGCCCGTTCGCACGGGGGGTCGGGGGTACTTTTTTGGCGGTTGAACCCCCTCCCCCCATTGGTATATTTGGAAAAAACAATTTATTGCATATTCTCCAAGAGGACAATTATGCGCAACTTTTGGTCTAACTGTCTTACTTCCTAAAAACCGGTAGATGTTAAGACCTAAACAGAACACGGACCTCGACTGCGACTGCGCAGTCCCTGTCTTTAAAATACATAGAATTGTATGGCGATGCCATAGAGATACTGGAAACGACAAGACACCGGGTTTGTATAAGGCGCTTTGAAGCCAGAGAAGTGAGACAAAACAGGGTCGTTATATCAAATTGTTGTTGTTTAGGGTGTTTCAAGAGTGTGAGTGTGAATGCGACGACATCCGCCTTCAACTCAATCGCTGCTTGTCATCTCCAGTATATATAAATCTATGGGCGATGCCTACAATAACAATTTCGCATGCGACTGCGAAGTCGTGCTACACACTAATTCTGAGACTGCGGTTGCTCGCACAGGGCTGCCAATTGTAATTTCGGATTTCAATTATTTCCCAGACGCATTCCATCAAAGATACGGATGCAGTGAGGAAGTTTTCGATGGAACATCGGTGCGATTTTTCCAATACGCTCGGGATAGAATCGCAAAAAAGAAACACTACGAAAATGATAAGTTCACCACGTAGGTAAGTTTAATCAAGATAACCTTGTAGATACAATAACTATTACGTAACTTTTTTTATAGGTCACTAAAATTAATATTTTTTTATGTTTTGTTTTATATTTCGAACATTTTTAATTTATATTTTTTTTTTAATTAAATGGTCTCATTAGTTTTTGAAAGGTTGCTTCTTTTTTTAAATTTACCTAGTTCAGATTTTAAGACATTGGAGGAAGCGTCCTTCGTTTAAGTCGATGATGCGCAGAGCAACAATTGTTGCATAAATTTTCTCTACTTATTTTCACTTGAAGTGGCTGATTAAACAATTTCACAATTGTTGTTGGATACGGGCCTTTCCGTATCCTAACGCGCACTTAACACCACGAATTTATATTTTTACAATTCACAACTGTTAACGGGTCACAAAAGCACAACTGACTACCCACTCGTAAGCGACAATATTTCTGAACAATGATTACAAACGCGTCTGAACAATTCGTAAGTAGCAACAATATTTTTCGACAATAAGTTAAACAAGTCTGGAGCATAACTAACTTTATTATCTAATATTTTTAATTTATATACAGCTTAATACTACATAATATGAGAAGAAAAAAAATGCTGACGGAGCACGGGCTGCATAGATCCCATGCAGGCAAGTTTCCCATGGGAAATTATAAAGTTGCGAAATATGAACTTGCTGACGTTATGTCTAGTTCTATTCGAAATTTATGAGAACGGATATTTGTCTGCAATGGATCTTGTGACAATTTTAAACGGCAAAGTGAAATTTTGGGCGATCTTAACAAAATCAATATATTCGCTACAAACGGAAAATTGGCGGATGGCTACCGAACCGCGTGAAATGTTTCGCTTTAGATGTAAATATAGTCCGAACGGTGATAGTGATGACGGTGATAGGGATGACCCACGGTTTGTTAGTGGAATCAGAAGTGAAGGAAATATCAATTTCAGAGGTCCGGCGGTGAACCATAAACGGACCTTCCTGGCTTTTCAATTAAAGTGGTTTGCAAGTCATTCACTTGCAGACCCTTTGCCGCGAATATGTACAGCAGTATATATTCGCTACAAGCGGAGAATTGCTGGATGGCTAACGAATCGTGTAAAATGTTTCGCGGCGGATGTAAATATTCGGACTATATTTACATCCGCCGCTAATTTACTAACGGTCCGCTGTTGGTGTTCACTAGTGATGGAAATATTCACTTGGAAGGTCCGCCGGTGAACGGCAAGCGAACCTTTTGGTTTGCTGGGTTGTAACTCGGAATGGCCCCACATACTTCGGCCCGAGTTTCGCTGTGCGCAAAATTTCTTCTCCACACTAACTCATTCGGAAGAAATTGCACGTCTCTATGTTGAGCGTCATAGTTAACCTTCGACTTAGCGTACGAATAGCACACGCTACCTTGGCCAAATGCGAATTCCAAGTACGGTGGTTTTCCGAAACGTAGGCGCGGAGAGTGGTTTTGATTATTTGGTTCATTCTTTCTGCGGGATTCGCCTGGGAATGATAATAGGCAGTGTAGAATATGGTAGTCCCATAAGAACCGATCAGATCCTTGAATACTTTGCTAGTGAACTGCGTGCAAATATCACAAATTAAATATTTCGGTACCCCGAACAACAGAAACACATTTTCCCCCAGCTCTTTGCAAATACTTGGCGTAGTAGATGAACATAAAGCGAAAAGTACTAGAAATTTACTGAAATAATCCTCCACCGTTAAAATATATGTAAAACCCCTCGTCGAGCGCGGTAAAGGACCTATTAGATCCACCGATATCGTTACCCAAGGTCGGAACGTACCCTTCAGTTCCGTCACCATGCCAGCCAACTTCCTCCGTTCAGGTTAGCAGACTTGGCATGCACGCACATACTTCCCCGTGTCGGCTTTCATCTGCGGCCAATAGACTTTTGAGCTGAATCGGGCGAAAGTCTTATATACTCCCATGTGTCCGGCTAGGGGATTGTCATGGCATTCCTGCAGGACTCCTTTCCGCGCAGCTTTAGGTACAACCAACTTCCACTCAGCTTCACTTTCGCCCACCTCCGGGTAACGAATCTTCAATCGTTTATACAGCCTGCGCTCCTCGACACGCCAGTCTGGGAAGCTTACTGGATTTGCCGTCACTCGGTTCATCATTGTATCACACCAAGGGTCCGCAGGCTTGGCATTAGATACCCCGGCCAATACTGGCACAACATGGTCCTTTCCTTTCCGATGCACCATCTCCAGACGAACTGCCCACCTAGCCAGTCTGCCGCAAGGATCTTTAATATTCGCGAGCCAAACTAGCGAGTAGTGGTCGGTGATCACCGTAAACCTGGTACCCTCTAAGTAGGGACGGAGTTTCTCCACGGCCCACACCACAGCCAGACACTCTTTCTCGGTAGTGGAGTATGTAAGCCACCACCTTTTCGTTATCCCCATGTCCTTGGGACAACACCGCTCCAATTCCATAATTTGACGCATCCGTTTGCACGGCGAAGGGTAAGTCAAAATCGGGACAGGATAAAATGGGCGCTGTTATCAGGCATTCCTTCGCCTTCTGGAAGGCCTCTTCCCATTCCGACGTTCATGTAAAGCGCACGTTCTTTTTCAACAACTCTGTCAGGGGTTTCGTAAGCGTTCCAAAATTGGAGACGAAACGGCGGTACCATGAAATCGTACCCACGAAACTGCGCACCTCCTTGACGTTTGTGGGTCTCGGAATCTTAACGATGGACTCGACTTTTTCCGGATCCACATGCAACCCATTGGGATCTACTACATAGCCCAGATATTTCAACTGGGTGCGACACAGCTGACATTTTTTCCCGGCTGACACGAAGGCCTGCTTTGGTAAGTCTTCTCAGCACCTCATCCAATATTTCCAAATGCTTCTCGAAAGTTGGCGTCCAAATACACCATTTTCGCGGCGAAATTGGCGGCTCGAACTGTACTGGGTTAGTAAAATCAAAAATTTTAATTCGGGTTTTTTTTTTAAGTTTTACGTACCGAATGTCAAAAATTTTGGTTGACCACATACTTAAACATATCAAACTTTAGTTTGTAAAGTAATTTAAAAATAGGGAAAATCACTTTTTCACTTGTGCGCGATAAAGCATTTTTTCCGTCATCTAAAATCAATAATTTTTGTAAATTTTTCAAACTTTTCCCGCAATATAATTTTTTGCTTCAGCAATTCTGATATGGAATAAAAAGTTCGAATGTGGCAATGCTGGTGTCATGCGAAATGTCATTGTGAAGTCCAGCTGACATCAAAAAGGTGAGTGAATTCTAAATTTTTAAATAACTATATCTTTTTATTTAAGGTCGACCGACAAGTTTTTATCATCGCGAAATGGTTGGAAATTCACCATTCGTCGATGAAAAATTAGATTTTTATTTTCAGTGTCAAATCACAAAGTCAAATTTTACCCAAGCTCAGACCAATTCCTTGTATACGGCTTATTAGCTCGTAGCCAAATAAGCGCCCTTCCGTCGAAAAGATCCACCACCGAGCTATATAACTAAAGGCTTAAACAGAACACGGACCTCGACTGCGACTGCGCAGTCCCTGTCTTTAGAATACACAGGATTATATGGCGATGCCCACAACACCAACTTCGCCTGCCATTGTGCAGTCGTGCTACACTCTAATTCTAAGACTGCGGTTGTAGTCTCGGATTTTCGCTACTTCCCAGCAGGAGAAGTTTCATATACTATACATTGAAACGAAACCGTATGCAAGTCGTATAACTGATTAGACTTTTTGGGAACGATGTCGCCGGTTGCTGTATATATTTACTGTTAAAGTTTGTACGAGCACTATATATAGAATATTTACATGACCTCTTCGAAATGAATTGAATTCTGTTTACATTTAAGAGGAGACCGCGATAGCTTAGTACATGCTGTCTTTATCTTACATATAACATTTTGATGCTATTTTGCGTGAATACGCTTTGCCTACTGGGTTTCTATTCTTTAAATTCGTCTTGATTCCTATTCACTTTCTCGTTATTAATAAACGCAAACACTCCAAATTGATTAAAATCACTATATACAATATACGCGCTACCAGAAGCACGTCCATTTTCAAAAATATTAAATAAAACAGAAGTGACACTTGACACTCGTTCTTCTTCTTGCTTGCATAGAATCGAAGTCGTAGTCGGTGTTCTGTTCAACATGAACTGCGCAGTCGAACCTCACGCCGTAAGGTAGGCAAATCACAGTCGCAGTCGAGGTCCGTGTTCTGTTTAGTACTTTAGAAACCGGGCAGCCACTCGTTTCCCTCAACTCCACCACTCGATCCAAGAAGCAATTTAGCGATTCTCCCTCAGCCCCAGAGAATTTTACGCCCCATTTATATATCTGAATCGACGATTTTCTGACTCTTCTGGGTTCGGTACACTCTCTGTCACGGCAATTTTCTTCCCCAACTGCGCTCCTTTTCCCCCCGTTTATAACTGCAGAAAACCTTCTAACAAATCCGAAGGGCCTGGATTGACCGTCTTCGGAGGCGACGCATGTTTGGGACCGATGGTCTTCCCCAACATATCGCTGATCCCTGCGATTTCATTCCCTTCTTTCGCCGCTTTGTCGTCCAGTTCGACATGAATATCGGCAACCTTTAGAAGCACTTCTGCCACATAATCCCGGCAATCCGGATTCAGATCCAAGAAATTGTTCATCATCCTCAAAACCCAACACACCTTAGTGTCAATTCTCTTAAACTCCGACGAATTCTCGTCTCCCTCAAATATCGAAAGGAGTTCGCGAATTTCCTTCAATTTTGTATCTATAGATTCTTTATCTTCCTCCACTGAGAAAGGATAGTCGGGTCGTGAGAAACTTTATCAACGTTTCAACATCCACCGTCACCGTCCCCACGTTGGGCGACAATTACTACCCTCCAAATGAAGGGGTGAGTTGAGACGACGGTCTAGATGGTCTTAAGACGAAGAAAAACGGCCAACTAAAATAAAATGTATGGGTTTCGAACCCGTGGTCCGACGCTCTTCGGACTCGCGTCTTTCCCACGACACCACAGCTGTCGTCTTTGGCCGAAGTACCGCGGCCAACCCCAACTCAATTTGGCACCGGCCTCGCTCAGCCGAAGATAGGGCAGTTGGGGATCTCTTATAACACCGCGTACCTATTCGACACAGGGCGCCACCCAATCTGTAACTTGACGTGAGGAATATTAGGAAACCTCAACGACAACCTAACGACAATAGCGAAGACAATTTGATTCTGTCCAAAATTCACAATAGACTTTATTCCAACAATTAATTCAAAACTAGTAGTGGTTGCGTTCCGGCGGTCCCAGCCTACCACGAATCGGGTTGCTATCCTTCTTGCCCGTTTCTTCGGCGTTGTTTTCCCACCGCTCACGCATGTTTCTCCTCACAGGAGGGAAAAAAAAAGAAATGCTATCAAACCAAAAATTTACTTGCGTTAGACTTAAGCCCGCCGCTGCCGAACGATACACCGTGGCTCCTCCAACTCCTCATCCTATCGCTGCTCCCACGCACCGACTCCTGCAGGTTTTCCACTCCACCACACAGCGGAACTTCCACGTAATCTCCGCACAGAACACCTCCAACCTACCGCTCCACCACAACGAAAAATCTCCACCAAACTTTTCGGCCCTTGATCTTTCGTGTCTTGGCTCACTCTCGTTCACCACTTTTCAAAAAAAAAGCCCCGCGCAAACGCAGTCCGGCTTTTTTATAGTTTTTCGCCGCGCCTTCGGCTCTTCTCTGGTTCATACGTACATCTTCCCCTTTTTCTAATGAATTTCGCTCGGCATCTTCGAGACAGATGTCAGATTTCTGGCTCCTTAAAGGTACAATCTGGCTGGTACTGCCAACCGTCGCGATCTGCAGTAACTGCCGGCAGTAGACTACTGCTTCAGTCGAAAACAAGCTGTCATGTCTGTTTGCGACTGCTCGGCAGTTGACGGTTGTGAGTGCAAAGCAGCCGCGGTGAGCAGTTCAGGTTGGCAGTTACTGCTGACCGCTACGGTCGGCAGTACCAGCCAGATTGTACCTTAAGCCGGACAAGTGCTAGGGCCGGGCGGGTAGTGCTATTGCTATAAACATGTGATTATTGACCACTTTCGGACGGTGCGACTTAAAACAGCGTTCGCGCTCGAAAACGATACCGGTAATTTCGACCTTCTTCGGCTATCGTCGGCCGAGCCTTCGAAATTAACCTCCCGGATGGGAAATTTGCTTTCGAATTCTGGCGGGAAGTCAAACCCAACGTGGTAAGTATATTTTCTATACTGCAACCCCTTTCCGCACTCTAATAGCTGCTTGTGCCAGTCCGCGAGTTCCCATTAGGTCTGTTCTTTTTGGTTACATCTTCTACACTTTTCTGCACTAACTCTTGAGCGGGTGCAGAGAGGTGAAGAGGATGAATGAAAAAAGAACAAACCTATTAGGTTTGTTCTTTTTTCATTCACCCTCTTCACCTCTTCACCTCTCTGCACTCACTCAAAAGTTAGTATAGAAAAGTGTAGAAGATGTAGCCAAAAAGAACAGACCTATGGCCTACGGAAGCAGGATACGAGAGACTCGGGACAGGTCCGTCGGCCCTACATCAGTGCTGCCAGTCGTACGATTTTCATCGTACATGTATGATATTCCCGCCTTATGTAGGATGTACGATGAGAACCCTTCATCGTACTCAAAATGTACGATTTTTCAACTACTATATTACGTCGAAATTAAAAATGGTAACGAACATAAATTCACTTTGTTATATGTTAGTTAACAATACTAATAAAATATAATAATTATTAAAATTGCCCACCACGTGTGGGTAAAATGAAGTTTCTTAAAAAACAGGTAAAGTTTCGTATACGAGACCGTGTAAAAGCCTAACCCATGTTGAAATTTTGGGAGCGATGTCCCAAAACGGTAGTCATATATATGTCTATAGGTACCCCCGTATCGTTTCTAAGAATATTTACGGCAATTCTACGTATAATATTTTAGTTGCTTATACGAGTACGTAACATAAGTACGATCTTTGTACGTACAACATTGTGTTACTTGTACGAGTGGTGCAATGTATTTGTCCTCTCTTCATCTTTATTCTAGCCTAGTATCTACAGTGAAAATAAATAAAAATTAAAATTATTTTTAGTGTTTTCAATGTAAATTATATACACTACTCGAAACTGGATAAATGCGCAAATTTTTCTATTTCAAATAATGTAAGACAGCAGTAGGTACAAAAAATGAGAATGGGAAATCTTGAAAAATGTTCAAAAAAACATACTGCAGTCACGATCGGCTGCAAGCCAATCGTATAATACTCTAGATGAATACTGAACTCCGATTTATATTGTAGTTGGGAATAAAGTAGAATTACGTGTGCGCATGTTGTATGTCCTTTATTAAGGACTCAGATTTGATTGCTACTCAAAACTAAAAGACATAATTCTGTGTTTAATTTCATATCTTGAACTGGGTAAGTCATCGAAAAAAAATGTCCTTTTTGAAGGACTTTCACATGGGAGGTGCAGGAAGGACTCACTCGATTTTTTACATATTTACCTTTTCCTTGGAACCATTTAAAAAAGAACGTGTACAAAATTTCAAATTCGTAGCTTCAAGCGTTCAAAAGTTATCGAAAAATATTGTTGACCACGTGTCTTAAGGACATTTTGTATGGCACCTACCAAAAGTAGTAAAAGGATTTCGCTGATTAGTAAACCCAAACTTTGTTTTTACTCAAAACTAATTTGTACAAAATTTCCAATTCATAGCTAAAAGATTACTTGAGTTATAGTAAGTTCCGTAAATTAAGTGAAGACGTTTTGACAGGATATTTGTATGGCAGCTACACGAAGGACTAATAGGATTTTCTTCATAATCATACATTTAGCTCTAACTATTGGAAAAATAACACATACAAAATTTCAATGTCTTAGCTTAAACCCTTCTGAAGTTATCGGCCAATATTCATAAACACGTGTTTTAAGGACAATTTGTATGGCAGCTACCAGAAGGAGTAAAAGGATTTCGCTGACTAGTAAAGTCGAACTTTCTTTTCACTCAAAACTAATTTGTACAAAATTTTGAATTCGTAGCTAAAAGATTACTTGAGTTATAGTGAGTTTCGTAAATTAAGTGAATACATTCTGACAGGATATTTGTATGGCAGCTACACGAAGGACTAACAGGATTTTCTTCATAATCATATATTTATCTCCAACTATTGGAAAAATAACACATACAAAATTTCAATGTCGTAGCCTTCTAAAGTTATCGACCAATATTCTTGAACACGTGTTTTAAGGACATTTTGTATGGCAGCTACCCGAAGGAGTAGGACGATTTTGCCCATTAACGAACTTAGCTTTACAAATTCAACCAAACATCCAGATTCAAAATTTCAAGATCCTAGGTGAAGGCGTTCTTGAGTTATCGTGCTAACGGACAGACGGACGGACGGACAGACGGACGTCAAGCGGATTTGAGGTTTTTGACCACAAATAAACAAAAAATAATATATAACTTTTTTTCGTCCGAGGCTTGGTTCTATGCGTTACAAACTTTTGGGCTGGATTAAACTTATAATAATCTATATGATTTCATCTAGAGTATAAAAAGTCCTAGATCTAAACCTTCGACGCATTATTGGCTCGGGCTCTGAGGGTAGTAAAAAAAACAAAATTAATAAACATATGTAGCTCGATAAATCTTAGGACATCCTGAAGCTTCGTAAAAAATACATAAACAGAAATCCGTGATCTGGTGAGAATTTTGGGCGATGGAATTCGCATCGTAATGAAGGAAGGAACAGTTGAATTTCACTGAGAACAACTAATCCAAACGCGGAATGCGTCGCAATCAAAATTTCATTTGAATTAACACTGTTACGGATCTGTGTAGTTTCATGCTTCTTGCATGTGTGGCTCGGTGAATTCCATTTCTTACATATTGCGAAAGATGAGTGTAGGAACTGTATTGAATTTTCATAATATTTATACAGAAATTATTTTTAAAAGCTGAGTATATGCCATCTCCATCGACCTAAATGTCTGTTGAAAATGTGTAAAATTGGATGACTACATATACTTCACCTACATGAAGTAGAAAAATTTCTTTTATTTTTATTTAAAATTTGAGTATAAACAAAACAAAATTAAATATTGTAGTGAATTGTACGATGAAATCTAACTCGGTACGATTTTTTTGATGTTATTGTACGATTTTTTAGTTTTGGGAATATGGCAGCACTCCCCTACTTAAAACGAGCCCTACTTAAAACGTCGGTGCATTGGGCTCCTACGATGCGGAGTACGTCGATATCCTTTGCCGTTCAGGTACATATCAGGAACATATAGAATCAAGACGGCAGTCGGACGACAGCAGTAAGAGCCGGCGAGAGGTATATGCTGTCACATCCGTTCAGATCCTCAACTAAAACATTCCGATCTTCCCTCCCTTAGGCAACTCGTGGACGACAGCCAGAGGGGCCCTAGGACCTTTACGCCGAAGGCAAGGAACAAGAAAGAAGCAAGAAGGATTGCAGAACCGCGAACTATACCGCCTCGCATAGCCCGGAATACCACCATACCTTTATACAGTGTAAAATACTCTTACAACTAATTTACAATCATACATAAATTTATTCTTTTCCCCAGGCTGCCTCTCCGTCCACTCCGGGGAAATTCCATGACGCGGGGCTGCTACGAGCCTTTCCTTTCTGTGCCATGCCTGGTTGGTAAATCTGAAAAGAGGAAAAGAACGGGTGCACTGACTAGCTCGGTATGCGGATGCGGATTTATCACTTGATTTCTAGTAGTTCGAATACACTAGACTACATACTCGTAGTGTTATGCTGTTATGACACTAGCTATTTCCTCGCTAGTTTCAAGTGCAATAAAAGTCAATCGTGCGACAAGGCGACCAATATAGAGAGAAAGAGATTACCGCTAAAAAATACCCTTGCTGATGCTACCGGCATCTAGTAGACGAAATTAACAACTGATTTGTTATAAAAAATACTGATCTTAGCGCGTTTCATAACATAACATGACACTTTCTATAATTTATACATAACGAACTGTCAAAAACTAGTCGGTAGCGGCTGGAAAATCTAGCCGCCAGCGGATTTTTCTTGGATTAACTGCTAGAATGTTGCGAAACACTGCTCGAATGCGCTTTGTTGCCGCTTTTTTTTTGACAGTTATGGATTGTTTTTTGACAGTTACCCATAGTTTGCTGTTCGGACTGTCTCTCTCACACCAATGTCTAAATTGTATGTTAAAGTCTCTATCCCTCTCCATTTGGATTGTCTAGCCGCTTTAAAGCCGCAAAAATAGTCAGTGTCATAACAGCATTAGTAACTAGAAATCCAATAAATTATGAAGGAAGTGTAGCAAGTTTCTTCTGCTAGAATATCTGTTATGATATTTTAACTAGTTTGGCTACGAGTCTAGTTAAATAAAGTTGACTGTGTAGTGTTTCAGCAACGTGTAACCCACAAAGCATCATGCTTCATGTGGGCACTAAGCATTACAATTTACGAATTTGCTTACCTCTTACGAGTGTGTGAAAAGCACAACAATTTTTGTATGAATTCAATATCCTGTTATGAACTTACCTGAAAAATAAAAAACATTAGGTAATAAATTTGTAAAATCAAACAATTTTATATAACATATACGAGTACTTTATTAAAACTAAACCCTCTTGTTGCTAACAAAATTTAACACTTTCATCCGACCATTTAATTAATAAATAAATATCCTCTACGACCTAACACTTTAGTATAATTACAACTGCTTCAATGGCAGAAGACTGGTACAGGTGTTCCGCTAATCGCCTGAAAATGCACAGTCTCATTAAAATAATACCTACTAAATCCAGTTAAAGAATTTTCTGTGTCACAAACTTTGCTGTCAAAGACTCGGTACTTGGATATTTTATATCCTCTTGTAACCCTATCACTTCATTCACCTGATTTCCTCGGAAAGTACCTGCTCATGAGTGAAGCCCCTTGCAGTACAAATAAGAGAATCCATATGTAGCCAGTAAATTAACCTCGTTACAATTATTTGTATGTGCCATTGCTCCTTCCAATGCAGTAATCGAGTTAATTGACCTCCAAATGAATTGATAATATTTTTGAAATACACGTAGTCTGTTGAATTGTGGACTACGCTTTAGGGGGTATAAAACCTACTCTGCACTATATACAAGTGTCTGGCAAACTTATCTAAATTTAAATTATTTTAAAATATCGAATCCAGTGAATCCAGCTGCTCTAAAATTAGACTATCATATGGACGATGGTTGATTTTTTCTGGATTAGTTGTTGCTATTTTTCAAATAGACTATCACATGGTATGTTGATTCTCACGGATGAAAACGAGAAATGATGCAAGCCGAAGACAGAACCATTAAATTAAATTGAATGTTTGATTTTGATATGAATTTCCTTTTTGAAAACAACTAAGACGAAAATTGGTTATTTTAAATTCTTAAAATGCGGGTTATATAATAAATGCTGTGATGCTATTGTAATTGTGGGCGAAAATTATATAGCCATCTATTTCCCCGTCATTTTAAAAGATTTATGTCAATCGCTTAGGATTAAAACTAAGTGGCTAGGAACTAAACATCAGGAATGTTGATTTAGGAAATCGAGACATAAATTAAGTTGTTATACAGTGTGAAAGTGTTTATAAATTGATAAACCGCGCAAAACACTAAAATAATATTATTATTATTTATTGATAAAAATGCTGAAACAAAACCAAACGGCTCAACATATTTCGATTAAATGTAGTACATGTGTAGTTGTCTATCTAACATAAATAACATGTTAATTTGTGTCGAACTAAGCTCGCTTTAAGACCTCTTTCCGAAGCTTGATGCATATACATTAATTTAGTCCTGCTGCAATATTTACTTAATTTTATTGATTTTTTCCGCCAATTTAAACCTTACTTAAAATACCTCCCAAATTTAATTGGCAATTGCGAAATACATAATATTGAATTTGATAAAAAATATGTTTATTTAAAATTATTAAATCTGAACCAAATTCTTTGCAGGAAATGTAGCTACAAATGTATTTTCGTCGCATTTTGCGAAATCCTGCGTAATATCTTTTAAATCTTATTGACTTTTCGCTAATGTATAAATTTAATCTGATATGAGTACATCGTATGTACTTTAATGTGACAAGCTCTACGCAACTCGTACTGCATTCAAACAGTCTCAGTAATGTATAAAACCTATCATCTGCAATCGTGTATATATCACGTTATATACCTTGTATCTGGAGATAAGATTGTTTACTACATTCCTTTTTTTCATTTACAAATAGCTTCTCCTACGTATCTGCAGTAATTGGTTGAATCACTTGTTTGATGAATTTGAAAAGAGCTGTGTGAATGTGATTAGTAATTTTATTATTTGATATGTGATAGTAGTTTTATTACGCAACAATCATGAATAGTTAAGCACTTACGCACCTATATTTCTGTGATAAGTATAAAGTTTGAAAATCGTCCTAGTGCCCAAATTTTCCAACGCTTGCGTCTACGAAATCATTATTGTATCATTGAGCACCGGAATAATGTTATGTGCGATATACGAGTACACCCCGACATTTCTAGGCAGCATTTATTTCCGGAAAACTCTTCGTCAGAAACGAAATCAGAGGAGATACAATCCTTCGTCCGACTGAAACGCACCAAATTGTAGTCTTACTAAAGGTACAAAGATAACTATAAAAATAAACTGACTGCAAATTTTATTTATAGAAATTCGACTGCGTCGTTTGAGTAATGTGGCGTGGTAAAACTATTTTGTTGTTAATCCTTAAGCCCAATAGCAATTGTGATATTACCGATTGAGAATACAAGGAATAAGTTTTCGTTTACAATGACGTTATTTCGAATTGGCCGAACTTCGGCGTCACGTCATTCGCATTAAAGCCTAGTACTGTGTTCCGAACGAAATGAAATGAACTGTCAAATCCCATAAAAAAATTAATACTTCGCGAAGTAAACGTAATAAGGCTTAACGCATAATTGTGCGCATCGCATGGACTATTGACCCATGATGGAGCCTTGAAGTACACCACTTTCCCACATCGGCATATTTATGTGTTCTCATAAAACTGGTGCGGCGCAATCCGTAGTTGAGGTCGAAATTTTGCATATACCCTTAAGAGTACCCGCAGACCAGAGATTTTTAAACGGGCGATAGTTTAGTTGAATGGCTAATGGCATCGTTTAGTTTCGTCCGAACTAAATAGTTGAATACGCAAGACAAATCCGTTTCGATCGATGCGCAAGTAGACTGTTGCCAATAGCTCTACATATATGCACAGCCGACTTATGGAGATGCGCACACGTACCAAATTAAAAATCTCATAGCACCGGTCTTCTTTTTGAAGCAGATTACAGTATTAATAATATGCCAGGGGTGGCGATAGGTTGATATGAGTACTGATTGACTGTAAATATCGATCGGTGGTTCGAGTAATGTGCGCATGGACATCGACTAAATACCCAGCAGGAGATTTACGGATTAAGTCCGCAGGAGCTCCGCCGTAGCATTAACCGGTAATCTATCAGCTAAAACGTATACGCCTGGGGACAAAATTAACTTATATACTTGGTATCGGTGTATATGTGAGTGATTCTCTACCTCTATCTGTCAATATCTCCATCTCTTTCACTCATAGTAATACTGGAAATTACTTAGCGCGGCTAGTATGATTTAACTGGAATCCTACCAGTGAATGGTACCCGATAGTTGAATACTAAAGTAACTACATGAATGCAGGGAAATTGCTAAACAAAGGCAAGACTACGATTGTCGGGTCGGGTATGGGTACCGGCTGCCGTACTGCAGCTCCGAGCGGCACACAACTTTTACCTGCTCCTTTGGTTTGTGGTGTTTCAATTATACAACAGTGGTTACGGGTATATCCGCTCGACTACCCTGCAAGAAAGCGCTATCCGAAAGTACGCAAAATTTTTCTGGTGTTAGATGTTTCTTCTAGTGGATGTAACTCTCCTTTATATACTCGTGAAACTGTCAAAACATGTTTGAAAATACTGATGATTGCGACCTGCGACATTCAAATTGGAGCTCTCAAACCTGGCATCATTATAATTTTTTTTTTAAATTATGCCATTTTCACATTAGGCCAACCTGCAACCGCATATAGTTTGAAGGTAAAAGTACCCGAGTAGAAAAATTTTCTGGCTAGCCTGATTTGCCGTACCCCTGATCAGGGCCATGTCTGGTATAAGTACGGCAAGCCTGATCAGGCTCGTTCATAACAAGAAACGTGATTCTGCAATTTACGGCGGTAAAGCGATCCAGCGGTAACAAATTTTTCCGAAAACTTGAACATAGTATAACTAACAAAAAAATCTGCCAACAGTCTGGGCACAACTTTATTACTTTTTGGGTAGAAGTTCGGAACGAGTTTAATTCTGAGATGCGGTGTAGGTTACTAAAGGGTTTTCCAATAGGGACTTGACAACTTTGAATTCAATTTGTGAACGCACCCTTTCACTAATCATCGAACTGTCACTGTCAATTTATTCAGTAAACTTAACATTTTTATCATGGTAAAGTACACGAAGGAACAACGTCTGCAAATTATAAAAATTTACTACAGAAATTCGGAGTCGGTGACCGCTACTTTAAGAGCGTTAACTCCGATTTTCGGTCGTAATTCTCGCCCTAGTAGACAGGCAGTAACAAGTTTAGTGCAAAAATTTGAGTCTACATATTCGTTGTGTGATGTTGCCGTGCCAGTGAGACAACGGGTTGGTCGAAGTGTCGAAAATATCGCTGCCGTTGAAACGTCCGTAGCAAATGATCCAAATCAGTCAATTCCACGGCGTTCTCAAGTGTTGGGCATCGCCAAGACCACGTTATGGCGAATTTTGCGTAAGGATCTTGGTTTACACCCATACAAGATCAAGCTGACTCAAGAATTGAAGCCGATGGACCATTTGAAGCGACGTACGTTCTCCGATTGGGCTCTGGAAAAGATGCGCCAAGATGATCAATTTCATCGCAAAATCATCTTCAGTGACGAAGCTCATTTTTGGCTCAGTGGGTTCGTCAATAAGCAAAATATGCGTTATTGGTCCGGTGAAAATCCACATGTGCTTCATGAAAGACCACTTCATCCACAAAAAATAACTGTTTGGTGCGGTTTGCATGCTGGCGGCGTCATAGGGCCATATTTTTTCGTCGACGATAATGATCGTCACGTTACTGTGAATGGTAATCGTTATCGCGCCATGATTACCGATTATTTTTGGCCCGAATTGGAAGATATGGACTTGGACAACATGTGGTTTCAACAGGACGGTGCCACAAGCCACACAGCACACGTTACAATCGATTTATTGAAGAGTAAGTTTGATGAGCGTGTTATCTCAAGAAATGGACCAGTCGATTGGCCGCCTCGTTCGTGCGATTTAACGCCTCTGGACTTTTTTCTTTGGGGCCACGTCAAGTCGTTGGTCTATGCCAACAAGCCGACGACGTTGGAAGAGCTCAGAGCCAACATTGAACACGAAATAGCAGCCATTTCGGCCGAAATGTGTGGCCGAGTCATCGAAAATTGGGTCCAACGAATCGACCGCTGCAAACGTGCCCGCGGTGGCCATATGAACGAAGTCGAGTTCCATTCATAAATGTTTTGATTGTACTTCAACCCGATAATAAAGTTTTTGAAATATCTCAAATGGTTTGCATTTTATTTTGAAAAAAAGTTGTCAAGTCCTTATTGGAAAACCCTTTATATGACGGAAAACCTAAAAAAAAGTTCGGGAAGCGGTTAGAATAAGGTCGCGCTAGAATACTTACGCCGCTGCCACATATAACATATGAATTACATAATAGGGTCATACTCCGGGAAGAGGTCTAGTCCTAGTATAATATCAGTTGTTACGCCATTAGAAGGTTTTTCGTGATTTGGTTTTGGGCCATTACATGAAATCGGAAATACGTTTGTAGGCGATTATATAAAAAGTCTGTGGAAGTGAAAACCAATCTGATATCTCATCAATCCTAAGGAATATGTCGAAAGCCTTACGTCCTATCGGAGTTGAATATCTAAAAATACTGAAATCAACTTTTTGACGATTATGTAGGAAGCCTTGGGAAGTAAAAATGAATTTAATATCTTATTAGAACTAAGAAATATGTAGGAATTTGTGAAAACATATGCAATCCTTTGCACCCCCTGTGGGGTTGAATATCAAAAAATCCTGAAATTAGTTTTTAGATATATGTCAAAAAAGCCCGAGGAAGTGAAAACCAATCCGATGTCTTATCACTCCTAAGAGATATGACGAAATTCGTGAAAACGTGTTCAACCCGTTTATACCCTCTTAGAGGTTGAAAAAGGAAAAAAACTTGAAAACGAGTTTTAGGTGATTACTAAACAAGCCCGTGAAAGTAAAAAGTTATTCGATATCTAATCAGACCTGGGGGATATGGCAGAATTCGTGAAAATGTATACAACCCCTTTACACAGCCGTGGAGGTCGAATTTCAAAAAATCCTGAAAAAAACTTTCTAGGTATTTTTATGAAAAACCCGTACAAAAAAAATTAATTCAATATTTGGAAAGACCTAATAGATATGATGAAAATTGTGAAAATATATGCATTCCATTTTCACTGATCATTTTTTTTGCCCCACTTCGGAACGCCAATGGATATTTGAATTTTTTTTAATCAGAATTACTTTTCTAGTTGATTTACATATACGTATCGAATTTCAACTTTCTAGCATAAGCCATTCTATAGTTAGGAAAAACACTCCCACCCCCGTACCATACTACCCCTATAAAAAGTTATATTTTTCCAACATGCTACTACTATAGCTCTATACAGGGTGTTTGGCACTCCGTATGCCACCTTGTAAGGGGTTATTCCTTGATATATTTGGAGAAAAAAATTGTTTTACAGGGTGGGTCAATTTTTAATATTAGTGGAGATACAGGGGGGTTAAGAAAAGTGTTTTTGACCGGTACCCTCACTCACTTAAACTATATACTAAGTTTCAGCTTAATGTCATTATAGGTTCTTGAGATATAAACATCGGAACATTTTGCTTTTCACCCTCCCCCACCCTCACCATCATCCCTGAAAATTTTTTTTCTGCTGGGGGTCTATTAGGCCTACTTCTGGTAAAAATTTTAAGCATCTATCTTACACCGTTCTTGATATATGAGACGTGATTTTTTAAAAAAATTCTTACCCCCTCCACTTTATTTGTCAACCTTTATGTAGACACCAAATTTTATTTGTCTAATTCAATTGGTTCGTGAGATATCGTAATCTAAAGTTTATCACCCCCCACCTTCGTACGACACTGCCCTCACTCAAAAATTTGTTTCCGATCTATTCTTCTAGTATACCCACAGATGATTGTTAAGTTTTAATTTCGTGACATTAACCGTTTAGGAGATATGGATTTTAGAATGTGTCGATCTCGTCTTTCGAACGTTTCGGACGCACTATTTCCCCCCACTCCCAAACCCCTTCACCCAAATCAATAATATTTTTGCAAATGGGTCCACTAAATTCCAAGTTTCAGCTTCCTCACATAAGTGGTTGCTGAGATCTGAGATCTAGAAACCAAAATTTTTCGTCTAAAACGCTTCCCCCACCTCCCCCCTCACACTCCCAACTCCCTAAAAGTGATCACTTCATGGGGCCTACCCATAGGGTTTGGGAGCTATAAACCCTCAAAGGTTTTGCGTTCGGCGCACAGACAGACTGAAATTTTTTTTTGCTTTTTTGGTGCTTATTAGTCATGAAACGTAAAAAAAAAATTTCAGGGTAGCAAATTTTTTTTTTTTAAAAATCGATAACAATACTTTATTATTAAAATAATAAAGTAAAATTGATTTTCAATCATTTTTTCACTAGTTCTTCAAGTGCAAAAATTTTCAAAAGAATCGGAGATGGTAAGGTCAAAAATTTCGTCATATTAGGCGATTCTTGATTATTCTTGACCATGTTACGAGAATGTTCAGATTGGCCGAATGGGTAGCGTAGCGGACTTACATGTGACGGGACCATGTGTTCGAATCCGAAAGTGTTCAGATTATTGTAAGTAAAATCAATTCACATTTATCAAACAAATAATAATAATTTACAGCAAAATAAATTCGTAGTTGGAAGAAAACAAAAGAAAAAAAAGTTTGTGATCGTTTTTTTTTTCAAAATCCGGCAAACATCAGGCGCCATGTCCGGCCCAGATTCGCGAGAGCGTTACACCCTGATCAGGCCCAGATTGGGTTCGCCTCATCTCGGCCGGATTTATTTTCAGGCACGCCTGATTTGGGCCGGACTTGAGCCGGATAAAATTTCTATTCGGGTAAGCAAGTACATATGCAATAAACACTAGCAGCACGCGCCATCCGACTTCCGAAACTTCTAATTGTTTTTTTGCGTTGCAAGAATTTCGGTATCGGTTAACATATTTAACCAGTCAACTACCGGTTATCGTTAACCAGGAGTAAAGAAGACGGCAATATTAAAAGGAAGAGGTAGAGAATCACACGCGTGTACACCGATACGAAGTATATAAGTTAATTTTGTGCCGAGGCGTAGGTATACGTTTTAACTGAAAGATTACCGGTTAATACTCCGGCGGATATCCGGCGGACTTAACTGGTAAATCTTTTGCTGAGTAATTTACACGAAAATTTGATGGCACAAGCCTAGAAAAGAGCCATGTATTCAAAGTTTAAATGTATCGCATACAATTAAACAATTTTCATGTCAGGGTGTTGCACTACTCATTTTTGTTCTACTGCACTTAGGTACCTGACTTTTTGGACATCTCTAAACTTCTTCCTTTATTTCCTATTTTATACTTATCATTGGTTTTTCTTAGCGAAAAAAGGATTTTTTTCTTCTACACCTTAATCAGGCCGAACAGGTACCAGGGTACCTGCTATGGAAAATTTAGACGCATTTAGAATTAAAACGGATATGTAGTTAATTTAGTATTCAACTATCGGGTACCATTAACTGGTAATATACCAGTTAAATCATACTGGCCTCGCTAAGTAATTTACAGTATGGGATTGGGTTAATTTAACGGTCAGCTACCGGGTATCATTAAGTAGGAGTGAAAGATATGGAGATATTGACAGATAGAGGTAGAGAATCACACATATGTTCACCGATAACAAGTACAGGGTGGGCCATCTAGTGGTTTATTTTTAAATCATAGGTTATTTTGACAATGAAAGCTGTTTCCCGCTCGAAATCTTGACAGAAAGTCAGTGTCATACCTCCACGGAACAAAATGAGTCGCTTTACGCTTGAACAACGTTGGGAAATATTGAAAACTTATTTCCAAAGTGAGTGGGAGTGGGAACAACAACAACGTTTCGGTCAACGGTGAACGTTACAGAGCCATTTAATCCGACTTTTTTTTACTGAAATTGAAGACATGGATTTGGACGACCTCTGGTTCATGCAGGATGGCGCGCCATGCCACACAGCCCATGCCACAATCGATCTTTTACGCACCAAATTCCCAAATCGATGTCGCCTCGGAGCTGCGATTTGACCCCTTTGGATTTTTTTTGTGGGGAACCGTGAAGGACCGATGTTATGCCAACAATCCAGTACTTAAGGCCAATATCATCCAAGCAATCCGTGAGCTACAGCCCGAAACCATCAACAAGGTCTTGGAAAATTGGAGTGACAGAATGCGCTACTGCGCAGCCAGCCGAGGCAGCCACTTGAACGAAGTTGTGTTCCATCATTAATGGGAATGTTTACTTTTACTAATAAAGCCATAATACATGGAAAAAAATTTAATTTTGTTCATTTTATTGCATTTTTAAAAAGAAACTTGTATTTGGCCCACCCGTATATAAGTTAATTTTGTCCCGAGGCCTATACGTTTTAACTGAAAGGTTACCGGTTAATGCTAACTTTCCCTGTATCCATGTAGTTAATTTAGTATTCAACTATCGGTTACTATTCGCTTTGTAATTTACAGTATAAAATTGGGTTCATTTAACAGTGAGCTACCGGGTGTCGTTAACTATGAGTAAAAGAAATGGAGATATTGACAGATAGAGGTGGAGAATGACACGTATATACACCGATACGAAGTATGTAAGTTAATTTTGCCCCGGGCGTATACGTTTTAACTGAAAGATTACTGGTTAATGCTACGGCGGAGCTCCGGCGGACTTAACCGGTAGATTTCTTGTTCTGATGTGTTTGTACTTTCGGGTAGCTCGTTCTTGCAGGGTATTTTAGTCGGGCAGATAAGAGTATGCGCGGCTCGATGTGATTAAACAGTTCCCCAACTGTTTAGTCACCAGTATGCGCTAGCCCCAAATGAGACGTAGAGTTATAAGTGGAATACAATAATTACATAGATATGCTCCATCGAAAAGTTTATAAAGTTAAGAAGCTCATCACAATAGTGACATCACTGTTGTTGGGGAAATTATACGCAGAGCAAAACGAATTACGAGAACTGAGATATCCACATTCTAAAGCTTTTACTCTTCGAAGCGGGTCTCGATGGAACTATAAAATATAGGTAACAATAAACTGTACGGGTACGTTTCGCCTATAGCGAATGCGCTTAGTCACTGTAGTCTACTTTATCGGTTCTCGCGAAATTACTAGTAACGGGTCTGGTCTAGCGTGTACTTTAGGTTGTCTTTAATTGAGACAGAAGAACAATTTTGTGACCCAATTATTTTACCAAAAATTGGTTCATCAATATTTTAATCAAGTAATGCTTCATCACAAACCAAGTAGTCTCATAAAGTGTTTGAACCATTCCTACTAAAAAATATTAGCGGATCTTATAAGTCTACCGTGAGGAGACTTGGCCTACAAATTACTTGGTGAAAATAATTTGGCCAAAACAACATCACTCAATCGATTCAATCTTGTAGGTCGTGCAATTACTACAAAAAATTAGGTAATATCGGGTAATTACCGATCTTAACGAAGCTGAGATATTCGGAATGAAAGTCCACTTAGAGAAATTTCCTGATGAATTCGTGTTGAAAATGAGGAGTATGTTCAATTTGGGTTTTCGATTGAATTTATTACTGTATTGCAGTACATTAATGCGGTAATCTATGCAGGTATTCAGAAAAATTTGCTTTCAGACAATTCTAGAGATAAAATGGTAGAATTCCCATTCGACTTATGGAAAAATGCTTTTATCTGTAATAATATTACAATTCTGGACTTCTGGAGTAGAATTAAGCACTTTGCAGTTAGACTGGCGATGCTTTGCTTATTAATAAATCTTAAACAGAAGTGAAAACCGTTTCCGGAAATCGCGGAAGTAAATTTTTGATTTAACACCCCTGATACACTAAACTTTTCGCACTTTTCGAAAATACAAGCACTCTTATTAATCTCGTTCTTGACAAATCTCTAGATAGTACCAAAATTGTTCATTCTTCATTGCGATGTTATTAGACACAGGTAAAACGTGTTAAACTACCCATGAAATACCGAACGAATTATCTTCTTAGGTAATTTCCGACGATCTTGTAATCGCTTCATCATTCGAATATTTTAGAGTTAGACATCGGCACAATCGTTTATAGTGTCGTAGACTCCTCAGATCAATAGACTTTGATTGTAGAATTTTTGATATGTTTTTTTCAATGTATTATAGATAGTTTATGGATCCATTGCGATATCATCACTACACTTCTATTCAATTCGCCTTATGTTATTATATTAAAATCGTTGAACTTCAACTACTGGTAAATATCGTGCGTTACGCTACGCGTATATAATATATGTGCGATATATGGTAAACCATGGTCAAATAATTACCGAAATACTGAGCATATCGCCGGAACCATTCCGGAAGTGTTGCATAAGATGTTACCACAATGTGATGATGAACTTGAGATTTTTAATATGTCATTTGATTTTTGAATAATCAAAAAAATCAGACCCACAAGTTTTGAAAAATTTTCAAATATTGAGTAAGTTTAGATCAAAAAGAAAGACCACGTTCGTTGGTTGTGTATAAATAACAATGTACACTCTATTAAATAAACGAAAGTATGATTATTGGTGCTTGAGATTTCCTTAGATTCCTCCTCCATCTTTCGACTTTTTAATTATTATTGTATCTATATACTATATATACTCGTATATATAGTTTAGTTATTATTATTATATTGAGTTATAAAGGGTTTTCCAATAAGGACTTGACAACTTTTTTTCAAAATAAAATGCAAACCATTTGAGATATTTCAAAAACTTTATTATCGGGTTGAAGTACAATCAAAACATTTATGAATGGAACTCGACTTCGTTCATATGGCCACCGCGGGCACGTTTGCAGCGGTCGATTCGTTGGACCCAATTTTCGATGACTCGGCCACACATTTCGGCCGAAATGGCTGCTATTTCGTGTTCAATGTTGGCTCTGAGCTCTTCCAACGTCGTCGGCTTGTTGGCATAGACCAACGACTTGACGTGGCCCCAAAGAAAAAAGTCCAGAGGCGTTAAATCGCACGAACGAGGCGGCCAATCGACTGGTCCATTTCTTGAGATAACACGCTCATCAAACTTACTCTTCAATAAATCGATTGTAACGTGTGCTGTGTGGCTTGTGGCACCGTCCTGTTGAAACCACATGTTGTCCAAGTCCATATCTTCCAATTCGGGCCAAAAATAATCGGTAATCATGGCGCGATAACGATTACCATTCACAGTAACGTGACGATCATTATCGTCGACGAAAAAATATGGCCCTATGACGCCGCCAGCATGCAAACCGCACCAAACAGTTATTTTTTGTGGATGAAGTGGTCTTTCATGAAGCACATGTGGATTTTCACCGGACCAATAACGCATATTTTGCTTATTGACGAACCCACTGAGCCAAAAATGAGCTTCGTCACTGAAGATGATTTTGCGATGAAATTGATCATCTTGGCGCATCTTTTCCAGAGCCCAATCGGAGAACGTACGTCGCTTCAAATGGTCCATCGGCTTCAATTCTTGAGTCAGCTTGATCTTGTATGGGTGTAAACCAAGATCCTTACGCAAAATTCGCCATAACGTGGTCTGGGCGATGCCCAACACTTGAGAACGCCGTGGAATTGACTGATTTGGATCATTTGCTACGGACGTTTCAACGGCAGCGATATTTTCGACACTTCGACCAACCCGTTGTCTCACTGGCACGGCAACATCACACAACGAATATGTAGACTCAAATTTTTGCACTAAACTTGTTACTGCCTGTCTACTAGGGCGAGAATTACGACCGAAAATCGGAGTTAACGCTCTTAAAGTAGCGGTCACCGACTCCGAATTTCTGTAGTAAATTTTTATAATTTGCAGACGTTGTTCCTTCGTGTACTTTACCATGATAAAAATGTTAAGTTTACTGAATAAATTGACAGTGACAGTTCGATGATTAGTGAAAGGGTGCGTTCACAAATTGAATTCAAAGTTGTCAAGTCCCTATTGGAAAACCCTTTATAACAATAACTAAAAAAAGACATCAAATAAGACTTTGTGAAAATATATGATAGCTTTATTTTTTAACACATATATCGCGGACGGGCGCCAGATTCAGAAGAAAGAAACAAAAACCCGCCTCCAAAGATGTGGTACATTTTTGTGTACTCGGTGTACTTTCCGGAAAAAAAAACTTACGTCATTGACGTTATTGCGGGTGCGTTCCGAAATCTACAACTCGACCATCCTATTAAATTACCGTCCTCGGTAAGCTGTCGTCCTGTTGGTATTTTTTCGAAGGTATAACTAATAGTTGTCGGTAATTGGAATTGTGGAATCGTTGATTAGGACGTCCTCTGGCTCATCTGGTGTTTTGTTAATTATTGCTAAACGACGGCTTTGCTGCTGCTAGCACCGTCGGCGCTTTCGTTAAAAGAATCGCCGTCAGCATACTCTTCGTCGCCTTCTTCTGGTTCAGAAGACGTATCGTCGGCGCAGTCTTTCCAAGGCTTCATGTTATCTGCGGTATTTGTTGTCTTCGTTGAGTCGGTATGATTTCCGACCTTGATGGTTGGCTTACGTGGTGGCCCGTCTGCCGAAAACAGGTCCCAATTAGCACAGGAAGCGCCGTTTTGATACCACAACTCGTTTAACCTGGTCGTTGAGAGCTGATGAAGTATACTATATGGTATATATGTATAGTTTTACAGAGACCTGGGGCTTGAATGGATTATCATATCCATCCAGAGCTGTTCAAGAAGGTAATCAGTTCTCCTATCTTGTTTTTCGAGATCTCATCGAGGTTATTGAAGAAGGGTTTGCCCAGTGCGCGAAGTCTGGCTCTAGCTAGGGCGGGACACTCGCAAAGAAGGTGAAAAACAGTTTCACTTTTATTTGCATCCCCACAACAGCTGCAATTGACGTTAAACGGAATACCCAGTCTGGCCGCGTGGTCGCCGATCGGCCAGTGACCCGTGCTGACTGACGTGACTCTGGAGACGTCCACGCGGCTCCTGCTCAGGAGTTCGTCTATTCTGCTCCGGGAGTAGGATGACCATATCTTCCTAGATATGACGCAGTTGGTCAGTTCTCTCAATCTGGAGTTCGCGTTTGTGAGAAAGTGGGTGGATATTTGACGCTTAACAGTCTCTAGTGGGACCTGAACGGATTCCACGAGAGAGCCCTGACGAGCAGAACCTTGCCTAGCTAATTCGTCTGCCCGCTCGTGGCCTGGGACCCATAGCAGAGTAACTTTGACTTGACTTCCTAAGTGGGCTAGCTCTTCTCGACACTGTTCGACGAGTTTAGAGGAGGTGGTAGCCGAATCTAAGGCCTTGATTGCGGCTTGGCTGTCAGAGAGGATTACACCATTTCGCTTTGGTGTAGCGTCTTGCTGCAAAGTCCGACAGGCCTCCCGGATCCCCAGTATCTCCGCCTGGAAAACGCTGGCGTAGTCCGGTAAGTGGTAAGACCTTGCGATATAGTGTGTGTCTGAGAAAACTCCCGCTCCGACTCCACGTCAATGTATACATATAACTGTGTCGAATTCATTTATAACTGAACCACAGCGAAATCTTTCTTGAAGGTCAGTCTCGGGATAATGTAGTCGGTCAGCGATTTAACTATTTCCGCTGGTAAGGTTTCTAGAATGTTACTGTGACCGTAAGGTTTGCCATTCCAGCACCCAGATTCCTTGAGTCTGACGCCGCTACACGACACAGTACTTCTGATATGCAAATCTTTCTTCTTTCTTATACTTGCATGGTGCATGCTTATTTGTACTTGCACTTATCTATAGCAGACGCAATTAAATCTGTCATTCTTTCTTCGAATTTCGGCTATCGTGCCTAAAAAAATAAACATTAAACATTCTTGTTTTAACTATCGGCAGATTTAATGGTTTCTTATTTTATAAAGGCCTTTTAACTTATTGGAATATTGATACCAAAAACAAAATGGAGGTTGCCATTTTGAACATTTATTGTAATTAAAAAATTTTGAAATAAAGCATAAAAACTATTATTAAATTCTTTCAGTTCAAGCAAAGAGTGTAGTTCATGTTCTTGTTTTTTGCATAAAAGTGCAATATTTTTGGAATCATAATTTTTTCTTAATTATGAAACTTATGCAATGCAAGTGTATGCAACTTTTGTAGGCAATAATATGACAAATAAAAACATACTGCAGTCACGATCGGCTGCAAGCCAATCGTATAATACTCTAGATGAATACTGAACTCCGATTTATATTGTAGTTGGGGATAAAGTAGAATTACGTGTGTGCATGTTGTATGTCCTTTATTAAGGACTCCCATTAGATTGCTACTCAAAACTAAAAGACAATATTCAGTGTTTAATTTCATATTTTGAACTGGGTAAGTCATCGAAAAAAAATGTCCTTTTTGAAGGACTTTCACATGGGAGGTGCAGAAAGGACTCACTCGATTTCTTACATATTTATCCTTTTCCTTGGAACCATTTAAAAATGAACGTGTACAAAATTCCAAATTCGTAGCTTGAAGCGTTCAAAAGTTATCGAAAAATATTGTTGAACACGTGTCTTAAGAACATTTTGTGTGGCAGGTACCAGAAGGAGTAAAAGGATTTCGCTGACAAGTAAACCCAAGCTTCGTTTTCACTCAAAACTAATTTGTACAAAATTCCGAATTTGTAGCTAAAAGATTACTTGAGTTATAGTGAGTTTCGTAAATTAAGTGAAGACATTTTGATAGGATATTTGTATGGCAGCTACACGAAGGACTAACAGGATTTTCTTCATAATTATATATTTAGCTCCAAATATTGGAAAAATAATACGTACAAAATGTCAAAGTCATAGCTTAAACCCTTCTGAAGTTATCGGACAATATTCTTGAACACGTATTTTAAGGACATTTTGTATGGCACCTACCAGAAGGAGTAAAAGGATTTCGCTGACAAGTAAACCCAAGCTTTGTTTTTACTCAAAACTAAGTTGTACAAAATTCCGAATTCGTAGCTAAAATATTACTTGAGTTATAGTGAGTTTCGTAAATTAAGTGAAGACATTTTGACAGGATATTTGTATGGCAGCTACTCGAAGGACTAACAGGATATTCTTCATAATTATTTATTTAGCTCCAACTATTGAAAAAATAATACAGACAAAATTTCAAAGTCGTAGTTTAAACCCTTTTGAAGTTATTGACCAATATTCTTCAACACCCGTTTTAAGGATATTTTGTATGGCAGCTACCAGAAGGAGTAAAAGGATTTCGCTGACTAGTAAACTCGAACTTTGTTTTCACTCAAAACTAATTTGTACAAAATTTCGATTTCGTAGCTAAAAGATTACTTGAGTTATAGTGAGTTTCGTAAATTAAGTGAATACATTTTGACAGGATATTTGTATGGCAGCTACACGAAGGACTAACAGGATTTTCTTCATAATCATACATTTAGCTCCAACTATTAAAAAAGTAACACACACAAAATTTCAAAGTGGTAGCTTAAACCCTTCCGAAGTTATTTGCTAATATTCTCGCACACATGTTTTAAGGACATTTTGTATGGCAGCTACCCGAAGGAGTAGGACGATTTTGCCCGTTAACGAACTTAGCCTTACAAATTCAACCAAACACTCAGATTCAAAATTTCAAGATCCTAGGTGAAGGCGTTCTTGAGTTATCGTGTTCACGGACAGACGGACGGACGGACGGACGGACGGACGGACGGACGGACGGACGGACGGACGGACGGACGTCAGACGGATTTGAGGTTTTTGGGCAGAAATAAACAAAAAATAATATATAACTTTTTTTCGTCCGAGGCTTGGTTCTATGCGTTACAAACTTTTCGGCTGGATTAAACTTATAATACTCTATATGATTTCATCTAGAGTATAAAAATAAAACTAAACTGACATTTTTATAATGAAGTTTTCTGAGAAAAACTACATTGATCACGGAATTTTTAGAGTAGAAGTAGAAAAATTTGTGTTTTGAAGTAAATATATCAAGATCGGGTGCAGTTATAATTTGGACTGTTACATCAAACGAAAGATAACTCGATTCCCTAAAAAACAAGCAATAATACTTTCAATTCTGAATATTAGTTTTCAAGATATAACGTTTTAAGTGAGTGAGGGTACAAGCCCGAAACGCTTTTCTTGATCGCCCTGTATCTCCACGGATATTGAAAATTGACCCTCCCTGTACAAAAATCTTTGTCTCAAAATATGTCAAGGAATAACCCCTTACAAGTGGCGGAGTACCGGATACCCTGTATACAATTCTCTATCAAAAACTTCTTAGTAAATAAATTATGTACTTCCAAGTTATTGCATAGCTCAGAACAATGATCAGACAATTTACTCGCCGTCCACTTTCAAACCAAAAGTTTAAAATTTTATCAGTTCTATAGCGAATTTATTTATCCCTGTCAAACTCTTAATCGTTAATAATAAATAGCTAAATAAATAGCTTGCTTGAATCGAGTCGAGAATGTCGGAATTAATTAATAAAATTTTATCACAGATGTTAAAGAAGCTAGTCAACGATTAAATATAAACTTCAAACTTAAGTGAATACTAACCCCAGGGGGAGGTCGGCGGGTGCGAATTTTTGTTTGTTTGTTTGATTGTTTTTAGTACATTGCCGCCCCTCCTTTTGAAAATTTTTGGATCCGCCGCTAACTTCCATGTAATATTCAATAGGATTTTTTTTTGTTTTATTTAGAATCAAGTACGATCTTAATTTTTAATAGTAAGTGCAATTTATTATTATTTTTTTATAAGGTTTATCTTCTTTAAGTTATTATTGTAAAAAGCGAGTGGCGTTCTTGTTGCCTACAAGCTCCCATGTGCGAAATGCCGGTGTCCAACCAGAGTCCCGTACACTGCCCAGAATTGGCATTGCATTGTCCGCCAAGACTTGTCGATCGGTATTGTTTTGGTACTGACCAACCACCACACCAGTGTCGGGCCAATCCTGGTGATCAGTACTCCCACTTGATCTGAACCGACTTTGGTCCGAGTTGCTGGGCCTATGTCGGGCCTAGAATTGGCTTATTATTGGTGTCTAAGCTCTTTTGGCATTGGCTCGACGGTTGGTTCTGTATTGGGCATATCTTGGTAGAAATTTTTTTTGTTTCTCAACATATCAGTTGATACGGTTTCAACCCAATTACGAAAATGTGTCAGATTGGTCTAGTGGGTAGCGTAGCGGGACCGAATGTGCAAATGTGTGACGGGACCATGGTTCGAATCCGAGAGTGTGCAAGGTGTGTAAGTAAAATCAATTCGCGTTTTTCAAAAAAAATAAATTCGTAGTTTAAAAAAAAAAAAAAAATTAAAAATTTAATTTTATTTTTGTTTCTTTTCTTTACTGAGGCCCAGTATCGGGCCAGAGTTTCACCAAGAGTAGGACCGGTGTGATCAAAACGACATTGGCTCGGCAATGATTTGGTCTAGGCCACATACTGAGCCCGAAACATTAGCCAGTACTGGCAACTCTGGCACCAGTACTAAGCCTGTGCTGTGCCGTTCTGCTTTTCGTACATGGGCTGTTTAAGGAAAGGAAAAAAAACTGAAAGAAGATTCTGGCTCAGACTCGCAGATTAAGCGCAGAAACTGGCAATTTAGAGAATTTATACGCATGCATAAAGTACCTGTAGGTACAAACAAAAACAATTGTCCATTCTACAGCCTAGTACTAACTAGAAGCGAAACGAAATTTCCCATACAAATTTTTCGTTCGAGCGCAAATTGTTAGTGGATTTTGTATGTGATTTGACAGAAAATTTCGTTTTCGCTTCTAGTTAGTACTAGGCTTACAACATAAAAAATTTGCCACCAGTCTGCGCGCAACTTTATTATTTTTTATGTAGAAGTCCGGAACGCGTTTAATGCTGTGATGCGGTGTAGGTTACTATGCGACTGACAACCTAAAACATAACGTTCGAAATAGCCTCCTGGGCGTCCAGGGCGTTTTTTTTGCTTTAATTACTCTAGTAGCGCATCTACATATACGTACTAAGTTTCAACTTTCTAGCATAAGCCGTTTCTGAGATATAAAAAACCACCCCTCACCTTGGTACCGTACCTTGGTATCAGGCGCGTAGCGTGAATCTTCGTAGGGCTAGCGCAACGATACGATCGCTAAAATTTGCGGATTTTTTTGATTACTTCCTGGAATTTAGCAATCGAAATCTTATTTCTGAATGAAAATTACGTGTTTATGGTTATAGAATTCATAGAATTTGATGATCGTGTTATTGGGCTACCCCAACGAAGTTTCACGCTACGCGCCTGCTTGGTATCCCTATCAAAAATTTTATTTTTCTAGGGATGTCCCTATAGTGGCTCTATTTAATTGCAAATTTTTAGCTTTCTATTCAAAAGAAATAAAAATCAGAATGTCTTCCTTTCTACCCCCTTTTGTATTCTCAGCGCGCCACTTCTATTAAACTGTCTCTAAAACTTACTCAAAGTTGAACTCATTCTGTTGAACGAGATCAGCATCAATAGTTTTCAGAAGCTACGAAAAGACTGAAATTTCTCATAGTAATCTATGATATGTATCGCCTTGTGTTTACATAAATGTAAAACCAAGAGCAATCATCTTTAATTTTGATATTGTTTTTATTTTGCCTTTTTGATCACATTCACATGAAGAAAAAAGAGGAGCGCTTAAGAATACAGTCACAAAACTTGTAATGTTGTATGGAAATCTGGCCCGAATGATAACATAAAGTGAATTTTTATTCCAATAAGCGATGAATTTCGTTTGTGGAAAATAGAGCTAACTTGTTTCGATAACAAAATGCGGCTTATAACATTATCCGCTATTACTATAAGCGGCATCTACTGTACTATGATAATGGGCGCAATTGCAAAAAAATTGTCGATAGTGGGTAAGGGGTGTGGAAGTGGGGGGGAAACAATGAGTTTGAAACGTATAAAAGACGGGATTGAAACATTCTAAAATCGATATCTCCTGAACAATTGATGTCAGAAGATTGAAACTTTGTTGTTGTCCTTAGGGATACTTCAAGATTAGACAAGGCCTAAAATTTTTAAGAGGGGTAGTGGGGTGTGGGGTGCGAGTGAAAAACTTTGGATTACAATATCTTCCGGACCAATTACACCAGGAAGATAAAATTTAGTTTCTGTATATGGGATCACAAGAGGAGTCTACCGAGGGGGGAGGTGGAGCATGAAAGTGGGTGGACAGCAATTTTTCAAAAAATGTACTTTTTATATCTCAGAAACCGTATCAGATATGATCTTGAAAATTTTACAGGAGTTGGGGTCGGTAAACTTCTAGTAGGGAAAAAAATTTTGGTGGTGTGGGTGTTGGGGGTGATGGTGAAAGGGGGAAGAAAGGAAAACATTCTGATTTTTATTTCTCGAAAACCATAATGAATAGAAAGCTTACAATTTAGGATTATATAGAGCCACTATGGAGACATCCTAAAAAAATAAAATTTTTGATAGTGGTAGCAAGCTGCGGGGGAGAGGGTTGGTTTTTTTATCTCAGAAACGGCTTATGCTAGAAAGTTGAAACTTAGTACGTATATGTAGATGCACTATTAGAGTAATTAAAAAAAGTTCAGATTTTTATTGGCGTTCAGAGGTTGAGTAAAAAAAATATCCGTGAATCCACATTTTCACAAACTTCGTTAAACCTTTTAGACATGTCGAGCTATCAAAGCAATTTTACTTCTGCGGGCTATTTACCAGGTGTGTGAATATAAAATTGCCGTTCACACATAGATGGCTCTAGAGGTAACGTTTATTGTGTATGAGTGCAACATCTGTCAGGAACATTCAGTATACCACATTTGAAGTTTTTTGCAACAACATAGTGTTTTACCTCATATAAAATGGAAAATTTTCTAGCAGAAAGTTGTGATTTGCGGATTTCATTACGTTTTTGTTTTTTTCTAAAGAAAAGTGTAGCTGAAGCGCATCAAATGCTTGTAGAAACTTATGGTGAACATGCTTTAAGTGAAAGACAATGTAGAAATTGGTTTCAACGATTCAGAAGTAACGATTTTGATGTGAGAAATCAAGAACGTGGAAGACCACAGAAGAAGTTTGAAGACTCCGATTTGCAAGAAATATTGGATGAAGATGATACAGTAACTCAAATACAAATAGCAGATGCATTAAATGTTGACCGATCAACAATTTCTTTACGTTTAAAAGCTATGGGAGATTCAAAAGTGTGGAAAATGGGTGCCACATGAATTGAATGAAAGGCACATGGAAAATCGAAAAACAATCAGTGAAATATTGCTTCAATGACACGGAAGAAAGTCATTTCATCGAATTGTGACTCGGTGATGAAAAGTGGATTTATTTTGTGAATCCTAAAGGCAGAAAATCATGGGTTGCAGCAGGTCAACCATCAACATCGACTGCAAACCAAATCGATTTGGAAAGAAGAGAATGCTCTGTATTTGGTGGGATCAAAAAGGTGCGGTATATTATGAACTTTTCAACCTGGTGAAACTGTCAATACTGATCGCTACCGATAACAAATGATCAATTTGAACCAAGCATTGATCGAAAAACGACCAGAGTGGGCGACAAGACATGGTAAAGTTATTTTGTTTCATGACAACGCACCGGCACACAAAGCAAAACCGGTTCAGGATACGTTGAAGTCACTTGGCTGGGATTTGCTACCTCACCCGCCTTATTCACCAGACTTGGCTCCTTCTGATTATTATTTGTTTTCATCGATGGGACACGCACTTAAAGAGCAGCACTTCAAAACATCTGAAGAAGTCGAAAAATGGGTAACTGAATGGTTTTCATCGAAAGAAGAGCAATTTTTTTGGCGTGGCATCCACAAATTGCCTGAAAAGTGGACAAAATGTGTAGCTAGCGATGGGCAATACTTTAAATGAAATATTATGTACCATTCTTTCAAAATAAACGTTCTATTTTCAAAAAAAAACGGAAATTTCATATTCACACACCTGGTATATAAGCGCCTAGTAACGATCTTCAAAATTTTTCGATATCCAACCCCTAAGGGGGTGTAAAGTGGTTGTGTACATATTCACGAATTCTGATATATTTCTAAGGTATATTGAGATTTGGAATTCACTTTTACTTCTATAAGCTTTAAACATTTTGAACGTAGTCGGGTAAAAACCGATTTAAGTATTTTTCTCAATTAAACCCTCTGGGGGTATTGTTCAAGTTTTCACTGATTCCGAAAATTTCTTAGGTTTAATGTGATCGAATTCGCTTTTACTACTATGAATTATTCTATTGATAAAAAAAATACGTAAGTAAATAAAAAAAATCTGCTAACAGTCTGGGCGCAACTTTGTTATTTTATGAGTAGAAGTCCGAAACGTGTTTAATGATGAGATGCGGTGTAGGTTACTATGCGACTGACAACCTAAGAAATAACCAGGAGGCTATTTGGAACGTTATTTTTTAGGTTGTCAGTCCCATAGCCACCTACACCGCATCTCAGCATTAAACACGTTTTGGACCTCTACCCATAAAATAATAAAGTTGAGCCCAGACTGTTGGCAGATTTTTTTAACTTAATATCTTAATAACTTAATATCTCAACGGGTTTGGGAGCTACGCGCCTTCAAATGATTTTGCGTACGGCGGACAGACGGAAAATTTTTTTTTGCTTTGTTGGTGTTTACTAGTCCTAAAACGTGAAAATACAAAATTTCAGCGTAGCAAATATTTTATTTTATTACAAAATAATAAAGTAAAAGGCACCACTGTTTATATTCTAATAGTAATATGCGGATGAGACTTTGAACTCGCGGATTTTGAGACAGATGCTCGATTTCGTGCGGATATTACGTAACATTCCTATACTATTTATGTAGTTATAGCGATGAATTAGAAGTTAATTTTGAATGACAATTTAATTAATTAACTGATGTTTACCAAAACCTTAAAAAATTGTTAAAAGGTTGTTAGGTATTATATTTTTATTTCAAAAGAGTAGTAGTATAGTTGTTCCAATCCGATCTTACCTTGAGAACAATTAGTGAGGCCTTAGCAAGATTATCGTCGGAATGGCAAGCCCGAATAGAAGCACACCTCAAGTTCATCAGAATATTTCTTTTTGATCTAGCTGTTGCTGACACCTTCTTGAATCATGAGCATCGAAATGAAAAAAAGAATACAAAAAATAACAAAATTAGAACACTGTAAAAAAATCGCGCACTAAACTCAGTCGTCCGAATAGTAGCTTTATTTTCAGGTGTGTGAAAGTTTTTGAGTTTTTTTAGCGCAAATCGAAATCGGAAATGAAAATAAAAGACGTTCGCTATAACTTATTTCTAGCGTGTGTGCTGTATTTTTACAGGTACACTTTACTCTTATGCCTTTCCATTTATGCCATAGTACCATTCCTTTGTTAGGTAGGTATATGAAATTATTAGTGAAGTAGTCTTTAAAAAGACTTAATTTTTCTCGGTGTTTTTGTCGGATAGAGTGGTCAGAAATAATTTGAGATCTGCCTGGCAAATTTGTGATGTAATGGACGGATGACTAAAAAAATGCACTATTGTCTCGGTGACATATGTAGGTCACATAGCGTTTATTTGTATTTTATTTCCTCTGTTCTGTACCGCACTCCATTAACAAACGGCATTACGAATGTTCCTATTGCATTACATATGGATCAAGCCACAAACAATACACAAAGTCAACTATGTGGTAAAATCACTAAATTCAATTCGGTAAGCGATTGATCAGTGCGGTAGACGGGAGATACGGAAGTTCAGACAAACGTATTGTATTATAATCATAAATAAATTGGTTTCGTTGTTTGAGAACATAGCAAGTGGGGTTCCGACAATCGAAATTGTAAATTTTATTGAATTATAATTAATTATAATTATTAATTAAATTTGTAGGTATAGGATATCGCAACCATTTGCATAAGTTTTGTCGATACCCTTACTATGCATTATTTTATTAAGTAAATAAGTCTTTATATAATTTTTTTTGAAATACATACGCTTCAAAAATGCTAACTTAAGGCCGGTTTACATGGCGGTTGCAAACAATTTTTACTGAGATTGTGAGGGAGCTTTTTATACTCTAGATGAAATCATATAGAGTATTATAAGTTTAATCCAGCCGAAAAGTTTGTAACGCATAGAACCAAGCCTCGGACGAAAAAAAGTTATATATTATTTTTTGTTTATTTGTGCCCAAAAACCTCAAATCCGCTTGACGTCCGTCCGTCCGTCCGTCCGTCCGTCCGTCCGTCCGTCCGTCCGTCCGTCCGTCCGTCCGTCCGTCCGTCCGTCCGTGAACACGATAACTCAAGAACGCCTTCACCTAGGATCTTGAAATTTTGAATCTGGATGTTTGGTTGAATTTGTAAGGCTAAGTTCGTTAACGGGCAAAATCGTCCTACTCCTTCGGGTAGCTGCCATACAAAATGTCCTTAAAACACGTGTTCAAGAATATTTACCAATAACTTCGGAACGCCTAAAGCTACGACTTTGAAATTTTGTATGTGTTACTTTTTTAATAGTTGGAGCTAAATGTATGAATATCAAGAAAATCCTGTTAGTCCTTCGTGTAGCTACCATACAAATATCCTGTCAAAATGTCTTCACTTAATTTACGAAACTCGCTATAACTCAAGTAATCTTTTAGGTACGAAATCGAAATTTTGTACAAATTAGTTTTTAGTAAAACCAAAGTTCCAGATTACTAGACAGCGAAATCCTTTCACTCCTTCTGGTAGCTGCCATACAAAATATCCTTAAAACAGGTGTTCAAGAATATTGGTTGATAACTTCAGAAGGGTTTAAGCTACGACATTGAAATTTTGTATGTATTATTTTTTCAATAGTTAGAGCTAAATATATAATTATGAAGAAAATCCTGTTAGTCCTTCGTGTAGCTGCCATACAAATATCCTGTCAAAATGTATTCACTTCATTTACGAAACTAACTATATCTCAAGTAATCTTTTAGCTACGAGTTCGGAATTTTGTACAAAACAGTTTTTAGTAAAAACAAAGCTTGAGTTTACTTGTCAGCGAAATCCTTTTACTCCTTCTGGTAGCTGCCATACAAAATGTCCTTAAAATACGTGTTCAAGAATATTGGCCGATAACTTCAGAAGGGTTTAAGCTACGTCTTTGAAATTTTGTATGTGTTATTTTTCCAATAGTTGGAGCTAAATGTATGATTATGAAGAAAATCCTATTAGTCCTTCGTGTAGTTGCCATACAAATATCCTGTAAAAATGCCTTCACTTAATTTACGAAACTCACTATAACTCAAGTAATCTTTTAGCTATGAATTGGAAATTTTGTACAAATTAGTTTTGAGTAAAAACAAAGTTCGAGTTTACTAATCAGCGAAATCCTTTTACTCCTTCTGGTAGCTGCCATACAAAATGTCCCTAAGGCACGTGTTCAACAATATTTTCGATAACTTTTGAACGCTTCAAGCTACGAATTTGAAATTTTGTACACATTAATTTTTGAATGGTTCCAAGGAAAAGGATAAATATGTAAGAAATCGAGTGAGTCCTTCCTGCACCTCCCATGTGAAAGTCCTTCAAAAAGGACATTTTTGTTCGATGACTTACCCAGTTTAAGATATGAAATTAAACACTGAATATTGTCTTTTAGGTTTGAGTAGCAATCTAATGGCAGTCCTTAATAAAGGATATACAACATGCACACACGTAATTCTACTTTATCCCCAACTACAATATAAATCGGAGTTCAGTATTCATCTAGAGTATTATACGATTGGCTTGCAGCCGATCGTGATTGCAGTATGTTTACGTACTACTTTTCGCAACCCCTTTCCGCTTAAGGGGTGAACGGCGTCGAGCCGGCAAACCCATCGGGACGGGGTGGGCGCCACACAACTAAAATTTATCGTCGCCGCTCTGACCAAACCAAATCAGTTGTGGAACTCGGTTGGGTGATTTTAGCACGGGCAGAACATTTTCCGGAAATCTCAAACGTGACAAATTCCTGAAAGAGAGGACTTTACAATCTCACAATCTCCCGAATGAGAACAAAGTTTATGTAGGTTAATAAAGAAAATTTAATTAATTTGAATTGATGATTTAAAGCAAATAATTGCGTTGAACGGCTAATTTGTAGTTAATATAGGAACAATAGAGTAAATAGTTTGCTTAAACCTAGGGTACCGCAGATGAATCGACGCAAGTCGTCCAGTTCCGCTCGAGGATTGAATTCGTAACTCTGGGGATCTTACGCTTCGCGACACACACCGTCAAGAAACATAGCCTTCGCGCTCCGTGAGGAAAAGGGGCACTTCGTTCTTGATTAATCTTTTCGCGACACCACCTCTACTATGCTGTCCAATTATATCTTGTTTGCGCACCACGTCTATGTTTTTTTTTAATTCACTGATCGTTGCCAACTCGGTTTCATATATCGAACCGCACTGTCCAATTTTCCGATTCGTTTCTTGTAGCTAACTCCTTGTAACAATTCATCACTCCGCAACCGTTCTCTAACTTCAATTCCTTCGCACTGTCCGATTTCCCGATTCGTTTCTTGAAACTAATTCTTTTTATCAATTGTTCGCTCCGCACTTTTTGTTCTTAACTTTTATTTCTTCGTCCTCGCACTTCGAATTTTTTTTTTCTCCAAAAAAAAAAACTAACACTGTTCTCTTTCGCCACCGCTACCTTGTCGATCACCAACCAGCCAAAAAGCCCCGATTTCAATTTCGCTCGTTACCTCGAAAACTTCCTAACGGCCACGCGAACGGTTAGGGGTCTTGAACCCCAAAACTCGGTCAAGAACCCCTTCTAATACGTTTTTTTCACCTTTCGCACTCGAACACACCATTAACTTTGGAGTGTTAAAAATATCAAAATAAAAGGCTGATCAGCTGAACATGGCGGCCTCCGTTGTTATTGTTTACGTTCTGTCAAAAATTCGCGAGTGATGTGTAGTGTTGCGAACAGATTTTTTCCGGCGCTTCTGGGGTAAGTTTATTTTCTATTTGTTTCTAAGCTGCGTTAGTTATCGCGTCGGACTCCAGTCGTTTAATCGGTATTCGCTGTTGTACATCGCAATTGCCCAAAGTTTTCGTCACTACACGCCATTCCATTTATTCGTTATCACACTGATCCGCTTAATGTTTACTCGGTGTTTTGTTCGTTTAAGCCGGGGTTTTTTTAAGTCGCGCACTCCAAGTTCGTTATTGTTTAGGTTCATTCCTTACCAGCTATCCTTACATTAATCTTAATCCTACTTCTATTTAGCATTTTACAAAGTTAGTCCTATTATTGATTGAAATTTGTTTTAATCCGTTCTCTCTTTCCCGTCTATTCAGTATACTTATGTGGTAACGTACTAATTCCTTGCGTTATTTCAGGTTTTCCGTGCCGGAGGTGAAGGTGACACGAGGAGCTAACACCTAATAATTTGCGGTAAGTCTCAACGTTATGCAATTTATTTTCAAGTTTTAATACTCTATTTCTGCATTCTATACCCAGGTTCCGGATAAAGAGCGATCGTCGGACTTCGCCCAGGATCGTTAACAAGGTATACCCTAAGTATCCAATAATTACTAAAATAACTTCTCCTTTTTTTTCCAGACTTAATAAGCTTATCGAATTTTCAATGGAGTAGAAGCAACCACTGCAAAAAATGTTGGCACAAACACATTCAAAGAAATATCGTCAATATTTTTTGCTGGATATAATATTTGTTCGTTTCACTCCAGATCAGTTTCTCATTAGAGACTCTCCTTCTCAACCAACTCCACATAGAAAACCGGGTGGAGAAAGCCCGTCTGGCATTCTACGCCTGCAAAAGAACCTTCGTCAAGAAGTAGGGACTCAAACCAAGGATGGTTTTGTGGCTGTACACTGCTGTAATACGTCCAATTCTCAACTACGGGTCACTAGTCTGGTGGCCCGCTCTGAGTAAGGACTATAACATAACTAAACTCAGTCGAGTTCAACGAAGTGCGGCAATAGGCATCACAGGTGCTATGCGGTCATGCCCGACCGATGCTCTAAACGTGCTACTCTACCTCCTACCAATCGACCTTTATATAAAAAACACCGCATCAAACATTGCCGTCAGGCTCAAAGAATCTGGGTGCTGAACTGCGAAGCCTTACGGGCATAGTAATATCCTGGGACAGTTACCAAAGGAATTGGTTACGTCACCGACTGACTACATCACCCCCAAACTGAGCTTCATGAAACGATTTTCTGTTGGTTTCCCAACTAGAGAGGAGTGGAAGAACGGTGCGGTGGAAGCAGACTTCGACACGATAATATTTACCGACAGTTCGAAAATGGACTGCGGAGTCGGGGCAGGAATATTCTCAGATACACGTAATATCGCTAAGTCCTACCGCCTCTCGGACCACGCTAAAACACGACTCATCCCCAAAACGCACATCGTCATTTTCACCGACAGCCAAGCCGCAATCAAAGCACTAGATTCGGCTACCACCTCCTCTAAACTAGTTCAGCAATGCCGTAACGAACTAGCCGGTTTAGCAGAACGGCTCAAAGTCACTGTGCTCTGGGTCTCGGGGCATAGAGACATAATGGGAAATGAGCGGGATGATGAACTGGCTAGGGAGGGCTACGCTCTTCCCGGCTCTCTTGCGGAACTAGTCCACGTTCCTTAAGGAGTCGTAAAGAGGGTCATACTCTCACACTTCCAGACAGCGGCTAACTCCAGATGGAAAAGCCTAACCACCTGCGCCATATCTAGGAAGATGTGGCCATCTTCCAACCGAGCCAAATCAGACGAACTTCTATGCAAGACCCGGGCAGACGTCTCCAGAATCACGGCGATCAGTACAGGTCACTGGCCAATTCGGGATCATGCAGCCAAATTGGGCATTCCGTTCAATGTACACTGCCGCAGCTGCCAGGACACTAATGAGCGAGAGTCGCTCGTTCATTTCCTTTGCGAATGTCCGGCTTTAGCTAGAGCTCGAGAGCGAGCGCTAGGCAAACCCTTCTACGGGGACCTGATGGAGATTTCAGGGAAGAAAATTGGAGAGTTATTACTTTTCCTGAACAGCACATTTTTCTCACATTCAAATTCTATATTCCCCAGTATCAACAACCTTTAACATCCGAGTTTAACACGAGTTTGTGGTTCCAAAACGGCCTCTGAGCTAATTGAGCTCTGTCTGGGAGACAGGGCTGCCACTTAAACAAACCAACCAACCTTTCCTTCTCCCTCACAATCTCAGTAAAAATTGTTTGCAACCGTCATGTAAACCGGCTTTTACATCGATTGAAAACAATAATTATTAAAATACTTTATTATTAAAATAATAAAGTAAAAACAAGCCAATCGTATAATACTCTAGATGAAATACTGAACTCCGATTTTTATTGTAGTTGGGGATAAAGTAGAATTACGTGTGTGCATGTTGTATGTCCTTTATTAAGGACTGCCATTAGATTGCTACTCAAAACTAAAAGACAATATTCAGTGTTTAATTTCATATCTTGAAATGAGTAAGTCATCGAATAAAAATTTACTTCTTGAAGGACTTTCAAATGGGAGGTGCAGGAAGGACTCACTCGATTTCTTACATATTTATCCTTTTCCTTGGAACCATTTAAAAATGAACGTATACAAAATTTCAAAGTCGTAGCTTGAAGCGTTCAAAAGTTATCGAAAAATATTGTTGAACACGTGTCTTAAGGATTTTTTGTATGGAAGGTACTAGAAGTAGTAAAAGGATTTTGCTGACTAGTAAACTTGAACTTTGTTTTCACTCAAAACTAATTTGTACAAAATTCCGAATTCATAGCTAAAAGATTACTTGAGTTATAGTGAGTTCCGTAAATTAAGTGAATACATTTTGACAGGATATTTGTATGGCAGCTACACGAAGGACTAATAGGATTTTCTTCATAATCATACATTTAACTCGTACTACTGGAAAAATAACACATACAAAATTTTAAAGACGTAGCTTAAATCCTTCTGAAGTTAGCGGCCAATATTTTGGAACACTTGTCTTAAGGACATTTTGTATGGCAGCTACCAGAAGGAGTAAAAGGAATTTGCTGACTATTAAACTCGAACTTTCTTTTCACTCAAAACTAATTTGTACAAAATTCCGAATTCATAGCTAAAAGAATACTTGAGTTATAGTGAGTTCCGTAAATTAAGTGAATACATTTTGACAGGATATTTGTATGGCAGCTACACGAAGGACTAACAGGATTTTCTTCATAATCAGATATTTAGCTCCAACTATTGGAAAAATAACACAAACAAAATTTCTAAGTCCTAGCTAAGTCCAATTAGTTTTGAGTGAAAACGAAGTTCGAGTTTACTAGTCAGCAAAATCCTTTTACTCCTTCTGGTACGTTCCATACAAAAAATTCTTAAGAAACGTGTTCAACAATATTTTTCGATAACTTTTGAACGCTTCAAGCTACGAATTTGAAACTTTGTACACGTTCATTTTTAAATGGTTCCAAGGAAAAGGATAAATATGTAAGAAATCGAGTGAGTCCTTCCTGCGCCTTCCATGTGAAAGTCCTTAAAAAAGGAAATTTTTTTTCGATGACTTACCCAGTTCGAGGTATGAAATTAAACACTGAATATTGTCTATTAGTTTGAGTAGCATTCTAATGGCAGTCCTTAATAAAGGACATACAACATGCACACACGTAATTCTACTATATCCCCAACTACAATATAAATCGGAGTTCAGTATTCATCTAGAGTATTATACGATTGGCTTGCAGTCGATCGTGACAGTATGTTATGGGTTGAAGTTCGAAACGTGTTTAATGCTGAGATGCGGTGTAGATTACTATGCGACTGAAAACCTCAAAAAAAAACGTTTCAAATAGCCTCCTGGGTATTCCTTAGGTTGCCAATCGCATAGTAACCTACACCGCATCTCAGCATTAAACGCGTTTCGGATTTCTTCTTCTTTCTAGCATAAGCCATTTCTGAGATATGAAAAACCATCACCCACCCCCGTACCTTGCTACCCCTATCAACAGTTCTAATTTTCTGTGGCTCTATATAGTTGTCAATTTTTAGCTTTCTATTCTTTGCGATTTTCGAGAAATAAAAATCAGAATTTTTTCATTTCCACCCCATCCCACAATCACCCCCTACAACCACATCCTCCAAATTTTTTTTCTCTGCTAGAGGTCTACTGGTTCCTAACTCCTGGAAAAATTTTCAAGATCATATCTGATACGGTTCTTGAGATATAAGAATGTAATTTTTTGAAAAATGGCTGTCCCTTCATTTCCGCGCTTTGCCTCTGCCCTTAAAAATTTTACATTTACTAGACTTCACTTGTAATTCTATATACAGAAACCAAATTTTATCTTTCTGGTACAATTGGTTCGGCAGATATTGCAATTCAAAGTTTTTAACCCTCCACCCCCACACCCGACCACCTCCTTTAACATCTTTAACTCTTTTATACTCTCCTAGTATCTCTTAAGACAACCACAAAGTTTTAACTTTCTGAGATAAATCATTCAGGAGATATAGATTTTAGAATGTTTCTATTTAAGCTTTCAAGCGATTTGGACGTATTGTTTTCCCCCCACTCCCACATCCCTCTACCACTAAAGACCATTTTTTCGCAAATGGGTCCATTATAATAGTTCTATATAAGTTACAACTTTCAGCACCTAGCATAGTGGTTCCTGAGATCCAGAGACCAAAATTGTTCGTCTAAAACATTCCTCTGAATCGACCATTTCGATAAAGCTCAGCTACTCAAGTGACAAAATCACACCGAAAAAAATTCCGGACACGCACTTGTAGTCGAGCTCATACAACTCTGTATGTTCTTCAAATTTAATTCCGGATAGGTCGAAAAAAATCTGCCAACAGTCTGGGCGCAACTTTATTATTTTTATACTCTAGATGAAATCATATAGAGTATTATAAGTTTAATCCAGCCCAAAAGTTTGTAACGCATAGAACCAAGCCTCGGACGAAAAAAAGTTATATATTATTTTTTGTTTATTTGTGGCCAAAAACCTCAAATCCGCCTGACGTCCGTCCGTCCGTCCGTCCGTCCGTCCGTCCGTCCGTCCGTCCGTCCGTCCGTCCGTCCGTCCGTCCGTCCGTCCGTCTGTCCGTTAGCACGATAACTCAAGAACGCCTTCACCTAGGACCTTGAAATTTTGAATCTGGATGTTTGGTTGAATTTGTAAGGCTAAGTTCGTTAACGGGCAAAATCGTCCTACTCCTTCGGGTAGCTGCCATACAAAATGTCCTTAAAACACGTGTTCAAGAATATCGGTCAATAACTTCAGAAGGGTTTAAGCTACGACATTGAAATTTTGTATGTGTTATTTTTCCAATAGTTGGAACTAAATATATGATTATGAAGAAAATCCTGTTAGTCCTTCGTGTAGCTGTCATACAAATATCCTGTCAAAATGTATTCACTTAATTTACGAAACTCACTATAACTCAAGTAATCTTTTAGCTACGAATTCGGAATTTTGCACAAATTAGTTTTGAGTGAAAAGGAAGTTCGAGTTTACTAATCAGCGAAATCCTTTTACTCCTTCTGGTAGCTGCCATACAAAATGTCATTAAAACACGTGTACAAGAATATTAGTCGATAACTTCAGAAGGGTTTAAGCTACGACTTTGAAATTTTGTATGTGTTATTTTTCCAATAGTTGGAACTAAGTATATGATTATGAAGAAAATCCTGTTAATCCTTCGTGTAGCTGCCATACAAATATCCTGCCAAAATGAATTCACTTAATTTACGAAACTCACTATAACTCAAGTAATCTTCCAGCTATGAATTGGAAATTTTGTACAAATTAGTTTTGAGTAAAAACGAATTTTGGGATTACTAATCAGCGAAATCCTTTTACTCCTTCTGGTAGCTGCCATACAAAATGTCCTTAAGACACGTGTTCAAGAATATTGGTCGATAACTTTAGAAGGGTTTAAGCTACGACATTGAAATTTTGTATGTGTTACTTTTTCAATAGTTGGAGCTAAATATATGATTATAAAGGAAATCCTGTTAGTCCTTCGTGTAGCTGCCATACAAATATCCTGTCAAAATGTATTTACTTAATTTACGAAACTCACTATAACTCAAGTAATCTTTTAGCTACGAATTCGGAATTTCGTACAAGTTAGTTTTGAGTAAAAAGGAAGTTCGAGTTTACGAATCAGCGAAATCCTTTTACTCCTTCTGGTAGCTGCCATACAACATATCCTTAAAACACGTGTTCAACAATATTTTCCGATAACTTTTGAACGCTTCATGCTACGAATTTGAAATTTTGTACTCGTTAATTTTTGAATGGTTCCAAGGAAAAGGATAAATATGTAAGAAATCGAGTGAGTCCTTCCTGCACCTCCCATGTGAAAGTCCTTTAAAAAGGACATTTTTTTTCGATGACTTACCCAGTTCAAGGTATGAAATTAAACACTGAATATTGTCTATTAGTTTGAGTAGCAATCTAATGGCAGTCCTTAATAAAGGACATACAACATGCACACACGTAATTCTACTTTATCCCCAACTACAATATAAATCGGAGTTCAGTATTCATCTAGAGTATTATACGATTGGCTTGCAGCCGATCGTGACTGCAGTATGTTTTGGGTAGAAGTTTGGAACGAGTTTAATTCTGAGATGCGGTGTAGGTTACTATGTGACTGAAAACCTAAAAAAAAGTTCGGGAAGCGGTTAGAATGAGTTCGCGCTAGAATACTTACGCCGCTGCCACATATAACATATGAATTACATAATTGGGTCATACTCCGGGACGAGGTCTAGTAATAGTATAATATCAGTTCTTACGCCATTAGAAGGTTTTTCGTGATTTGGTTTTGGGGCATTACATGAAATCGGAAATGCGTATGTAGGCGATTATATAAAAGTCTGTGGAAGTGAAAACCAATCTGATATCTCATCAATCTTAAGAAATATGTCGAAAGCCTTACGTCCTATCGGAAATTAGTTTTTAGATATATGTAAAAAAAAGCCCGAGGAAGTGAAAACTAATCCGATGTCTTATCACTCCTAAGAGATATGACGAAATTCGTGACAACGTGTTCAACCCGTTTATACCCTCTTAGAGGTTGAAAAAGGAAAAAAACCTGAAAACAAGTTTTAGGTGATTACTAAACAAGCCCGAGAAAATAAAAAGTTATTCGAGATCTAATCAGACCTGAGGGATATGGCTGAATTCATGAAAATGTATACAACCCCTTTACACAACCGTGGAGGTCGAATTTCAAAAAATCCTGAAAACGCTTTCTAGGTATTTTTATGAAGAACCCGTTCATAAAAAATGAATTCAATATTTGGAAAGACCTAATAGATATGACGAAAATCGTGAAAATATATGCATTCCATTTTCACTGATAATTCTTTTTGCCCCACTTCCGAACGCCAATGGATATTTGAATTTTTTTTTAATCAGAATTACTTTTCTAGTTGATTTACATATACGTACCTAATTTCAACTTTCTAGCATAAGCCGATCTATAGTTAGAAAAAACACCCACCACCCCCCACCCTCGTACCATACTACCCCTATAAAAAGTTATATTTTCCCAACATGCTACTACCATAGCTCTATCTAAATACTAAGTTTCAGCTTTATGTCATTATAGGTTCTTGAGATATAAACTTCGGAACTTTTTACTTTTCACCCTCCCCCACCCTCGCCCACATCAATGAAATTTTTTTTTCTGCTAGGAGTCTATTATTATCTACTTCTGCTAAAAATTTTAAGAATCTATCTTACACCGTTCTTGAGATATGAGACGTGATTTTTTTAAAGAAATTCTTACCCCCTCCACTTCTATGCTCCACCGCCCCCTTAAAGAATTTTACTTTTAGCAAACTTTATTTGTCAACCTTTATGCAGACACCAAATTTTTGTTTGTCTAGTTTAATTGGTTCGTGAGATATTGTAATCTAAAGCTTTTCACCCCACACCTCCGTACGTGACTTCCCCACTTTCCGATCTATTCTCCTAGTATACCTACAGATGATTGTTAAGTTTCAATTTCGTGACACTAACCGTTTAGGAGATATGGATTTTAGAATGTGTCGATCTCGTCTTTCGAACGTTTCGGACGCACTATTTCCCCCCTCCCCTCCCACCCCTACACCAATATCAATAATATTTTTGCAAATAGGTCCACTATCAAAGCTCGATATAAATTCCAAGTTTCAGCTTCCTCACATAAGCGGTTGCTGAGATCTAGAAATCAAAAATTTTCGTCTAAAAAACGCTTCCCCCACCTCCCCCCTCACACTCCCAACTCCCAAAAAGTGATCACTTCATGGGGCCTACCCAGTCTATTAAAGAAAAAAATTTCAATTCAATAGCTCATAGGGTTTGGGAGCTATAAACCCTCAAATGTTTTGCGTTCGGCGGACGGCGCACAGACGGACTGAATTTTTTTTTTCCTTTTTTGGTGCTTATTAGTCATGATACGTATAAAAAAAAATTTCAGGGTAGCAAATTTTTTTTTTTTAAATTCATAACAATACTTTATTATTAAAATAATAAAGTAAAATTGATTTTCAATAATTTTTTTTTAATCAATTCGCATTTATCAAACAAAATATAATAATTTAAAGGAAAATAAATTCGTAGTTGGAAGAAAACAAAAGAAAAAAAAGTTTGTGAATATTATTTTTCGTTTTTTTTTTAAAAATCCGGCAAACGTCAGGCGCCATGTCCGGCCCAGATTCGCGAGAGCGTTACACCCTGATCAGGCCCAGATTGGGTTAGCCTCATCTGGGCCGGATTTATTTTCAGGCACGCCTGATCTGGGCCGGACTTGAGCTGGATATAATTTCTACTCGGGATGGTTTCCATTCTTTCCGGAAGGCGGAGCCTATTTTCTCCGGAGTCGAAAAAAAACGGACCATGCAGTCCGAGCCTTATACTATGTTCAGACTACGAGATTAACGCGTTTAAATCGAGTTAAATGCGCTGAAAACACTTCCGGGACGCGTTTACGAAAACACGTAGCTACTACGCGTTTAACCGAAAACATGTACTGCGACCCTCGCGGAAGTCGAAATAAACCTTGGAAGAAACTATTTAATGCTGCAGAAACTCAATTTTGTGCTTGTGTAACGACTGCATTAGCTAATAAATTCCCTTTTCATTACTGCTATACAAACTAATTGGTTTCAAGCAATTTAGAAAGCATAAATTTGCTAATGAAACACAGCTGAATATCTACTTGTCAAAACAAATCACATCAAGCTATCATGTATCAAAATAAAACGAGTTGCCTAGTTTGAACTCTGCTTTTTATACTCTAGATGAAATCATATAGAGTATTATAAGTTTAATCCAGCCCAAAAGTTTGTAACGCATAGAACCAAGCCTCGGACGAAAAAAAGTTATATATTATTTTTTGTTTATTTGTGCCCAAAAACCTCAAATCCGCTTGACGTCCGTCCGTCCGTCCGTCCGTCCGTCCGTCCGTCCGTCCGTCCGTCCGTCCGTCCGTCTGTCCGTGAACACGATAACTCAAGAACGCCTTCACCTAGGATCTTGAAATTTTGAATCTGGGTATTTGGTTGAATTTGTAAGGCTAAGTTCGTTAACGGGCAAAATCGTCCTACTCCTTCGGGTAGCTGCCATACAAAATGTCCTTAAAACACGTGTTCATGAATATTGGTCGATAACTTCAGAACGGTTTAAGCTACTACTTTGAAATTTTGTATGTGTTATTTTTCCAATAGTTGAAGCTAAATATATGACTATGAAGAAAATCCTGTTAGTCCTTCGTGTAGCTGCCATACAAATATCCTGTCAAAATGTATTCACTTAATTTACGAAACTCACTATAACTCAAGTAATCTTTTAGCTACGAATTCGGAATTTTGTACAAATTAGTTTTGAGTGAAAAGGAAGTTTGAGTTTACTAGTCAGCGGAATCCCTTTACTCCTTCTGGTAGCTGCCATACAAAAAGTCCTTAAAACACGTGTTCAAGAATATTGGCCGATAACTTCAGAAGGATTTAAGCTACGACATTGAAATTTTGTATGTATTATTTTTCCAATAGTTTAAGCTAAATGTATGATTATGAAGGAAATCGTATTAGTCCTTCGTGTAGCTGCCATATAAATATCCTGTCAAAACGTCTTCACTTAATTTACGGAACTTACTATAACTCAAGTAATCTTTTAGCTATAAATTGGGAATTTTGTACAAATTAGTTTTGAGTAAAAACAAAGTTCGAGTTTACGAATCAGCGAAATCCTTATACTCCTTCTGGTAGCTGCCATACAAAATGTCCTTAAAACACGTGTTAAGAATATTGGCCGATAACTTCAGAAGGGTTTAAGCTACTTCTTTCAAATGTTGTACGTATTATTTTTCCAATAGTTGGAGGTAAATATATGATTATAAAGAAAATCCTATTAGTCCTTCGTGTAGCTGCCATACAAATATCCTGTCAAAATGAATTTACTTAATTTACGGAACTCACTATAACTCAAGTAATCTTTTAGCTATGAACTCGGAATTTTGTACAAATTAGTTTTGAGTGAAAACGAAGTTTGAGTTTTACTTATCAGCGAAATCCTTTTACTCCTTCTGGTAGCTTCCATACAAAATATCCTTAAGACATGCGTTCAACAATATTTTTCGATAACTTTTGAACGCTTCAAGCTACGAATTTGAACTTTTGTACACGTTCATTTTTAAATGGTTCCAAGGAAAAGGATAAATATGTAAGAAATCGAGTGAGTCCTTTCTGCACCTCCCATGAGAAAGTCCTTCAAAAAGGACATTTTTTTTCGATGACTTACCCAGTTCAAGATATTAAATTAAACACTGAATATTGTCTTTTAGTTTTGAGTAGCAATCTAATGGGAGTCCTTAATAAAGGACATACAGCATGTACACACGTAATTCTACTTTATCCCCAACTACAATATAAATCGGAGTTCAGTATTCATCTAGAGTATTATACGATTGGCTTGCAGCCGATCGTGACTGCAGTATGTTTTAACATGTTAAATTTACCTACTTAAATGCGTTAAAAATGCATAGTCTGTATAGAGTATTAGTCTGTTCTCCTACAACGTGTATCGTCACTTCAAATCGTCGACATTTCAAAATGTTTCAAAAAACTATTATAAACTAAATCTAACTCCTCAATGATTCATTTTCAAAAATAAAAATATTTTCTTAAGTTTTTTTAAATTTAAGAGAGTATTTCATTTTTCGCAACAGAATTTAAAATGTAATTAAACTATACAATACTAATTGTTCTGCGAAGTAAACTAGAACGAGTTTGTAATATGATTGCTTCTCAAGGCTAAGTTTAAACTTACATTTCTTCATATAAGCTCGGATTTTTATTAATATCGTAGGTACCGAACGCTTTGATTAATAATTATCTGACCTTGCATCATACGAGTACGATCACAACAATAAATTTGATCACTATTCTCTGAGATGTGGTGTAAAACAAAACGAATTTTGTACTAACTTGACTAAAGACGACATTACATAAATTGCCCACACAGACAAGACTGCAGGTGGAGTAATTCCATTGCATCTTGTTCTGTTGTTGAAGGTGCACCTGACTTTGACTTGATGTGAACCTATGTTTACACCAGGCATTTTATACTGTATGCATAACGCATCGTTACAATGTGCTAAATTATACTATAATATATTATGTTTGAGTGTCATTGAGTAGATCTTGTCTTTTTTGGGCTGTGCGCCTTCTTCTTAACTACTTCAAGCGGAAAATATGGCAAGGCGTGAGGTGGCTAATACGCCCGCAAAGCTTTTGAGGTCAATGGTTTCGTCTTGGAATCTTCTGATTAAAATTATTTTCACACGATAATTGACACAATCAGTCGAATAGGTCGAAGACTTGAACTGAATACACAAAACAACATCTACATTACAGGTGCCTGTGAAATAGTTGTTTTAGTATTATTGTGTAAAGTATTTGGGAAGCTTCTACCTTTCTAGGTCACACGTAAATAAGTCCATATTTTCGGTTCGAATGAATTCTGTTCACGATTTATTTAAAACCCATTCAAGGAGAACATCAATAATAACATGAAATTAGAGCAAGATTTTAGTACTGGATACAGTGGGTCAATGGACTTCTTCTAACTTTACAACCATTAAAATGTCTTGCTGTACTTAAGGCCACTTTGCTAAACCGTTCCTAGTCAAATAAGTTCGGATCTTTGTAGGTTATTTTGACAGAAATGGCAGATAATCTTGAGATTTTCCATTGAAGAAGGGCAGCAAAAGTATGACCATTTCCACTTTTCTTAAGATTGACTGAAGTAACAATACATGGTCCGTTAACTGAATTTATAAAATGGATAACATTATTTTCAATTCTTTCTATTGAATGACCGTAGTAATTTTCCTCGACGTAATTTATATTCTATAATTTTAACCTTTGATTACATTTTTGCATTTTCAATTTTCTATGCATGTTTTTTCAGGCCGACGCAATAGTAATTTTTGTCGTATAGGTATATAATTATACATAATTGAATTAAATATCAAGATATGACGTAATAACTATAAAATTTCGTTATAGTGAGTATAGTTAGTCGGACTAGTTTTGGTGGAATTCCTAAATCAAGCATGATTTGGTACATTACTCTCCTGACGATACTGTCGTATGCTTGTTTAAAATCTACGAAGATTTGGTGTACGTCTGTTTTATACACCTCCCCCGCTTTACACGGTACTTTATTTACACGATTTCACTTTTCCACGGTTTTTAAAATATGGGATTTAAAAAAAAACACAAAAAATTTCTGCAGATATTTTTTAATTCCATTCGCTTGGTAACATTGGCGCTTATATGGTTATACTTTATTATTTTAATAATAAAGTATTTTAATTCCATTCTATTCTGAATTCCATTTATTCCAATCTAAAAATGGGTATTCCCCTTATTGTAGGTATATACAATCAAGCTTGCTGTTCATGTGACTGACAAGGGAACATTCCCAAGTGTCCAACGCCGATTTTGAAAATTTTCATATATGTTGTAGAACTCGAAAATCTAAGGGACACGTATTTTTTTTACCGGCAGCCGTGAGCATTTAAGGGATGAAACATTATTATTATAGTTTTTTTGTAAACGAATAGGTCAATTTAAATAAATAATGGCAATGAAACGGACAAAACCAATCGACGGGTCATGTCAGCAAATAAAACGTATTGATACGTGTAAGCCTGGCAACCGCGCAACCGTGCAACTCGATCGTTACACATAATGAAAACAACAACAACGGAATACCTAGTTGCAAAATAACCCAATCAGAAACCTAGCTGAAGTAAATAAGGCGAAACAACACGATTGTATCTCCCTTCTTATCGAATGCTCTCCAATATACTAGAACCCTCTGCACACACCACTGAACGAAGATCGAAATCGAAAGCTCTAAAGCTTTCGAGAAGATTCCACACATCACTGAACGAACATTCAAGTACATCCTAGACTGCAACCGAATAGTATAAAAGCGGGTGAAGTTTTCAGCGAGGGAGATAGTAATTTTTATTACGTCGACTGAGACAGCCAGCGTGTATACGCGACCGTGTTGGTAGAGAGCGAAAGTGATCGAGTCAAGCGATATAAATAAGCGGGCAGTGCTGCCATACAGTGCGAATTATTGTGCGAATAGAATTAATAGTGCGATTAAATAAATTATCACTTATCTTTTATTTTAACCGAATTGTGTTTCACTTGAAATCCCCTAGCTCGCAACAGTATTATTCAGAACTTCCAATAATGAAATCCAAGAAAGTGCACAGGGACAATAAGCTGCGAATATATAAAACTAATATACGACCAGTGCTCTGTTATGGCAGCGAGACGTGGACATTAACGCGAACTTCCGAAGAAGCAGATAACGTCCTCCGAAGAAATTTTGGACCAGTGAAGGGAGGAACGGAATTGAGAATAAGATACACCCATGAGTTGCCAGAAGCTTCAACGTTCATCAAGCTACGTAAATTGCAGTGTCTGGCCATATAGAGCGAATGGAAGATAGAAGAAGCGTCAACGATTTATTTTTTGACGAGGAAACGTGCTCTTAAAGGCACAGCGAGTGCTAACAGGTCAGAAGACAAACCACGCAAGCGGAAGGGGAAGACTTGGTTGACAAGATAGCAAAGCCATCTTAAAACATACTGCAGTCACGATCGGCTGCAAGCCAGTCGTATGATACTCTAGATGAAATACTGAACTCTGATTTGTATTGTAGATGGGGATAAAGTAGAATAAGGTATGTGCATGTAGTATGTCCTTTATTAAAGACTCCCATTTGGTTGCTACTCGAAACTAAAAGACAATATCGTCTGTGTTTAATTGCATCTCTTGAACTGGGTAAGTCAACGAAAATTATTCCTTTTTGAAGGACTTTCACATGGGAGGTGCAAGAAGGACTCACTCGATTTCTTCCACATTTATCCTTTTCCTTCGAACCATTTAAAAATTTATGTGTACAAAATTTCGAATTCCTTGCTTGAAGCGTTCAAAAGTTATCGGAAAATATTGTTGAACACGTGTATTAAGGATTTTTTGTATGGAAGTTACCAGAAGGAGTAAAAGGATTTAGCTGACTGGTAAACTCAAACTTCGTTTTTACTCAAAACCAATTTGTACAAAATTCCGAATTCGTAGCTAAACGATTACTTGAGTTATAGTGAGTTTCGTAAATTAAGTGAAGACATTTCGACAGGATATTTGTACGACAGCTACACGAAGGACTAATAGAATACTCTTCATAATGATACATTTTGCTCCAACTATTGGAAAATCAACACATACAAAATTTCAAAGTCGTAGCTTAATCCCTTCTGAAGTTTTCGGTTGATATTCTTGAACACACGTGTTTTAAGGACATTTTGTATGGCAGCTACCCGAAGGAGTAGGACGATTTTGCCCGTTAATGAACTTAGCCTTACAAATTCGGCCAAACATCCAAATTCAAAGTTTCAAGATCCTAGGTCAAGGCATTCTTGAGTTATCGTGCTAACGGACAGACAGACGGACGGACGGACGTCAAGCGGATTAAGAGTTTTTGGCCCCAAATAAAGGAAAAATAATGTATAACTGTTTTTCATTCGAGGCTCGGTTCTATGCGTTGGGCTGATTTAAACTTATAGTACTCTCAGATTTAATCTAGAGTAGAGCAGGTGGAGGACGCGATTGAGATGATTGGAGGCGACTACTTCAGGAGGCCAGGGTCCGATTAGGACTGTCGCCATTGATGAATGATGAACTATAAAATTTAAATTTGTCTAATATGAACAAAATCAATCTTTCCGGAAGCTGATGGATTTTTATTATTCCTCATGTGAAGCATGAACTGTGTTATCTTACTATTTTCAGAGCATTTTTTTATACATTTTTCGGTTTTGATTTAAGGAGAGCAAACCTTTTAGACGCCAGAAAATGAGTCATTTTTCATGAATTTTTTTATGGTGATAAAATAATCGCATCATTTTAAAATTTTTATATGATATTATTACAACATTCAACTGTTGAAATAATTTTTTTTTTGTTTTACAAAACAAAATGGCGTCTTTATAGGGTATTCCTTTTGGCGTCTTTTGCGAGACATCGAAAAGTGCTCCATTTGTCAAATTTTTTCTATTGATCTTAAACTGAAAACCAAAACATTTTTCAAATACTGACAGATGAATGGGAAGGATATACCTATAAAATTATAAAAAAAATATAAAACTAAAAAGATACGAGGCTTTTTAAGCAAATGTTTAATTTCGACTATTTTTTGACAGTTTTTACCCCAAAAAATGGTTTATTTACGCGATATCCTCAAAACTTTAGGTATATCCTTCCGATATTTATATAGACAGAAAGCTCACAAAAAATCAGCCAAATCGATCAATAACTTTTTGAGCTACAACACGAGCAGTTTTTGAAGATGCAGTTTCGAGATAATCGCGTTTAAAGTTTCAATACCTCGCGTTCCTTTTGTATAATTTGGCATATTAGTTTTGAAAAATCAACCGCACGCGACATACTTTCGATCCAAACTGACCCAATTTCTTGGACAACGTACGTTACGCTTTATACTTTCGAAATATGTAAAAAAAAACGGTTTTTCGAAAATTGTAAAGGGTTTGCTCCCCTTAACTGTTGTTAGTGTAAAGCAATTCGATGAACATTTAAGGTTAGCCTTTCTATCGTTTCGTTATACTGATCGGTGCGTTACGTGGAGATAACAAAAATTCGTTATCAATTTAAAAATATAAATGCTGTTGATATCATTAAATTTTTCGGCAGAAGTGGACATTATAAAAGGACATAACACCAAATTCGCTTCATTTTTCATTGATTGAAATTGTAGAAGTCAAAATGCGTTACACAATATCAAATACAAAAGCAAATATTTATTTCATAACTCACTTCTACATCCGATCTTAACAACAGTACATATGCATAATCTAACAGAAAATAAATACTTTCATTTCGAATTATCGACGATTTAATAATTTACTGCGTTATGTTATTATTAAAATTTACCTTGCTTTTCTTGAAAAAAAACTAAAACTACCTACTACTTATTCTGCTATCTTCTCGCCATTGACAATATTAAAATAAGGTGAATAATCTTTACCCAAATATTTCCAATTACGACAAAATTGATCTTCTGAAGAAATCGAAAAATACCTTGGAATAGAGGAGTCAAACGTTAGATCATTATACAATGAATGATCTTCAAGTCGTATAAAAAGACCGTTTTAAAATTGAATGCAGAACGAAATCCAAATTACATACTTAGTTCGTTGATTTATGCAACTCTATGAAATATCGGCCCACTCAACTTGAAATGTTTGTTTATATCCATAAAATTCAGTTTTATAAACCTGAAAATCAACGACCTTAAAATTTAAAACTAAAAACAGTTGAATAGGCGATTAATAACATTGCGGAGCTAATGCAAATTTTGTAACTTTCGTAGCAGTTTTACGGAATCTTATCATATTTGAACAAATGCCCAATGTTAAAAATCCTTTCCTGATAGTAATCATCTTCATTTTCGAATCTATTACGGAAGACTTACTTTCGGAAGAGATTTCGATCTTACCTTGATACTCTTAGGAACATTAATTTCACCTGCGTTAAATTATGCTCCATCTTACATAAGATGTTTGAACCAAATTAAGAACACAGTTTTTTTAGCTTTTGGTGAATAAATTACAGAGTTCAAGTTTTAGATTTGTTTATTTTTTGTGCAATTTATTTAGAAAGTTTTCTTTTCCTTTTTGAATGGACCGCGAAACCAATTTTGTACAAGTTTTTTTTTCTTCGCTCATGTCTGGGCAGGGGATCTGATTGGATTGAAAGTGAATAAGAAGCAAATACTCGGTATCTTCCGTGTGTAATAGCTATAAAATTAATTTAATTCTACCATAGAGGTATTGTCTTTACTGATTTTTAATCGAATTTTACACATAAACTCGAATAAGTGGAGAAAGAAAAGTGCTTGCCCAACTTTTAGATTTAAATGTTTTTATTTTCTATTGACGCTGAGTTTAGTCAACATTAAAAATATTGTAGACACTCTTTCAAAACTTGTATAGTAACTGAAGGAAATCAGCAGATGTTACTAAAAGCAGTATTGCACAAGAGCTGGATGAATTCGAAACCACGACCTCTATTTTTTTATCATAAGGCGTGTATAGTAGCACCTATAACTCATTGTAATTGTTGTACAATCACTCAATACACTCGAGTTCAAGTGGCAGCTATTAACAACAAATGTACGATCAGAAGTAGGGATGTTGATATCGAAAAAAAATATCGATATATAGATATTGGAAAAAATATCAATATCGTCTGATGATATATCGAAAAAAAATATCGATTCATCGAATATTTTTTCCAATGAAAAATAAATTCTTATATCCCTTCCCGTATCAAATTTAACGTCAAGGGGAGCATATCGCAAAGGTTTTCCAGTGTAAAATTCATGACCCATTTGCTCTGAAACCACTTGAATGAAATTTTAGACAACTCTTCCTTACTGCAAAACGAGCATATAGAGTGGATTAATATTTTATTATATTTGGGAAGGTTGTATAGTATATTGCACATCTAATTTTTACGAACGGAGAGCGTCAAGCCAGTCTCATATTACATTATTAAATAATTAAACATTTTAAATTTCCTTCCACTCTATCTGACAGCAGAGGTGGGATGAGAGGTTTTTGAGAAAATGGATCAAACGTACAAAAATACAACTTTTGGTGGAGTCTTGTAGTTTAAACAGTTTTACCCAGAATTGAATCTAAAATAGGAATTTACCTCTGAAGCGATATGCTCTCCTTAATAAAGATAACGGCGGTGCGCTGCTTTTAAAACAAACCCAAAGCCAATAAATAAATGATATTTCGAAATTTAAAATTGACCTTCACTTCAATAAATTTTCACAACAAACAACAAGGCTAAATACACTTTCGAAGTTATTATAAAAATATACGGAAAAAGGATGTGACGCAGCAATGGATAGTTATGGTAAGCTGTGGCTCGTTAATACAAACATATTACTTCCCTCGGGTTTTTTAAATCCCTTCTACTTGAAAGAGAAAGATTAAAAATCAATAACAACAAGGTAGAGTAAAGTATCCGAATGTGGAATACCATTTTCATTTTTTTATCTCTAGACTATAATTTAGCATTAAGAACTGCGAACAATATACAAATCGGGAGGGTATCTTAGTACCATTCAATAATAAAAAAGATAATGTTGTTTTGAGATACAGTAATTTATAAAAAAATAAAAATCTCCAAAAAGTGCATATCTTGCAAAATACATTTTATGGTCTTAATGTGGAATAGTGCAAAATTACTCCGAAAAGAAAGGATCGTCGCATTTTGGACACAGAAATGCTTCATTATTTTTTTCAATAGCGCACTTTTTATGAGCCCAAGTATCGCACGAAAGACATTCAATCCATAGTAAAGGATTTCATTCATTTAACCATGTCTTCTCGCAAAACTGGCAAACAGTTTCAACTACTTTTCACATATATGACATTTGAATAAAACAGACGAAGAATTCCCCATGTATGAGTATAAATTCTCTAAATGTGTACAAGAAAAGATGATTTCAATATGAAATTACGGATGTCACGTGAAGCAATTCGAAGTTAGGGGGGTATTCCACATTGCGACCATATACCACATTCGGGTACTTTACTCTACTGAGCGGATAGATCCTTGTACACAGGATAGTTGCTGGTTGCCCCACCTACAGAAACCACCTTTCTTGCATCTTTTTGTTTCGACAAAAATAGGCTTTGCATGATCGAAAAACAACGGTCGAAAAAACGGGTCAGATTTTTACTTAATTTTAGATATTCAGACGTTCTGTTTTCCGAATGCTTCAGCATAAGTAACTTATTAGATTGACATGTAAAATATCAACTAGAAATACCTAAATTTGCAGCCAAAGCATATACACAAAAATAAGCAGAAATGAAAAATGGTATTCGAGTTCTAAAATATGATATACTTAACAAAAAATATCGGGTCCGATAGTCGGATTTTAATATCGATATATCGCTTTAAAAAATATCGGCCGATATTATCGATATATCGTTTAAAAAATATCGCAACTTCGATATATCCATATTTTTTCAACATCCCTAATCAGAAGTACGTCAAGCCGAGATATGATCCAAAATCACCTATAAAGTCAAGTTTCAACTAGATATTGCGGATTATATGTATACTCGTGAACTACGTGCATAAGGTAGTTATGGTGGAATGGGTTTTCCAGCTTACTACACGGTTAAAAATCTTGGACTAAAGTCTTAATCCAGAATTGTATTACAGCAAAATCAAATAAATCTAGATTTAGAATGTAAGCTTTCAAAATACTTACTTTAATATTTAATACATTACGGATTAAGTTACGATCCATTTGGATCAAATTATTAGTTTACATTCTTTTTTAATCAAATTGTATTGAAATTTAATCTTGGTAGAAATATTTTTCAGAACAATGAGTTGAGCACATCATAATGTTAGTATCACCATGTAATACAAATTGCCTTACATTTTTCGGCAAGAGTGATCATGCTCAGAATTATTATACGAAAGTATTTGATTATAAACCTAAATGGTATAGAAATTCATCTTTCAATTCTGAGCGATTTAAAACTAATACTTTTTGGTTTAAACTTTATCGCGATTTTTCGATTTCTCTTGCAATTCAATTCAATTGTTTTAGGTTGTTATAACGTTGAAAGAACATGTTTTACTCAGACTTCTTGCATTCGTCGTGAGTTTGACATGTTATACCTATTTTCTTTCGGTAATATGAGTTTTTGTAGACCGAGAGTATATGTGGAAGTGATTTTTGAAGAAACAAATGAGACAAAGCTCGTCGAGCTAAAAAGTTTTGAAAATATTGCATGTACCTACTGCACTTTCTGCGAATTAGTTAAGGAGAAGCTTCAACAGACTCTACACACTAAAAAATCTCGATGTTATTTTTACACCGGCAACCGGATAACTACCAAATTTACCTCGAATCGGGGTTGATTAACACCGCTGTACTGGGGTTATGAAATATACTTATTCGAAAGGAGTAAAAGATCACCGATGGGTTACAATTTGAGTTTTCATAGACAAAAGCGAATTAACGAAACTCCGAAACATCGAATGGTGTTCTTATTGCACCGATCGGTGTAAAAAAATAACGTGATAAGACATGTGGTCCTATGAAACACTGATCGGGGTACTTTTACCTCGAACGATGTTACACATTTCAAATTGCATCATAATTAAGTCATTCGGTTGTTAGATTTTCTATGAGCTCCATCCATCATGCCGGTTCGAAAATTGGTCAAAGTGCAATTTAACCAGACAATAAAATTTGTAATGGTGGAAAAGCAAGATAGTGACAGTGTTGAAATTATTGATTTGATTTGTTCGTGTAAGTGATAATTTTGAAATTAAGTAAAGTGATATAAATTAAAATCAAATAAATAATAATTTAGGTGGTGAATATTTTGATATAAACTCCAATAACTATTGTATATCATTAAGCGATGAAAGTGGTGCGGACATTAATGACAGCGCATTCAATTTTATTTTAAAGTCAGCGCCTGGCGTAGTTGAAAAACTTTTTGTTATCAAACTGCTTCCGTTTGAAGGTGTGTGTGGAATATAAGACGAGTCCTTTAATATTAATATTTATTGTTAATTATAAGATCGCCTTGTGTCAGCAAGTACGCAGACTATAGAATCGGATTTTGAAGAACCCGGGATTCTTAAACGATGTGACGCTTTCTACGGCGAATTGCCTCAAAAGAAACCTAGATTACAGGATGAAACAGTTAAAAAGGTAAATTTTTTTACACAAATTCACTTTAGATTTAATATTTTTTTTTAAGGACATCGAAAGCTACTTAATAAATCAAGCTGGAAATATTTATGCAGAGTATAAAGCTAGTGGAAATATTAGTGATCGTTCAAGAAAACGGCTTATTAACGTGATTGTAACTCGTCTTACAGAAGTTTGTGGGTTTTATCCCACTAGAGAAGAAAAAATATTGTGGGCTAAGTCAACGGCAAATATTTTCCCGAATCTTTGTGAAGGAAAAATTTCAAAAAATTATGTAAATTCATTATACCTAATGTGTTGATATACGTATAGTTTACAACTGTTAATTTAAAATAGGAAATTTTCTATGATCCAGTAAACAGAGGCGGGTATTTTGGTCATAGATTGAGAACAATAAACCGGATTGCAGGACATAATTCGCGATTAAATTTAAACTCTCCAGCTGCAACTACTTCACACGAGGTAAATCATCGCGAAGACGACATTTTGTAGTTAAAAAATGCTCTTCCATCGCAAAAAAAAGAAATTTGTGATCGTATGAAAAGTGCAATTTGCTGTCGAGAGAAAACCTCTGAAAACTTATTATTAGAGTTTCCTCGATTCCTCGATGTGCCAGGATTGGTAATTACAATAATTAGGATGAAAAATAAGTATATTAAAATGCGATTTTTTTTAGATTCAATACGATTTCAGTTTAAGATATCCTGAAAAAAGTAACACATTAATATCCAATGCACCACGTATTGTACAAGACATATTAAATTTAGCAAGAGAAAGAAAGCTACAACTATACCACGATGAAACTCTTCCCGAAGATAGTAAGTTCTATAATTTCTAAAATATATGTATATTATATATTTGTATTTACCTATACCTATAAACAAACAAATATTTTCATTTAGAATGGGATAAACCGACTACAGCATTTCTGTACTTACAAAAGATATTTCATAAAAACAACGAAAATTGTAATTATGAACTCATCAAATATCTTCAGGTATAAAAGAAATCGATTGTAACTGATTTGCTTTATTCTATTCAATATTTTTATTTCTTCAAATACAGATCGGAGTTGAAACACCCAAAGTGAAAGAACATTCACCATTTATTATTGCTTATGGTACAAATAAAGGAGCAATATCATACTACACTATATACTTAGATGGCCATGAACTTCCTGTAGAAGAGCAAACGACAATTTGTGCATGGGATACACTATTTAAATCGTATTATGTGTTCAATTGTGACTATAACGCAAGTACAAAACACTTTTTTACATTTGTCCTAAATGCAATATATGGCCTAGGTCAAACAAATTTAACAGCAAAAATGCGTGATATTAAGTCACGCCTTAATCTATAAAGTCACGTTGTTATTTTTTATCGTAATAGCATAATATGTCACTCATATGTAAAATATGTCGAAAAAAGAGAATATTTGAAGACCAAAAACAGTATATAAGGCATTTGCGAACGTTACATTCATCTTCTATTAATTCAAACAATTTGATATGCGCTTTTTCAGACTGTAGTTGCACTTTTCAAACTTTTAGTGGGTTAAGAAAACATTTAATAAAGTTTCATAGCAGCGTTTCTAGTAATTTGATAAACATAGCTTGTAATGATGAAGAAAATATTTTGCCAGCCGAACCAAATTTATTAAATTATTCCAATATTAAAGCATTAGATACTAATTTTGAGGAAATAGAAAAACAATTTTCCAATAGTATAGTGAAATTGAATATACCTTATACAAAACAAAATGAAATTCATAAACAGGTATCAGAATTAACTAATTGTATAGGCAACATTATTGAAAGTAAACTCCCAAATAGTGACATCATACGAAATGAACTTAATTTTTTGAAGAATCCATTTGAAACATACGGCAATCAGTACATACTGCAAAAACTTGCACGACAAACAGTGCCTTTTCCAACAGAATATTCTTTGGGTACAAGGAGGGACAGGATATGGAACAAGTTGCAAAACAGTTATAATCTTTCTATAAAAACGAATACATTTTCTTATATTTCTATGTTAGATACTCTCAAATATTTATGTACAAACGAGAATTTCTTAAATTTTATTATGAAATCTTTTGTACCACAAAGCGATTTAATATCAAATATATCCGATGGTTCTTATTATGAAAATCACCCCTTTTTCAATGCTTCTGAACCTAGAATCTTAATTCAATTATATTTAGATGAGTTTGAAAGTGTGAACCCTCTTGGTTCAAAAACTGGAATCCACAAAATTTCCGCATTTTACTTTTCTGTCTTGAATTTACCGTTCAAGTGCAACAGTTTGATTGAAAATTTACATTTAAGTTTATTATGTCATACTCAAGATGTGAAAAATTACGGATATGAATCTATTCTTGTACCGCTAATTAAGGATTTAAAAACTTTGGAAGTAGATGGCTTTGAAATAGTATTCCGAGAAAAAATAGTATATGTCAAAGGTAGCATATTCGCCATGTCACATGATAATTTAAGTGCGAACTCTTTATACGGGCTTTCTGAATCATTTGGTTCCAACAACTTTGGTCGATTTTGTACTATTCATAAAAATGAGATACAAAATATATTTAGTGACAATAATTTGAGAGAAAAATTAAGAAGTAAAAAAGAACTAGTAAATTCTCGGGGTATAATACGTAAATGTCCTTTAAACGATCTAGACTACTTTAATTGTTTTGAATCTTTAAGTGTTGACTGCATGCATGACATGTTAGAAGGAATAGTGCAATATGAATTAAAACTATTTTTAGTTTATCTTACAAAAGATAAAAAAATTATTTCAATTAAAGATTTGAACGAAAGAATCTCAAGCTTTCACTTTGGGATATTGTTAAATAGAAATCGGCCTAGTATTATTAATTTAGAAAGAAAAAATAACAACTTAGGACAAACAGCCACTCAAGCTTGGACTTTATTGCGATATTTTCCATTTTTTATAGCCGATCTAATAGATGAAACTAATACTGAACTCTTTTCAAAGTATAATGTCATAATTTTATTAATAAAATTAGTAAGAATAGTTTTTTCCCCTGAATTGCGCTTTCAAGATATTGAATATCTTAAAACTTTGATTGAGGAACATCATGCCTTATTTAGAAAAGTTTTCCCAAAAAATAAACTCTTGCCAAAACATCATATTATAATACATTACCCACATATATTAAAGCATATGGGACCTTTGTTGTATTATAACACAATGCGTTTTGAAGGCAAACATAAATATTTTAAAGAAGTCTCTAGAAACAGTCACAACTATAAAAATATATGCAAAACTCTGACTGAAAAACATCAAACCATTTTTTATAATGATTGGCAAAAAAGAAGTTTTCAGCCGATTCCTGAATTTAAAGTAAAACATACTGCAGTCACGATCGGCTGCAAGCCAATCGTATAATACTCTAGATGAATACTGAACTCCGATTTATATTGTAGTTGGGGATAAAGTAGAATTACGTGTGTGCATGTTGTAAGTCCTTTATTAAGGACTGCCATTAGATTGCTACTCAAAACTAAAAGACAATTTTCAGTGTTTAGTTTCATATCTTGAACTGGGTAAGTCATCGAAAAAAATGTCCTTTTTGAAGGACTTTCACATGGGAGGTGCAGGAAGGACTCACTTGATTTCTTACATATTTATCCTTTTCCTTGGAACCATTTAAAAACGAACTTGTACAAAATTTGAAATTCGTAGCTTGAAGCATTCAAAAGTTATCGAAAAATATTGTTGAACACGTGTCCTAAGCACATTTTGTATGGCAGCTACCAGAAGGAGTAAAAGGATTTCGCTGATTAGTAAACTCGAACTTCGTTTTTACTCAAAACTAATTTGTACAAAATTTCCAATTTATAGCTAAAAGATTACTTGAGTTATAGTAAGATCCGTAAATTAAAAGAAGACGTTTTGACAGGATATTTGTATGGCAGCTACACGAAGGACTAATAGGATTTTCTTCATAATAATACATTTAGCTTCAACTATTGGCAAAATCCTACGTACAGAATTTCAAAGACGTACCTTAAACCCTTCTGAAGTTATCGGACAATATTCTTAAACACGTATTTTAAGGACATTTTGTATGGCAGCTACCAGAAGGAGTAAAAGGATTTCGCTGACAAGTAAACTTAAGCTTTGTTTTTACTCAAAACTAATTTGTAAAAAATTCCGAATTAGTAGCTAAAAGATTACTTGAGTTATAGTGAGTTTCGTAAAAAGTGAATACATTTTGACAGGATATTTGTATGGCAGCTACACGAAGGACTAACAGGATTTTCTTCATAATCATACATTTAGCTCGAACTATTGGAAAAATAATACAAACAAAATTTCAATGTCGTAGCTTAAACCGTTCTGAAGTTATCGACCAATATTCTTGAACACGTGTTTTAAGGACATTTTGTATGGCAGCTACCCGAAGGAGTAGGACGATTTTGCCCGTTAACGAACTTAGCCTTACAAATTCAACCAAACATCCAGATTCAAAATTTGAAGATCCTAGGTGAAGGCGTTCTTGAGTTATCGTGCTAACGGACAGACGGACGGACGGACGGACGGACGGACGGACGGACGGACGGACGGACGTCAGGCGGATTTGAGGTTTTTGACCACAAATAAACAAAAAATAATATATAACTTTTTTTCGTCCGAGGCTTGGTTCTATGCGTTACAAACTTTTGGGCTGGATTAAACTTATAATACTCTATATGATTTCATCTAGAGTATAAAAATACTGATTTAATACAAAATATTATTCATAAACGTGTAATAAAAACTGAATTAAGAATATGTGATAATGACAAAATAGATATATTAAAATATTTAAATTATGGTTATGAATATCGAAAAGGTTTTCTAACATCTTTTCACTCAGATAAAAGTAATTATCCAGATTTTGAACAAATTGAACTTATATTCAAATATCGTAATGAGTTATATTTTATTTTAAAAAAATTTCGTACTATTAACTTTGAATTTTTGCTGCAGGCATATTCCATTTTACCAACTGAAGAGATTGTAATCAGAAGTTGTAAAGGGTTATATATTAAAGAAACTTTTGAGTTGTCATATTTAAGAAAAACTACCTGTAACTATATAGTGCCAAGAAGTTTATATTTCTAATCTAGGTACATTATTTATAAATTTTTATTTTGTAAAGAGAATTTTTAATTTATTTATTTATTATTTTTGAGATATAGAAGTTTAACAGGAAAAAATATATACCTCTTTATAATAAATTCACTGTATTTATTATTTATTATTACTCCCCATTAGCTAAACTAAAAACTATACAAGTTCTGGAACAACAAGAAAATCATATAAAAATAACGTAAAACGAAAGATCCATAAATTAAGGGAGTAATGAAACCTACACCAATTTCGGGGCTTCTATAAAACGCCATAATTGATGATATTTTAGGTGTAACAATATATAGTAATTTCGGGACTCCAATAACAACCCCGAATGGATATAGTAAATTAATCTATTAGGTGTAATTAAATATACTTCGAAAATATAAGTTTAATTCATCTGTTCGGTGCTACTATGTATGATCCTTCAGAGTAGGCATCTATTTATCCGATCAAATTAAATATGAATTACACCTAACGCATGCTTACAGAGAACCCCGTTCACTGGGGTAATATTGACATCGAACGAAGTAGGACTTCCTGAGACACCGATTCGGGGTTCTGATAGCACCGTATTTTTTAGTGTGTAGTAGCTCAACGCTCGGAACAAATAATATATGTAAGGAATATCTATTTTTCTTTAACGATACAACCTTGATATGTAAAATAGTTAAATATATATTACCGAGTTAAAACTATATGTTTCTTTCAGATATTTTTTGACTTTCAATTAAGGTATTTAGAAAAATATAATTCATTTATAACCAATTGGACCAAGTATGCCAATGAAGAGAAGAGTCTTTCGTTTAAACCTTTTTTATATCTGCTAAAGCTATTGCCTGTTACTGCGTTGGGAAGGAACTAAGAAGAAGTTGTTTTTTAAATACTACATATTAAGAATATATTTGTAATTTAAGTATTTAATAAAAGAAAAATTAAAATTTCATTATTAATTTTTATTTCTTGAGGCAAATAGAAATACAACAAAGGTAAGCTGTATTAGTATTAATAATAATTAAATGTATTGAATTGAAATCATGTTTTGCATTCAACTATAATACACATTACAATTAAAATTCTAATAAATATAGGAGTAAACTTTAATTGAATTTAGTTTAAAACTTAAACTTCTTTTGATTACATTCTAATGGTATGAGCTTATAATGTAATACTATTCAATTAGATTTTTTTTGTTAATAATTCAATATTTAGAGTATTGAATTGCAATGCTATAAAAGATTGAAATATGTTTTTAATACATTGGGAAGTTTAAAATTTAATAATTTTTTGGTGTGGACATATATCCAATACAAAAAATATTGGAATCTAGTCCAAAATTTTTAACTGTGTAGAAAAATATTGGCAAAACGTTTTTTTATATATATATAAAAAACATACTGCAGTCACGATCGGCTGCAAGCCAATCGCATAATACTCTAGATGAATACTGAAATCCGATTTATATTGTAGTTGGGGATAAAGTAGAATTACGTGTGTGTATGTTGTATGTCCTTTATTAAGGACTGTCATTAGATTGCTACTCAAAACTAAAAGACAATATTCAGTGTTTAATTCCATTTCTTGAACTGGGTAAGTCATCGAAAAAAAATGTCCTTTTTGAAGGACTTTCACATTGGAGGTGCAGGAAGGACTCACTCGATTTCTTACATATTTATCCTATTCCTTGGAACCATTTAAAATTGAACGTGTACAAAATTTCAAATTCGTAGCTTGAAGCGTTCAAAAGTTATCGAAAAATATTGTTGAACACGTGTCTTAAGGACATTTTGTATGGCAGCTACCAGAAGGAGTAAAAGGATTTCGCTGATTAGTAAACTCGAACTTCGTTTTTACTCAAAACTAATTTGTACAAAATTTCCAGTTCATAGCTAAAAGATTACTTGAGGTATATTAAGTTCCGTAAATTAAGTGAAGACGTTTTGACAGGATATTTGTATGGCAGCTACACGAAGGACTAATAGGATTTTCGTCATAATCATGCATTTAGCTCCAACTATTGGAAAAATAACACATACAAAATTTCAAGGTCGTAGCTTAAACCCTTCTGAAGTTATCGGCCAATATTCCTAAACACGTGTTTTAAGGACATTTTGTATGGCAGCTACCAGAAGGAGTAAAAGGATTTCGCTGACTAGTAAAGTCAAACTTTCTTTTCACTAAAAACTAATTTGTACAAAATTCCGAATTCGTAGCTAAAAGATTACTTGAGTTATAGTGGGTTTTGTAAATTAAGTGAATACATTTTGACAGGATATTTGTATGGCAGCTACACGAAGGACTAACAGGATTTTCTTCATAATCATATATTTAGCTCCAACTATTGGAAAAATAACACGTACAAAATTTCAATGTCGTAGCTTAAACCCTTCTGAAGTTATCGACCAATATTCTTGAACACGTGTTTTAAGGACATTTTGTATGGCAGCTACCCGAAGGAGTAGGACGATTGTGCCCGTTAACGAACTTAGCCTTACAAATTCAACCAAACCTCCAGATTCAAAATTTCAAGATCCTAGGTGAAGGCGTTCTTGAGTTATCGTGTTCACGGACGGACGGACGGACGGACGGACGGACGGACGGACGGACGGACGGACGGACGTCAAGCGGATTTGAGGTTTTTGGCCACAAATAAGCAAAAAATAATATATAACTTTTTTTCGTCCGAGGCTTGGTTCTATGCGTTACAAACTTTTCGGCTGGATTAAACTTATAATACTCTATATGATTTCATCTAGAGTATAAAAATGAAAGTCTATTTTATCCATTTTCGAGATGAAAATTAAAACATATTTTTCTTTCAGCTCACTAACATAAGTTTTTCTTTTCACTTATGATCATTTATGGAGTGATAAGTTTGTTATGATGTTACGTTACAGATTTTCTCTGCAATAAGATGAGTTAAATGGTCAGTGAATTGCATGCCATTATTGTATTTATCACGAACTAAGACCTGTTTCTGTTTCTTCTTCAGCAAAAGAAAATCATTTTTCTTTCGATACCTTATACGGAAAATATATATATAATATACGTACACAAGTATAAAAGGTAGGGGGTGTGTTCAATTGTTTCCAATTTCGGGGACTCTGATACTTTATTTTAAAAGCACAATAAATAAGTACATATAAATAAATCGTCGCATTCAAGCTTGAAAGTAGGTTAAATGTTGATTAACACATTTATAAGCCTAACTAAGAAAAATCCCAATTTGAATTTCACAGACAATTGACGGGCTTAGAACCAGAGGGGTACAAGTGCGATTCTTGAAGTTTCAGTCATATGAAGTCATATCAAAGTCTTTTAAGTGTCAATACTTATGGCTAAGACCTGCCGACGTGATTGATCGGTTTTTTTCTTACGGACTTAGTACTGTAAAGTCTGCAGCGACACCAAAAAGAAATATATAAAATTTCCCTAGATATACTGTTTAACGTGGTCTGAACTAGTGAAACAATGCACTTGTACCACTCTGGCACTGAACTTAAACGTATTTCCATGTATTTTACGAGTATGTTATTATTTTTGAAATTTTTTTGGTGGGTAGATTGGGTGAACCCCTACGAGGGGTACCCCTAGGGAAGGATTGTTAGGGGAAGATGGGGGAGGCGTTTTAGACGAAAAATTTTGGCTTATAAAAGATTTTGGGTTAAGATATCTCGCATACCAACTACGCAGTAGAGATGAAATTTGGTTCGTGTATATACTTGACAGATTTTTACTTAATTATTTTTTAATAATAAAGTATTGTGAACGACTTGAAATTTCCAAATAATTTGCTACCCTGAAATTTTGTATTTTCACGATTTAGGACTGAAGAGAGACTGAAGAAGAAATGTATGTCGCCGTACTCAAAACTGTTTGAAGGTGCGTAGCTCACAAACCCCTTAGGATATTAAGTTGAACTTTTATGGTGGGTAGATCGGGTTAACCCCTACAAGTGGTATCTTTTCGGGGTGGTTGAGGTGTGAGGGGAGGAAGGAGTTGCGTTTTAGACGAAACTTTGGATTACAATATCTTCCGAAGCAATTGTACCACAAAGATACAATTTGGTTTCTGTATATAGGATTACCAGTGGAGTATACTGAATGTAAAATGTTTGAGTGTAGAGGTGGAGTGTGGAACCCCCCAGTTCCACAGTAATTTTTCAAAAAATTTAATTTTTATATCTCAAGAATCGTATCAGATATGATGTTGAAAATTTTACAGGAGTTAGGACCAGTAGACTTCTAGCGGAGAAAAAAATTTTGAAGATGACTTTGTAGGGTGTGATGATGCGAGGGGTGAAAATGAAAAAATTCTGATTTTTATTTCAAGAAAACCACAAAGGACAGAAAGCTAAAAACTTTACAGCTGTATGACCATAGTTATACCCCAAAAAAATAAAATTGTTGATAGGGGTAGAAAGGTACGGGGGTGGGGGTAGTTTTTCATATCTCGGACACGGCTTACGTTAGAAAGTTGAAACCTAGTATCTATATATGAAGATGTGCTACTAGAATAATTAAAATTAATTAATTAAAAACTAAAGCAAAAAAAAGTTCAGATTTTCATTGGCATATAAAGATGGAGTAAGAAAAATGTCAGTGAAAAGGGTTGTTTCCACATTTTCACAAATTTCGTAAAATTTTTTAGATATACCGATCTATCATATTAATTTTACTTCTGCATCTCTTTATATAAACGCCTAGAAATGTTTTCCCAAAATGTTTTCATTTCAAACTTCTCAGGGGGTGTAGAGTGGTTGTGTACATCTTCAAGAATTCCGATATATTTCTTAGGTCTAATGAGATAGCGAATTCACTTTCACTTTCACTTCTCAAACCTTTAAATATTATATAATTGGGGAAAACCCAATTTAAGTATTTTTACGATATTAAACCCCCTGGTGATGTGATATATTGTTCAAGCTTTCACGAATTTCGAAATTCTTTTAGGTTTAATGAGATGGAATTCACAGATAAAAAAAAATTAGCTATGCTCAGTACCAAGTTAAGTAAATACGAATAAGTCAAAGGGAACTAAAGCTTGGAAATTTACCCATTACGAGAACCAGATATTAATCAAGTAACAAAACTTAACAGTAACAAAGCTTACCATGATCGCCAAATACAACTAAGAGAAAAAAATCTGCCAATGGTCTGGGCGAAACTTTATTATTTTTCGGCTCAAAGTTCGGGAGCGGTCAAAGTCGGAGTGTATCATGAGTTGCTTCGAGATTATTAGATTTCTTGGAAAATTATTTTTGTTCTTAATATAAAAATATTTAAAATAGAGATTTTTAGCCGATTAAACATTGAAAAAGTCCGTGTAGACTATTCGAATTTCAGTATATTATGTACACTAAAAGCCCATAGAAGCAAAAACGAATTTGTTGCCTTATCAGAATTAGATAGTCGAATTGTTAAAACGTATACAAACCCATTACTTCTACTTGGGGTTTGAATTTAAAAAAAATTGTAAAACGGGTTTTTAGACGATTTCATAAGAAGCAACTTGATATCTCATGAGACAAGACGGATTTTGAAAAATTTGTGAAAACGTAAGCAAACTCTTCACACCCCCTTGGTTCTGGAAATTCGAAAATTCGTGAAATTGGTTTTAAGGTCATTACATCAAATGCCGTAATAACCAATTTTATATCTCATCAGAACTAAGAGATGGCAAAATTTGTGAAAACATATGCAAACCCTTGGGGGCTGAATATCCAAAAATCGAGAAATGGGTTTGTAGGCGATTATATAAAAAGTCTGTGGAAATGAAAAGCGATCTAATATCTCATCGAACCTAAGAAATATTTCGAAACTTTGAAAAGCATACTAGACTTTTTGGCTTTTTTATATAGGAAACCTTGGGAAGTAAAAATGAATTCGATATATTATCAGATATGCAACCTCCTTACACTCACTTGGGGGTTGAATATCCAAAAATCCTGAAAGGAGTTAATAAATAAATATGAAGACAGCACGAGAAAGTAGGAACCAATTCAATTTCTTATCACTTCTAAAAGAAATGACGGAACTCGTGAAAACGTGTTCAACCCGTTTATACCCTCTTAGGGGCTGAAAAAACTTAAAAACAAGTTTTAGGCGATTATTACTCAAGCACGTGAAAGTGAAAAGATATTCGATATCTGATAAGACGTAGGGATATAGTAGAATTCGTAAAAAATTTTACAACCCCCTTTGCACCCCCTTAGGGGTCGAATTTTAAAAAATCCTAAAAACACCTTCTAGGTATTTATATGAAGAAGCCGTGGAATAAAAATGAATTCAATATTTGGGAAGACCTAATAGATATGACGAAACCCGTGAAAATATATGCATATCATTTTCACTGATCATTTTTTTTGCCCCTCCTCTGAACGCCAATGGAAATTTGAAATTTTTTTTTATTTTAATTAGTTTTCTAGTTGATTTACATAAACTTACCGAGTTTCAACTTTGTAGCATAAGCCGTTCTATAGATAGGAAAAACACCCCCCACCCCTGTACCATACTACCCCTATAAAAAATTATATTTTTCCAAGATGCTACTAATATAGCTCTACCCAAATACCAAGTTTCAGCTTTATGTCATTATTGGTTGTCGAGATATTAAAATCGGAACTTTTTCCTTTTCACCCTCCCCCACCCTCACCCTCTACACCCACACTTCCTAAATTTTGTTTTCCGCTAGGGGTCTATTAGGCCTACTTCTGGTAAAAATTTTAAGCATCTATCTTACACTGTTCTTGAGATATGATACGTGATTTTTTTGAAAAATTCTTATCCCCTCTACTTTCATGCTCCACCGCCCCCTTGAAAAATTTTACTTTCAGCAAACTTCATTTATTAACCTTTATACACAAACCAAATTTTATTTGCCTAGTACAATTGGTTCATGAGATATCGTTATCTAAAGTTTTTCACCCCCCACCCCCGTACGCCACTTCCCCCACAAAAATTTTTGGTTCCGATCTATTTTCCTAGTATACCTACAGATATTCACTAAGATTCAATTTTGTGACATTAACCCTTTAGGAGATATGGATTTTAAAATGTGTCAATCTCACCTTTTTTGCGTTTCGGACGCATTATTTTTCCCCCCACTCCCGAACCCCTTTAGCTATATCGGCAATTTTTTTGCAAATGGGTCCACTACCGAAGCTCTATATAAATTCCAAATTTCAGCCTCCTAGCATAAGCGGTTGCTGAGATCTAGAAACCAAAATTTTCCGTCTAAAACGCTTCCCCCTCCTCCCCCCTCACACCCCCACCCCTCCAAATTTGGTCACTTTAGGGGGCCTACCCACTCTACCCACGAAAAAAAATTCAATTAAATAGCTCATAGGGTTTGGGTGCTACGAGCCTTCAAACAATTTTGCGTACACCGGTAGACGTACGGCGTACGGCGTACGGCGTACGGCGTACGGCGTACGGCGTACGGCGGACAGACGGACTGAAATTTTTTTTTGCTTTTTTCGTGTCTACTCGTCATGAAACGTGAAAAAAAAAATTTTGAGGGTAGCAAATTTTTTTTTTTTAAAAATCGATAACAATACTGTATTATTGAAATAATAAAGTAAAACAGAAAATAATATGATTTGGCTCGTTAAAAAGGAGCACTAGTTGCACTTGTACCCCTCTGGCTCGTATCATTGGTGCTTTCTCGTTTAGTATTGGATTTGTTTTTTAACAGATAGCAGCCTTAAGCTACTCTCGCATCTGTGCACCACTAGTAGGTGACAGCAGACAGTGCAAAGAGGCATTTCTTACTATCAACTCAATTTTCGCGAATTTGTCACTTGGACCCCTCTGGTTCTAAGCCCGTCAATTATTATGAATAATTTCACGTATTGGAAAATTTTATTGAGAAAACAAATATACTAAAACATACTGCAGTCACGATCGGCTGCAAGCCAATCGTATGATACTCTAGATAAAATACTGAACTCCGATATACATATATTGTAGTTGGGAATAAAGTAAAATAAGGAGTGCGCCTGTAGTTTGTCCTTTATTTGACTCTTATTTGGTTGGTACTTAATACTAAAAGACAATATCATCAGTGTTCAATTTCATATCTGGAACTAGGAAAATCACCGAAAATAAATTTTTCAGTTTTCAAGGACTCTCACATGGAAGGCGCAGGAAGGACTCACTAGATTTCAAGCATATATATTCCTTTACCTGAAACCATTTAAAAATTATTGTGTGTAAAATTTCAAATTTCTAGCTGTCGGAAAATATTGTAGAACACTTTTTTTAAGGACTTTTGTATGAGAGCTACCAGAAAGAGTTAACATATTTCGCTGACTAACTCGAAGTTTGTTTTCTAATTTGTACAAAATTCTGAGTTCGCGGCTGAACGATTACTTGAGTTATAGTCAGTTCCGTAAATTGAGTCAAAACATTTTTACAGGATATTTGTGTGGCAGCTACACGAAGGAATAATAAGATTTTGCTTATAATCCACCAGTAGATCCAACTATTGAAAAATCAACACATATAAATTTTCAAAGTCGTAGTTTAAACCGTTCTAATGTTAACGGCTAATATTTATGAACACGTGTTTTAAAGACTTTTTGTATGGGAGCCACTCGACGGAGTAAAGTAATTTTACTGACTAATGAACTTGAACTTAATTTTTCCTCAAAACTAATTTGTATAAAATTTTAACTTCGTGGCTTACCGATTTCTTGAGTTATAGTGAGTTCCGTCAATTGAGTGCGGATATTTTTACAGGATTTTTATATGGCAGCTACTCGAAGAACTTATGAGATTTTTTTTATATTCATTTCTTGAACTATTATACAACTAAGAATATAATTTTTCATGGTGAGAAGCTACCATAGAATCAAATTTGTTTAAGTCTAGAGTATACAAAAAAATTCTTTCTTATACTATTCCATCCTCGGGGATGATATCCCTTGGAAGCCAGTCCTCAAGTATCTCGGTGTCAAACTGGACAAGAAAGTAACTTTCGGCCAGCACATCCAATCGGTTTTGGACAAGTCAAACTTCGCCACCAAACTTCGCCACCAAACTTCTTTACCCGATCAATAATAGTCGTAGTAAAGCAAGCTGCAACTTTATAAGACAATCACAAGGCCAGTCTTGTGCTACGCTTCTCCGGCATGGGGCCACGCGGCCCAATGTCATATTTCGGGATTACAGGTAAAGCAGAACCGATGCCTCAGAGCCGCAATGAGTGCGCCGCCGTACGTCAGGAACACCCAGCTACATCGGGAAGCGAATCTTCCATCTATTCGGAAATTTCTCAAACAGAGTGCTTTGAGGTTTTTCAAGACGTCAGCCGATCACACCAATCCGCTAGTTCGCCGTAGTACCGACTATGACGAAACTGCACAGTGGAAACACAAGCGTCCTAGAATGGCGCTTGTAGATCGTCCGACCCCTCACTAAAGTGAACGGGATGGACGGGTAGTTTGTTTAGGTGGACTTTGCGTGTGCCGGCGTAAGAGAGTTTCTTCAGAAGCTCTTATTGCGTCCGCCTTAGACGGTTGACCTGCTCGAAAACAGCGTCTATCGCATTCATATCGCAATTATTTATGATAATTGCCACTGTAATTCCACAGGTTTTCCATGGTTTCCCTGCGGAGCGTAGACAAATGTCGTTGCATTCTCAAAAGTCATCCATGGACGCATGTTAGATTATTCTCATCTGATTTACGACTCCTCCCGTCTATCAGTTAGCCCCATTGGTCCGCCAGTCACTTTGCCACCAAATCGTTTTTCTCACCTTTTCAGGTTTATATGTAGGCAACGGGAGTCAGCGCATCTGGCGTAGCTAGTCATGATCTTCGATGGGAGGGGGAGGGGGGGTTGGCGGTCAACGACCAAATTTTAATATTGACCAATTTGAACTTCAAATTGACCAATGAAGTTCGATATTATCTACAAGTAGTTAGTAGTAGTAGTAGATATTATATACTACAATAAAAGAAGAAGAAGAAAAAAAGATTCACATTAGAATAGGAAAAAAAATTGTAAAGTAATGGAGCTCTACAAGACCAATTTCCTATTGTGCAAAAATTAACACCACCCTCTCTGTACCATAATGCCCATTTTAAAAGTCTTATTTTTAGAACGTGCCTATTCTATAGCTCCACCTAAATGCCAAGTTTCAGCTATACCTCATTAGCGGTTCTCAAGATATAAAACTCGAAATTTTTCATTCTCCTCTATGCCCAACCCTGCAATTCAAAATGACTCTATAGAAAAATTCCCCCACTTCCTTGCTTCACTGTCGACATTAACCGTTTACGAGTTGGACTTTATAATATCTCGATCTCAGCGTTCGAACGTTTCGGAGGTATTGTTTTTCCCCACTCCCACACCCTCCACCACTATCGACAATTTTTTGCGAACTTTCCAAGTTTTATATAAATTTGAAGTTCCAGCTTCCTAACATATCTAAAGAAGAAAATTTTTCATCGAAAACGCTCTCCCAACATCTCCCCTTACAACTGACCACACAGGAAGAAGCCCCTTAAAAAGGATCCACCCGGTATATCCACTAAAAAAATTTCAACTTAAAAAGAATACAATACGATTCAAAACCAGCTTTCGAACGGAATGTGGTTTAAAGCAGGGAGATGGTCTAGCCCAGATGCTTTTCAACTTGGCACTAGAGTATTGTTACGTGTAAGCCTGGCAACCGCGCAACCGTACAACTCGATCGTTACACATAATGAAAACAACAACAACCGAATACCTAGTTGCAAAATAACCCAATTAGAAATAAGGCGAAACGGCACGGTTGTATCTCTCTTCTTATCGAATGCTCTCCGATATACTAGAATCCTCTGCACACACCACTGAACGAAGATCGAAATCGAAGGCTCTGAAGCTTTCGAGAAGATTCCACAACTGAACGAACGTTCAAGTACACCGGTGAATATTCAAGACTGCAACCATATACTAGGCGGTGAAGGTGAAGCGTTCAGCGAAGACATAGTAATTTTTATTACGTCGACTGTGACAGCGAGCGTGTATACGCGACCGTGTTGGTAGAGAGCGAAAGTGATCGAGTCAAGCGATATATGGAATAAGCGGGCAGTGCTGCCATACAGTGCGAATTATTGTGCGAATAGAATTTAAAAGTGCGGATTAATAAATTATCATTTATTTTTATTTTAACCGAATTGTGTTTCACTTGAAATCCCGGCGAACCCCTAGCTCGCAACAGTATGTTATCCGAAAAACCCCAGTCGACATCAAGTCCACCCAACTAGTAGCATACGCTGAAGATATAAACATCCTCGCAAGATCATTTTCTAGTGCTGAGGAGGTATTTGTCAATCTCGATTCCACCGCAAAAGAAGTCGAATTACACATTAACGAAAGTTAAACAAAAGTAATGACGCAAACAAGAAAGAGAACGCCAATTAGACAGAATATAACAATGGCGGAGTATAATTTGAAACAACTGTATACAGGGTGCGCCATCTTTTATATCTGTATGTAAACATTGAATAACTTTGAAAAAAAACAACTGATTTTTATATGTGACGTATTTTTATTCAATTTGGTCCTTTAGAATTTGTTTGGATTAGTTTTTGAATACAACATCAATCAAGTGGCTGCCTCTATTGGCCACAGCAAAATGTGCGCTTGTTGCTACGTTTTCCATTACTTTTTCGAGCATCTCGGTCGGTTTGCTTTGAGCTCGTCAATGGTCTGAGGCTTGCTGGCGTACACTTTGCTTTTCAAATAACCACATAAAAAGAAGTCCGGAGAAGTCAAATCTGGAGATCTCGGTGGCCAGTCAATGTCGCCTCTTTTCGACATCAGACGTCCAGGGAATTTTCGTTGCAGAAACTGAATTGTTTCATTTGCAGTGTGGCATAGCGCACCGTCTTGTTGAAACCAGTAACCACCCAGACCTTTTTCACGCATTTGCGGGCAGACATAATGAGCTAACATCCACCGGTATCGTTTTCCATCGACTGTTGCGTTTTGTCGGAAAAAAATGGCCCAATAATGGTTTTGGCGCAAACGCCGGCCCAAACAGTCACTTTTTGATCATGCAATGGTGTTTCATGGATCTCGTGTGGATTCTCCGTTCCCCAAATGCGCAATTTTGCTTATTAATGCCGCCAAAGAGTGTGAAATGAGCCTCGTCAGTCATCAAAATTTGCTTTCAAAAATCAGGTTTAGTGTCAACCATTCGAGCGACTGTTTGGCCGTATTCCAAGCGACGTGGACGGTCTGTCGGCAATATTCTTCTGAATTGACGTTTCCAAAAATTGTCCAATCAAGTCAATCTGTTGAAAAATGTCAAAGTTATTCAATGTTTACATACCGACATAAAAGATGGCGCACCCTGTATATTTTGGGGCTAATCTAGCAAAGGACGACAATGAAACGGACGAAATCAATCGACGGATCGTGCTAGCAAATAAAATGTATTATTCAGTACTTCCAACTTCCGGTAATCCAACAATGTGGAACAACAAACTGCGAATATATATAAAACTAATATAAGACCTGTGTTCTGTTATGGCAGACGTGGACATTAACGTGAACTTCCGAAAAACCAGTTAACGCAAAGAAAGAAAGGTCCTCCGAAGAATTTTGGGCCCTGTGAAGAATGGAACGGAATGGCGAATTAGATACAATCATGAGTTGTATCAACTCTACGATGAGCCGCAAGCTTCAACGTCCATCAAACTGCGTAAACTGCATGTAGAGCGAATGGAAGATAGAAGAATCCCCAAACGTGCTCTTAAAGGCGAAGCGAGTGGTAACATGCCAGTAGGCAAACCACGGAAGCAATGGAAAGACTCGGTTGATGAAGATAGCAAAGCCATCTTAAAACTTAGCAGCTTAGCCATTTCGAGCCACGGAGGAGCGCATACTGCGCATCGCGGCTAGGGACCCCACGGTAAGCACCCGCCGCATCGGCCATCGATTAGGCATCAACCACATGCATTTATTTCGTCCTCACTATTATTAATCATACTCCTTCGGCGAATGACGGGTGTCAAACCAGATTTACTTGAAGGGAACGTGCTTGATAACTGTTAGCCCCGCTCCTTTACAATTCAAGCTATGAAAAAATTCTGTTATCAAATGTATAGTGAAATTTTATGGGCTTTCCGAAAATGTAATAAAATTTGGTGGTTAATCAGGTCCTTCTTGGAGAAAACAGGACTTTTTTGTATTTATTTTTAATTTTTTATTATTTTTGTGTCATTTAAATGAATTTTTCTCAAAAAGTATAACACTGATTGACACAGTTGATAGATTGAAAGAAGAATTTGTGTCCTTTCCAACGAGCCCAGAATTATTACGTTACGCTAAGTACAGCAGAAGTTAGAGATCGTCCTTAAAATCGCGCTATCTCCTTAACGGTGCAAAAACGGGAGTATGTGTAGAACGATTTTCTACTCAGGACAAGTTCCTCTATCTCCCATTTTCGTTTGAACCTCAGTACTAGTTACACCCTGTATATATTTTTTTTTGCGTTTTTGGTAGGTATCTGCTTGTAATCTTTTTTTAAATCAATCACTATACTTTATTATATTAAAATAATAAAGAAAAGGATTGAATTCATAAGCTTCCGATCACCGGTCCATAATTGATGGTGATCGGTCGATAATATCCTTTCTTTTGAAGTCATATTCCCAAAATCACTATACACCAATATTTTTAATACACTTACGCACGCTTTGTAACTGGAAAACAAATGAAGTTGGAGATTGGATACCAACACTAATCAAGCAGTATGGAAAGGCCTTCACAGACTTTCGTTCAACGCTACTACATTTTAGCTTTTTCGTGCTGATGAATAGACGCTTTGAGATGAATTAGAAATTGACTTCCGACTGCAGTGACAGTCTCAGACCAGTGAAGAATGAAAACGTTAAGAGATAACCTGAAAATATGCGATACTTTTCTAGAAACTATTCGGTATTTGGATAGCCTATTAATGCTTTTATAATACTTCGTCTTAAATAAAGAAAACGTCCTATTATGTGTAACTATAACTTACTAGGTAAGCTAATCATTTCGGGGGCGCCACCGGTATAGAACCATGTCAGATCAATTGAATAATTAGCCGAGTGGAAAATTTTCACAGCAAAAATGGAAAAATAGAATTCATACTCTTATATAGATTTTCGTACGGAAATATTCCGTGTAGAAATGTATACATTTTTTTAACCGGCTTTCTTTCATTTTCCATGCATAATAAGTGTTGCTCAAATGGAGTATATGTGTATATCTAATACACTGTATAATTGAATTCAAAAGTTTGTTACTTCCAGTCGGAAGGCTATTTTGCGGTAGTGAAAAATAATAATAAACATGTTACAGGTAAATATATCTCTCAACCTACCTACCGCCAAGGTAATTAACTATACATCTGGGAAAATTTTTCGTATTCACAATCTCCTGATGTGCAATCAGAACTGAACTGTTCATCACGTCATTAAGGAAAACCGACTTAGAAAAAAAAGAAACGTGGGAGAATTTTTAAACGTAGATACTACTATACAATGATTATTTATTAATTAATCATAATTGAAGATCGTTATTTTCAGCTACAAATTGAAACTTGAATGGAAAGAAAGGTGGCTAGTGTTATTAAGAGTTCTGAACAATTTGCATACTTCTACGAGTATCTAACAATAGTTTTATTCTTTTCAAAAATGTGTTGATAGTTGGTATGGAATGGTATGTGGGGTGAGGATGCCAACATCCTCCTCCACTTAGACGTTAGTGTTCGTCCGTTGTGCTTCCCGTTTGAGTAAGGTTATTCATGGAACCTAAAATCATTTTGTACATTTTATAAAACTGTTAACACTCGCCAAGCTTCACGCGCACACGAGTATACAGTAATGTGAAACGCATTGCCAGCCGATTTGTGCCTTGATAAGTATAACCTTCAGCAGTTCAAAAACAACATTTACCGACACTTCAGACGCTTCCCTTCCGTTCCATCGCCCTAAATCACCTACCACACCATTTTATCCGCAGCCTATGTCGTTCCAGCTGTGTAATCGCATTAAATGGTGACCTCCTAAGTTATTAAGACGGCCGTAAAAAAAAATAGCTTTCCTTTATCGATGTCACCAAGGTCATCAAGAAAATATGCCCTGAGCAGGGGCGGAGCTTCCATAGGAGCAAGTGGAGCAACTGCGCCGGGCGCCAAATTTTTAGGGCTCCACACCTAATATTCCACCTACCATAGAGATATATACTGGAGATGACAAGCAGCGATTGAGTTGAAGGCGGACGTCGTCGCATTCACTTGCACGCAAAACAACAACAATTGACATAACGCACCTGTTCTGTCTCACTCACTCTCACACTAAAACAACAACAACGACCCTGTTTTGTCTCACTTCTCATCGTGTTTTTGGCTTCAAAGCGCTTTATACAAAACCGGTGGCTTGTCGTCTCCAGTAGCTCTATGCCACCTACCTACGCAATTGTTCGTTCATGTACGAACCTACAATTATGAAATTCACTGTTTGTAAATTTTGCACCGATCCGACATGTACATCGTTTTATTCGATCAAACATGTGCGAATCTATTGACTTACTCTTTGGCGCAAATATTTCATCTGCACCACGGTTCGATATCCAACACGCACGGTACTGTGACCTGCCAACGTTTTTATGCGCGATGGCATGGCATTCCGCTGAGTGCATATGTATTCATGGTATCTGGCCTTATCTGGCGCCACAGGAACGAAATGGGTTCTCAGAGGCCGCAGGCGTATGCGAGGTGCCAGTGCTTCAGTTCTTTATGTACATTATTTTTTCATGAAAATTCCGATGGGTTTTTTAAATCTCTCTAGGTATTTTTTTTTAAATAAATAGGGAATTAAACTCTCGTGACGTGATCACCACTATACGAATGCAATGAAGAAGTGTTATCTACTAATTAAACGGCAATACGGGTACATTTGTTATAATGTTATCGAGAAAATTTAAATATTTAGAATTTTCACGAGTTGGGAGCACTGTTTGACGACCAAAGAAAATGTGATATTTTTCTTGCTAGGTTTTATTGTGGAAAAAATAAGTGCTAATAGTAATTACGTTTTAAAGGCTACTTTAAAATGTTTCGTTATGTCAGCAAAACATTTAAACTTAATTACTTAAAATTGGAGAAAAGCCTCACAGTTTCTAAAAAATAATTTAAATTCAGAAATTTGTGCATACGACTATAGTTGAAATGAGTGGTAATATGGCACCGGAGAGCCAAATTAAATGTGTGCATAAAACCACAGAAAAAATAGCTAAAAAAATCAATTTTATAGGCAGAAATCGCATATAATTATCGGCTTCAGCTCCAGGACATTCATTCATCACAATTGAATGTTTATTTTACTTCTTTGGTCATTAGGAAAGGATCCTTCACAATTTGTTTCAATATTAGATGCCGAATTCAGGGACGTAATTTGGTGGAGGGGGGGGGGCAATTTAAGAATTGAAGGGAACCGACTTTTTGATTTTTTCAAGAAAGACTATTTTTAAAGGAGTTAAAAAAATTTACGTATTCCTTGAACTGTGCGTGCGCGCATGCATACACTACATATCTTAATATTGACTCAAATGAATTTATATGCAGTGAAAAAGATCTTGCCTCTTGGTTAAGACTGAAATGACGTCTCTGGTCGAATTGTATGTATTCAGTCGGAGAAGCCTCATTTTTACTACTTTCAGTTCTTCTATCCGAGCTGATCTGTTCTTCACCCTGTATCACATCCACAGTTCTGAAGATTGTGGCTACGTTTTGCTCCGTGCGATCTTTTGATATATTCTTCCATTGATTCTTATAAGATGCACCTTTGAAGGCAATCACAGATGTTGATGGAATTAATTTTGCATATCTTGCGAAAGCAAGGCGATCCTTCGTATCAAGGTCATTCCATCAAGAATCGCAAAAAATGACGAAATATGTGACCTTACCATCTCCGATTCTTTTCAAAATTTTTGTACATGAAGAACTAGTGAAAAAAATAATTGAATTTCAATTTTTTGTTTCTATCTCATTTTTTTGTTAGTTTTAGTACGAGTAAGTATATTAAAGTTTTCGCAAAAATGGTGTCCGAGTCCTCTTTTATCTTAGAATAATAAAATAGATCTTATTTTAAAAGGGAAGGTTGTCGCAATATAAAAAAAATTTGACTAGAAATGATCCTTGAAATTTTTTTCTGGGATAACGATTTTTTTTTATATTTTGTAGGTTAAACTGTTTTAGAAAACATACCAAACAATTAACTTGGGATCTCAAGTTAATTTTTTGATGTTTTGAAAAATATGGTATTATTCTAGGATAAAAATTACCAGAGATATGAATTTTCAAAGCGGACTCGGACACCATTTTTGCGAAGACTTTAACATACTATAACTAACAAAACAATGAAATAGAAACAAAAATTGAATTTTAATTATTTTTTTCACTAGTTCTTCAAGTACACAAATTTTTATAAGAATCGGAGATGGTAAGGTCACAACTTTGGCGATTCTTGATGAAATTACCGATGAATAAGCAATTTATTTCAGTTTTGTTCTATGGTGTTTATCTGTTATAAATCAGAAAACCCGATATGTAACACAAACCATAAATGATATTGTGAATTATTAGAAATAATTAGCAGGCCAAATTAACTGCAGGGGTCACTTTGATACCATCTCCTCTATTTATATCATGCTAAATCCTGAAAATTATTCTTCATTTTCGAAAACAAAATATAAAATTTGGGGCACCAAATGGTAGAAAGTGCGCCGGGCGCCAAAACTATCAGCACCGCCACTGGCCCTGAGGTTGCGGACTCACAGATTGACTGTTCCACTTCTGGGTCACCGCAGCTCCGACAGAGATCATTTGCCTCGGCACTCCGCCATCTAGCGTGTCTACCGATCAGACAGTGCCGTGTCAGCACTTCGATTAGTGTGCTAGCATCTTTCCTGCTCAGGCCCAAGATAAACTTGCTTTTCCCGTGATCATATTCTGGCCAAAGAGTTTTGGATATTGAGCATGGGGTTGGGTTTGGCCATCTATTTCCTGTCCACAGTCGATAGACTGTTTTATGAATCCGACGGGAATTGCAACATGCTGGCCTTCCACTAGTGAGCTTAGCCTGGAGCCTGCTCGAGCGAGTTCATCAGCATCTTCTGGATTCCATAGTGGCCTGGCACCTAGTGGTGGATTGTAGATACAAATCCCGATTCACTGCGACCTCAGTGGGCCTATTGTGATTGTCCTTCCTTATTTTAACTCACTCAGGATGGTTATATCAATCAGTTTTAATATGCTCTTGAGTGAGTTCGACATGAGTTCCAATGGTGTTAGGAAATAATGTCCAAGAAGTCTGAGTCTTCTGTGTTGGAGTTTTTCGCAATGGCATAGAACGTGCTCTACAGTTTCCTCTTCTTCATTCACACAATCTGCAAATATCGTATGCAGATGCTTTTTAAGTTTACAGTGTCCTGTAATTAGCGCGATCTTGAATTTACCCACTATAGCACGCACAGCTTGTCTGGTGGGACGATTAACCGAAAATTGGAGTAAGCGCTCTTAAAGTTGCGACCACCGACTCAGAATTTCGGTAGTAATTTTTAATAATTTCCAAACGTTGCTCATTCGTAAACTTCACCATGATAAAAATGCAAACTTTGACTGACGTTTTGACATTGACAGACCAGCAAAACAGTTTAAGGGTGCATTTGTATAAAAATACAAAATTGTTATGTGCCTATTTAATAACCCTTTATATCAGAATGATGGAAAGTCGCACTCTATGAAGGTGAATTTAAATGTACATATGTAATCTGTAATTATGAAATTGAAATAATCAGAGTAATGTAATGCAAAATTACCAAACGGATTTTATATTTTCTGCGAACGATCAAAAAATACTAATGAAAAAATCTTCAATTTGAATTTTTTATTGATTTTTTTAAATAAACTAAACAAGATATACTTCTGAAGCAATAGCCCTTTTTTGTTAAAATTACTATCCGGTCTTTAAAACCAAATTTACTAAAGAAATTTTGAAAAATTCTCTACTGCATAACAATTTCAGATTTTAGTTTATTTAAAACACTTCAAAAAATTCAGTTCGGCATTGCAATTGATCTGATTTTACTTTATATTCATTTTGCCTAGTATGTTGCAGAATTGGAACATGGTTGTTTACCTTTGCGAAAAAATTTCGAACAAGTAATTTAATTCAATTCAATTCAATTAAATTTATTTTCACAATATAGGTACTTAAAACTAGACTTTGCTGGTAAATTTGTTGATTAGGTGATCAGTTGAAAAACTTTACATCCATACATACGTAGCTTCAAGCTGTTATTAATAATACAGTGGATGCCGCTTATTGTAATCACTTTGGGACCGGCCATAAACAATAACATTAACCGGATGATAACAATAGACGAAGGGGAAAATTTATCTCCTTTATTTTCCTACGCTTGAATATAGATTGCTCGAAGCATCTAATATTATTTTTTTTATTCAATAAAAGTTATTTACAACTCTAGCTTCAATGTTTCACAAAGTTACAGAGAATATGAAATACTGTTCCCTCTTCCTCCTCATCCAGGCAGCTTCTACAGAAAGTCGTTTGAAAAGAATCGCCGTCATTTAGCATGCCGACTTATAAGACAGTGTCTGGTCAGGACACTTACTGTGGTGCTGATTCTCTCTCTTCTTAGCAAATTCAGCCTTGTACAGCGTTTTAGATCCAGCTTCGGTCATATCTGTCAGCTCAGCGCGCCACTTCTATTAAACTGTCTCGAAAACTTACTCGAAGTTGAGCTCATTCTGTTGAACGAGATCAGCATCAATAGTTTTCAGAAGCTACGAAAAGACTGAAATTTCTCATAGTAATCTATGATATGTATCGCCTTGTGTTTACATAAATGTAAAACCAAGAGCAATCATCTTTAATTTTGATATTGTTATACTCTAGATGAAATCATATAGAGTATTATAAGTTTAATCCAGCCCAAAAGTTTGTAACGCATAGAACCAAGCCTCGGACGAAAAAAAGTTATATATTATTTTTTGTTTATTTGTGCCCAAAAACCTCAAATCCGCCTGACGTCCGTCCGTCCGTCCGTCCGTCCGTCCGTCCGTCCGTCCGTCTGTCCGTTAGCACGATAACTCAAGAACGCCTTCACCTAGGACCTTGAAATTTTGAATCTGGATGTTTGGTTGAATTTGTAAGGCTAAGTTCGTTAACGGGCAAAATCGTCCTACTCCTTCGGGTAGCTGCCATACAAAATGTCCTTAAAACACGTGTTCAAGAATATTGGTCGATAACTTCAGAAGGGTTTAAGCTACGACATTGAAATTTTGTATGTTTTATTTTTCCAATAGTTGGAGTTAAATGTATGATTATGAAGAAAATCCTGTTAGTCCTTCGTGTAGCTGCCATACAAATATCCTGTCAAAATGTATTCACTTAATTTACGAAACTCACTATAACTCAAGTAATCTTTTAGCTACGAATTCGGAATTTTGTACAAATTAGTTTTGAGTGAAAACAAAGTTCGAGTTTACTAGTCAGCGAAATCCTTTTACTCCTTCGGGTAGCTGCCATGCAAAATATCATTAAAACAGGTGTTCAAGAATATTGGTAGATAACTTCAGAAGGGTTTAAGCTACGTCTTTGAAATTTTGTACATAGTATTTTTCCAATAGTTGAAGCTTAATGTATGATTATGAAGAAAATCCTATTAGTCCTTCGTGAAGCTGCCATACAAATATCCTGTCAAAACGTCTTCTTTTAATTTATGGAACTTACTATAACTCAAGTAATCTTTTAGCTATAAATTGGAAATTTTGTACAAATTAGTTTTGAGTAAAAACCAAGTTCGAGTTTACTAATCAGCGAAATCCTTTTACTCTTTCTGGTAGCTGCCATACAAAATGTCCTTAAGACACGAGTTCAACAATATTTTTCGATAACTTTTGAACGCTTCAACCTACGAATTTCAAATTTTGTACAAGTTCATTTTTAAATGGTTCCAAGGAAAAGGACAAATATGTAAGAAATCGAGTGAGTCCTTCCTGCACCTCTCATGTGAAAGTCCTTCAAAAAGGACATTTTTTTTTGGTGACTTACCCAGTTCAAGATATGAAATTAAACACTGAATATTGTCTTTTAGTTTTGAGTAGCAATCTAATGGGAGTAAGTTAATAAAGGACATACAACATGCACACACGTAATTCTACTTTATCCCCAACTACAATATAAATCGGAGTTCAGTATTCATCTAGAGTATTATACGATTGGCTTGCAGCCGATCGTGACTGCAGTATGTTTTTTATTTTGCCTTTTTTATCACATTCACATGAAGAAAAAAGAGGAGCGCTTAAGAATACAGTCACAAAACTTGTAATGTTGTATGGAAATCTGGCCCGAATGATAACATAAAGCGAATTTTTATTCCAATAAGCGATGAATTTCGTTTGTGGAAAATAGAACTAACTTGTTTTGATAACAAAATGCGGCTTATAACATTATCCGTGATTACTATAAGCGGCATCTACTGTAATTGAAATATTTTAAACAGTTCATAAGGAAAGGGAAACAAAAAGCTTATTTTTATGTGTTAAACTTAAACTAAGGCACAACTATGATAAATAAGTGAAACGGAAGGATTATCTGTAGAGTACAGAGAGAATCGACGGGTTGTTTGACTTTTCGCAATTGATTTTAAAATTTGCTTCTTTGTTTACAAGTTACTTTAGTTACTGTTGGTAGTTGCGCAATAAAATGTAGTTCGCGAGTTGAGAAGTGCCATGGCTTATTTAAAACGATCTTTAGGCATTTCTTCTGAACTATTTACATGGTTTTTTTGTGAGATGAGGCACAGCAGCTCCAGGTAGGAGCGCCGTATAAAAGTATTGGTCTCATGACAGACTTGTAAATTAGCAGTTGTTCGGTACTGATAGTAAAGTAATTTAAATTGTGTCCAATTAGACGTGGTACCTAACTTGTTTCACCAAGAGTATAGATAAAATAACACTTTTTAATACTTCGCCTAAAAGGGATTTTTAGTAACACACTGAAACGGGATTTTTAGTAACACACTGAGTACAATGTGTTTACATAGGTAAAGTTCGCTTTGATAGATCGAAATATGATTGACTTCAAATAGGCGCGATAAATATATTCCGCCTAAATGCCACAATTCCCAAATAATTTGGCGGCGATTTGGACACAGATTATTTTGGATATTTTTCTATATGTGTTACTTGGATTGCCTAAATGAAAAGTGTTGCTGACAAAGCACGAAAACTTAACATTTCCTTAAAAAATGGTAACGAAAATGTTACTTTAACGTCGATGTATTAAAAATGTGACTGTAGTAACAACTGGGCACAAAACACTTGTAGGGTAGGTTTACCCACCATAGGTATGTAAACTACTCGTACTCGTTTCACTCCGATGGAACATGGTTGAGTCAAATACAGCTTGTGAAGATCACCATTAGCCGAGGAAATACCGTTTGCAGAGAGGAAAGCACAATCAATTGGAAAAGGGAAACACCTCTCCCAATTGTGTTACTACAATCCTAATGGGTGTGATGCGCATTCGCATCATTCGCATCGGTTACCATATCTACTTAGTCTAACCAATTCAACCTTTGGTGAGTCCTAGTCAGAGTGAATGGTGCGAGGCAGTTGTATTTCTCGCATCTGGTGACAGTAAGATCACCGGAGCTTTATGAGGGAACCGGGAAAAGGTGAATGCTCTTCATTGCGAGAATTCAGGAACGAACTCTACCGTTGTCCTTGTTTTAGTATATATTAAGATCACGCCTCTTCAATCTCTGGATCTGTTTACAGTGCATCTATGGTTCCTGAATTAGCGTGAGTGGTAATAGGTTGGCCGATTCCGCTTTGCTGTGGATGAGGTTTAATTACGCGTTATTCATCACCAAGCTGTTAGTTATAGATACATGAATACACTAATTTCTAACGAAGTTTCTGAAAACCTGAAACTAAGTCGAACGAATATAATGTGCTATCTAATCACAAGTTTCACGTCTCTAGGTCATATTATGCTACGCTTCTTATATAGTAACTTATATAGTAACTTCAGTTCAGAGTTATTTAAGGTTGGAATTGAAGGAGTTCCACAATGTTATTTTAGTTATTTCTCTACCGAATTGAAAATTCCAATTAGATCTTGGACAAAATCGAGGCAATATGCAGCGCCTACACGCAAGTTAATAGTTATTGCTGAAGATGTAAATACAAAGGAAATATACATATAGTATATATTGTAATTTCTATATTAGGAACATGCGCCCACCTAATGGCCGACTATTATTCCCTGAAAAGACTTTATCCCATCCTAAATAAAGACTAGCTTGTAGCTTGATAAAGTTTTTTAAAGAGCAGAGGCAGAAATTTATTACATTTATAAAGAACATATTAGTGGTATGATATTCCTAATAAGTATATAAACTAGTCAAGTTAATTAAAGTAGAAACCAAAATGGAATAAAAAGCAGTAATACAGGTTATGACTTTTTAAAAGTATGTTATATTAGTTGCTTTTTTTCAAATCTGGATCATAATTCTTTATATTTACAAATCTAATTCCATTCAAAATCTATAAATTTACATAGCTTGACATAAAAATAAAGTTTTTCATTTCATCTGATTATCAACGGGTCGTTTTAATTTCTCGCTGTAAAAATAAGAATTTAAAAGATTTGGGAGTGATGATAAAAATTCAAATCATTTCAAGTAGGGTTGATTAATTAAAGTTAATCAGGTTCTTTCAATCTTTCTCTTTTATCTCGTCCACTTTAAAAGATTTTGTTAAATCATCTAGTTCCACTATTTGATTTGAACAAGACTGATGTATGACTATGTACTAAATTCTTAAAATAAATATTTTTAAACTACAAACACGCAAAGATAGATTTGCTAAACTAGAAACGCTTAAGCCCGTTTAATTACCCGTACAGATCACACGGTAAAAAGCATAATAAACAAAACAAACCGGTGAAAGTCATAAGCAATATTACATCTTCTCATATATTACCAATATTCGTACAAAAAAACGCTTTATCCGAAAAATTTAAAAAAAAAGACGATAAATAGGTATATAAAATGTTAAATTATTTAGATGATTCAACAAATATGGCTTGATCTCTATTTTTTCAACTCTTTCCATATTCATAACATTTCGTATTTAATCATTTCATTATTTCGAAGGTAATGAAAATTACATCATTGCATTTCGTTTGTATTATAAAGGAAAAATTATATTTAATGATCTTAAATATTTGAATGGACTTATGTAAGTTGGAATTATCTGTGTTACTGTTCTTCTGGATCAGGGTTTTTAGACATATATTAGTGATGTAGAATATGAATTAACAATATCAAAAATTGGCTAATGTGCTCCTTTGTATTAGGAAATTTATAGTGGTTCTGGTTGATTCGAAAGAATGGTTATATATGTTTTAAGGAAAATCGACCCGACGAACCAAAATAATTAAGAGTTAACACTAAGAGGTCCTATTAGTCTCTAGAGACAAATTCAAGGAAGGTGATGGTGATTCGTTGTTTGTTATTTAAGGCTTGATTTCATACCGAACTCGACGCTTTTGATATTTGCGTTTCTATAACTTTGCACATAATAATACAAGTTTAAACGTATCATTTTGTATGACAAATCGGCACTTGGCCTCTTCGATGATATTATAATACTTTGATCGATTTGGGAACTGAATGGTCATGCCATCGACCTATCTGAGTTTTTATCTCGGAGCTCCGGAACACATTTCTTCCAGGGATAAGCTTTTACCTATCGTGCAACCACCGAGGTGAACATATTTTATTGTATAACTATGTCTTAAAAAATATTTAAACAGAACTTTTTAAACTTTAGGCAGGTGAAATAAACGATAGTAAGAAAACATGATCTAAACAACCCAGACTAAAAAAAATCATTTAATCGTATTCAACCGTATAAACATCATCTTCATACGTGAGATAATCCGATTTATGTGAAAGTATAATCTCATAATAAAAATCTGCCAACAGTCTGGGCGCAACTTTTTTATTTTATGAGTAGAAGTCCGAAACGTGTTTAATGATGAGATGCGGTGTAGGTTACTATGCGACTGACAACCTAAAAAATAACATTCCAAATAGCCTTCTGGTTATTTCTTAGGTTGTCAGTCGCATAGTAACCCACACCGCATCTCATCATTAAACACGTTTCGGACTTCTACCCATAAAATAATAAAGTTGTTCCCAGACTGTTGGCAGCTTTTTTTTTAATGTTTTTGTGGTAACATTGACTAGCTTCATACATGAGCAAATGAACATATCTCGTGAAAAACTGGCATTTTTTCAAATATAAAAGAAGAAAACAGTAAAAAATTTTATACATTCCTTTTTTCTTAAATATCTCGAATTTTAGTGAACATTTACTGATGTACTAAGCTTTTAAATACACTAAATAAGTGTGCAAAATCTGACTGTCGTAAGTTAACTGGAAGCTGAGATTCAAGTACCGAAACGGAACGCGTTTCGCCATACGAAATACATGGAAGCCAAAAATTTCCACCGACCCCCTTAAGAATCGTAAACAACTATTGGAATTTCCAAGAAAACATGAGAAGTGAACAATTGATCTGTTAAGGACATTCGTCACGTCCTTCTCCGTATGTGTTGGATTTCTCTCGGCTATGCCGAGAGTCTAACTTTGATAAGGTCGTGTCGTGATGGCAGTATTCGGAGCCGTCGCGTGTCTCAGGGTATGACGTCTTTGCTGCGACGGCTCAAGTCGGATCCGTCGTCGGCATTGTTTCCTGCCGTTGAGCCGTGCATGCCGGTGCATGCCGGAGACGGCTGACCGCTCTGGTCTGATGAAACAAAGATCAACAGGCGTGGCTCAGATGGTAAAACCTTTGTTAGACGTCCTGCTAACAAAGATCTCAAATATGTCAAGACAACATTAAAACACGGAAATCTAAATGTAATGCTATGGGGTTGTATGTCCCATACCAAAACATCTGCACAAAAGAAATGTCATTATGGATAAAGTATGCAGAATGGAACAATCCTCTGGTATGGAAGTTCCAGCAGGACAACCATCCAAAACATACCAGTAGACTTGCAAAAAATAAGGTCCCGGATAATAAAATAGCAACATGGAACTGGCCATCATATTCACCCGATCTTAATCCTATTGAGCATATGGAATTAACTAAAAATATTTTCGAAGAAGCGTAAAATTGGAAACTTAAACGAATTACATCAGGAATAATGAAATACCATACCAGTTAGCAAGATTCGTCACCTGATATAATCTATGTCAAGCGGGGATAAAGCAGTCATTAATTCCAAATCCTTTGGATGTTATTAAAAAAATGTTTCATAAAGCTGCCAAATTTTGTTACAAATCAAATGTAGTAATTAGCTGCAGTATAAATTTTTTCAATTTTGTTCGTCATTTTCCTTCAAAAATTATTTTTTTTTTATTTTTCTGCTTTTATTATTTTGTAATGAATTTTTATGACAAAACTTTTATTATATTATATAAAATATATAAGTTGATAAAATAATAAAAAAAAACCATTTGTTTCTTGTGTGCTAGTTAGATGTCCGCAACTGTATATCTAATCTGCATATGTCACTTTCGCCGCAAAGTGCTAAGAACTAGTTTTATTTAAATATAAGCTACACTTTATCAATCGACTTACTTACGTACTAGATTTAATTTACGTAAAGTCCCTTCTAAATGCTTGACAACGCTTTGAATATTAATCAAGTTTTTATTCAAAAAACTCCCTTTAGTTTTTTTCGATAAATATGTAGATACTGCTTTTTTTAGGTACTCAAGTACCACGTAGATGAACTTAATTTATATACGAATGCGAAACAGCTTTAGTTATATAAATAAATAAATGTATTATGAAAATCAAAACCAAAAGGTTAGCAAATTTAATTTCGGTGGTATTCAGTATCGGCTTTTAATTTATGATACTGTCGGATAAAAATAGTCTGGGTTATGTTTAAAGTTATCGACCGGTTTGTCTTCTAGACCCCAAATACGCACAGGTATTTTTGTGCAGACAAACGTAATTATCATCTTAAGAGTTGTAAGCTTTTTTTTGTTTAATGTTGTAAATCTGTGTGTATGTTCTGAAAGTTGCAAACAGTTATAACTAAGTATGGACAATTAAAAAGATCTCCTCACCGCGAAATACATCTCCAATACTCGTACGTCGGGTTGATGGTCAACTCAAACGGTCAACGGTTTCGTGTAATTGTACATGCAATTGACTACCAGATTGTTTAGTTTTTCCCGTTGATTTATATGTACACTTGTAGAATTTCTCCAGATTCAACCTTTGACAATGGGTTGGCTACTGCCTTTTTTACGGCGCGGTATGAAGAAAGTCGTTTCGTCATTTTTCTCAGCGCTAAGAAACAAAATTGTACAATATTTTGAAGTCATTATTTCCGGTCTAGCAAACTATATACAGTGACTCCCAAAAAGATTCGCACAAGTAAGAAATGTTCCTTCTTTCTCATTTTATAAGTCAATAAAAAACGGGAAAAAATTTAAAAAAATATATTTTATGAGCAGAACATAATAGCCTTAAGGCCGGTTTACATGTCGAATGCAAGTAATTTTTACTGAGATAGTGAGGGAGAAGGAAATCTCTAATGGGAAAGAAACGAACGAATGTGAAACGAACAGAGTATATCCAGTAAAAAATATTGACGATATTTCTATCAAAGTGTGCGTGCCAACATTTTTTTGTAGTGTTTGCTTCTACTCCATTGAAAATTCGATAAGCTAGCTCCCTCACAATCTCAGTAAAAATTATTTGCAACCGACATGTAAACCGGCCTTTACATATCACATAAATACAAAAATTTTTCACTTTATAGATACCAAAAAATAGGAAATTTCGTAAAAGAAACAAAAAATTTCACCTCTCAAAAAGATCCGCACATAGGCTAAATTGTAAAAATAAACAAAAATTATATAAAACTAGTATTTTGTTGCATGTCCTTTTTGTTCAATAACACATTTTAAACGATTTGGCATACTGGAGATGATTTTTCGCAAGTATTCTACATCCATTTTCACCAATTCTTCGCGAAGCCTTGTCTCGAGCTCCCCCTTAGAAGAAATCGGCTTGGTATGAATTCTACGGTCCAATTCATCCCAGAGGTTTTCAATGAGATTAGAATCTGGTGACTGGGGAGGAGGATGAACCAATTTTGGGCAATTATACAGCTGCCATTCTTGAACAATGCGAGCCTTATGTTTGGGGTCATTGTCTTCGTAATATTTAAATGTATCTAAAATGCCCATTTTCGCGGCACTTTTTCGCAAATTGTCTTTCAAGAGTTGTAAGTATCGACGGGAATCCATTATACCATCAATAAATACTAATTCGCCAACACCTCGAGTAGATATGCATTCCCAAACCATTAAACTGTCGCCCCCGTGCTTCACTGTAGGCCTGAGGTTCTTCGGACTCAATTCGTCGTTGGGCTTGCGCCACACCATAACACGTCCATCCGAGCGAAATACATTGAACTTGCTTTCATCGGCAAAAATAACGTCATCCCAATAATCAGCATTCTTCAAAACATATTCATTAGCGAAATTTAATCGTTTTTTTCTATTCACTTCGCTGATGAATGGTTTTTTGCGTGCAACACGACCATTATATTGAGCATTTCTCAAAACTCGGCGCACTGTTTCGCATCCCACTTTAAAGTCTGCGAAAACTTCACTTACAATTTTTGGAGCACTCAATTTAGGGTTTTTCTTGATTTTCCGGACGATAACGCGTTCTTCAAGCGTCGTTAGAACCTTTGGACGGCCAGGACTATGCTTCAAGTTTATTCTGCCTTCCTCTTTATACCTCCGGAGAATATCGTAAACAGTTTTACGTTTCATGTTGAGGACCGAACATATTTCTGCCACAGTTTTACCTTCCTCATGATAAAAATCACCAACTGGATCTTGTCTGGGGACGTGTATTTGCCCATTTTGCATTAATGCAAGCACAAAGTTTTTTGAAGCTACCAAAAACGCTTGGTTTCAAGAAAATATTAGATATGATGCGCCCAGATTTATGACGACTTTATCACTGAAGGCAGTATTAGATAAACAAGTCACTCACACGCATTTATATTGCATAAACATGCACGCGTTTGCCCAAGTTTCATCGATGTGCGGATCTTTTTGGGGCGTCTGATTTTTAAGTTTTTTTGTTTTATCCTTCCTATTCCTTCTCGTTTTGCGATACATTTTCTATTTTTTTGTGTTAAATGATCGCGTAGATGTCTTGTACCATAAATAGTTTTTAGTTTTCTTTTCGTGTCATTGATGAAAGCATAATTTGAGAAAGAAGGGAAATTTCAAGCTTATGCGGATCTTTTTGGGAGCCACAATATTGTGCACCGCTATATATATAGCGGTGCACAATATTGTGGCTACAGTTAACACAGTATTATCAATCTGCCTATAATAAAACGGGACTTGTCCTCTTCGCTGAAATTGCTTCGATTGAATTGGGGATATTACGGTCGTCTGTTCGTCTCATATTTATTTTTCTTTCGAAGCTTCGGAACACAGTTTTTTTTCCGGGGATAAGTTGTTAGTCTATCGCTCTATGGTGTGAAAGAATAATTTATTGAGAATGCAATTTTTGGCCATAAATATTATTGAGAAGGATAGTGTTTACGGAAAAGAGTAGGAACATGTTATGAGTGGGATTCACACCAACGATCTCTGGGATAATAAACTAGCACATTCGTACTGGACTACCATATCTGCCTATTACTATAATTCCAAAAAAGCCAGATGAATTTGTATTACCTAACATGTCTTTATACAGGGTGTTTGGCACTCCGTGTGCCACCTTGTAAGGGGTTATTCCTTGATATATTTGGAGAAAAAAATTGTTCTACAGGGTGGGTCAATTTTCAATATTAGTGGAGATATAGGGTGGTTAAGAAAAGTGTTTTTGACCGGTACCCTCACTCACTTAAAACGTTATATCTTGAAAACGAATAATCACAAGGCAAAGTGTTATAACTCGTTTTTTAGGGAATCGAATTACCTTTCATTTGATGTAACAGTCTAAATTGTAACTGCACCCAATCTTGAGATATTTACTCGAAAACACAAATTTTTGCTACGTGAACCTTTAAAATTCAGTGATCAATGTAGTTTTTCTCAGAAAACCCCATTATCAAAATGTCATTTTAATTTAATTTTTTTATGAGCCGTATTATTACCTACATAATAATAGCACAATAGACCACTGGTCGCGGTGCTTGGAGGAATCCCTCCGCCTCCGATGAAATCTAATCTAATCTACCTACAAAAGCTGCATACATATGTATGAGTTACGTGACGTGACATTCACAATACGGTCAAATATTTTGGAAGTAATAGGTAAAAATACATATCGCATAAAAATTAAATATTTAAAAAATCAGTGCATATGCATGTTGATCTATACTACTTGCTTGAACTGAAAGAATTTAATAGTGGTTTTTATGTTTTATTTAAAAAAATTTTATTATAATAAATGTTCAAAATGGCCACCTTCATTTTGAATGCACGATAAAGCTCGTTTGGCAAGTGTTCTTTTGGTATTCATATTCCTAACTGCTGCCTTACTTCTATTGCTACCGCATCGATCCTGATATTTAGATCTTCCAATGTTTCTACTGGCGTTGCGTAGACAAGGTCCTTCATCCGTCCCCATACAAAGAAATCCATAATAGTAAGATCAGGAGATCTTGCAGGCCAGTGTATCAGTCCATTTCTACCGATCCGGCGATTGCTATAATTGGAATTTAACCAATCTGTGATCTGTCGGCCGTAATGAGCAGGAGCACCATCGTGTTGGTAAAACATGGAAGCCAATCGAACCAGTGGAATATCATCCAACAAGTCCTGTAGATCATTTGATAAAAACTGTAAGTAATTGGAGCTATTTAGAGTACGCGGAAACCTAATAGGTCCAAGTAAATCGTAACCAATCACACCTGCCCATAAATTGACGCTGAATCTGTGCTGAAATGATGCCGCTCTTCTTGTGTGTGGATTGCTCTCAGCCCACGTATGTAGGGAGTGGAAGTTTGTGATACCGTCTCTGGTAAATTGGGACTCATCCGTCCTCAGAATATTGTTGAAAAAATTGTCGTCATCTATTTGTCGTTCAAGGAGCCAATTGCAAAACTCCATCCGTTTGGGGAAATCAATGGGTGCAGCTCCTGTACTGGTGTGTGATGGTAGGCATGGAAGCGTTCTACTTTTAAAATACTCCAAACCTTCCAAGTAGATATGTTAAACTGCAATGCCAAGCGTCGGATACTGATCGATGGATCATTTTGCACTGCTTGCAGTATTCTTTCATCAATCTGAGCAGCGATTATAGGCGCAGGATTTGCATTTACTCTCCTTGTTATAACGCTGCCAGTTTCCCTAATTCACCTGTAAACGTCTTGAATTACTCTCCTGCTAGGTGTCCGTCGATGATGTCAATGTCTCTGGTGGTAAAGCCTTCGCGCGGCTCGTGCATTTTGGTCACACCCTCCATAAATTAACATCATGTCAGCATATTCTTCATTGGAGTACTCAGGCATTTTGAAATAATTTTTTAAATTCTACTGACACCTTCTTCTCTTAGCAACGTAACTAAAACTGATAAAAATATGAAGGTTGTTTTGCTTTTATAAGCTTTTTATTTTGTAAGACACCCTTTTAAAAAAGGCATAGTACCGCATCCAGTAGTACCTACCACGTCCAGGTAAAAGCATCAATTATGTTGAAACTCACTTACATTTCATAGTTTTCCTTCATACTTTAAATAGTAATAAATGTGCAATAAAAATACTGTAGTACTACCGACACATTAAACAGGTTGACTTTTAAATATTTAATTTTTATGCGATATGTATTTTTACCTGTTACTTCCAAAATATTTGACCGTATTGTGAATGTCACGTCACGTCACTTCGATGCCGATTCGACATCGACGCCTGAAAAAGGGATTGTGAATGTCGATTGTCATCGACAGTTGTCACTTTAATCGTCATTTTCCATCGATGAGATTCTAGTCCGTGACGCCTAAAAAAAATTAACGTCGATGCAAAAATGAAATGATTGTAAATGAAAGCATTCACATGAGCTTAAATTCACAATTTACAGCTGGCACATACATATCAATATGGAAATGCTAATGAGTCACGTCGATGCGGTTACACAATCGGTTTTTTTCGATCGACGTGACACGTTAAATCGGCATCGAAGTGACGTGACGTGACATTCACAATACGGTCAATTAATCGTAACTCATACATATGTATGCAGCTTTTGTAGGTAATTATACGGCTCATAAAAAAATAAAATTAAAATGACATTTTTATAATGGGGTTTTCTGAGAAAAACTACATTGATCACTGAATTTTTAGGGTTGACGTAGCAAAAATCTGTGTTTTCGAGTAAATATCTCAAGATCGGGTGCAGTTACAATTTAGACTTTACATCAAATGAAAGGTAATTCGATTATAATATTATATAGTTATAACACTTTGCCTTGTGATTATTCGTTTTCAAGATATAACGTTTTAAGTGAGTGAGGGTACCGGTCAAAAACACTTTTCTTAACCACCCTGTATTTCCACTAATATTAAAAATTGACCCATCCTGTAGAACAATTTTTTTCTCCAAATATATCAAGGAATAACCCCTTACAAGGTGGCACACGGAGTGCCAAGTACCATGTATAAATGCGATTGTAATTGATTTGATTGAAAAAATTTTTTTTTTATAAATGAGAATTAAAATAAAGCAGTTGAAAATTTAAAAAAAAATTGTTTTTAACGGAAACCCCCAAGTCACAACGGCAACGCAATCCATTACAGACTAGCTGTCAAAAATTGAGCGCAGTGTATTTTCATTGTGGTAGTTAGAACAAACGTAGATCAAAGGTGCCTAATGCTTGAGTCAGATACAAAGTAGAACGAGGCAGCACGGCGCAGCTTGACACCGCCAATAGAACAACAAGTTAGATAACAATTCACTGTCTACGTCAGTTTGAATTTTAAAAAAAATTTTAATTTTCCCAAAAGTATTCGTATTAGTGCATACGATGCAACGAACTGATTAAAAACGATTTTTAAGCTAATTTTAGTTCAGTCCGGTCATATCAAGTAACGATTCGATGTGTGAAAAATAAAAAAACTCACTTGTCGGTTTTGAGGTTAACTACGAGCTACGGAAAAGTTCAGAGTTGACGAACATTTCTGGATGGCTGCGTTAGGGTGCCTTCTTCTACGTTCGTTCTAACTACCACAATGGAAATACACCGCGCTCAACTTTGTGACAGCTAGTCTGCCTCGAATTGCGTTGCCGTTCTGAATTGACCATCAAAAAATGTTCGCCAACTCTTAATTTTTTCGTAGCCCGTAGTTAGCCTCGAAATCGATAGGCGACTTTGTTGTGTTTAACACATCAAATCGTTACTTTATATGGCCAGCATGAATTGATATTAACTTAAAACTCGTTTTTAGTTAGTTCGCTATTTCGTATGTACGAATACTATCACTTTTGTGAAAATCTTAAATTGAAACAAAACTCAAACTGACGTAGACATTGAATCAGTATCTGACTTGATGTTTTACTCTCTGCGTCAAGATGCGCCTTGCTGTCTCATTCTACGATGTATCTGACTCCATAGCATAATGCTTTGCTGGAAGGGTAAGAGCTAGGGGTGGGTTATTTATTACATTTATATTTATGTCTTGCGTTTTGCCTCCCTCCGTTTCCATTCGATTCTCACAAGGATTTCTAAAATTTCATGAAACATTCGTTTCTATCAATATTAATGAATCTTCTTTAATTTGTACTATAAAAATCTGCCAACAGTCTGGGCGCAACATTATTATTTTATGGTTAGAAGTCCGAAACGTTTTTAATGCTAAGATGCGGTGTAGGTTACTATGCGACTGACAACCTTAAATATAAAATTCCAAATAGCCTCCTGGTTATTTCTTAGGTTGCCAGTGTAATAGTTACCTAAACCGTATCTCAGCATTAAGCACGTTTCGGACTTCTACCCATAAAATAATAAAGTTGCGCCCAGACTGTTGCCAGATTTCTTCTATTTATTCACGTATTTTTTTTATCAATAGAATATTCTATAGAAGTAAAAGCGAATTCGATCACATTAAACCTAAGAGATTTTCGGAATCAGTGAAAACTTGAACAATACCCCAGGGGGTTTAATAGAGAAAAATACTTAAATCGGTTTTTTCCCGACTATGTTTAAAGCCTATAGAAGTAAAAGTGAATTCCAAATCTCAATATACCTAAGAAATATATCAGAATTCGTGAATATGTACACAATCACTTTACCCCATCTTAGGGGTTGGATATCGATATAAATAGCCCGCAGAAGTAAAATTGCTTTGATAGCTCGACATGTCTAAAAGTTTTAACGAAATTCGTGAAAATGTGGATTCATGGACATTTTTATACTCTAGATGAAATCATATAGAGTATTATACGTTATCAAACGTATAGTGAAATTTTATGGGCTTTCCGAAAATGTAATAAAATTTGGTGGTTAATCAGGTCCTTCTTGGAGAAAACAGGACTTTTTTGTATTTTTTTTTAATTTTTTATTATTTTTGTGTCATTTAAATGAATTTTTCTCAAAAAGTATAACACTGATTGACACAGTTGATAGCAATTAGAAAGAAGAATTTGTGTCCTTTCCAACGAGCCCAGAATTATTACGTTACGCTAAGTACAGCAGAAGTTAGAGATCAAACAGTGATCACAGGTACGATGAGAATCCTTCGTCCTTAAAATCGCGCTATCTCCTTAACGGTGCAAAAACGGAAGTATGTGTAGACCGATTTTCTACTCAGGACAAGTTCCTCTATCTCCCATTTTCGTTTGAACCTCAGTACTAGTTACACCCTGTATGGAAACTAAATTTTATCTTCCTGGTGTCATTGGTTCGGCAGATATTGTAATGCAAAGCTTTTCATCCCCCACCCCCACACCCCCCTTAAAAATGTTAGCCCTTGTCTAATCTTGAAGTATCCCTAAGAACAATCACAAAGTTTCAATCTTCTGACATCAATCGTTCAGGAGATATGGATTTTAGAATGTTTCAACCCCGTCTTTCAAGCGTTTTGGACTCATTGTTTTCCCCCCACTTCCACACCCCACAACCCTTGACCATTGTTTTGCAAATAAGTCCACTATCATAGTACTACATAAGTTCCAAGTTTTAGCCTCCTAGCATAAGTGGTACCTGAGATCTAGAAACCAAATTTTTTCGTCTAAAACACTCCCCCCTCATCCCCCCTTACACCCCCCCCTCACGCAAAAAAGATACGAGTCGTAGGAGTTTACCCAATCTACCCACCATACAAATTTCAATTTAATACCTCAACGGGTTTGGGAGCTACGCGCCTTCAAACGATTTTGCGTACGGCGGACGGCGTACGGTGGACAGACGGACGTTTTTTTTTGCTTTTTTGGTGTTAACTAGTCCTAAAACGTGTGTTGGCACTCGAAATGAAAGTCTCGGTGGTCGCTAATAAACTGATTTATTCCTCTAGTTCTTTCTCATTGTCACCTTGTCTAGCTGCAACCAGGCGTACCAATCTACGCGCATATCTTTAATTACAAAAACCACAACAGTCGGTTACAAAAACCACAACAGTCGGCCACGCTACATCAAGTGTCGACCCGACAATTCAGCTCTGGTTGCAGCAACACTCGGCTTACAAGTATTTGTTGTTGTTTTTTTTTCTTAAGTTCTTACATTAACAAGTTATATATATTCAACACAAATGGGTTTAATTCTTCCTTAATTCTAAGTTATGTTAATCAATATATTAATAAAATTATTATAATTCATTTCAATTCATTCTTTCTTTTTTTATTAGTTTTGTACTGGCTTGAGCCTATCGATCGCAATGACGCCCTCGAATCTCCTACCCGATTGTGCTTCATTCATTGTAGCGCGCACGCAGTTATTTTGTATTACTCTCTCAAAAACGTTGGTACTTAGAATATCAAATTAGGCATTGCGCTGCAATACAGTCCGAATATAATGTAGCTAGCTTACACTAATATATTTTGTAATTTTCATTTCAAAAATGATCCCTTACGCGCATATAACCAATCCTATCAATCAATCATTCAATCCTAAGTACACAATTAAAACAGTAAAACATGGTGGTGGAAATGTTAAAGTCTGGGGATGCATGTCATGGCATGGCGTGGGTCCAATAAACAAAATTGACGGCATAATGGACCAGTTTGTATATTTAGACATCCTTAAAAATACAATGGAGCCATATGCAGATGAAAATCTGTCAATAACATGGACTTTCATGCATGATAATGATCCAAAACATACAGCCAGATCAGTGAAGAATTGGATTACTGGCCAGAAACTAAAAGTTTTGGGTTGGCCACCGCAAAGCCCCGATCTGAACCCTATAGAACATTTGTGGAACGATGTAGATAACGTAATAAAAAAGAAGAAACCTACTAATTTATCGTTATTATACGAATTCGTCAATGATGCCTGGAAATCAATTCCAAAGCACAGATGTGAACGGTTAATACAAAGTATGCCAGCAAGATGTTCTGCAGTAATTAAAAATAAAGGATATCCAACAAAATATTGAAAGCTCAAAACAAAATTCGACGTTTCATTAACAAAATTCCGTTAAAATTGGAAGTGTGCTAATTAGTTGCATATGCAAATTTTCAAGTTTGTTACAATTATTTTTTTAAATAGATTTTATGAATAGTTCTCAATTTTTGTTTTGTAGTATTTAAGTTTGCTGTAATGAATACAATAATTGAAAAATATAAAAAGTATTAAATGGTGATATGTTATATATTTTGTTTAATTTTTTTGTTTAAAACAATAACTGTGCTAATTAGTTGCATGCCACTGTATGTATCCTAGTATTCAACGACTAATCGCCCGCCCAGGGACGTGCCTAACACTGGTGACGTAGCTCTGTAATCGGGGGCTCCCACAAGTGGGGGCAATTTTCAATTATGACTCTGACTCTATTTGATTTTCACTTTCATATAGAAAATTGTAAAAATCAGTAGATTTAAGGATTTTAGCAAATAATCTTGTTTAAAACTAGGTGCCATAGAGATATATATACTGGATGACAAACAGCGATTGAATTGAAGGCGGACGTCATCGCATTCACTCACACGCAAAGCAATAACAATTGACATAACGACCCTGTTTTTTCTCACTCACATTTGAGTGATTGAGTGGAAGAGTTGCCTAAGCAACATTGAATTTTGTGATGCTTAGGCTTTTTCGATTTGACCACAAACCATGACTTTGTGTTGCAAACTTATTTATTCATCTTAATATCAGTATACATTGCTTGACAATATAACAAAATAGAAATTATTTCTTTTCGAGAGTAATTTTTCAAATTACGTCTAAGTTTAGAGTCCGATGCCTCATTTCACAGCATTGTTGGTTAGGCAACTCTTCAACTGAACCACTCATTTATATTATGTCCCACTCTTGAAACACGCTAAACAACAACAATTGGACACTACGACCCTGTTTTGTCTCACTTCTCTGGCTTTAAAGCGCTTTATACAAAACCGGTGGCTTGTCGTCTCCAGTACATATGTATATCTCTATGGTAGGTAGGTACATATATTGAAAATCCTAGTGTTTATGGTTTCACGTCATAATTTAAATTTTTACGCGTAAATCAGATACATATGTAACTTAAGTATAAATCAAGGCAAAACTAATTTTCATAACTGTTAAAAAAGAAGTTCAATTTATATTTATTTTTCGACAAACAGCGAAAATTGTACCCATTTTTACTTAGTATCTAATGAACGAACACTGCATGTAATGATGCTAGTGTATTATATAATAGATACATTTTATACGCTGTATTTGTTTGTATGATTTTGTATATTATGATCATTCTACATGGTCAATAATAAACTGAATTCATATTATCTAACCCGTATACCGCCTATTATCATAATCATCGAACCGACATAAATTTCTCTAAATTATAGATGTGACTCTCCGATAGCCCGCAAAAGATATTTTTTGCTAGTAAGAAAAGTCTACTTTCTTACTATGGATGTTTTAAGTAAACTATATAATGTTAGATACTATAATATATACAATTTACAAGTAATACGAATGTATTTATCGGATGACTTACCCATGAGTTATCTTTAAATTGCGCCATGATGCTCCAGTTAAGAGTAGGTTTGTTCACAAATCCTCATTTAAAAATAGTATTGTACCAAACAGATGGTAGAAATTTTAATTTTTTAGAACTAGAACGTAAGACCACAATTTAGAATCGTTCTATTAAATTATTGAAATATTATTAGCACATTCACTTGGTGATTTTTGACTCTTTTGATAACGAAATTTTTATTTAAAATATTTTTCAACTGTCACTGAAATTGAATTGCAAATTTGGTACGAGCTTCCCGGCGCAATATTTTATCTAAATTACACACTTCACTGCGGTTGATTCATCGCCAGACAACAAATCTTTCTTTATAATATAGAAAAGTGACACACGTTAATTACAGGTCAACGTGATCATTACGTCGCAATACAGCTATTTACAATAAAATTTAAGAAAAAAATTGAATTTAGTTTATATAATTTTATAATCCGACAACCCGCATATAAACTTGAATCACACAATACCTACAACCTGTATCAACGATCGTAAATTTTTTGTAAAAAAAAAGCTAAAAGTATGAGCGGATTGTTACTAGCCGACGAGCAACGATCTACTGACTTAAAATCAGCTGAGCCACAATAGTTAACTATATTAACTACACAGTGAGTGGAGAGTAGATGTTAAAGCTAAGCTTCAATAAAAAACCAACGTCTATCAAATTTATCCACAATACAACTTTTTCCGATAGCCCACTTTGATTTGACAACAAATAATAAAAGCTTTAAGAATTGGTGGAGTAGGTACTATGACGCATTTGAGCTTAAACCGATCACCGGTTATCTTCCGATAGACGATTTTACACAATTTTACAATATTAATTTTAACTTCATTCATATCGATCATGTCTTCAGGTGAGCTCAACTTTGTCGTTTCCATAATAAGAAAGTCTATTAAGAAATAAGGCATTTCGTTGTTGTCGTCTCTTGTGGTTTCAGTTCATGATACCGTTTTTATTTCACCATACCTCTTTCGTCGTCTTATACGGAGCCAAAACACGCATCTAGTCTGTACTTGGGCTTCAGTGTAGAAAACAAACAGTATAGGCCTGAAAAGCGAACCTACGTGAACCCAATTTACAATTTACTGTCGTTGCTTCTGCAAATAGTAAACACAGGTGCATCGAAGCATTTCAATTGAGGTACGTTCATTTATATGATTGTGCTGCTGGGTTAAGTATAGTTACCGACCATACCAAAGAACACACATGAATGAGCGTACTATATGTAACATACCTATTTGAATTATTCCCATTTCAAGGTGGAGCTATGACTATCTAGAGGTTGAAGTTATGTTAAAGATTTAAAAGAGATTGTATAATGAACTGTATGACGATGAGGTATCGGTCTGTGAGATGAAAATGGTGCTAAACCAGAAATGAAATTTAACTGTTTCCAAATTAATTGAAATAAAGGTTGAGTTTATATAAGGTGATGGCAATGAGCTACATTAGAGAAGACCTTAGATACTGCTGTATTTAATAATACTGTCAGGAAACATAAAATTATAGTCGCATACAATTAAATTATCTTAATCCGAATTATCTCACACTCCGAGTATATTCTCTCTATAAGATGCTCTTAGTGTAAGTAAAATAAATAGAAAAGCAGTTGCAGCCCAAACAATGCTGGTAGGAAATTATCTATCCTGGTAGTTTTGCAGATTTTTTCACTTCCTCCATTGTTTCCGTCAAATCATTGATTTTACCAACCAACTACAAAATTCCATGTAACTTTATGTTTTTTTTAACCAACGTTGTTCGTGCTATTTATCTAGGTTTTTTGCAAGTGTTTTCCTATCGACATAATGCCATTTGGTCATTTTAGTACCGTGTAAACGTAGGTAAGAATTTTATCTAAATAATATTAAAGTGGAATTACTGAATATGATTACAGTGTTTTCACCTTTTACTCTATTAGAGTAAGATCAGTGTTCCTACTAAGAGCGATTAAAATTTGAACAATGCCACTTTAAATCAATTTACTTGTGTAAACTTCACTAGGCAGATTTATGATTTTTGAAAACGCATTTTCTTTTCAACAATTTTAATTCAAAATTTCAATTCCTTTTATAATAAAATATTTGTCGCATACTCACCTCAATTCAAGTTTCTGTAAATTAATAACATGCACTTCAGAGTTGGATCTAAATTGTGTATTAAAACAGATAATAAAAACTGTCAGCTAAATAAAACTGATATTTATTTATATAATTAAAGATTTTATTTCGTTCTTCATTTCTAAATTTTTTAAATATAAAAAAATTTACACCTAAGTAATAGAAATTAACAACAATTTAATAATACCTAAGAAAATCATAATTTATTTTTATCCTCAGATTTTACACTATATTTGTGTTAATCATGTAAAAGAAAAAGAAAGTCAAACAAAATTTGTACATAACCTCGTTAAATATAGAAACTATTTTAAATTGATACAATAAATTCAATTATAACGTAATGGAGACTCATATTTACAATAATTGTTTGTTTAAATTATTTAATTCTATAATTAACATGTGTAATATAATTTGTTTTATAAATTGAAGTGACCTGATGTGTTAAAAAATACCTGCAGGTAAAGTACAAAAAATAATACTGAGATCATAGTGAATTTTGGATTTATATTAGTATAACTGGATCGGGGATAAACAAAATTTTGCCTAATGAAGTCTGTTTGTGTTAGTTGCAAAATGCATCGGTTTTAACAATTCATTTATATCCTGTTCATAATTCAATTATTCCCTATATAACTTTTTTTGTTTTCATCGAGTTGGCGGCTCTGTTATGGAAACAACTCCAAACAAAAAAATTTGACAGCCTAGAACATAATTATCATTGCCTCTTTATCGCACCGAATCAGTCTCTCACACACGAACTTTACACACTACAGCCACTTCAGTTATACAAATAGCTCGATGTTATAAATAAACTTAATACAATTTCAGAAACGTCTTCGCTGAGAAACTGCTGGTCGTTTCAAGACTATCTAAATTTTTAGATCAACCTACAATTGATTTAGGGGGATATTATATTTGAGTACGTCTCAATAGTTTTATCCTTTACCACGGGTATGTTTTTTACACAGCAGGTCAAACCATTATTTAAATAATTACAACTTTTATTTATTTTTTAAGCATTGAATTTTTTTTGTTATTCTATTCATCCCAAAACATATTAAGTTGTTATTCGTTATATATTTACGGTTAGGCTATTACATTGTTGCAATTTTAGAATATTTACTAATTTGCTTTCAATTCTTTAATTTAAAATTATTTTATAGAATAAATAATAAAAGTATGTATTGAGATTCTAGCAATAAATTAGGAATAAGGACATAGAGTGATAGAAAATGCGATATATGATGAATCTGAGACAAAGTACTAGAAATAACAATCATAAATAAATCGTCAAATCTCCTTAAGTGAAACACTTATATTGATAGGAACATATATGACGTGGTTCGTAGTATTATATTTAGAGTCGTTACGGCAAAAACCGGCACTTTTATGTAAATTTACTTGCAACATTTTCACAATTTATAATATATAAAAATGTATAGTGCATTGAGATTAAAAGAAGTCAACGAATTTAAATTTGCAAACGCACACAAATATAATCGAGACATTCATGTTTTCATTCTTTTGTTTTTTTTAATGATATGTGGAATGTAATGAAAATTTAATAATTTTCTTTTCTTTACTTTAAAATGTATCATGAACTAATAACAAACGATAATTATGATTATCAGATTATGATGACAGTAATAATTATGTTTCATTTTCGATTTTCGTTTGATAATAATACTAATTCATATCATTATAGTTTATAACAAAAATTGCATAATTGGTTTCTAGTTTTCTCTTATTTTTTATGAGAAAAAAGTATGCAATTATGTATGTAAATTTTTAGGCCGAAAAACCAAATAAAAGTGTATTGAAATGGTTGTGCATTTTATACACCGTTTAAACTTGTTAACTTTAACTTAAGAAGTCAATTTTTTTTAATTTTACGTAACTCTTTCATGCATAAACACAACCCCGGTAATGTATGAAGGAATTGCAGCAATAGGATTATTGAGAATAAAGCAAGTGTCAAGGAGCTTTTCAGTGATATTATTTGATCCAGATATTTGAACATGTCAGTATAAAGATATCTCTTAAAAAACAATAATAATAATAATAATCAGAGGTATTATCCAGTAGGACTTTTGGCATAAATTCTATTTAAAATGTATAATTGCACTAAAAAACCGTTTACAATGTAATGAACTAGCAATGCGGAAAGTAAGTATTTTATAATGAAAATCGATTTGCAACTTAATAGGATTTCACAATTCGAACGAACAATGACGTCACTACTTAATCAGAATTTAAAATATAAGCATTACTGGTACCGGATTTACACAACCTGCTGTTATTTCGAATGAACTATAACCTGGACATAGCGATTTTTTTTCGTAAAATTTCATTTAAAGTATTATCTCTTCTAGTTATGTAACGATCGACATGAAGTATTCATTAATCCAAGATAAATGAATTGCGCATTTCAAAACAACATTTTTACCACCTACATAAAACTTTACTGTAACCACATTAAAACAAAAATCTGCCAACAGTTTGGGCGCAACATAATTATTTTTGGGTAGAAGTCCGAAACGTGTTTAATTCTGAGATGCGATGTAGGTTACTATGTGACTGAAAACCTAAAAGAAAGCGATGTCTTATCACTTCTAAGAGATATGACGAAATTAGTGAACATTTTGTTCAACCCGTTTAAACCCTCTTAGGGGTTGAAAAAAGAAAAAACTTGAAAACGAGTTTTAGGTGATTATTGAACAATTCCGTAGAAGTAAAAAGTTATTCGATATCTAATCAGACCGGAGGGATGCGGCTGAATTCATGAAAATGTATACCACCGCCACCTTGGGATCGAATTTCTAAAAATCCTGAAAACACTTTCTAGGTATTTATATCAAGAATCCGTAGAATAAAAATGAATTCAATATTTAGGAAGACCTAAAACCCCTATATGCATACCATTTTAAGTGATAATTTTTTTGCCCCCCTTCCAAACTCCAATAGATATTTTAATTTTTTTTAATCAATATTACTTTTCTAGTTGATTTACATATACATACCGAGTTTCAACTTTCTAGCATAAGCCGTTCTATAGTTAGGAAAAACACCCCCAACCCCGTATTGTACTACCCCTATAAAAAATTATATTTTTCCAACATGCTACTACTATAGTTCTATCTAAATACCAAGTTTCAGCTTTTGATGACTATAGATTCTCGAGATATAAAAATTCGAACCTTTTCATTTTCTCCCTCCCCCACCCTCACCCTCTACACTCCCACCCGCAACATTTTTTTCCTGCTAGGCGTCTATTAGGCCTACTTTTGGTAACAATTCTAAGCATCTATCTTACACTGTTCTTGAGATATGAGACGTGATTTTATAGAAAAATTCTTGTCCTCTTCACTTCCATGCTTCACCGCCCCCTTAAAAAATTTTACTTTCAGCAAACTTTATTTGTCAACCTTAATACAGAAACCGAATTTTATTTTTTTAGTGCAATTGGTTCGTGAGATATCGTAATCTAAAGTTTTTCACCTCCCACCTCCGTACGCCATATGTATATAGAAAGAGAATTTTTTTCCATTATTTTTTGCAAAATCATCTAACTTTATTTGTGTTTATGTTAACAACGTTATGAACGGAATCTAGTATTGTTTTTTAAACTTCAACATATGAAAGACATTTTGTATTTTCTTTCTAACGGGACAATGATATTTTTATAAATATGACGGAATCTGTCGTGAATAAATTTTGCAATTAATTTGGCAACGAAATGCAATCGACACAAACAAGAAACCTAATCAGAAATTTTTTTTCCTATCACAAGCATTCCTTTCCTCCTCGTGTCAACAAAAGCGTGACACCATAAATGGCCAAAGAGAACTAGGGGCAGAAATTTTACCTATTCATAAAACTGCTCGGTAGGGTCATCGAATGGCCGATCACAGATGATTTTGAAAAAGAGTTTAGGGGAATAATGTACAAAAAATCTTTTTAATGCAATTAGTAGCAATTAGCAATAGTTTACATCATTTATGAACTCGGCAACGAAAATTCATAGGATTTTTGTGTTCAATCGCCATAATAAATAATAAGAACTACTTTCGGTAAATAATTATGTTCGCGTGAAGTGAATCGATTTTGGTTGCCCGATGAAACTCATGATTATTGGCGTTTTTAACTACCTGTTTTTTCAGAAAAACATTAAGTTTTTCCATCGTTGATTATCGAAATTTATTAATTTTTCTACATTTTCCAAAGTATATACAGTAGAGTCCGTTTATAATGAAGTTGAAGGGAAATCGCAATCAGGTCATACTAACCGGACGTCATATAAAGCAGACGTTGAATGTGCAAGAACAATTTAGGAGCAATGAAAACAGCCATTTCGATAGAACCGTTTTTACATATTATGACAAAAGCAACAGGAAAACTAAGATGTACATACGTATTTACATAACAAATTTTAAGGAAATAATTTTCTATTGCAAAGATTAGGGGTGTGAGTTAATATGAATACAATTGAAAATGAACGTCATAATAACCGGACTAATTTGTAAGAAAAAAAACGTCATTATAAGAAAAATGAGTCATTATAAGCGGTTGGTCATATTAACCGAAGTCATTCTAAGCGAATTAAAATGCATACTTTTTATTTGAAAACCAAACTTCTTAGCGCAGTTGTGACATACAAAACGGTTTGTCATTATAAGCGAAGTCATTATAAGCGGATTTCACTGTAATGTGTTGAGTAAAAACCTCGGACTACGTACATTGTATTCGTATTTCAAACCATCCGTATTCATATATGTACATACGTACCTTATCTCAAGGTACTTGTCCGTTTAACTATTGCTATTATTAATATTGTTGCTGCTGCAAATATGGCTTGGGATATGACTATCACGACGATCGGGTGGTACATTATCTAAGTATACGATTGTAAAATATCATAGATCTTCAGTTTTATGCATGTGTTCGACGACATACTCTTTCGGAAAATAACCAACCTGGAAAAAAAAGATAGCACGTTATTAGCTTTAAATTCAATTCAAAAACTGTTCATTGTATTTACAATATCTGCAGTCTTCCCTCTCCACCAGCCCTTACTATCACCATCCTTTCCGATCACAATTACTTGACAGCCTTGTTTTAGTGGTAACTGATTTGTGCCTTTTGGTTCGAAATCGTAGATCGCTGTGGCCGTTACTTCACGATATGGCCACTTTAGCGACTGATTTAATCTACAAATAAAATTAACGCAAATTCAAAATTATTCTATATTCTTCAAATCCAATGCAATTTACCCCGCAAAATTTTCGCCTAAGTCATTACGTTCGTAATATGAAACTAATTCGACAATAGTTCGAAAGTGCCTTCGCGTCGATAGGCAGTACAGAATATTATCCGTATCACGTTTCTGATTAATTTTCATGTGTTTTATGACACGATCGTCGGTTCTAAAAAAATAACGAAAATTCGAATCAATTATGGGCATAAATGACAAAGTACAGGAAACTTACTTCAAACTAAGGGCGTACATTGTTTCATTGATACTGGACGCGCCCTGCGGTCGAACTCGTAACAAATATGTTCCGATTTTGCGACTTTCTAAATTTGCAGCTGCCGTTTCGCGATCCATAGTGCCCGCAAACCTGAGAATTGCATATGACAGATTTTCTCAAAGTAAATGATATGTGATTTTTCGATAACGTACCAATAAAATTCGGAAAGTTGTCTATCACAAACGGGCGGAGGTAAGCAAATTGGACTGGGCTTACAGCGTCCAGTTGAAGAAATGCATCCCTTATGGACTGATATATCACAGACTTTGCAACGATAGCCCTTATACAAAATAAAAATCAAAAATAAGAATTGAAAATTTAGAAAAAATAAAAGAAAAACAATGCACCTGATGTATTCGACCCTTCAAATATTTAGCACAATGCTGGCATAGAATCGGTACCGTAAACGTCATAATATCAAACTTATGATCGGTATTTCGACAGCCGGGCGGATCTAAATTTTCCATAGCTTCGTGCAATGCCTTATTCCATTTATTACGTTCTTGTTCGGTTTTTAAATATAACGTAAACGCAGCCTTTTGTGACTTTCGTGCCAATATCAATGGCCATTTGAAACGAGTATCGCGACCCAAAGTCCGACGTGATGGACCCATTTCAACATGATAATCCGATAAATTATGAGATTCACGAAACGTATACTGACCATCGCTGGATTTTCCATTTAAAACTTTAACTAATATCATTAATTTCTCGAAAATAAATGCATATCTTTGTTTGGTCTTCTGATCCTCGTGTGCTTTAATGTGTAATTCACCGTCCAGCAGTAAATGTCCGTATTGCTGAAGATCATTGCCATTTTGTAATTGTAAATCAACTATACTATCCTGTAAGGAGTGAAAGACAGTATATAATAAAGAGTGAAGAAATATATAATAGTCAATAATTCCTGCAGACTTACTTTGACTTTTTGTATTATAACTAAATGGTCTGAGTCTCGTTTAACTTCGTTTATGTATTGCGCAACGTCAATCATTGCATCTTTGGCACGCTCGAGTCCTCTGTAATCCTCATGATGCTATTAAAATAATTTTACAATATGAATTTAATTCACAATCATCATATACTTCTCAAATTATTGTTTTTCTTACAGTGGCAGTTTCTTTCACTAATTTATCAAGTAGCAAATGATATTTGAGAATCCTTTGCATTGGCACTGACAAAATGTCTCTTAATTGAAGTTTTCCTACGTTGTATTCTTTTTCACATTGCTATAATTTAAAAACAATTAAATGCGAAATTCAATGCTAGTAAGTTACGAAAGTGCTGCACAATTACAAACAAATGCAATAATTGTACACTACTTCCGAAATATTAAAATTCATAAAATAAACGTAATGATGCAAATAGGAACACCGAAATTTATATTATGCCAACATGTACCTGCACTAACTGTTCCATTCTAGGATTCTTTTTACATATTTCACCAAGCATTTCAGTTGCGTTACTTAAATTAGAACAGTATTCACCGTAAATTAAAAACGGTTCCCGAAAATCTAAAATTACTTGGCTTAATTTCAGTTTTGTAGTAGGCGAATCAGCTTCGCGTAATTTTGCTAAAAACAATGGATGAATTTCAGCCAGTTCCTTTAATAGATTTAAATAAAAGTTGTTCAAAAGCGCTAAGTAGCTACTACAATAAAAATTCACCTTAATTTTGGGAAAAATTATTTGCATTTCATCTCTAGATAAATGTCCAACCATCGGTGTCATAAATTTATCTTTAAGCGAAATCAGTACATCGATATAATTCGATTCGGTATCAATTAGTTCACGTATAACGTAATCTCGTTGTTCTAAGCCTGATGATGAGGTTAACTGAAAGACATAAAATACTGTTAGTAAGGTGTCAATATTTAAAAACACACGTTTTCCAGTTGTAAATTTTTATTACATTATTTCAAAGTACTTTCGCATGAGATTTTAAATTTGCGAAAGTAATACGGCAATTAATCGATGCAAAAACATTGAGAATTAAAAAGTAATATCATGCAAAAATTTTCCCCGACATTTCTTAAAAAAAAACAAAAAATATTATTAGTACCTGTGTTCGACTGGCTCTTTGTATTGCACATAAATCTTGATAAACTTCTTCCTCTTTCGTATCATCCTCCTCAACGTTTCCATTACAAACAGCGTTATCGGTAGTACTAATCATAACATCGAACATTATCAAAACATAAAATCGGGGAAAGAAAATAAGAAAGCATAAGTTTAAAAGACATCAAAACATGCGCGATTTTTTTATGTTTGTATTCAATATACTCGTACAATATTTTCTAAACTACTTTTCTATCAAAATATTATGTACCAGAAAAAAAAAAATTAATCAAGTAATGGTTTTTGGGTTTTATATCGATGGATCGCCTTACCATAGCGTAAATTAATATATAAAGATAAGATAAAAAATCGGCCAACAGGAATAACCAGGAGGCTATTTGGAACGTTATTTTTTAGGTTGTCAGTCGCATAGTCACCTACACCGCATCTCAGCATTAAATACCTTTCAGACTTCTACCCATAAAATAATAAAGTTGCGCCAAGACGCCGATTTTTTTTAGTTTTAATTACTCTAGTAGCACATCTACATATAGGTACTAAGTTTCAACTTTCTAGTATAAGCCGTTTCTGAGATATGAAAAACCACCCCACATCCCCGTACCTTGCTACCCTTTTAAAAAAAATTTCTGGGATGTCTCTATAGTAGCTCTATACAGTTTTCAATTTTTAGCTTTCTATCCATTGCGGCTTTCGAGGAATTAAAATCAGAATTTTTTCATTTCCACGCCCTCCCACCATCACTCCCTACACCCTCACCCCTTTTCTCCGCTAGAGGTCTAATGGTCCTAATTCCTGTAAAATTTTCAAGATCATATCTGACATGGTTCTTGAGATATACAAATTAAATTTTTTTAAAAATGGCTGTCACCCCACTTCCGCGCTTCACATTCCTTCTCAAATTTTTTTTTACATTCAGTAGACTCCACTGGTAATTCTATATACAGAAACCAAATATTATCTTCCTGGCATTATTGAGTCGGAAGATATTGTAATTCAAAGTTTTTTACCCTCCACCCCCATACCTCACCACACCCCTTAAAAATTTTAACTCTTTTCTAATCTTCTAGTATCTCTTAAGACTACAAAGTTTCAGCCCTATGACATCAATCGTTCAGGAGATATGGATTTTAGAATGTTTCAATACCAGCTTTCAAGCGTTTTGGACGCATTGTTTCAAACCCCACTCGCACACCCCTCGACCTCTATCGACCATTTTTTTGCAAATGGGTACACTATCATAGTACTACATAAGTTCCAACTTTCAGCCTCCTAGCATAAGCGGTTCCTGAGATCTAGAAACAAAAATTTTTCATCTAAAACGATCCCCCCTCCTCTCCCCTCACACCAACTTTTTACTTTTTTGGGGATTACTAGTCCTAAATCATGAAAATACAAAATTTCAGGGTAGCAAATTTTTTTGAAATTTCTGGTCGATAACAATACTTTATTATTAAAAAATTATAAGGTAAAATAACTAAGAGCATTATAATATGTAAAACAATCTGCGATGAAAACTACAAATGAATGCTACTAGTGTTGAATTATGAAGCTCTGCGGCAGAATTAATACAAAAATGAATGCCGCGTTTCCACTATCGCCTTCATGTGCATAGGACATGTGCACTGGACATGTGCAACGAACGCGAATGTCTAGGCTAGGCGAAACAGTACATTTGTGCTCAATGCGAATCCCTTTGATATGCGTGAAAAACCGCAATCGACGCGAATGTCAATGCGAATGTTAGTGGCACTGGTGGGGGCTAGCAGGTTTTCAGTTCAGTCCCAGCGGGAATACGAGTAATGTATTATGTATTGTATGTAATATTATAGGTTATGCAAGATTATTAGAATGTGTCTTTCTCGCATTCTGGAAAATGATAGAGAATTATTCCTTCAACATCCCAGAAAAAATTAAATATGTTTATGCGTTCATCCATTGAATCGGAATGTTTACGAAATGCATTCTTCAGCATTCTTTTTTCCGCTGGGGTAGTGTTTTTGTATAGGCGATAGTGGAAACACTACATTGGAAACACGATGTGCGTCCAAACACCGCCATGGACGCGAATCTTCGCGATTCTCGACTTGAGTTGCAAACTTAAGGCCCCAACAGACATGCGAGCATGTTGGCGCAAATATAGGTTTGCGCAAGCCATTTCGCTCGTGTATGGCATTGTTGGCCGTTTACGCAAACATGCTCGCCCAAAAATCAAAATATTTTAATTTTTCAGCGCCAATATGCTGGTGTTGGCCGTATGTTCTCACGTGTGTGTAGATGTTTGCGCAAACTTCAGTGTCCAGTAGGTGAATTGCTGTCATTGAAGTATAGTCGTTCTCGAGGCTATATTTTATTATATGTACATACCTTGATTTCATTTTCCAGTACTTTCGAAATAGTATGACATGTCTCCATTACTATTTGGCCTATGGTTTATGGAGCTATCACCGTTAGAAACTTCAGATCTTCAAAAGTTTGTCCAGTTGCCATAAAAATTAAGGTGACTGACTATCTTTGACGTAGCGTAATTGCTTCGCGCATTATTCTGTCTTCCTTTTTAATTATTGGTGCCACTTTCTTCAAAAGCTCCTCAAAGATATCGATGTCCACTCGATGAAAATTTTGAAATGAAATTGGTGACGAAAGCCGAAGCTGAGCCAGTAATCTCTCGTTCGAAAACTCCTGTCTCTGGAGATACCACCGTTTCGCCCATAATTTTCGTTTCCTTTTTTCTTTCCTTTGCATTGCAAGTATAAATATAACGGCACAAGCACAAGTTGTTTCCATGGCGGATTCCAATAAGCAAATGAGGCTCGCCAACATGCTCGTCCGTGTATGCGCTACACCTAATGTTTCCACAAACATGCTCGCGTGTCTATGGGGGGATTTACGCGAATGTTCCGTTTCCGCGGCATCCAATGAACATGAAAGCGATAGGGGAAACGCGGCATAATATAATTGTGAGATTTTTTTTGGGAATTTTGAGTTTTTTCCTTACCGTAAAAGTGGAGAATATGTTAATTAGAAGTCTTAAAAGCGTGATGCGAAGAAGGGGAAAAGAATGATAATTTTACATCATTCGGTAGAATACACAATTTATTCTAATTGTTCATTCTTAGCTTAAATATTCTACGTTTTAATAATAGATATCTAAATCACCACTCTTTTCATTGAACTACCGATCGACTCACATCTTACTGTCCTCTTCTGAACTAAATATGACTCAACGACAATAAATTGATTTTCTTCTCAAAGACATTTCAATTAAAACTGTATTGATTCGCATACACAAGGGTCGTCATCGACTTGAAATAATTTAAAAGTATTTTTCATTAGAAAATATTAAACTCATCTTAAAATGAAATACTTTATTATTAAAATAATAAAGTAAAACAACAAATTGAACATAGCTCTATGCAGTCTTTTATTATCGTACATATAAAAAAATATCCAATTAAAAATATGTAACAGACCGTCGATCCAGCCATAAGGCACACCATCAAATAAAAACACGTAAACAATTGTTTTTAAAGCCACAAATATTTTTATTGGTACCGAGCTCTATAAGTACGTACCTAACCCATCTACATATAGACTGACAGTTTATTTTGAAAACGTTTTGTAAACACAAATTCAAATTGCCCTCCGCTATAATGCTACTGTTTTCACACTTGAAATAATATGATTAGGGGAAAATCAATCTAAAATAGAATATACTATCACTATGTTGATTCGATTCGAAATTGGAATTTATGTTTATCGAATAAATTCGTCATGGATTAGATGCCGAATCTAATTAATTTGAAATTCTTCGAATCGGTTGGTGTATGACATTCTCCTATTTTAAAATTACATTATAAACATTTCCTTTTCGAAGAATAAATTGAATTTGAACTGGAATAATATTGTGCTCTACGAACCCAAAAAGGATAGAAAATGATAACGGCAATAAAAAATATCAAACGAATATAAGTCCACTTAGCAGTCAAACAATTAAAAAATGTAATAAACAAAACTGAATATAGTTGGTAGCCAATACTTTATTATTTTTGTATAATAAAGTATTTAGACTAAAATGATTATCGCCATATCACGGCAAAAAGTCACATAGTCGTAATCAAGAGCAACCCTTCAATTGAAGTCTATAATAAAATCGAGCAAATAACTTAGCAATGTAGCAATAGTGAAGCTTTTATGTATTTTGCAAAAAAAACATACAACTTATCAACAATTGCAATACAGTGCATCACAGTGCAAACCTCTTCTTTTCCGGTTTTCGGATAACATAAACGCTCATAGACTTTCTCCTGTTCCTTTTTATGGCATGTACAACTCAACTCCTCAGGAGTATCAGTATGTATCAACGATAGAGTTGCCATCGTTATCGTCGTTGCTAAATTACTCCCGTTGCTGCTATGAATCGACGACGATTTATTTTCATCGGTTTCGTCACCGGTATCCGTTCCATTATCGGTTATAATATCGCTTGTTTCATCATCGACCGATAACGAACCACTCTTTGGGGTAGTTTGATTTTCACTACTATCATGACCATTATCTGTTGTAGGCTTTTCATTATTTTCAACGTTGTTAGAAATTTGTGATGGTGCTCTATTTTGGGACGTTCAGAGAATATTTCATTTCAAAAATGTATAAGGTTTATCAGGATTAGAAAAAGGGTTTTGACGAAATTTGAAATAAAATTATAATTAGAAATGAAGGGATACTTACGTGGAATGCAAGTCGCGATAGATTGCTTCATCTGAATGACTGCGTTCATTTGGTGAGAGTTGAGCATGGAAACCGCTTAAAAGAAAATATGGAATTCATTATTTAAACAATTTTAATTCCGCTGAAATTGTGCGCCTGTAACTCTAATATTATTTCTGTGAACTGACGGTCTGTATACAGAAACTTTCGAAGAAAACTTAATCCCAATTTTTATTAGCTTCAATTTTATTTCTCATGAAACAAAAACTTAAAAATAAAATAAAATTATACAAAAAAGAGTTATAACCAGGCACGTGTTCAGGGAACGGGTATCGGGAACGAGGAGTGAAAAAGACGGCAATATTGAAGGAAAGATGTGGAGAATCACACGCATGTACACCGATGCGAAGTATAAAAGTGAATTTTGTCTCGAAGTGAATATATTTTAACTGAAAGATTAACCGTGAAGGATACTACAGAGCTATCAACAATTTTTGATTGTACTGCGTGGGTACAAAGACTGCTTCGATGTTTTGGATCGTTGTCCCCTTGTACATAGTATCCAATTTGAATTTTTTCTTACCATTTTGGAAGCGCTCCAATTTTCTGTAAAAATTAACAAGTGCCAAATCTTCGTTCTGAAAAAGAGCCCTAAGTGCACCCGCAGAGTACAGATTATTCACCCTTATTTTGAAACCCGCCGGCGGGATAATTTTAAATTATTGAAAACGCGTGAATGATTCACTTTCTCCAAAATTTGACAGTTGAAATCCGCAATGAAATAGTCGCGTTTTTAAACTTTTTTTCAGAAAGTAATTGGCAATAAATAAAGAGAAATTTGAGATGGCCCATCTCTCACATTTACAGTATTAGAATTTTGGACATTTTTCTGCCTTAAAATATGGTTTCAAATACCCGGAAAACACGTTTTTCAAGTATGTCGATAAAGTAGTTTCCCAACGTTTTTAATAATCGCATGTGCCGTAAATGGGAATCGAATGTGTGCCGCATAGTGGGCGGGAATAAAAAACCGCCGTTTTCCAGAATAAGCGTGATTAATCGCGCGAAAGTTTAGTTGAATGACTAATGGCAAAGACAATAGAAACTATAAGATGTCCCAAGCATGTCAATATCAATTTGAAAAGCTTTACGATTGGCGACCCAACTCCGGTGGCTATTGAAAAGTTTTAGAATTTATGTTGTAACCCACTGGGATGCGTTCGGAAATTAACTCGGGTAGAGTTAGAGTTACCTTCAGAGTTAACTAACACATTCAAATGAGATTAAACTCTACTCTGATATTTAGGAACAGATAAAGTTACCCGAGAGTCATATTCAGAGTTGACATTTTATTGAAGTTTGATAATTTCATTTGATGTGTGATTTTTATTAAAATGGAGAAAAATGAAGTGGTATTTCAAAGTTTTATAGCTGCAACTAAAGATTTTCGACAAAAGTTTGCACTGACACGCGATGTATTCAAAAATACTGACCCCTTGATGCTTCGGGTGACATATGACGTTTCTAACTCCTTGTAACCCAGCTCATGACTAGAGTTAGTAGAGTTACCCCTTTTTACTCTACTCTGTCATTTTCGAACGCAACTCTATTACGTCATTAGAGTAAAATTAACTCTACTCTACATTTCCGAACGATTTTTTTTACTCTACTCTTACTCGAGTTTATTTCCGAACACGTCCCTGTATGTTGGAGTGAAAGCTCGCCAACTAACAACAAATAATCAATCAAAAGCAGGTTTTTTTTATCGGATTGTCAATGGGACATCATTTTTAGCTACATATACAGGGTGTAACTATGTAGTACTGAGGTTCAAACGAAAATGGGAGATAGAGGAACTTGTCCTGAGTAGAAAATCGTTCTACACATACTCCCGTTTTTGCACCTTTAAGGAGATAGCGCAATTTTAAGGACGAAGGATTTTCATCGTACATGTGATCACTGTTTGATCTCTAACTTCTGCTCTACTTAGCGCAACGTAATAATTCTGAGCTCGTTGGAAAGGACATAAATTCTTCTTTCTAATTGCTATCAACAGTGTCAATCAGTGTTATACTTTTTGAGAAAAATTCATTTAAATGACACAAAAATAATAAAAAATTAAAAAAAATACAAAAAAGTCCTGTTTTCTCCAAGAAGGACCTGATTAACCACCAAATTTTATTACATTTTCGGAAAGCCCATAAAATTCGACTTGGGCTTGATCAGGCTCAAGTCCGGCCCAGAATTAAGCTAAATCAGGCTTACGTCAGGCGATATGTCAGGTCCAAATTCGCGAGAGCTTTACACCCTGATCAGGCCTGATCGCCTGATCTGGGCCGGATTTATTTCAAGGCAAGCCAGATCTGAGCCGGATACCCACCGGATAAAATTTCTATTCGGGTGGTCGTGTACGAGGCTCGATGGGATTAAACAGTTGCCCAAAAGTTTCTTCAGTATGCGATAGCCCTATAACAAAGACTATCAACAACAAGACAGGATACTACGCAGCGTTTTTCTTATCAAAATTTGACCTTGGTTTCTTTATATAATTAAATGAGGGAAGTAGATAGCAACGAGTCGCATTCACCAATTCAGTGACATCACTCCAGATCGCCTAAGAAAGTCCATTCATTAAAAACTACAACAAACAAGTGCAGACACGGTTCAGCTATTTTTATGTGATTTCATTTCCCATATTTGTTCCTATAAATTTGTGTGCTGAAACACTTGGAGAATAAACAGACTGGCACAAATGGCGTTTTTCTGGATCGCCTTTAAAAGTGCATTGTGAAAAAACGATGCACACAATGTTGGTTGGTTTAAGTGGCAGCCCTGTCCTCCAGACAGAGCTCAATTAGCTCAAAGGCCGTTTTGGAACCACAAACTCGTGTTAAAACCCGGATGTTAGGGGTTGTTGTGACTAAGGAATTTAGATGATGAATGTGAGAAAAATTGATCGGGTTAACCACCCTGTGCTGTTTAGGAAAAGTAATAACTCTCCAATTTTCGTCCTTGAAATCTCGATCAGGTCCCCGTAGAAGGGTTTGCCTAGTGCTCACTGTCGGGCTCTAGCTAAAGCCGGACATTCGCAAAGGAAATGAACGGGCGACTCTCGCTCATTAGTGTCCTGGCAGCTGCGGCTGTGTACATTGAACGGAATGCCCAATTTGGCTCCATGATCCCCAATTGGCCAGTTACCTGTACTGATCTCCGTGATACTGGAGACGTCTGTTCGGGTCTTGTAAAGAAGTTCGTCTGACTTAGCTCGGTTGTAACACAATGTGAATGTGTAATCATTCTTTTTTGCATAATAGTGTACTCTTTTCTTCTCATGTGAATTTGCATTAGAATTCACAATTGAAATTGTTCAATCGGATTTCTTTGTTCCGCTTGTACAGTGATTTTTTGGTTTTTTAAACATAAAATGCATGTGTATTAAGTGTCCAGTATTCTTCCATCTTCTGTCTTCCATTTTCCGTCCTTCATCCTCTATCCTCTATCTTTCACCCTCCAACTTCCATCTTCAATCCTCCATATTCCATCGTCTATCCCCTATTCTCCATCCTTCATCTTCATCCACCTTCTTCCAGCCTCTATCCTCCATGCTCCATTCTGCATTCTGCATCCTCTATCCCCTATCCTCCATCCTCTATCCTACATCCTCTATCCTCCATCCTGCATGCTCTATCCTCCATCCTTCAATCCTCCGTCATCCATCCTCCATTTTCCATCCTCTATCCTTCATCATCATCATCTCAAAGATCCGCGATTCGTAAAGATCCGCGGTTTGTGAAGATTTGAGTTTCGTAGAGATCCGCGGTTTCTGAAGATCTGCTTCAGCTCGCGAACCGTAAAGATCCCCGAGCCGTGAAGATCTACGAACCGCAAAGATCCGTGAACCGCAAAGATCCGTGAACCGCAAAGATCCGTAAAGATCTGTGAGCCGTGAAGATCTGCGAAGCGCAAAGATCTACGAACCGCAAAGATCCGCGTCAAGATCTGAGATTCGTGAAGAAGATCTGGCTCAGTTGGTTCTTCTTCTAGAGCCGGCTCAAATCTGAGTTTCCCATCTCTAGGTCTTATGGACAGTAGTATAAAGGTAAAGGGTATAAAAAACAGTCTAGTCTATATAACGTAAAGTGGCCTATTGCCGACCACCTTCCTAATTCCGACCATTTTGGTTTTTTATTAATATATTTTTATTATCGCGAGTAATAAGGTAAATTCTAGGATCAATATATTTCCACATGTGTTCTCTATCCATTTGCTGTGCACAAAGGGATCTGCATGTCCTTTCTTTACATTGTGGTTTAAATTAATCGGCGGTGGACCGAAAAACATGTATTTTAAGCCTAAAATCGAAATTTTTGGTTCATTATTTTTCGTGAGTAATTAAGGTTTTTTTTGGCTTTATAAACATTTAATTTGTATTGAAATATAAAATAATAATTTAAATTCATAGAATTTGTGAAACAAACAAATAAAATGAAGTGGTCGGAAATAGGCTTCTCTGATTTCATGTGATGTCCTTATTCCGACCAGTGGTCGGTATTAGGGAATATCAAGGGAATATTTCAAAAAACTAAAATATTATGTTTATATACTGTAAATTGTAAAAATCGATATTTTATGATTATACTATTGTCTTTACTGTCTTTCATCCTAATTCCGACCTACTCAATATATATATTTTAGATCTCGAAAGTTCACATGAAACGGACCTATCACCTTCTTGCAACTGATATATATTGCAGAATCCATATCTTTTTCGTTTAAGAGTTTTGACTTTATTTGACGGTTTAAGTAATAAATTGGTTTCTATTTAAATATTAATACCTGCAGTATGTTATATGATGCGAAATTTATGTTTCTGTATTAGTTTCACCTTAGATTAAATCTACTAATATCACTGGTCGGTAATTAGGACATCCAATTTGATCGGTTTACCCATTTCCGACCTAGTAGCCGTACAGCAGGATAACAAGTTTACTCAGTGGAAATTACATTTTAATTTTGCGATTTATCTAATAAAATTAAACACACACATATTTCTACATATAAAAAAATTGAGGTTTGTTTGTTTGTCCCGTATGAGTTTCTGTACCACTCATCTGATTGTGATGAAATTTTGGTAATTTCTTGTGCGCACGCCCGTGAAGGTTTCTGAATTACGCGAGTCTTTTCAATAATTGACTGTTTTTATATATTGTAGTTTCGAAGCAGTTCGTGCGTTTTCGGTGTATTATTTATGCCATTGACAAATGGTAAAGTTGGAAATTTCCACCTGGTTGAAATTAAAACAACCCTGTAAGATAGACAAATTGTTGGCAGCTGACTGTTGCATTACGATTCGTGTGTAATTTTATGATCAGGACCACAGAAAATGAATAATTTTTTTTCAATGAATGTCTTGATTGTTTGTTTGTCCCCCATTCAACGAAACAACGGGAATAATACGGGCACTGGAGCAAAGGGAGTAATGGAAGTAATGGAAACACCGCTCGTACTGCAATGCGTGTCGGGATATTATTTCGTTGTGCTCGCAAACAAAAAAAAACATAATGATGTATGTGGAAAGCAGTACAATAATGCAGATCGTAGTAGAATGTTATTTAATACAGTTTTAGAGGTGTACCGTACACACGAGAACTTAGCCACGGGACGTGACTAGTACCTATAGTATATTTGGAATTGCAGTTTGCCTCACAATACCACAGAATGTGTTCGCATACTTCATGTAACTATTAAATTTTCCATTCTTGATAATTTAACGAAACAGCTGAATATAATTTGAACCTGTGTCAAATTAACTGTTTGTGTGTACCTGTTATTTTGTCTTTTGTCGACAAAGTGGCGCCCTTGACCACTGAACCTGAAAAAATAGACGATCCAAACAACACGATAGATTTCACAAATATTTTTAAAATAATAGTCACACTACTCCTTAAAATGTTTTTTGAGGTTATGTACTCTGTTAAGAAGATATGCGACCACAAAATTGGGATCGCAAAATCCCAAGTGATTCGGTATTGGCCTCTCCCAGACTGGACAGTGTAGCCTAGTATTGACACTTCTTTTTTATCTCCCTGAACCTTATGCCTCCATCTTGTTGGATCAGGTTGAGATTCAACAGAAAGGTCCACTTGGGCGAACAGCGCATCCGTCTCTAATCTACTATTTTATTGGTCTCTATGCCCTCATGACCGGTATCCAGTATTACGAATGTATCCAATATTTAGTCCGCCGCCCCTAGTGGCCTTTTCAGAATCTTGTACAATTTTAATTTGTTAAAATGCCTTGAGCCACATGTTCTTTTTATCAGATAAAGATAAAATTTAAAACATATTTTACTTTATTATTTTTTAATAATAAAGTATTTTTTTCATTACTTGGAATCATTAATTGAAATCATGTCAAATATATTATATATTCCTATCTATATAAAGCTTATATACATTTTATGTTAGTATAACTTTATTATTTTATAGGTTGAAGTCCGAAACGTGTTTAATGATGAGATGCGGTGTAGGTTACTATGCGACTGACAACCTAAAAAATAACGTTCCAAATAGCCTCCTGGTTATTTCTTAGGTTGTCAGTCGCATAGTAACCTACACCACATCTCATCATTAAACACGTTTCGGACTTCTACCCATAAAATAATAAAGTTGCGCCCAGACTGTTGGCAGATTTTTTTTTATTTACTTACGTATTTTTTTATCAATAGAATAATTCATAGTAGTAAGAGCGAATTCGATCACATTAAACCTAAGAGATTTTCGGAATCAGTGAAAACTTGAAAAACTTGAGAAAAATACTTAAATCGGTTTTTCCCCGACTACGTTTAAAGCTTATAGAAGTAAAAGTGAATTCCCAATCTCAATATACCTTAGAAATATATCAGAATTCGTGAATATGTACACAACCACTTTACACCCCTTTTAGGGATTGGATATCGAAAAATTTTGAAGATCGTTACTAGGCGCTTACATAAATAGCCCGCAGAAGTAAAATTGCTTTGATAGCTCGACATGTCTAAAAGTTTTAACGAAGTTTGTGAAAATGTGGATTCACGAACATTTTTTTTACTCAACCTCTAAACGCAAATAAAAATCTGAACTTTTTTTTTGCTTTAATTACTCTAATAGTACATCTACATATACGTATTAAGTTTCAACTTTCTAGCATAAGCCGTTTCTGAGATATAAAAACCACCCCTAACCCCCGTACCTTGATACCCATATCAAAAATTGTTTCTAGGAAGTCTCCATAGTGGCTCTATATAATCCTAAATTGTTAGCTTTCTATTCATTATGGTTTTGGAGAAATAAAAATCAGAATGTTTTCCTTTCTACCCCCTTTCACCATCACCCCGAACACCCACATCACCAACATTTTTTTCCCTACTAGACGTTTACCGACCCCAACTCCTGTAAAATTTTGAAGATCATATCTGATACGGTTTCTGAGATATAGAAATTACATTTTTTAAAAAATCACTGTCCCCCCACTTTCGTGCTCCACATCCCCCCTCAAAAAATTTAGTTTCGGTAGACTCCTCTTATGATCCCATATACAGAAACTAAATTTTATCTTCCTCGTGTAATTGGTTCGGAAGATATTGTAATCCAAAGTTTTTCACCCCCCACCCCACCACCCCTCTTAAACATTTTAGCCCTTGTCTAATCTTGAAATATTCCTAAGGACAACAACAAACTTTCAATCTTCTGACATCAATTGTTCAGGAGATATCGATTTTAAAATGTTTCAATCCCGTCTTTCATGCGTTAAAGACTCATTGTTTTCCCCCCCACTTCCACACCCCTTAACCAATATCGACAATTTTTTTCCAATTGATTCCAATATCATAGTACTACATAAGTTCCAAGTTTCAGCCTCCTAGCATAAGTGGTTCCTGAGATCTAGAAACCAAAATTTTTCGTCTAAAACGCTCCCCTCTTCCCTCCCCTTGTACCCTTACCCCTCGAAAATATACCAGTCGTAGGGGTTCATTCAATCTACCCACCATAAAAATTTCAATTTAATATCTCAACGGGTTTGGGAGCTACGCGCCTTCAAACAATTTTGCGTACGGCGTACGGCGTCTACGGCGGACAGACGGACATTTTTTTTTTTGCTTTTTTGGTGTTTACTAGTCCTAAAACGTGTAAATACAAAATTTCAGGGTAGCAAACTTTTTTGAAATTTCAGGTCGATCACAATACTTTATTATTAAAAAATAATAAAGTAAAATTAATGGAAGCTGCATTAATTATTTTATTATCCTGTTTTCTTCATCAAATTTAATAAAAAAAAATAATATCGTTAATAATATGCAACAACAATGTTGTTTTATATGATAGAACACCTAGGTCGGAAATAGGCTAATGCGCGCTCGGTATAAGGAAATAGTTGTTTATGTGGTCGGAAATAGGAAGATTGCCATCATTATGAAATTAATTATTTCCAACCATGTTTTATATCAATACATAAATATATCATACCAAAATTGAATTTATTGAGTATCGGTAGCATGTTATGAATCCGTAAAAAAAATTTTCAAGAAGAAACATATAATTGTTTGCTTTATATGAATAAAACATACTGCAGTCACGATCGGCTGCAAGCCAATCGTATAATACTCTAGATGAATACTGAACTCCGATTTATATTGTAGTTGGGGATAAAGTAGAATTACGTGTGTGCATGTTGTATGTCCTTTGTTAAGGACTGCTATGAGATTGCTACTCAAAACTAAAAGACAATATTCAGTGTTTAATTTCATACCTTGAACTGGGTAAGTCATCGAAAAAAATGTCCTTTTTAAAGGACTTTCACATGGGAGGTGCAGGAAGGACTCATTCGATTTCTTACTTATTTGTCCTTTTCCTTGGAACCATTCAAAAATTCATGTGTACAAATTCATGTGTAAAAATTCGTAGCTTGAAGCGTTCAAAAGTTATCGGAAAAAAATTGTTGATCACGTGTTTTAAGGATATTTTGTATGGCAGCTACCAGAAGGAGTAAAAGGATTTCGCTGATTAGTAAACTCAAACTTCCTTTTCACTCAAAACTAACTTGTACAAAATTCCGAATTCGTACCTAATAGATTACTTGAGTTATTGTGAGTTTCGTAAATTAAGTGAATACATTTTGACAGGATATTTGTATGGCAGCTACACGATGGACTAACAGGATTTTCTTCATAATCATGTATTTAGCTCCAACTACTGGAAAAATAACACATACAAAATTTCAATGTCGTAGCTTAAACCCTTCTGAAGTTATCGACCAATATTCTTGAAGACGTGTTTTAAGGACATTTTGTATGGCAGCTACCAGAAGGAGTAAAAGGATTTCGCTGATTCGTAAACTTCGACTTCCTTTTCACTCAAAACTAACTTGTACAAAATTCCGAATTCGTAGCTAAAAGATTACTTGAGTTATAGTGATTTTCGTAAATTAAGTGAATACATTTTGACAGGATATTTGTATGGCAGCCACACGAAGGACTGACAGGATTTTCTTCATAATCATATATTTAGCTCCAACTATTGGAAAAATAATACATACAAAATTTCAAAGACGAAGCTTAAACGCTTCTAAAGTTATCGACCAATATTCTTGAACACGTGTTTTAAGGACATTTTGTATGGCAGCTACCCGAAGGAGTAGGACGATTTTGCCCGTTAACGAACTTAGCCTTACAAATTCAACCAAACATCCAGATTCAAAATTTCAAGATCCTAGGTGAAGGCGTTCTTGAGTTATCGTGTTCACGGACAGACGGACGGACGGACGGACGGACGGACGGACGGACGGACGGACGGACGGACGGACGGACGGACGGACGTCAGGCGGATTTGAGGTTTTTGGCCACAAATAAACAAAAAATAATATATAACTTTTTTTCGTCCGAGGCTTGGTTCTATGCGTTACAAACATTTGGGCTGGATTAAACTTATAATACTCTATATGATTTCATCTAGAGTATAAAAATATTTGCAGGGTCTTAGGTGGTCGGAAATAGGTCATTTTACGTTATATAAGAGAGGATGTATGTATGTATGTGCGTATGTTCCCTATGAACTCCTAAGCCGCTCAATCGATTTTAATCAAATTTTGTGAAGTTTGGTACCGATCGAATCAGAAACAACTGTTTTTTCGACATTTTTAAATTTTTTTGCGATTTTAGCCCTAATTGTTTGTTTGTTTGTCCCGTATGCCTTCCTAAACCATTCAGAATAGAGGGTGGAGTAACGGAAGCAACGGAGCGACGGAAGTAACGGAGCAACGAAAGTAACGGGAGAAATGGAAGTAACGGGAGTAACGGGAGCAACGGAAGCAACGGGAGAAATGGGAGCAACGGGATCAACGGGAGCAACACAGCAACGGGAGAAATGGAAGCAACGGGAGTAACGGGAGCAACGCAAGCAACTGAGCAACGGAAGTAACGGGAGAAATGAAAGCAACGGGAGTAACGGGAGCAACGGGAGAAATGGGAGCAACGGGAGTAACGATAGTATAGCACTAAACAAACGTGAGCGTAGCGAGCCTAGCCGCAGTATGCGGCTAGTATACAGGGTGTTTGGCACTCCGTGTGACACCTTGTAAGGGGTTATTCCTTGATATATTTGGAGAAAAAAATTGTTCTACAGGGTGGGTCAATTTTCAATATTAGTAGAGATAGAGGGTGGTTAAGAAAAGTGTTTTTGACCGGTACCCTCACTCACTTAAAACGTTATATCTTGAAAACGAATAATCACAAGGCAAAGTGTTATAACTCGTTTTTTAGGGAATCTAATTACCTTTCATTTGATGTAACAGTCTAAATTTCTTGAGATATTTACTCGAAAATACAAAGTTTTGCTACGTGTGCGGGGAGATGTTTTGCGGCCAAACAACTCAGGCCGAAAACACTCCTCACAAATTGGATAACAGATCCAAGGACGCTGGCTGTCATTTCGATTCCTATATAAGGACGCAAAGTGATGACGCCGATAGTCATCACAGCAGTTATACACACACAGCTGCGCTAAAACAGCGGTAGCAACCAGCCGTACACGGCGGTTGCACCTTCCGCTGCAGTTCACACACCACAGGTGTGAAGACGTCGGCACCGAACTATGCCGACGCAGCAACCGCACGATACAGCGGTCAACCGCATGACTCTGCGGTCAGCCGTCACCGGCATACATGGCACGAGCCAGCGATGGTGACGGCGCGGCTCGACGGCAGCGACTAATGCCGTCGCCGCAAAGACGACGGCTTCGACTTGAGCCGTCGCAGCAAAGACGTCGGCAGCGACATTGCCGACGCAGCGACCACTACACCCCCAGACACGCGACGGCACCGAATACTTCCGTCACCCACGACCTTACCAAAAATGGACCCATAGCCGGGAGAACTCCAACGTATAAGGTCGTGACGAATGTCCTTAAAATTCAGTGATCAATGTAGTTTTTCTCAGAAAACCCCATTATAAAAATGTCATTTTAATTTTATTTTTTTATGAGCAGCATTATTACCTACAAAAGCTGCATAGCTGCGTATGAGTTACGATTAACATTTTGGAAGTAACAGGTAAAAATACATATCGCATAAAAATTCAATATTTAAAAGTCAGTACCATAAAGTGGACCACGTTTAAAAACCTGTTTAATTTGTCGGTAGTACTACAGTATTTTTATTGCACATTTATTACTATTTAAAGTATGAAGGAAAACAATGAAATGTAAGTGAGTTTCAACATAATTGATGCTTTTACCTGGACGTGGTAGGTACTACTAGATGCGGTACTATGCCTTTTTTAATAGGGTGTCTTACAAAATAAAAAGCCTATAAAAGCAAAACTACCTTCATATTTTACTCAGTTTTAGTAACGTTGCTAAGAGAAGAAGGTGTCAGTAGAATTTAAAAAATTATTTCAAAATGCCTGAGTACTCCAATGAAGAATATGCTGACATGATGTTAATTTATGGAGAGTGTGACCAAAATGCACGAGCCGCGCGAAGGCTTTACCACCAGAGACATCCTCATCGACGGACACCTAGCAGGAGAGTATTTCAAGACGTTTACAGGAGAATTAGGGAAACTGGCAGCGTTAGAACAAGGAGAGTAAATGCAAATCCTTCGCCGATAATCGCTGTTCAGATTGATGAAAGAATACTGCAAGCAGTGCAAAATGATCCATCGATCAGTATCCGACGCTTGGCATTGCAGTTTAACATATCTACTTGGAAGGTTTGGAGTATTTTAAAAGTAGAACGCTTCCATGCCTACCATCACACACCAGTACAGGAGCTGCACCCATTGATTTCCCCAAACGGATGGAGTTTTGCAATTGGCTCCTTGAACGACAAATAGATGACGACAATTTTTTCAACAATATTCTGAGGACGGATGAGTCCCAATTTACCAGAGACGGTATCACAAACTTCCACAACCTACATACGTGGGCTGAGAGCAATCCACACACAAGAAGAGCGGCATCATTTCAGCACAGATTCAGCGTCAATTTATGGGCAGGTGTGATTGGTGACGATTTACTTGGACCTATTAGGCTTCCGCGTACTCTAAATAGCTCCAATTACTTACAGTTTTTATCAAATGATCTACAGGACTTGTTGGATGATATTCCACTGGTTCGATTGGCTTCCATGTTTTACCAACACGATGGTGCTCCTGCTCATTACGGCCGACAGATCACAGATTGGTTAAATTCCAATTATAGCAATCGCTGCATCGGTAGAAATGGACTGATACACTGGCCTGCAAGATCTCCTGATCTTACTATTATGGATTTCTTTGTATGGGGACGGATGAAGGACCTTGTCTACGCAACGCCAGTAGAAACATTGGAAGATCTAAATATCAGGATCGATGCGGCAGCAATCGAAGTAAGGCAGCAGTTAGGAATATGAATACCAAAAGAACACTTGCCAAACGAGCTTTAGCGTGCATTCAAAATGAAGGTGGCCATTTTGAACATTTATTATAATAAAAATATTTGAAATAAAAACCATTATTAAATTCTTTCAATTCAAGCAAGTAGCGTAGATCAACATGCACATGCACTGATTTTTTAAATATTAAATTTTTATGCGATATGTATTTTTACCTATTACTTCCAAAATGTTAATCGTAACTCATACATATGTATGCAGCTTTTGTAGGTAATAATACGCTCATAAAAAAACAAAATTAAAATTACATTTTTATAATGGGGTTTTCTGAGAAAAACTACATTGATCACTGAATTTTTTGCTACGTGAACCCTTACACGTAGCAAAAATTTGTGTTTTCGAGTAAATATCTCAAGATTGGGTGCAGTTACAATTTAGACTGTTACATCAAATGAAAGGTATTTCGATTGCCTAAAACACGAGTTATAACACTTTGCCTTGTGATTATTCGTTTTCAAGATATAACGTTTTAAGTGAGTGAGGGTACCGGTCAAAAACACTTTTCTTAACCACCCTATATCTGTTTTTCGGACAACACCACGATCACCGTCGAACGAAAACTGACAGTTTCTATACAAAGCGTCATTCATTGGAGATTGAAGAACAGTCACGTTACGTACATGCGTTTGAATGTAATATCTACCGGTATTCAGGAACTAAGACAGTTAAGACCTAAACAGAACACGGACCTCGACTGCGACTGGGCAGCCCCTGTTTATTTATTACAATAATTAAATGTATATAAATATACAAAAATTATACAGAGCGCTAGTGAATAAAACCTTCGGCTTAAATTCGTAACAAGTAACATTTTATTTAGTACTTAAGTTTCTTTTAAAGTTGAATTGTGTTGCATGTTACTAGTATATTAATAAATTGTTTGTTTTGATTTCATTAATTAGAATTTTGCTAGTAGTTTTATTTATATTTTTTAAAATCTGAATAGTGTTAATTATACTAAGAAATATGTTACAATTTAGGATGTGTTCGAGATTAATTATTTCATAGCAGTGTTCACAGGGAAGTATAGTACTGTGTTCGGCGAAACGAAAACTAACGAAAAAGGTACATTCGAAGTAGAGTGAAATAAACTATACAGTTCACTACTAGGTAGGTAGGTAGGTACGCGTGGCTGCCCGTGAGAACACGGACACACTTACACCTGAAAGGTCCGTTGTGTTACCACAGGATCATCGAATCCGGTCCTACTCGTCGAACCATTTAGAGCTTGCAACGAAGCGTTGGATTCTCGCGACCTCCATTGCGGCAAGATCACCGAGACAGTTGAAGAAGTAAGCTCCAAGATGAGCTTTCCTTCTGGCTGATAGAGCTGGACAGGTAAAGAGAAGGTGAAGGACTGTCTCCTCCTCCTCCTCATCCAGGCAGCTTCTACAGAAGTCGTTTGAGAAGAGGCCGAGTCTTTTGGCATGTCGACCAATAAGACAGTATCTAGTCAGGACACCGACTGTCGTGCTGATATTCGCCCTTTTGAGCAAAGTCAGCCTTTTAGAGCGTATTAGATCTAGCTCCGGCCAGATCTGTCTCGCAGTGTGACATGTAACACCATCTGCCCATCTTGAGTTGGTTTTCTCAATTGAGTCCAATCCCAGTAGCAGTTTACATGTAGAGAGAGGCACACTCAGATCCCGATGTTCCGGCATAATCTGAAGGGTTATACCGCGACGAGCGAGTTCGTCAGCCATGCAGTTCCCTGGAATATCCCTGTGCCCTGGCACCCAGCACAGAAGAATATTGAACTGTTCAGCCATCTACATTCTACGGCGACCTTTGATGTTGTCGAGGCCGATTCCAAGGATTTTATTGCCGCTTGGCTGTCTGTGAAAATGCTAATATCCCTAGTAGATACTACATTACACCTCAGCCAGGACAAGGCCTCCTTGATCGCCATTAGCTCCGCCTGAAAGACACTACAATGGTCCGGAAGGCGGAAGGAGCTGCTAATGTTAATCATGTCAGAGAAAACACCTCAACCTACCACACCTTCAGTTTTGGAGCCGTCCGTATATATGTGGGCGGATTCTTCCGTCCGTACCGAACCCCTTTCCCATTCTAGACGGATTGGGATGGTTGTTAGTAAATTTTTGTCAAAATCATAACTGGGTGGGGTATAGTCGGTGTTTTCAGGAATATTATTGAAGTGATTCAAGATTGTTGAGTGACCTGCATATATGCCAGTCAACTGTGTAGAGGCCCTAAGTCGAATGGCTGCACTGGCCGCCATTTGCTTGCCAAAAATATCTAGGGGTGGCAGACTGAATAGCATGTCTAGTGCTGCAGAGGGAGTTGTTCTCAGAGCTCCACTGATGCATATGCATGCTGATCTCTGTACCTTCCCTAGGGTGGTGCAGTTAACTGCTTTGTCTGAAGCCGTCCACCAGACAATAACACCATACATAAGTATCGGTCTGATGACGGACACGTAGAGCCAATGAACTATTCGGGGTTGCATACCCCATTTTTTGCCAATGCCCTTTTTGCACGAGTAAAGTGCAACTGTTGCTTTCCTTACCCGTTCCTGAATTTTAGATTTCCAGTGAAGTTTCCTATCCAAAATAAGACCCAAATATTTTACGCTATCGGTGAAAACTAGACTAGTACCATTCAGAGAAGGAGGGGATGTTAACATCAAATTGATCAGCGCGCCAAGCGAGGACTCCACCTTCAGGATAGAAAGTACGTCAGTGATTGCCTCTGGTCTGACGTTGTTGAAAGCTCCCTCGATATCGAGAAAGGCAACCATGGTGTATTCTTTAATACTAAGTGATTTTTCAATGGTGCGCACGAGCGAATGTAAGGCCGTTTCGACCGACCTCCCCTTCCAGTACGCATGTTGGGATATTGACAGCAATCGCTTGTCAATATTTTCGCGGATGTACACATCCATTAGTCTTTCCAGTGTTTTCAGAAGAAAGGATGATAGACTGATAGGTCTGAGGTCCCTAGGGCAGACATGAGAGCTTTTTCCTGCTTTGGGTATGAAGACCACCCTGACTTCCATCCATGTTTCAGGAATGTAGCTTAGATCCATGCAGCCTTTCAAGATAACCTTTAGCCAAGGCAGAATTATATCCGAGGTCTGTTGGATTTCAGCAGGGATTATTCCATCCGGTCCCGCAGACTTAAATGGTTTAAAGCCTTCTATCGCCCAGAGGAGCATGGTCTCTGTTATAAGAGCGTCAGAGTTAAACGGTGCATGGTTTCCTGTAGTGCTTACCCGCTCCGACTCAACATGCGAGCTACCAGGGAAGTGGGTGTCCAGGAGGAGATCAGTGGTTTCCCTACTTGAGGTAGTCCAAGATCCGTCCGGTCTCCTCAGGTAGCATGGTGTGGTTGGATTTTTAGAGAGAATTTTACGGAGCCCGGATGCCTTGGAGGAATCTTCTATTTCACTACAGAAGAGTCCCCAGGCTTTGCGCTGCGCCTTTCTCAGTTCATATTTGTATTTACGAAGTGATCCTTTATAGGAGTCCCAGTCGCAAACGTCTTTGGTGCTTTTGGCTTTGTTGAACAGTTGCCTACAGCATTTTCTAAGAGCCCCGAGTTCTGCGTTTCACCATGGCGGCTTATGTTTCACTCTTGGCTTGCTCTCAGGACAGGAGTTCGACAGTGCCTCGTTTAGGGCGCGCGTGTGGGTGGTGACCAGACCGTCGACATCAGTTGAGCTACTCGGTTGAAGTGGCGGTGTGGATGGGAGTAAACTGCTGAGAGTTTCCCTATATTTGACCCAGTCGGTCCTCCTGTAGTTCCTAAAGGCCGGTGGGATAGGTTTGTAATCTTTCAGATTAAATTGGAGGTAGCAGTGATCCGAGAAGAAATTTTCTTCAGAAACCTTCCAGTTCCTGACCATGTGTGAGATGTTTTCGGAAACCAGGGTTATGTCTAAGACTTCTTGTCTTTTCCTGGTTATAAAGGTAGGCTCTTGCCCTGTGTTACAGAGAAGAAGGTTGGTGCTTAAAAAGTAGTCAAAAAGCAACACGCCTCTTTCGTTTGTATCAATGCTACCCCAGACTGCATGATGCGCATTTGCATCACACCCTAGGATGACACCAGTGTTGAGCTTACTAGCTTCAGTGATTAGATCGCTTATAATCCTCGGTGGCAGTGGACCTTGATGGTCATGGGCCAGATAGGCCGAGATCAGCCAGTGAATCTTGTTACTCAGTTCAAGGCTGACTGCGACGGTATCAGGGTCGCTGAAGCTGTGTAGCAGATATATATTTAAACTGTTCTTTGCAAGGATGCATGCTCTTCGCTTGCCATTATTCCTTACATAGAACAGAGTATAGTTTGGAGTCTTGAGACCGTTTACCACGTCATGCACAATCCATGGTTCCTGGATCAAGACAAGGTCTTCTCCATCTCTGGCTAGACGGAGAAGTAATGAGGCTGATGCCGTTTTGGAGTGATGGAGGTTAATTTGCAGTATTCGCAGCATTAACCTCGATCACGGTTTGGTTCGCATCTTCCGGGTCTTCCGGGTCAGATGCCAATAGATCTTCTTCGTTGCTAATGGGAGGACCAGTCCAGCCTTCATCCGATCCAGCATCCATCCGATCCAGCATCCGAGTCGAGATCACCTTCGTCCGTTAAGATGCAGTGATCCTGACAAGCCAGTACTGAGTTGGACTCGGGTTGCACCGGGTCCAGTTCCATCGCCAGTTCAGACTCAGCGAGTTTTGAGTCGTCACTAAGGACGACGTGGGAGGCGGGATCCGTTTCCATTTCCGAGGCCTCGATGTTCGACGCGCTCGGTAACAGATTCGTCGCGTCCGCCTTGTAAGCCCTGAGTGTGATATGACCAAGTCCAAATCTCACCACACCCTTCAGGTTGGCTAGTGGCCAGGGACTCCATATTGATCACAATTGTCGCGATTCTTTCAGCCCCTTTTGGCTCCTCCATCTTAGCGATCTTCCAATTGTGCGTCGGAAGATCTGGGTTGCAGATCTTTAGGATCTCCAGGACAGCCGTCGCGTCAGAAGGCTTGCTTGGTATCCTGGCTCTTGTTCGAGGTCGGCTTGGGATGTCCTCCCTTGCCACAACCTTCAACTTTGCTCCAGGCCAAACCTCGCCTAGACCAGCAATTGCCTCCTTGTAGAGATCCGCCGATCTCTGGTCGGAGCAGATCACCAGCTTGACATGGCCCTGATGCCACCCACCGTCCTGGCAGGAGGGGACAGGACCAGGATGCTCCGTTATAAGTTTGAGAAAACCATCCGCCAGCTCGCTCTGCACATCTTTCCATTTATCTGGAGTGATCCTTCCGTCATCGTCACTTCTGTCGATGACGGCCATCACGAGGTGATCCTTCAAGACTTCGTTGAAGGGCTTTCAATGTGCCGCGGTGCTTGAGTTGCCCGTCTTAGCCCTTTTAGCTGCCTCGGGAGACTCATCCAGCGATCTGTGTCTCTTGGACACTTGACCCTTGTCGGATGGTCCCCACCCCTCTGTAGTCAGCTTTAACGCCCAATCAATAGAGGCCCGTTGCTTGTCCGTCCGCTGTTCCTCTGGTATATTACCGAGGCGTTTCAGGACTCCCTGGGTCGTTTTTCTCTCTCTATAGAGTTGTTTAGAAGGAGCGATGTGGCGTGGAGATTGGTCACTACCAGTCCCTAGAAGTCCGATTGTGCCGGTACTTTTTGGGATGTTAGCAGCTCCTTTTCCTGTGCTAGTACCCGGTTCGGTGGCCAAGGTATTTGCAGCTTTCCCCTTCACCCCCTTCGCAGTTGGGTGAGGCTTGTGCTCCTTCTTGAGTGAGCCAAGACCAGGTCTGGTGTCCGAAGTCTTGGCCGTGGTAATTGGACCGGGTTTGGTGACCGAAGTCCTCATTTGAGAATGTCCACTTGGACCGGGTTTGGAAGCCGAAGTCCTCGTGGATGTTGGGTCGCTTGGACCAGGTTTGGTTACCGGAGTCCTCGCGGGTGAGTTGCTAGGACCAGGTTCTGTGACCGCAGTCTTCGCAGATAACCCCTAGATGTCAGTGAAATTAAAGTGCGCGAAATTTGAAAAAAATTAAAATATTGGGATGAAATTACAATTCCGAAATACAACACAACAAAATATAACTCACACAAAAATTCCCGAGCACAAACGAACTGAATTGACAGCGAACGATTGAAAATTTTGGATTGTAAAATATTTCGCTTTTCATACAAAGGTACCGTACCCATGGAAACAAAACTTTAACTAACCCAAGCGCCATCTATTAGTGACTACTGCAAATATCCATTCCGCCCATGAACACAGTACTGAAAAACGAACGAAATATTTCGTCGCGAAAAATGAGCGAAATATTAATTTTTTTTATATGAAATTTGACAGTTCATTTCGTTTCGCTCGGAACACAGTACTAGGTTTTAGGTGGAGGCTGTTTAATGATTTTGTGGAGGTGCGTGATTTTTGTATGTCCGAATCTTAATCTTGTGATGGCAATAATATACATACGTGGAATATTTATGTTGAATATGAAAGTTTCTCTATCTGGCGATGCCTATAAAAACAACTTCGTCTGCGACTGCGCACTAGTGCTATACACTCTTAAGGACTAAACAGAAAACCTTCGACTTCAGAAAACTTTCTACGTTTTGATGCCCAAATTTTATATTTTGTTTTCGAAAAATGAAGGATAATTTTCAAGATTTAGCATGATATAAATAGAGGAGATGGTGTTAAAGTGACCCCTGCTGTTAATTTGGCCTGCTAATTATTTCTAATAATTCACAATATCATTTATGGTTTGTGTTACATATCGGGTTTTCTGATTTGTAACAGATAAACACCATAGAACAAAACTGAAAAAAATTGCTTATTCATGGGTCATTCCATCGAGAATCGCCAAAGTTGTGACCTTACCATCTCCGATTCTTATAAACAATTTTGTACTTGAAGAACTAGTGAAAATAATTGAAATTCAATTTTTGTTTTTATTTCATTGCTTTGTTAGTTATATTATATTAAAGCTTTCGTAAAAATGGTGTCGGAGTCCACTTTGAAAATTCATATCTCTGGTAATTTTTATCCTAGAATTATACCAAATTTTTCAAAACATATCAAAAAATTAACTTGAGATTATAAGTTAAATGTTTGGTATGTTTTGTAAAAAGGTATAACCTACAAAATATAGAAAAAAAATCGTTATCCTTGAAAAAAAATTTCAAGAATCACGTTTAGTCAAATTTCTATTATATTGCGATAACCTTCCCTTTTAAAATAAGCCCTATTTTATTATTCTAGGATAAAAATTACAAAGGATAAGAATTTTCAAAGAGGACTCGGACACCATTTTTGATAAAACTTTAATATACTACTAATATAAATAACAAAAAAATGAGATAAAAGAGAACAAAAAATTGAAATTTAATTATTTCATGTACAAAAATTTTCAAAAGAATCGGAGATGGTAAGATCACAAATTTCGTCATTTTTGGCGATTCTTGATGGACCCTCATACGAAGGATCGCCATGCTTTCGCAAGATATGCAAAATTAATTCCATCAACATCTGTGATTGCCTTTAAAGGTGCATCTTGTAAGAATCAATGGAAGAATATATCAAAAGATCTCACGGAGCAAAACGTAGCCGCAATCTTCAGAACTGTGGATGTCATACAGGATGATGAACAGATCAGCTCGGATAGAAGTACTGAAAGTAGTGAAAATGAGGCTTCTTCGACTGAATACATACAATTCGACCAGGGACGTCATTTCCGTCTTGGGCAAGATCTTTTTCACTGCATATAAATTCATTTGAGTCGATATTAAGATATGTAGTGTATGGTATACATGAGCGCACGCACAGTTCAAGGAGTACGTAAATTTTTTTAACTCCTTTAAAAATAGTCTTTCTTGAAAAAATCAAAAAGTCATGGTTCGCTTCAATTCTGAAATTCCCTCCCCCCTAAATTACGGCCCCTTGTGAAGGATCCTTTCCTAGTGCCCAAAGAAGTAAAATACACATACATTCAATTGTGATTTTTTGAAGCAGAATGACTGTCCTGGAGCTGAAGGCGATAATTATGTGCGATTTTTGCCTATAAAATTGATTTTTTTACCTATTTTTCCTGTGGTTTTATGCACACATTTAATTTAGCTCTCCGGTGCCATATTACCACTCATTTCAACGATAGTCGTATGCACAAATTTCTGAATTTAAATTATTTTTTAGAAACTGTGAGGCTGTCTTCCAATTTTAAGTAATTAAGTTTAAAGGTTTTGCTGACATAACGAAACATTTTAAAGTAGCCTTTGAAACGTAATTACTATTAGCACTTATTTTTTTTCCACAATAAAACCTAGCAAGAAAAATATCACATTTTCTTTGGTCGTCAAACAGTGCTCCCAATTCGTGAAAATTCTAAATATTTAAATTTTCTCGATAACATTATAACAAATCTACCCGTATTGCCGTTTAATTATTAGATAACACTTCTTTATTACATTCGTATAGTGGTGATCACGTCACGGGAGTTTAATTCCCTATTTATTTAAAAAAAATACCTAGAGAGAATTAAAAAACCCATCGGAATTTACATGAAAAAATAATGTACATAAAGAACTGAAGCACTGGCACCTCGCATACGCCTGGGACCTCTGAGAATCCATTTCGTTCCTGTGGCGCACTTTTATAAACTGCGCCAGATACCATGAATACATATGCACTCAGCGGAATACAACGCATGCCGTCGCGCATAAAAACGTTGACAGGTCACAGTACCGTGCGTGTTGGATGTCGAACCGTGGTGCAGATGAAATATTTGCGCCAAAGAGTAAGTCAATAGATCCGCACATGTTTGATCGAACAAAACGATGAACATGTCAGATCGGTAAAGGAAAATGATGTTGGTTATACAAAATCGTTTATGTATGTACTATGTATTTGGAAGAGGGTGCTACGAACATGTTTTTATATGATAAGATCAAACAGCAATCACATATTGAAGGGAATAAAACAAACGTTTGCGAGTACGACGTGTTATTAATTTGTATTTGGATGGATAGGTTTATGTAGGTAGCAGGCGTGTAGCGTGAATCTTCGTAGGGCTAGCGCAACGATACGATCGCTAAAATTTGTGGAATTTTTTGATTTCTTCCTTGAATTTAGCAATCGAAATCTTATTTCTGAATGAAAATTACGTGTTTATTGTTATAAAATTCATTGAATTTGATGATCGTGTTATTGCGCTACCCCAACGAAGTTTCACGCTACGCGCCTGGTAGGTAGGATGCCGTGTTTTAAAATTGCAAAATTTACAAACAGTGAATTTGATAATTGCAAGTTCGTACATGAACGAACAATTGCGTAGGTAGACATTAGGAACATTAGGTGTGGCGCCCGGCGCTCCACTTGCTCCTATGGAAGCTCCGCCCCTGGATGCCCACAATAACAACTTCGCCTGCGACTGCGCGGTCGTGCTACAATCTACAGCGGTTAGACTTTTTGGGAACGATGTCGCCGGTTGCAGTATACAGGATGTCCGGTACTCCGTGCACAACCTTGTAAGGGATTATTCCTTGATATATTTTGAGACAAAAATTGTTCTACAGGGAGGGTCGATTTTCAATATCCGTGGAGATACAGGGTGACCAAGAGAAGTCTTTCGGACCTGTACCCTCACTCACTTAAAACGTTATATCTTGAAAACTAATTATCAGAATTCAAATATTATGGCTTGCTTTTTAGTGAATCGAATTTTTTCATTTGATGTAACAATTCAAATAGTAACTGCACCCGATCTTGAGATATTTACTACAAAACACAAATTTTCTACTTCTATTCTAAAAATTCCGTGATCAATGTAGTTTTTCTCAGAAAACCCCATTATAAAAATGCCAGTTTAATTTTATTTCTTAAGTACCATATTATTACCTAAAAAAGCTGCATACCCATGAACGAGTTACGTTTTATTATTTTGGATGTAATAGGCGAAAATACATATCGCTTAAAAATTAAATATGACATAAAGTGGCCCTCGTTCAAAAAATCTGTTTAAATTGTTGGTTCCACTTTACAATTTTTATTGCCCATTTATTTCTATTTTAAGTATCGAGGAAATCAATTAAATGTAAATGAGTTTCAACATAAGTGATGCACTTACCTGGATGTGATAAGCAAAAATGGGTACAGGACTTTGCCTTTATTAATGGGGTACCTAACAAAATAAAAAGCCTATAAAAGCAAATCTACCTTTATATTTTTATTAGTTTCAGTTACATTGCTAAAAGTAGAAGGTATCAGAATTTAGAAAATAATTTCAAAATGCCTGAGTATTCCATTGAAGAATATGGAGACATTATGTTCATCTATGGAGAGTGTCAGGGAAATGCACCAGCAGCGCTATCGCTGTATCATCAGAGATTCCCTCATCGACGGACACCTGACAGGAGAGTATTTCAAGACGTTTACAGAAGGATTCGTGAAAGAATAAATGCAAATCCTGCGCCGATAATCGCTGATCAGATCGATTAAAGAATACTGCATGCAGTTCAAAATTATCCATCAATCAGTATCCGACGCTTGGCATTGAAATTCAATTCTCTAAGTTGAAAGTTTGGAGTGTTTCAAAATCCATACACCATACACCAGTGCAGGAGATGCTACCCATTAATTTGCCCAAAAGGATGGAATTTGCAATTGGTTCCTTGAAAGACAAATAGATGACGACAATTTTATGAACTACATTCTTTGTGACGGATGGGTCCCAATTTACCAGAGACGGTATCACAAACTTCCACAACCTACATACGTGGGCTGAGAGTAATCTACACACAAGAAGAGCACAGATTCAGTGTCAATTTATGAGCAGGTGTGATTGGTGACGATTTACACCTATTAGGCCTCCACCTCCTCTAAATAGTTACAATTACTTACATTTTTTAACAAATGATCTACAGGACTTATTGGACGATATTTCACTGATACGATTGGCTTCCATCTTTCACCAACACGATGGTGCTCCAGCTCATTACGGCCGACAAATCACAGATTGGTTAAATTCCAATTATAGCAATCGCTGGATCGGTAGAAATGGACCGATACACTGGCCTGCGTGATCTCCTGATCTAACTATTATGGATTTCTTTGTATGGGGACGGATGAATGACCTTGTCTACGCAACGGCAGTAGTAATATTGGAAGATCTAAATACCAGAATCGATACGGCAGCAACAGAAGTAAGGCAGGAGTATGAATACCAAGAGAACACTTGCAAAACGAGCTTTAGCGTGCATTCAAAATGAAGGTGGCCATTTTGAACATTTACCGTAATTAAACAATTTTGAAATAAAGCAAAAAAACTATTATTAAATTCTTTCAGTTCAAGCAAAGATCAACATGTTCTTCTTTTTTGCATAAAAGTGCAATATTTTTGGAATCATAATTTTTTCTTAATTATTAAACTTATGCAATGCAAGTGTAGGCAACTTTTGTAGGCAATAATATGACAAATAAAAAAATGAAATTAAACTGAATTTTTATAATGGGGTTTTCTGAGAAAAACTACTTCGATCACGGAATTTTAGGGTTGAAGTAGCAAAATTTTGTGTTTTTAAGTAAATATCTAAAAATCGGGTGCAGTTACAATTTGAGGTGTTATATCAAATGAAAGGTAATTCGATTCCCTAAAAAACAAGCTGTAACACTTTGAATTAACTTTGATATAACGTTTTAAGTGAGTGAGGGTACATGTCCGAAACACTTTTCTTGACCACTGTTAAATACATTATTTATTTAAATCAATTCATATTAGCTTCAAATCTGAAATTTTGATAACTGTAAAATTTTGATTTAGAATTATTTTTGCATTGTTTATTTGGCTCAGACCCTTTTTTGGTCTCTCGCTTATCGAACTCCAACCGAGCTACATCCTTTTTCAATAAAACTTGTTTCAAAATTAAAAACTTATCTTTCTAAATTTTCGTGTTTATTTCTTTTTCGTATCGTTGTCGAATACCTACAATAAAAAAGCTTATTGTCAACATTTTGGTGCCGAAACCCTTGAATGAACCGGGGACCTTTAGATGTTCAGTAAAAATTATTAATATTTCAAATTTTCTTTGGATTTAATCGTGCAGTGAGTGCATTATCGACAATTCAATACAAGGTACTGTATAAAATCATTCAAAAATGAACATTTCGCTACGAACGGTATATCGCGGTCAGGTGACCAAATTATGCAACTCCGCAGAGGAATATTTATTGCTACCAGAGTCACAATCAATAGAAGCAAATAGCCAGAATTTCGACTCTATTGAAGAAGAGCTCTCCGTCTTTCTCGAACGCATAAAAAAAGCATGCGATACTTTGTGCAAGGCAAATACCGACTTGCTTTCATCCATTAAATCGGATGAAATGAAACGAGAGAGTGAAGGCATAGCGGATTATGACGACAAGGCCAGTGCCACCATCGCTCGTCTCAATCAACGCATAATTCGCATAAATCGAATGCAAAATCGCTGTGTATCTCGTAGTGGTCCCGGCGAAGTTCATGTTGAGACTAATAAGATCGTAAAATTGCCAAAACTTACCTTAAAAAGGTTTTCAGGTGATTTTGAAGATTGACTGCCCTTTTGGGAGCAGTTCCGCGTCGCGATACACGAAAATTTGTCTCTAAATGGCACGGATAAATACATTTACCTGCAATCAGTGCTAATTGGTAAGGCTTCCAAGACCATCGAAGGATTTACTCCCAGTGCGACATATTATGGCAGCGCAATCAGTCTTCTAAGGGAAGAGTTTGGTGACAACGATAAGATTGTCGATAAAGTTATGCAAATTTTAATGGGTCTCAAGCCCGTACAATCGCGTAACGACGTGGTTAATTTGCATCATCTTTACAATACAATTGTTTCCTCGACCAGAACTCTTGCTGCCCTTGGTATACCTACCACACACTATTAAATAATGCTAAAATCAGTGCTACTAAAAACAATGCCGGCAGATTTACGAGTTGATTTTCATCGTAACCTCGATAAGTTTTCATCTGACTTTCGGTCGCTGATAGTGAAAGTTCTATTGGTTTTCGCGGCGACAAGCAAATTGAAGCATTAGTTAAATTCTTGAAACTAGAAGTAGAATCACTCGAGAAATCGGTAACAAGCAATCCAAAACAATTACGTAGTGAAAATAGTGCTAAAAATAATCGATCGCGAACAAACCATTCTAAAATTCCATCAGCTTTCACTGCCACACAATCGGTTCAAAATTGTCAGTTTTGTAGGCAAGATATGCATTCTGCGTTTAAGTGCGAACAATTCGTGTCGAAAACTCCCACCGAACGTTTCCAACTCGCGAAAACACGAAATTTAAGCATTAATTGCTTGAAACCAGGCCATTCGGTACGCTCATGTAAATCCAGCTAGTGCAAACAATGTTCGAAACCCCATCATACACTATTACATTTGCCGAAAAACGTATCAAATACAGGCATTAGCTTTCAATCGTCTGAAAGCACTAACATCATTATCATTCGCCAATCTAAATGCAGGAAACGTCATGTTAGCCACAGTCCTAATCGATGTAAAGGGATCCAATGACAATTTCACCACATGCAGAGCACTTCTAGACTCGGGTTCGCAATTTAACTTTGTCACTCGCCGCCTTGTGCAACAATTAAAGTTAAAGTTGCAACCAAATAACTCGGAAATAATAGGAATAGGAACGTCCAACACCAGCTCCAAATCCTTCACAGAATTGGTTGTAAAATCCAGGATCAGCAATTTCACCACGACGCTAGATGCCATTGTCCTTAAAAATATCGCTGGATTGCTACCTGCTCATTATATCAAAATCCTTCCGCCAAATATTCAATTGGCAGATCCGCTTTTCAATATACCGCAAAGAATTGACATACTTATTGGTGCCTGCTTATTTTTCGACCTACTATCGATTGGACAGATCAAACTTTCGCCAAGCTCATCGGCTGTCCTTCAAAAAATAGTACTTGGTTGGATTGTATCCGGAAATACACAATCACATGCCACTTCGCTCGTTGCTTCATCAGACACTTCGCAAAATACAAGGCAAGTTGACGATCTCAATAAATTGGTTCAAAAATTCTGGGAAATGGAAGAACCTACACTTAGAACATCACACATGACTGACGAGGATAGTGCTTGCGAAAATCACTTCATAAAAACATTCCGTAGATCCACCGCAGGCAGGTTTGTAGTACGCCTACCGTTTCGCCAACCGCCAACTATACTAGCCGACTCATATCATATAGCTCTCAAGAGGTTCTACAATCTGGAAAGGAATCTAGCCAAATCTCCGGATTTGCATCGTGATTATTCAAATTTTATTAAAGAATTCTTAAAACTTGGTCACATGGAAGTTGTTGACATCTCGCAAGCACAATCGCCTGCATACTTTCTGCCACATCATCCTGTTTTTAAGTACGATAGTTCATCTACAAAATTAAGAGTTGTCTTCGACGGGTCCTGTAAAACGAGTAAAGGACATTCTCATTGTAGGACCAAACATACTGGACGATCTGTTTTTAATCATCATACTCTTCCGGTTGTTTCAATATGCTCTTATGGCTGATATTGTCAAGATGTATCGCCAGGTACAGATTGCTCCAAAGGACCGCAATCTACAATGCATTTTGTGGCGCGACAGTCCGAATGCTCCACTACAAACATTTCGCTCAACAACAGCGACGTACGGAACAGCTTCCGCTGCCTATCTCGCAATTATAAGCATGAACCAACTAGCCATGGAACACACCAATAACTTTCCACTTGGGTCTCATCACGTACTGAACAGCTTCTATGTAGACAATCAAATGTGCGGATCTTACTCCGTTTCCGAGCTTATTGCCATCAAAAATGAAGTCACCAAGCTCCTCGCACTCGGATCATTTCCACTAAGGTAGTGGTGCTCTAACTCTGCCGATGTTCTGACTGACGTTGACTCTGATGATAGAGAAAGTTTTATACAAATAAATAATGACAACGTTGTTAAGGCGCTTGGTCTTTTATGGAATCCACATGGTGCCGAGTTCATCTTTAATACAAAGGGACTACATGCAGCACAGGAACCGCGCATAACAAAGCGAACGATTTTGTCACAATTTGCCAGTTTGTTCGATCCTCTTGGATTCATGAATCCAGTAACAACCAGTGGAAAAATATTTCTCCAGCATCTTTGGTCTCTTCAATTACACTGGGATGAATCTCTTCCTATTCCCCTTCACAACCAGTGGCGCAAATTTCAAACACAGCTGCAGCATCTCCATAAATTACGTGTACCTCGTCTCGCTACTCAACCCAATTCGGAGGTTGAAATTTATGGATTCTGTGACGCAAGGGGCTTACGGCGCATGCATCTATTTGCGCAGCTACAATGTAAACAAAACTATCAGGGTCAGACTTCTGTGTGCAAAATCCAGAGTTCCGCCTATTCAAACACAAACACTCGCACGCCTTGAGCTATGTGCCGCACTATTGTTATCAGACCTCCTTAACAAAGTCAAATCTGCACTTAACAACATTGCCATAAATGCCACATATTGCTTGACAGACTCCACTATCGCTCTCTCTTGGATCACACCTTCGGCCAACCAATGGTATATTTTCGTACCGAATCGTATATCTCAAATACAGAGCTTGACTGCCTCATCATCATGGTGACATGTACCAAGCAACCTCAATCCCGCTGACTTAACATCGCGAGGTTATCTTCCAAATCAATTAGTAGCCAGCGAACTTTGGCTAACCGGTCCTCCATTTTAGAGTTTGGAATCATCCTTTTGGCCTCGCCTGAAGGATTCACTTAATCCTGACGCACCTGAAAGTAAGGAACAGACCTTCTCATTTATTTGTTCCGGTAATAAAGGAGTAGCCGATATCACTCTAGGCTGCAAATTCGCTAATAATTATTTTCGGCTAATTTTGGTCATCAGCTACGCTCGTCGATTCATCAGCAGCTTCAAAAAAGGTACAACACCCAATAATCTCCAAATATCAACAGAAGAATTCGAGGCAGCTCTAAAATCAATCATTAGAAATCTCCAGCGCACGTATTTCGCGCAGGAATACACGGACTTGGCTTACATCATCTTCGCGTAGTCGCCTATTGCGTCTAAACCCCTTCCTGGACTCTGAGAACATTATTCGTGTCGGCGGACGTCTTCAACAATCCAATTTATCTTACGATGCTAAGCATCAAATTCTGCTTCCTCAACGCCATCCCTTTACGGAAGCTTTGATTCGACATCATCACGCCATCAATTTACATGGTGGATGTCAGACCGTCCTAAACGCAATTCGACAAAGATTTTGGTTAATCGATGGCTCTCGAACGGTTCGAAGGGTCTTAAGACACTGCATCATCTGCTTTCGTTCCCGCCCACTACTAGCAGCAACTGGAGTTGATTATTGTGGCCTAGTATATTTAACTCAGCGTATACGCGGACAGCCACCATCAAAAGGATACATCGCTGTATTTATTTGCTTTGTGGCTAAAGCAGTTCACTTGGAACTCGTTCACGACCTCTCGACGGAATTATTCAGAGCATCTCTTCGAAGATTTATAGCACGCCGTGGCAAATGTTGCAAGATCTTTTTAGATAATGGAACAAATTTTTTTTGGTGCGAGAATCATTCATCCTGTTGTAATGAGGAAATCCAGAAATTTGCTCTCTCGCAGGGCATCACCTGGAGTTTTATACCGCCGCGATCGACTAACTTCGGTGGGAGGATTGTGGGAGGTTGCAGTAAAAATAGCTAAACGTCATTTACACAAAATTTTGGCGAGCATGTCTAATTTTTCGTTTACTTATGAAGAAATGGCTACTTTGCTATGCCAAATAGAAGCAGTGATGAACCCCCGACCAATCTCGCCGATGTCCAATGACCCTAACGACATTACAGCTTTGACACCCGGCCACTTTTTGACCGGAGGTCCCTTGTCTGCACTACCAGAGGTCAAAATCACCTCGGACTTAAATAGGCTCTCACATTTTCATCGAATTCAATATATGCAACAAACCTTTTGGGAGAGATGGCGCAAGGATTATATAAATAACATGCAAACGAGAAACAAATGGCAGCGCCCACAAGCTAACATGAAACTGGGTTACTTAGTCCTTCTAAAGGATGACAACGCACCACCCTTTCAATTTGTTTCAGTAATATTCTTTCTTCTTCTAATTTTTGTATAATATTATATTTTAAACCCATTCCATTAAAAAATTGATAATTTCGAAAAGACTGCCGCCTTTCAAGGGGGGCGGTATGTTAAATACATTATATAAATCGATTCATATAGCTTCAAACCTGAAATTTTGATAACGGTAAAATTTTGATTTAAAATTATTTTTGCATTTTTCATTTGGTTCAGACCCTTTTTTGGTTTCTCGCTTATCGAACACCAACCGAGCAACATTATTTTTCAATAAAACTTGTTTCAAAATTAAAAACTTATCTTTCTAAATTTTCGTGTTTATTTCTTTTTCGTATCGTTGTCGAATACCTACAATAAAAAAGCTTATTGCAGTTAACAGCCACCCTATATCTCCACGGATATTGAAAATTGACCCTCTCTGTAGAACAATTTTTGTCTCAAAATATATCAACGATAACCACTTACAAGGTTGTGCACGGAGTAACGGACACCCTGTATATTTATTATTATAGTTTGTACGAGCACTATATAGTATTTGGAATATTTACATGACCCCTTCAAAATACATTAAATTCTGTTTACATTAGACCGCGATAGCTTAGTACATCCTGTCTCTATCTTACATATGGACATGTAGAATTTTGATGACATTTTGCGGAAGTGCGTTCTGCCTGCTGGGTTTCTATTTTCAAAATTCGTCCCGATTCCTATTCACTTCCTCGTTTTTAATAAAAGCAAACACTCCAAGGTGTTTAAAAAAAACTAAAATATAAAAACAAAAGGCCATATAAAAAATTAAATCTTCAAAATACTTACGGTATATTTGGATGAAGCTGCTGAACTTTTCGACATTGTGATAATTTCGATAAGGTTATTAAGACACGATGAAAATTTGTCAAATCGTATAACATGGGCGGATCGAATAATTCGGAATCCCTAATGCCGAATTGTGTCTTAGATGTTTCCAGGAATAATTTTATATTTTGCGTACATAAGAACTGAAAAGAGATTGAAAGTAAACATATATGAAATATGTACATATATTCAGAAAATTATGTATGAATACAATAATGAAAACAATAATTTCCCAGCAAGCCAAAAGTGTAGAATTGTCGGATGTCCGAATAGTCGGAAAAAATTCGGACGCCTATTTCGTACCGAATTCGAAACGGTATTAAAAATCCGACTCGTCTGAATGATTTCGATTAGAAATCGGCATTATAATGGGTACGATATCGAATGATGATCCTATCCTATTAGTATTCTTTGTTTTCTATCAAAAGTACTAGAGAGAGTTACGACAATGCAAATGCAGGATTACTTACATAACGCAAAATTAATATCCCGCTGGCAGTCTGGTTTCCGTCCTCATCATAGCTGTGAGTCAGCATTATTGAAAGTCACTTCCGATGTAAGAAAGGCCTTGGATTCAGATATGATCACCTACCTCGTCTTATTAGATTTTTCCAAAGCTTTTGATTCAGTGGAACACAAAAAACTACTGCTTAAGTTATCATCGACCTTCAACTTTGATCTAGGCTCAGTTTCGCTACTCCATAGTTTCCTCCGTGATAGGCGGCAGCAAGTTCGGTTGGATGATGTTCTTCCATCATTCCTTCCAATTGTTCGAGGTGTGCCTCAGGGATCAATATTAGGTCCACTATTTTTTACTCTTTATATTAATGACTTGCCTGAGGTACTTGTCGATTCTAGTGTGCACTTATATGCAGATGATGTCCAACTTTACCTAAGTCGTCCAATTGGACTTGTTGAGGATTGCGCGAGTCGTATCAATGACGACTTGGAACGAATTTTCAATTGGTCTGTTCGGAATAATTTAAAACTTAATGAGCTCAAGTCACAGTGCATTGTCTTTTACCAAGATTGTAGCCTTCTCGAGGAGTGCCTTCCAAGGGTTATCTTGAATGAATCATTGCTGCCTTTTAACTCTATTGTCAAAAACCTAGGTGTATCCCTTAATAGCTCTATGAGTTGTTGTTCCCATGTATCCACCATTTTGAGGAAGGTTTATGGTGGTTTACGTAGGCTCTGGATTTTCGTCAGTATCCTACCATGGAAAATTAGGTTAAAGCTGGTACGTTCACTCATAATTCCTTTCTTTACATATGGCAGTGTTATTTTTCCCAATTTTGATTCCAACTGCCAACGAAAACTAGATATTGCCTTCAATGATTGCTTACGTTTTGTGTTCCGCTTGAGACGCTACGATCATATTTTCTCCTTACAGGAATGAATTGCTGGGTTGCTCCCTCTCAATTTATTTGAAACGGAAAATCTTGTTGGTGTTGCATAACATTCTTGTTACAGGTGAACCATCTTATTTAAGAGAAAGCTTAGTACCGTTAAACTCGAAGCGACATCAAAGGCTTCTTGCACCACGATATTTGAGGTCAGTTGGAGAGAGCTCCTTCCTTGTTCAGTCGATTAGGCTTTGGAATAATCTTCCTGTCAGTGTTCAGCGCGCAGGCAGTTCTAGTGCTTTCAAGAATCTATTATGCAGTAGTTCTATTTTAAATAATTAATTATATTTGTTTCGACTCTGTGTTATATCATCCAGTTTATCAATTTCTTTTTCAATGTAATTTTTTCATTACTGTTATCTCTTGCTCTTTAACTATCTTTTCTTTTTTCTTCTTGCTTTGATTGTTCTTATAGTGTTATTATTACTTTTTGGATTTATTGGATTCTATTTTTGATTTTATTTGTACTATTATATAAGATGTAATCCGAAAGATCCGAAATGTCTGAAAGATTTCGGATAGAAATCGGAAAGTGCCAATTGCAAAATGCGTAGTTCCCCAGCAAGCCAAAAGTGTAGAATTGTCGGATGTCCGAATAGTCGGAAAGAATTCGGATGCCTATTTCATACCGAATTCGAAACGGTATTAAAAATCCGACTCGTCTGAATGATTTCGATTAGAAATCGGCATTATAATGGGTACGATATCGAATGATGATATCGGTACGAATTCGGATGCACATTTTGTATCGAATGCGTAACGCCACAAAAGATCCGAAATGTCTGAAAGATTTCGGATAAAAATCGGAAAGTGCCAATTGCAAACTGCGTAGTTCATGACATTATGCACCGTGTGTGCACATATTTTTCTATTGTTTTTTCAGGAAATTGAAGTGATCGGACGAGTGTCGCATGAGTTATAATAAGGTAAATTTTTAAGAATTAAATTAAATAAGTTAAATTTCAAAACCGTAAGTAAATATGAATATCCAATTTTTTTCAAAAGCATTATTCCCTTCTGATTCTAATTTTGTATCGTGCAACCCTGTTTACGACTAATCTTCGCATGAACTGACCACGGGTTTTACGTGGACCTCGGCAAATTTGAATGTTGGTGTGAAGAATTTTCAAATTATCGAGATAATAAGAGGTAAGTTGAGCTGTATATTCATAGAAGACTATATTTAAAATATTTATTTCACAGAGTCCTGTTTAAAGATCTTTGAACGGGAAACAAGGCACGGGGTTAATTCCAGCATAAAATTTTTTTTCCACAATGCCAAGGATAAAATGAACAAGTCAAAGAAGAGGAAGATTTCACTATCGGCATGCGTAGATTAGGAAAGGATACTGCATACTGAAGTCTGTACGAAATTTCGTACCGAAATCTTTCCGAAAACTCGGTACGAGTTCGTAACTACATTTCCTTCCGACATCTGTCAACCCCCTCATATAGTTTCCGATACGACTTCGAGACGAAATCCGCTCAGAAATCGGCATCCGACACCGACAAGGTGGAGCGATTTCGGAACGAAATCGGAACTTTTGGTTTGCTGGGTTGCTACGAAAGCTATTTCCAGCAAACCAAAAGTTCCGATTTCGTTCCGAAATCGCTCCACCTTGTCGGTGTCGGATGCCGATTTCTGAGCGGATTTCGTCTCGAAGTCGTGTCGGAAACTATATGAGGGGGTTGACAGATGTCGGAACGAAATGTAGTTACGAACTCGTACCGACTTTTCGGAAAGATTTCAGTACGAAATTTCGTACAAACTTCAGTATGAAATGTAGTGTAAACTTCGGTACGAAATGTCGTTCACATTTCGGTACGAAATGTCGTTCAGATTTCGTTTTAAAATGTCGGGAAGATTTCGAGCCTAGCCAGAGTAACGAATTATTACAGAATTATAACAGTTTCATTAGTTCAATGAAAAAATAATTAAAACAGAAACAGAATTTTCGGAAAATGAATATCATATTTATATATATGGTATAAATTTATTTAAAATTAAAAACAATTCTTTAAAAAACAAAATAAATAACAGAAACCTTTCCAGCCATTAATAAAAAAAAATTTCGCTTAATGAAAAAATAAATAAAGTAACTATAAATTAAAACATTCTCATTATTAGATATGGATATCCTTTCCTATTCTACGCATGCCGATTGTGAAATCTTCCTCTTCTTTGACTTGTTCACTTTATCCTTGGCATTCTGGAAAAAAATGTTATGCTGGCATTAACGCCGTCCCTTATTTAACGTTCAAAGATCTTTAAACAGGACCAATTAGAGATGGGTGAACTGTTCCAAAAGAACACTTCGTTGAAGTGAGTGAGTGAAGTAACTCACTGCTTTTGGTGAACTGCAGTTCCATTGGACACGTGACAAAAAAATTAAAAACGATATACCTACTCAAGAAAAATAGAGAGTAACAGAGTGAATTGTACGAACCTTTTTTTTTTGCTCATCTACATCTACTGACCTTTTTTTTTGCTCACCTAGATCTTTTGACCTTTTTTTTTGCTCATCATCTTCTAGCTGTACTGACCTTTTTTTTTTGCTCTAATGTCTTCCGACTACGACTACTCATCAATGAACTTCCCTCAAGCAATGAACTATGCACTAAAAGAACGAACTAGTTCGCGAGCGAACGATGGAACGAAAACGAAGGAACAATGGAACGAAAACGAAGGAACAATGGAACGAACAGTTACATGGAAGTACTTCACTTAACTCATTCCTTAAAGTGAGTGACTCGGAGTGGTCAGTTCATGCGAAGATTAGTCGTAAACAGAGGTGTACGATACAAAATTAGAATAAGGGAATAATGCTTTTGAAAAAAATTAATATTCTTATTTACTTACGATTTTGAAATTTCACTTAACTTAATTCTTAATAATTCACCTTATTATAATTCACGATACACTTGTCCGATCACTTCAATTTCCTGAAAAAACAATACAGGGTGTAACTAGTACTGAGGTTCAAACGAAAATGGGAGATAGAGGAACTTGTCCTGAGTAGAAAATCGTTCTACACATATTCCCGTTTTTGCACCGTTAAGGAGATAGCGCGATTTTAAGGACGAAGGATTTTCATCGTACCTGTGATCACTGTTTGATCTCTAACTTCTGCTGTACTTAGCGTAACGTAATAATTCTGGGCTCGTTGGAAAGGACACAAATTCTTCTTTCTAATTGCTATCAACTGTGGCAATCAGTGTTATACTTTTTGAGAAAAATTCATTTAAATGACACAAAAATAATAAAAAATTAAAAAAAAATACAAAAAAGTCCTGTTTTCTCCAAGAAGGACCTGATTAACCACCAAATTTTATTACATTTTCGGAAAGCCCATAAAATTTCACTATACGCTACTTGCTTGAATTGAAAGAATTTAATAATGGTTTTTATTTCAAATATTTTTATTTCAAATATTTTTATTATAATAAATGTTCAAAATAGCCACCTTCATTTTGAATGCACGCTAAAGCTCGTTTGGCGAGTGTTCTCTTGGTATTCATATTCCTCAACTGCTGCCTTACTTCTATTGCTGCCGCATCGATCCTGATATTTAGATCTTCCAATGTTACTACTGCCGTTGCGTAGACAAGGTCATTCATCCGTCCCCATACAAAGAAATCCATAATAGTTAGATCAGGAGATCTTGCAGCCCAGTATATCGGTATCTTTCTACCGATCCAGCGATTGCTATAATTGGAATTTAACCAATCTGTGATTTGTCGGCCGTAATGAGCTGGAGCACCATCGTGTTAGTAAAACATGAAAGCCAATCGTACCAGTGGAATATCATCCAACAAGTCCCTTAGATCATTTGTTAAAAAATGTAAGTAATTGGAGCTATTTAGAGTAAGCGGAATCCTAATAGGTCCAAGGAAATCGTCACCAATCACAACTGCCCATAAATTGACACTGAATCTGTGCTGAAATGATGCCGCTCTTCTTGTGTGTGGATTGCTCTGAGCCCACGCATGTAGGTTGTGGAAGTTTGTGATACCGTCTCTGGTAAATTGGGACTCATCCGTCCACAGAATGTTGTTGAAAAAATTGCCGTCATCTATTTGTCGTTCAAGGAGCCAATTGCAAAACTCCATCCGTTTGGAGAAATCAATGGGTAGCAGCTCCTGTACTGGTGTATGATGGTAGGCATCTGAACAGCGATTATCGGCGCAGGATTTGCATTTACTCTGCTTGTTCAAACGCTGCCAGTTTCCCTTTCCCCCTTCTCCTGTAAACGTCTTGAAATACTCTCCTGCTAGGTGTTCGTTGATGAGGATGTCTCTGATGGTAAAGCGCTCGCGCGGCTCGTGCATTTCCGTGACACTCTCCATAAATGAACATAATGTCCCCATATTCTTCGTTGGCGTACTCAGGCATTTTGAAATTATTTTTTAAATTCTACTGCCACCTAATAGCATCAATTATGTTGAAACTCACTTACATTTCATTGATTTCCTCCATACTTCTAATAGTAATAAATGGGAAATAAGAATACTTCAGTACTACCGACAATCTAAACAGGTTTGTAAACGAGGTTCACTTTATGGCACTGACTTTTTAAATTTTAGTTTTTGCAAAATGTATTTTTACCTATTACTTCCAAAATGTTAATCGTAACTCATTCATATGTATGCAGCTTCTGTAGGTAATAATACGGTTCATCTCTATATATAAAAATGAATGTTTGTCTGTCTGTTTGTCCTGTATAGGCTCCTAAACCACTCATCCAATTGCGATGAAACTTTGGTGGTTTGTTGAGGGTACGCCCTCGATGGTTTCTGCGTTAACAAAATTATTTAACATTTGGTGGTTCGCGAGTTATTTCAACATTTGAGTGTTTTTCATATGATTTAGCGACAGTTCGTTTTTGGTGTATTAGTTATGCCTATTCCAATTACTAAATGGTATAAGAGGATAGTGGACGGAAGATGGAATAAGGAGGATGGAAGATGGAGGATGGTGGATAGAGGATGGAGGATGGATGATGGAGTTATTTCAACATTTGAGTGTTTTTCATATGATTTAGCGGCAGTTCGTTTTCGGTGTATTAGTTATGCCTATTCCTATTACTAAATGGTATAAGAGGATAGTGGATGGAATATGGAGGATGGAAGATGGAGGATGGTGGATAGATAATGGAGGATGGATGATGGAGTTTGGGGGATGGTAGATGGAGGATGGTGGATAGAGGATGGTGGATGGGAGATGGTGGGTGAAGGATGGTGGATAGAGGATGGAGGATAGAAGATGGAGGATGGTGGATAGAGGATGGTGGATGGAGGATGGTGGATAGAGGATGGAGGATGGAGGATGGTGGATAGAGGATGGAGGATGGTGATTTGTTGAGGGCACGTCCGAGATTGTTTCTGCGTTAACAAAATCATTTAACCATTGGTGGTACGCGAGTTATTTCAACATTTGAGGTTTTTTCATATGATTTAGCGGCAGTTTGTTCGTTTTCGGTGTATTAGTTATGCGTTTCTATTACTAAATGGTAAAGGACTATGGATGGTGGATAGAAGATAGTGGATGGAGGATGGAAGATGGAGGATGGTGGATGGTGGGTGGAGAATGGTGGATGGTGGATGGAGGATGGAGGATAGAGAATGGGGGATGGTAGATGGAGGATGGTGGATAGAGGATGGTGGATAGAGGATGGAGGATGGGGGATGGTGGATGATGGATGGAGGATGGATGATGGAAGATGGAGGATGGTGGATGGTGGATGGGGATGGTGGATGGCGAATGGTGGGTGGTGGATAGAGGATGGAGGATAGAGGATGGAGGTGGTATATGGAGGATGGTGAATGGTGGACAGAGGATGGAGGACGGTGGATGGATGATGGTGGATAGAGGATGGTGGATAGAGGATGTAGGATGGAGGATGGTGGATTGGAGATGGAGGATAGTGGATAGAAGATGGAGTAACGGGAGCAACGGAGCAACGGGAGAAATGGGAGTAACGGGAGAAATGGGAGTAACGGGAGAAATGGTAGCAACAGGAGTAACAGGAGCATCGTGAGAAAAAAGAGCAACGGATCAACGGGAGCAACGGGAGAAACAGGAGCAATGGATCAACGGGAGAAACAGGAGCAATGGATCAACGGGAGAAACGGGAGCAACGGGAATAGCAGGAGCGATGGAACAACGTGAGCGAAGCGAGCGTAGCCGCGGTACGCGGCTAGTAAAAAATAAAATTAAAATGACATTTTTATAATGTTTTTTCGAGTAAATATCTCAAGATTGGGTGCAGTTACAATTTAGACTGTTACATCAAATGAAAGGGAATTCGATTCGAATTATAACGCTTTCGAATTATAACGCTTTGCCTTGTGATTATTCGTTTTCAAGATATAACGTTTTAAGTGAGTGAGGGTGCCGGTCAGAAACACTTTTCTTAACCACCCTGTATCTCCACTGATATCGAAAATTGACCCGCCCTGCTGAACAATTTTTTTCTCCATATATCAAGGAATAACCCCTGACAAGGTGGCACACGGAGTACCAAACACCCTGTAGAATCTTGGGAAACGGAATTTTGGAACACGTGATTTTAACCCGATCACACGAATGACACCTCAAGTGTCAAAATCTGGATGACTGCTTACAAATTTCGACCGAATTATTGAATGAAATTTCGATGACATATCTACGACCAAAATACACAACCCATTCCTTAAGATGTGCTGCGCAGCTTTAGTTGTCCAAAAAAGAGGAATTTTTAATAAGAAAACGAGATTTTATGAAACGGTATTGTGGGACAGCGGGATTTTGGATCAACAAGATTTTATGAAACGGGATTTTGGATCAACGAGATTTTATGAAACGGGATTTTGGGACAACGGGTTTTTGGATCAGCGGAATTTTGGGACAACGGGATTTTAGAACATGGCTTTTAACCCGACCCATTAGTTGGCAATAAATTGATCCACGGAACACATTTTTTCCGACTTTGCAACGAAGTCGGGCTCTGAAGCAAGAACTTTTCAGGAAAATGATATTTGATCTTCCGGAAAGTTAAACTACATCCCCTTGTCACCACTATATAATCAGTACATAAATATTATTGTGTACTATAAATTATTAATGTATACATATACTTTGTGTGTATACATAATCGCAACATAACGCTTCACTGTTGTTATGCTCTGCTCTCTGCGTCTGCACCGCCGGTATTTTCTGGTGCGCGTTGCGTCCAAATCAAAGTAATGAGGTCAACGAACAATCGAGCGAGTCAAAATTTTGATCGAGGTCCGTACTAGACTTCACATTTGGCTGCATTTAGGTTATCAGCCGCAAAAGTCGCGTTTACACTTGTATCAATATTTATGGCAGGACTAGGTAGATATCACTTTTACGTATTAGAATTCTCAATAGATACTGTCGCTGTATCATACTTCATTCAGTTCACATAAATCCCACGGAGCCACTCGGTGGACTTACGAGGTCGACGTTTTACATTGTGGATATAAAGAGTTGGGTCAATCCATCAAGTATTGACAAAAATGTAGAATTTTGTAACCTCATCATCGCCGATTCGTTTGAAACTTTGTATACTCGAAGAATTAGTGAAAAAACATATAAATAAATTTTTTTTTTCTACGCCAAATTGTAGGTTGATGATTTCATGAAAATGGTGTTCGAAATTCATATCTGTCCATTTTTATCGTAGAGCAAACCCTCGCTGAACTTTTATATAAATAACGAGGGCGAAAAAAAAGGCCAAGTACCTATATTCTGTACAAATGTCCTTAAATTCGTGCTAAATACTATAACATGAAAATGCATTAAGCTAAGATTATAAAACTTGGTACACGTACCTTCTTAAGTAATTTTGCCAAGGTTTTACCAATAGTCGCTATTTTCCTACTACCCAGCTTTTACCAATTAATTCCTCTATGCCAATATCTAAAGTTTATTCCAGAAAGAATCCTTCAAATTCGTAGTGCTCGTATGTTCTGTAACATTCGTAACTGGTACCTAAGTACGTCATATATATTGTGGTGAAAAAAAAAACAAATTACACAATGTAAAACTAATTTGCTAACAATACACCGTCTTTATTTTCATTTCCAGGGAGGCGGTAAGAGTCAACAGCTTTAACAATTTCCGATCACATATTAGTGAATGAGAAGTTCCTTAAAAAATAAACACACTTCTTACAAAACGCTGGTTATCGAAAATACATTTCTAGTTTTAGTAAATTCATAAAGTTGTTTAGCTGGAGGGTCTTATGTTGAAAGTTTTCGTCTAAAACATCAACGGGTTTGTGAGCTACGAGCCTTCAAATGCGTTTGTGTACGGCTGATTACGTACTTTTTTTAGGTTTTTTAATTTACAACAAATTTGATAAAAAAAAAGATAAAAAATATAAATAAACCTGGTCACCACCTGTTTCGCTTACATATAGGTATCACCCCTGAACTTTCCATTCATCATCCTCACACAAAAACTCATTTATCCGTGAAATTCTTGACTATAAGAAAACTGTTCTATCGCTATCTTCAGAGCAACTAACTATTAAAGATAAATTGAGATGAAACGGGCGGTTAAGTACTTTCTGCCTACCTATACCTGAGTCACACACACTATTCTTTAAAAAAAATATTGAGTTAAAGGCGTCATTGTCATCGGCTACGACAACGACAAAATATTAAATCGTAAAATTGTTGAGAACCTCCAGATTGTGTATGTACGAGTATATCACGAAATATCCATACCTTATCTTTTAGTTTACAAATTTACTCGTTTGTCCTCGAAATACTGATAAAAAGTGCTTTAACATTATCAACCTAATAATATAAATAAATCACTCCCAGTCACAAACCCATTATACGAAATACAACATAAAATACACGTATGAAGCCTTTAACCATTTTCTCTTGTCAAACATGTTTGATTAATTATATCACAATTTCTAACTAATTATACTAGGCAACAAATTTCAACTTTTACTTTATTATTTTTTAATCATAAAGTATTTGAAATGTTCCTGCATGTAAAGCCCCGCCCATGTGCGAAATGACGGAGTCCAACCAGAGTCCCGTACACTGCCCAGAATTGGCATTGTATTGTGCGCCAAGACTTGTCGATCGGTATTGTTTTGGTACTGACAAACCACCACACCAGTGTCGGGCCAATCCTGGTGATCAGTACTCCCACTTGATCTGAGCCGACTTTGGTCCGAGTTGCTGGGCCTATGTCGGGTCTGGAATTGGCTTATTATTGGTGTCTAAGCTCTTTCGACATTGGCTCGACGGTCGGCTCTGTATTGAGCACACCTTGGTAGAAATCTTTCTCAACATTTCAATTGATTCGGTTTCAACCCTATTACGAGAATATGTCAGATTGGTCTAGTGGGTAGCGTAACGGACTAATGTGCGACGGTACCATGGTTCGAATCCGAGAGTGTGCAAGGTGTGTAAGTAAAATCAATTCACATTTTTCAAAAAAATAATAATAGGAAAATAAATTCGTATTTGAAAAAAAAAAAAAAAAAATAGTAATAATACTTTTATTTTCGTTTCTTTTCTTTACTGAGGCCCAGTATCGGGCCAGAGTTTCACCAAGAGTAGGACCGGTGTGATCAAATCGACATTGGCTCGGCAATGATTTGGTCTAGGCCACATACTGGGCCCGAAACATTAGCCAGTACTGGCAACACCGGCACCAGTACTAAGCCTGTGCTGTACCGTTCTGCTTTTCGTACATGGGCGTTTACATAGTGATAGTTTTTGCGATAGTTGATGTCATGATAATTACTATCATCATAACTCTCATCATGTAAACTTCTCGATAGTTACTTTCGCGCTATCATGTTAACACTATCGCACTATCATGTTTGACGAGATAGTTGATAGCACTATCGCGATAATTTTATCTTGACATTGACAAAACATTTTATTTTGACATTTACAAAAAATTTATTTTTAATAATTTATCATTTTCAGATATTTTAACAATTCCGCTCTACTGTAATTCAAGATTCGCCGAGAAATGAACACGCGCGATTCATAGGTTAGTTTGCTCTTGCTATTTTATTAAGCTGATTTTAGGAGATTTCACCAGTTCTTTTGATGAAACATTGTAACCTGAAGGTTCCCTCTTCTGAGTCGAACCCAATTTAAAACCATGCCGTTAATATTTAACTGAATTTTTCTTTTTTAGCTTAAAAACGAAATGAGTTTTAACCAGAAAAATATGTTTAAAAGATCTTGAACAGCTGTCTTCATGTAATGCTTATGTAAAAAATCGTAAATAAAATTGATTTAATGAGTAGATATATATTCCTCACGGGCGCCCTTCAGTGGACGGAAACTGATTTTAATCCTTCTCTAAGTCAACTACTACAATACAGACTACTACCCCGCTTTGTGTTTTATTTTTACAACTTTACCAAAGACTGCAGCTGCAACCAGCTCTACTTGAGATATTTTCCATAATGATACCACAAAAACGTTTGCGATTTGACACCATAAACAATGTAACTATTGCCTAATTTCACTGTCGCACTATTGCGCCATGTCCCATTTGCGAAATGCCGGAGTCCAACCAGAGTCCCGTACACTGCCCAGAATTGGCATTGCATTGTGCGCCAAGACTTGTCGATCGGCATTATTTTGGTACTGACAAACCACCAGACCAGTGTCGGGCCAATCCTGGTGATCAGTACTCCCACTTGGTCTGAGCCGACTTTGGTTCGAGTTGCTGGGCCTATGTCCGGCCTAGAATTGGCTTATTATTGGTGTCTAAGCTCTTTCGACATTGGCTCGACGGTCGGCTCTGTATTGGGCACATCTTGGTAGAAAAATTATTTGTTTCTCAACATATCAAACCGATAAAAATGTATTCAAACGAATTTAATTTGTTACATAATTAGAGGGCCGATAGTTTACGCGCGTAAGCGAAAGTAATATTAATTGCTATCATCAAAATGAATTATTATCATGAGTTGGCGATCCCCAGCTATATGAGACTCACGTCATCAATAAATTGCGAAATGGAGCTCAATGTAATATGAAATGCGCATGAATTAAACTGTGATGTAGGTGATGTTTAGAGTATTTATTGCAATAATTAGAAGGATTTTACAACTACTCGTATGTAGAATATACGCAATTCAAACGATGTGGATCGGATGAAAAGCATACAAACCTAACTATTATTGATGATGGCGGTGGCACTTAGCTTGTTAATAGCAAATTTAAGTAAAACATTTGGCATTTAAGTACTACAAGTTACCAGTGCAAGGATAATGGAAGGGAAATGTATTCTAACTGGATTTTTCTGTTTCCATAGACAATATCTAAATAATAATGAGAATGGAATTTTTTCATGGTGAAGCTATAATACCATAGAAGTTAATTTTAAGAAGTGTTTTTTTTCGGCGTCAGAGGAGCTTCTTGTGAAACCCCAACACGATATCCCCGACTGGTGATTAATCGCTGTCCTGGCTACTGCCATTGAGGACATGACAATTGGAAAACCTTCACTGGAGAAGCCAGTTTATAAGAGTGTGTTCGACTAGGTCCGAAGGAGCTGTTTCGTCATCGGATGGCATAGACTCGTCAGAGGGCCGGAAAACAACAACAAAAAAAAATTCTTACAAAAATCTAAATATTTAATGATTTAAAATGGTACCATACCTACATCCACCCTATGCGGATGAGACGTCTATTTTCTAGAGACGAAATATTTTTAGTACGTCGACTCGGAGAGGACATTCGATATTTTATAAAGACCTTATGATCGATTTCAATTTTACTTTATTATTTCAATAATACAGTATTGTGATTGATTTAAAAAAAAATTACTACCTTGAAATTTTTTTCACGTTTCATGACTAGTAGTGCCGGTTTCACAGTGCGAGCTTAAGGGGAGCAAACCCTTTGGACGACCGAAAATGAGTCATTTTTCATAAATTTTTTTTACGGTGATAAAATAATCGCATCATTTTAAAATTTGTACATGATATTATTACAACTTTCAACTGTTAAAATAATTTTTTTTTTGTTTTACAAAACAAAATGGCGTCTTTATAGGGTATTCCTTTAGGCGTCTTTTGCGAGACATCGAAAAGTGCTCCATTTATCATATTTTACTTTATTATTTTAATAATAAAGTATTGTTATCGATTTTTAAAAAAAAAAAATTTGCTACCCTGAAAATTTTTTTGTCCACGTTTCATGACTAATAGACACCAAAAAAGCAAAAAAAAAATTCAGTCCGTCTGTGCGCCGTCCGCCGTACGCAAAACGTTTGAAAGCTTATAGCTCTCAAACTCTTTGAGCTATTAAGTTGCATTTTTTTTTGTTGGTAGACTGAGCAGACCCCCTCAAGTGCCCACCTTTTGAGTGGTGGGGGTGTGAGGGGGGAGGTGGGGGAAGCGTTTTGAACGAAAAATTTTGGTTTCTAAATCTCAGTAACCGCTTAGGCTAGGAGGCTGAAATTTGGAATTTATATAGAGCATCGATAGTGGACCCATTTCCAAAAAAAGGAGGATATGGGTAAAGGGGTGTGGGAGGGGGGGAATAATAATGCATCCGAAACGCTCGAAAGCCGAGATTGAGACATTCTAAAATCCATATCTCCTAATTGGTTAATGTCACGAAATTCAAACTTGATGAACATCTGTGGGCATACTAGGAGAATAGATCGGAAACAAATTTTTAAGTGGGGGAAGTGGCGTACGGATGTGGGGGGTGAAAAACTTTAGATTACAATATCTCACGAACCAATTACACTAGAAAAATAAAATTTGGTTTCTGTATTAAGGTTGACAAATAAAGTTTGCTGAAAGTAAAAATTTTTAAGGGGCGGTGGAGCATGGATGTGGAGGGGATAAGAATTTTTTTAAAAAATTACGTCTCATATCTCAAGAACAGTGTATGATAGATGCTTAGAATTTTTACCGGAAGTAGGCCAATTAAACCCCTAGCAGGGAAAAAAAATTGGGGGTGAGCGGGCAGAGGGTGAGGGTGGGAGAGGGTGAAAAGGAAAAAGTTTCGATTTTTATATCTCGAGAACCTATTAAGATATAAAGCTGAAACTTGGTATTTGGATAGAACTATAATAGTAGCATGTTTAAAAAATATAATATTTTATAGGGGTAGTATGGCAAAATCTTAATACAGCAAGGTGGTTTTCTACCAATCCTGATAGGAAGTGTACTTTCAGGTGTTATTGGGTCGTTGATTGAAAAATATGTATAGAAAGAGCGCTCTTAATAAAATGCTACTTCTTTCACCAGAAGTGTATGAACAGTTAAAGGGTCAGATAGAAGGTGGAGATGGCCTGTCTATATTCGATAAGACGATACACACTATTTTGAGGAATAAAAAGCTGTCTGACGACGACAAATGGTATAATTATAGGAACACGCTGATAAAGTTTCTTAATGCTAAGCGTAAAGGAAGACAGTCTCGTGAAGAAAAATCTCTTGCGTTTACGCCGCAAGTAAAGTTAGGAAGTCAGAAAAATTTACGAGACAATGCGACACAGACAAGGATTGCATTCAAAGAGAAAATGTCGACGCAAACCTCCCCGATGAAGAACCCCGACCCATTTTACAGTACGGCCGAAGATGTCTTTGAGACAGGCGACGTGAGTTTACCAAAGTATCATAATTCCAGTACCGAAGAGATAACACCAGTAGTAAGGGTACAAATTTGGTATCTTATGCTTAACGTGCGAAGTGGATATCCGCACTAAACTCCTCCTATTTTGACATGGAATTTCAGGAATTTATGTTCTACAAAGTTGTACCTTTTGATCGTGAAACCTGTTTTCCTATGGACTTAAATGGGGCCCAAAGTCGTACCTTTTGAGTGGGTGTTAATGTGTGGAGCAGTGAATGCAAAAGTCTGTGGTGCGAGGGGTTCGGTAGTAGCGATAATTTTCTCGCACTGTTCTGATGAAATGTATTGACTTGGATGAAAATCTGAAACTTGGGTGAACTGAAGTTACCTTTGAAGAGAGTAAGTAAGATTGGTTGATGATGCTGGTATATTCATGCGTGCATCACGTGGGGATTAAGCCAGGGCCAATTGTGGTGGAGATAAGCCGCAATGGAGTTGGCTTGTAGAGATTTTGATCGGGCTCAGTGTGTTGGGGGGTAACTGGGAGTCTTGTTAATTGGAGCCTCGGCTCCAATTGGTTGGTTGCAAGATGCATTTTGATTCTTCTTTACGCCATGTTTGCTAGAAACTAGAACCTCGGTTCCAGGTAGATAATTTGCGGGAAGCCGGTTCTTGGGTGTTGCTTGATGTTTACCTTTTGTTGGTAGAATGTAGGTTACAAGTGCACATGTTTGCCGGTTCTTGCGTGTTGCTTCATGTTTACATTTTGTTAGTAGAATGTAGGTCGGTTCTTGTGCATGTTTACATTTTGTTGGTAGAATGTAGGTTACAATTGTACATGTTACTAGGTGTCTGGAGCCTCGGTTCCGAATAGGCAGGCTTGTACATGTTATGTAGGTAATTATTACTTTCACTCTATGAGATGATATTGATAGAATGTTAAGGAAGTTAAGGAGTTTTGGCTCAAGATATAAATAAAACACTGTAATTCAATTTGTTTAAGTTTTTTTATTTTGAAAGAGATTGGAGTGAAGGAAAAATATTCCAGAGTTTTGTTGGTTATTTTATTCTGCTTTCTCAACAAAACTTATTTTCAAAAAGCCACCACGGCTTTCATCTCTGCCACTGAACACAAAATAATTATTATGTTCTGGTTCAATTACGACACTTGCTTTTGGGTCCGTATAGAAGTAGCGAGTCGTTGAGGTAGGAACTAAAAACAGCCTTGCTCAAAATAAACCGCAAGTCTAACGCCATACTTTGTTTTTAAGAGTTTGAACTCTCGAACCTTGTAGTGTTCCCCCACGACAAGGTTTTCGGTCAATATGAGGGAATCTGTATTCCCCTTGGCAATCTCGTTCAGTGCTGCAATCGACTAGAAATAAAATAGTGTATAATGAAAATGTATATAATGAAAGTGTTTACAACTTACCATTTCACTGCTTCTTTCACGGCTGGTTGTGAGAAATTAATTTTCACCTGAAAAGTTTTGAGTTTATATACAGTTTTACAGTTCTAGAACTACCTAAAGTGGGTGTACGGAAGAGCGAAATCCTGTCAAGCCAATATTAATATAAAATCAGTAAATCAGTTAACATGAATATTTTTACCTATACGGGTATACAAACCAGGAGTAGTAATTACCTATGCCTAAAATAACTCTTTTTCTAAGAGGTGCAGACAATATTCATCTGCAACTTTGTAACGATTTAATGGAAAGATTCAAACGATGCAAGTGATCTGATATTAGATAAATTAGAAACTGTAAGCGATCTTCATCGTTCAAACCCACTCTAATTCTAGATAACTCGGAAACGTAAGATAAAATATTCATGTGTTGTTTAATTATACTTTTGTGGTAACATACAAGTAATCTGTACGAGTATTTGCAACTTTGTAACTATTTAATGGAAAGATTCAAACGGTGCAAGTGATCTGATATTAGATAAATTAGAAACTGCAAGAGAAATAAGGTATATGTATTCACAGTTTCTAGTATAAATAATCCAGCAATTTTATTGTAAAACCACTTCCAAGTTAGACAGAGGTATCGTCACATACCCTTTACTTACTGCCAAAAAGAAGTTTGACGCTGATATAACACCAGGCATCCGCACGGTAAGTTTAAATTTTTGATGTTGTTTCAATTTTCATACTAAATTCTTATTATTTTGATTTTTTCAGATTTATACTCTAAAGACAATTCCAGGAGTCGACGGTAGCGATGAGCGAAATTTTGCCAAATTAAATGTTCAAAAGTGGAGAAGCTTTTAGACAAGCACAAATTTACGTCGACCAGATGAATTTGCTGCTAAAAAGGGAGTTCGATTGAAGCAACACTGTTCAGGGTAATCACGGATTGGTGAAGGCTGAACAAGTACTTCAACAAGTGCAAACCCTGATCGAGAGAGCAAACTCGATTTTAGATACGGAATTTGGTTCAACTTACCAGAAAGAGTATCCTCAGGATAATACTGGTAGAAGTGCTACAACTACCACAACTAGCACAGCAGAAACAGTGTCATACACAGACGGTTATAAAGGAAATGGGTTATCAACTGTTATAACTAGGAGACGTACTAGTCGGAGAGCTCGCGACAAAAAATCGCAAGAGTTTTAGCAAAGCTAATATTTTGGTATTTGGTTACATTTAGGGTGTATGTAAATATACTAGAGTCAGCAGGTCTGACGTCGGGACACCTGGCTCTGGTGAGCTGTCAAAGATGTCAAAAAAATCGGAAAATGAAAGAGTTTTAGCAAAGCTGAAAATTTGCCAGGACGTAGTTTTTACAATGAAAAACTGAAAAACAGTGGTCAGACACCCCAACAGCGGGACCCCCCCAGTCAGCCCCCCCAAACATGTCAAAAAAATCGGGTCCGCGAAAGAGTTTTAGCAAAGCTGAAATTTTGTTCAGTAAATATCTATTATATATAATGTATGAAAATAACAGTCAGACTTCATTTGGTTAGAACGGGGCCAGTCAGCAGGCGCCGAAAGTATATATGTCATACGAGCGCGATTTCTGTTACTATGTCCATGACAATCAATACAAGTGTCATGAAAGAGTTCTAAGAAAGCTGAAAATTTACCACGGGGTAGTTTTTACAATGAGAAACAAAAAAACAATGGTCAGACACCCCAACAGTGGGACCCACCCAGTCAGCCCCCCCGCAAAGGTATCGCAAGAATCGCCTGCTCGTGGTTCCTGGTACTGTGCGTGCAACAATCGATACCATTGCCATGAAAGAGTTTTAGCAAAGCTGAAAATTTAATACGGGGTAGGTTTTACAACGAGAAACAAGAAAACAATGGTCAGACACCCCAACAGTGGGACCCACCCAGTCAACCCCCCCGCAAAGGTATCGCAAGAATCGCGTGCTCGTGGTTTCTGGTACTATGCGCGCAACAATCGATACCATTGCCATGAAAGAGTTTTAGCAAAGCTGAAAATTTAACACGGGGTAGTTTTAACAACGAGAAACAAGAAAACAATGGTCAGACACCCCAACAGTGGGACCCACCCAGTCAGCCCCCCCGCAAAGGTATCGCAAGAATCGCGTGCTCGTGGTTCCTGGTACTGTGCGTGCAACAATCGATACCATTGCCATGAAAGAGTTTTAGCAAAGCTGAAAATTTAATACGGGGTAGGTTTTACAACGAGAAACAAGAAAACAATGGTCAGACACCCCAACAGTGGGACCCACCCAGTCAACCCCCCCGCAAAGGTATCGCAAGAATCGCGTACTCGTAGTTTCTGGTACTATGCGTGCAACAATCGATACCATTGCCATGAAAGAGTTTTAGCAAAGCTGAAAATTTAACACGGGGTAGTTTTAACAACGAGAAACAAGAAAACAATGGTCAGACACCCCAACAGTGGGACCCACCCAGTCAGCCCCCCCGCAAAGGTATCGCAAGAATCGCGTACTCGTGGTTTCTGGTACTATGCGCGCAACAATCGATACCATTGCCATGAAAGAGTTTTAGCAAAGCTGAAAATTTACCACGGGGTAATTTTTACAACGAGAAACGAAAACACAATGGTCAGACACCCCAACAGTGGGACCCACCCAGTCAGCACCCCCGCAAAATGTCGCAAAAATCGTTTTAAGAAAGCTAAAATTTCGTACAAATTTATTATATAGTTTTAGAAAAAGTTTCGTTTACCTGATATCTCACGGTGCATACAATTTTCAATGGATATCAAAACAATGTACATTTTCTGTATGTTTCCATGCGCTGGTTCATTGAATTTCTACTTATTTATATGAAAATATAATTCCATAAGGAAATTATACAAGATTTTAAAGTAATTCTATTTTATTATATTATCAGGTAGGGATGTTAATATCGGAAAAAAATATCAATATATCGATATATCGATATTGAAAAAAATATCAATATCGGCTGACGATATATCGGAGAAAAATATCGATATATCGATATATCAAATATTTTTTCCAATGAAAAATAAACTCCAATGCTGCATCAAAATTAACATTAATAAAAAAATACGGCGCACGCGGCTTTTAGCAAACCGAAAGGTAATAAATAAATGACATTTGATTTCGTTGCCTTCGGTCACAGTTGCCAAATTTAGCTATTTTTAGAGTCTGAAATTCAATTTCAATTTTATCATTGCAATTTTAATATCTGAGAGTTTTTTGATTCAACTATTGGAAATGTTGGTGAAAAGCGGAAAATTCTTCTCTGTTGACTTATGAAATCAAAATAATGCCTTTTTTGATCGAAATAAAGTTTCCGGATAGCAATACTGTTATTTTTTAAATATATTATTTTTAAGAAATATGGATAAAAGGGGCAAAATCGAAAAAAGTATTAAGAGCAAACTAGATTTTAATTATTTATTAGTGAAATATTATATATTGACATATTTTTAAAATATAAGCTTATGAGAACCAGTACTTTTCTGGGACAGTTGTTAAGAATACTCGCTCCTTAATATGCTCTCCAGTAAGCCGACTGCGATTATTTGGCACCACAGTATTTACTGCCGACGCAACTCTTTCGGATGACAACGATGAGGCAGGGACAATCAGGTATTTCTGATAGGTGCCTGGTTGCCTCGTCCTACATATATTTGTATTGGCGCCTAAAGGGAAGATTTGCGTGCATGTGCCCGTATATATCACGTGCCTTGAACCTAGTTTCGACAGATATGGTTTCCTTGATCGAAAATTATTTTTCTACTTTCAACGTTTCTGAGGGATAAATAATCAGAAATGCAGATTAAATGCAAAAAACCCGTTCGATTTCTAAAATATGCTATACTTAAAAAAAATATCGAGTCCGATAGTCGGATTTCAATATCGATATATCGCTTTTTACAATATCGGCCGATATTATCGATATGTCGTTAAAAAAATATCGCAATTTCGATATATCGAAATTTTTTTAACATCCCTATTATCAGGTAAATGAAACTTTTTCATAATCCGGTTCGGATCGTAAATTTGATTTCGAGTGCAATATATAGAAATTATGCTCAGCAATTCCACCAGCTGTAAGGGTGTTTCGGATAGTAGGCATGATACACCCTCTGACGAGTCTATGCCCTCCGATGACGAAACAGCTCCTTCGGACCTAGTCCAACACAATCTTATGAAACTGGCGTATCCAGTGAAAGTTTTCCAACGGTCATGTCCTCTAGGACAACGATTAATCAGCAGTCGAGGATTTCGTGTTGGGGTTTCTCACCAGAACCCTACTGACGCCGGAAAACAACCAACATTTAAATCAAATTTGCTTCTATGGTAGCTTACCATGAAAAAATTCCATTCTTTATATTTAATAGATTTGTACGAAATTTTAGCTTTCTTAAAACGATTTTTGCGACATCTTTGCGGGGGTGCTGACTGGGTGGTTCCCACTGTTGGGGTGTCTGACCATTGTTTTCTTGTTTCTCGTTGTAAAAACTACCCCGTGTTAAATTTTCAGCTTTGCTAAAACTCTTTCATGGCAATGGTATCGATTGTTGCGCGCATAGTACCAGAAACTACGAACACGCAATTTTTGCGACATCTTTGCGGGGGTGCTGACTGGGTGGGTCCCACTGTTGGGGTGTCTGACTATTGTGTTTTCGTTTCTCGTTGTAAAAACTACCCCGTGGTAAATTTTCAGCTTTGCTAAAACTCTTTCATGGCAATGGTATCGATTGTTGCACGCATAGTACCAGAAACCACGAGCACGCCATTCCTACGATACCTTTGCGGGGGGGCTGACTGGGTGGGTCCCACTGTTGGGGTGTCTGACCATTGTTTTCTTGTTTCTCGTTGTAAAAATTACCCCGTGTTAAATTTTCAGCTTTGCTAAAACTCTTTCATGGCAATGGTATCGATTGTTGCACGCACAGTACCAGAAACCACGAGCACGCGATTCTTGCGATACCTTTGCGGGGGGGCTGACTGGGTGGGTCCCACTGTTGGGGTGTCTGACCATTGTTTTCTTGTTTCTCGTTGTTAAAACTACCCCGTGTTAAATTTTCAGCTTTGCTAAAACTCTTTCATGGCAATGGTATCGATTGTTGCGCGCATAGTACCAGAAACCACGAGCACGCGATTTTTGCGACAACTTTGCGGGGGTGCTGACTGGGTGGGTCCCACTGTTGTGGTGTCTGACCATTGTTTTTTTGTTTCTCATTGTAAAAACTACCCCGTGGTAAATTTTCAGCTTTGCTAAAACTCTTTCATTTTCCGATTTTTTTGACATCTTTGACAGCTCACCAGAGCCAGGTGTCCCGACGTCAGACCTGCTGACTCTAGTATATTTACATACACCCTAAATGTAACCAAATACCAAAATATTAGCTTTGCTAAAACTCTTGCGATTTTTTGTCGCGAGCTCTTGGACTATACCCCCAAGATCGTGAGGAGGAGGTGGGGTCGGAAAATTTACCCGATCAATCCATGCTGGTTCGAGACCCAGGAACCTAACCTGAAGAGGCGCAGCTTGATAGAGTTAAGCAATTTTTTAATAGTGTAATAAGATAAAAATATACAGAAAATAGCGAAAAATGGATGCTGAAAATATCATTAAGCACTTAGAATCTAGTCTAGCTTTAGGTTCCGAATTATTTTTAAGTACTTTAAGTATTTTAATCAAGCAATTAAAATTAAGTAATATTAAGTTTTCAGACGCGGAGAAATATCTCCTACAAAAATTACTTGTCAGTTTTTCGAGAGCATATGACATCTCATTTTCACATGATGTATTGAAGACCGCTCTTGACTTTATTGAAGAAAAAGTAGAAGACAACTCCCTAGTTGAAAGGAGCTCTACACAGTATAATCAATCCGTTGAAAAGGTTGTTTAGTGCGGAAGTGGTTTAAATCAGGGTTATGTAGTACTGTCTAAAAACACGGTATTTTTTAAGAAGTTTCACATGGAAGGTGTGAAAATGAACTTTCGTTTGCAAGACTCCGATATTATCCATGACGATCCCATAAAAGGGTTAGAAAAAGCATTCGACAATATTATCAAAGAGGTTGCTACCAGTTCCACTCGTAATAGTAAAATCAGCTTCACAATCACTCTTCCAAATTCACCTCATATAAAGCCAATATGGTCTAGCTTGCGATCGGTTGAAGAGTTAAGCGGCGAATATATTATTGGGTTGATTTCCAATGTCAATCAATCCAATAGTGCTTTTCTCTCAGATGATATCATGCAACTCAATGCAAATATTGTTAATTTTCCAACTGGAGGCGGTTATGTCAGTGCTACGCAGTTAGAAGAAAAAGATTTTCTAGCTAGAAAATATAGTATAATAGATGTTTGCCTGGATAATGAAGTCAACTGCCTTCCTCGATCTATTTGTTTTGGTATTGAGATGGTATCTGATGATTTTAACATTCAAGTCCGTAACGCTACTATGAGAACATTAGAAAAGGAGGCAAAGGTTTTATGTAAGAAAGCTAATGTCGTCATCGGACCGGAAGGTTGTAATTTGACTGACCTTTACAAATTTCAAAATTTTTTAAAAGACTTTCAAGTTGTAGTTTTTGACGATATAAGCGATTCAAACTCCATTCTTTTTAAACAATCAATAAGAAACATATCAGCGAGAAAAATTTATTTATATTACAGTAAAGTTCTAAAACACTTCTATGTGATCAAGTCATTAACGGGGTTTTTCAATAAGAGATTTGCATGCTCTTATTGTGATAGGGTGATGGTGAAAGAAGTACATAAATGCAGTGTGAAGTGTGCTTATTGTCTTTCCTATCCTCCCTGTGATTTTGTGACATGTATGGTTAAGTGTGAGACTTGCAATCGTTCTTTCAAAGGGGAAGTCTGCTACCAAAATCACCTGGTTAATAAAGTTAAGGCAAAAACCGTTTGCGAAACTTTCAAGATATGTAGATCGTGTTTGAAATTTCTTAATCTCGAGAGAAGGAAGGAAGAAGAACATGTATGTAATGAAAGGTATTGCCCTATATGTTATAAAATTACTCCAGAAGATCATTTATGCTATATTAAGCCATATAAGGGTAGATCAAATAGTAAATTTCTAATAATATTCTTTGACTGTGAAAGCACTCAGAACACTGCTTATGAGAATAGTCCAACCTCATTCCTTCACATAGCGAACTTGATAGTTGCGCACCAAGTATGTTATAGTTGTTTTAAAGAGCCGGACATAAATATTAGATGTAACGTCTGTGAGATTAGAGAGCACGTGTTTGAACATGATGGAGGAGTGAATGTAGTTAGACGATTTCTAGATTATTGTCTGACACCTCGCCCCCAATTCGTTAATGTTTTTTGTATAGCACATAACTTACAGGGATACGATGGTCATTTCATTACTTCTGAACTGTTAGCTATGAAACTGAAAATCAACCCTATAATGAAAGGCATTAAAATAATGAGGTTAACCTGTGGAAAAGTGGCGTTTATTGATTCTCTAAATTTTCTATCATTTCCTCTTGCCAAATTTCCCAGTGTTTTCGATATTAAAGAGTATGAGAAGGGGTACTATCCTTATTATTTTAATACAGTTCAAAACTTAAGTTATGTAGGATCATATCCGCCACCAGAAATGTATGGGTATAATTCTATGAAAGTCAAGGAGAGAGAGACATTCTTAAAGTGGTATAGCGATGCATCACAAAAAATTTTCGATAACAGAAAAGAAATACTGTTGTATTGCAAAAGTGATGTAAATATCCTTCGAATGGGTTGTACAAGGTTCATGTGTGAATTCATCGAAATAACTAAAGTGAACCCTTTAATTGAAAGTTTAACTATAGCATCAGCTTGCATGCTCGTTTTTCGCAAAAATTTTCTCGAAAAAAATATTTTCGGTGTAATGCCTAGAAATGGTTATTTTAAGTTTCAAAACCAGTCTCGCATTGCCTGCAAATGGCTTGCCTGTGAAAGTTTAAAGATAAAAGATAAAATTTGTTCGGCAATTAATAATGAAGAAGTTAGGCTAGAGAGGTGTGGATTGATGGTAGACGGATTTAACTCAAAATTAAATAGAGTATACGAGTTTTTTGGATGCTATTTTCACGGTTGTAAAGATTGTTTCAAAGTGGAAGAGACTTCAGAAAATAGAAGTTGTAGATTTAAAACGCTATCACAGAGATATGAAAGTACAGAGCAACGAATTGCGCTAATTAAAAGTAGTGGGTACACACTCATCTTTACGTGGGAATGTGAGTTCAAAGAATTCTTGAAGAAGAATCCAACAGTGAATAAAGAGCTGGATGTAATTGTTCAAGACATTTTACCACCACTCAATCCACGTGATGCTATTTTCGGGGGGCGTACCGAGGTATTTAAATTGCATCACACAGCTAGAGAGAATGAGGTAATACGATATTTGGACTTTACTAGTTTGTACCCATACATAAATAAATATTCGCCATATCCTATTGGACATCCGAAAATTTTTCGGGGTGGGGACATGCCTCCGGTCTCTGAAATACTTTCAATGCATGGTTTCATCACATGTACAATTATACCCCCTACTGATTTATCAAAAATTGTATTTTGCTTTATGTCGAAAATGTGCCGAAATGAATAGAGTTTCTAGCTGTACTCATACAGATGGTGAAAGACAGATTTTTGGTACATGGGTTATACCTGAGCTGTCGTTGGCTGTAAAAAAGGGTTACAAAATTTCAAAAGTGCATGAGGTTTGGAAATATGCCTACACTCAGTATGACTCAAATACAAAAACCGGTGGCCTTTTTACGAAATACGTTAATACCTTTCTAAAAATCAAACAGGAGGCGAGTGGATGGGGGTCCGAATACATATCTGAAATTGAGAGAGAAAGTTTTCTAAAGACCTATCAAATGCGAGAAGATATTAATCTTGATAGAGATCGAATGCAGAAGAATTCCGGGAGGCGTAACACTGCTAAAATTTGTTTGAACTCTTTATGGGGGAAGTTTGCTCAAAGAGAGGATAAAACTTTTACCAAAGTATTTAATGATTTTAGAGAATTCTGCAGTTTTACTGAATCACCCGGGATTGAAATTTGTTCAGTGCTTCCTATTAATGACGAAACTATCTGGGTCAATTGGAAGTATTTAACTGAAAATTTGAATATGTTACCCCACGTTAGCATTCCAATTGCGGCATACACAACTGCATTTGCTAGAATTAAACTTTACGAAGCATTGGAAAAAGTCTGAAACGCAATTCTCTACTGTGATACTGATAGTTTGATTTTTGTAGATAATAAAATAAACCCTCTTTCTTTTACCATGTCTGACTTTTTAGGGGATCTCACAAATGAGATTGAGTCTTTTGGAGCTACAGCCTTCATATCTGAATTTGTAAGCACAGGTCCAAAAAGTTATGGGCTTAAAGTTGAAACTGATAAAGGAAGTGAATATATTATTTAGTGTAAGGGGATAACAAACAATTTTGAAACTTCTAAGATCGTCAACTTTCAACGTCTAAAATCCTTAGGAATTGGAGATAGCGAGGATCGTGTTTGTGTAGAGAATAAGTCAAAGATTAAGAGGAAACGACCGGGAGTTGTCATCTCTTCAATAGAGAAAAAACATCTTCAGTTCACTTTTGATAAGAGAGTTGTAAAAGCAGGAAATTTTTCGTATCCATATGGATACAAGAAAATAAGACTAAGTAATTTAAAAGAATTGTGAAATACCTTTGTATATAATTATAGACATGTACGCAATTTTAATTTTGTATGTAAGAGCAATAGTTGATAACATAATTTTACTTTTTATAACGTTTTTAGAAAATATATAAATAAGCAATGTAAAATCATCTTTTTTCTTCTATTCGGGACAGTCTGACAGTGAACATGAGTGAGGTAATTATTGATATTCAATTCGTATGTGGGAATAATCGACAATACTTTATTAAGGAACTTGCTATCCTACCTTTTGGATCAGTCTCACCATTACTTTATCACTTCGCACCCCGTACCCATATCAGGAGATGGTACCGAAAGCTTGCAGACAAAATCAATTTGATGTGGAGAATATAAATGGTTTAAGGTGGTGTGATGGAGACTTTAGTTACAACTCTCTTCCGGAGGTATTGAGGAATTATGCAGATAGTAAAATACATATCAAGGGTGAAACGAAAGAGAAGTTTCTCAGAAAATACATACCAAGCGCCGATATAAAACAACTTTAAATACCTAGATTAGGTGATCTAAACAAATTTCAAGTATTCTGTAAAGTACACAGTGAAGGATCAACCGACAGATGTGGTGTACAAAACTGTATCAACATTTACATGCATTTGTTATTATATGGAACCATTAAATAAAAAGACGATGTTTTTTCTTTTTTCTTATTTTTATTGCAAAACAGTTACACTGAAGATAATATTAATGTTACAAAAGATAGGAAGCTCATGAAAAAGTCGAGAGTAATTTACGTGAACGTAAGAGCTGCGGACTGGTATGAAAAAGTCGTCGGCTGATAACTTGAACACATCCTTCTGCTTACATCTGTCTACATATTGCTTGTAGTATTCCTTTACACTTTCCGAAGCGCTGTTATTGTGAAATATTACGATGTTGAAAAATTCCATCATTTCAAACAAACGGTATAGCTCGGGATGTTTCAATTTGATACTGCTTCCTCCTACAGGTATTCTGTATTCCTTCAGCAATCCAAGTTGGTTAGCTGGTATTTCCTCAACTTCATTCTTTAACTGGGTGAGGTAATTGAAGACTGAAATCCACCCAGTATACCCCGTTGACACAGGAAAGCGTCCAGGATAATTGAAAATTATTTTCACCTCAAACGTGAACGGATCAAAGCCAAGTACAACTTTCCGATTTTGAGCGTCATCCAGATGGTAGGTGTAATTCAGTAGTGCGTTTTCACCGCGAATCATAGACTTTTTTTGCTTCTTATAAGTATTTTCACGGAGATCGTCTGACTTTTTTCTTTTGCTAGACTTATTACACTCTGCTTTTACATTAGCTGACAACATATTCGTTAGAAGGTTTTAAAACGAAAACTGAAACGTGCTTGTTTTAGACTGGTGCTTTTATACCTTCAAGTTCTGATCTACAACTTTGGTTGGAATAAACCCCACCATTCTGTGTAGCACCCGATGAAAATATATGGTGGTATAAATTAACTACCTTGGCGTCATTATCTGGAAAATCTTTTGACGAAAACTGCTTAAGAAATAGCTTTAGATCCTTCCCCTTGCAGCGGGAATATATGTATACACAGCAGTAGTTTCCACATGTCGAAGAGTATACACTCTGTAATCGTTTTTTGTTATTTATGAAAATCTTAGAGTTGGCATTCAAAAATCTTTTAAAATATTTATTGTTGGGGTATCTCCCAAAGGAGTCAAAAAATTCAGCAGGACCTGTCCTCGGGAAATAAAATGCCACCCAATGAGTACCTTTTTTGTTTGAGGGATCGGTATTTGCAATAACACATGACGGTTTTTTAATTTTATAAGGTAACTGATCGCATGGAAACACACCTTTGAACAATCTTTTTGTAGCTGTGTTTTTCCTTAATGCATTAACAAGTTCGATCGTGTTCATATCTGCTCTTTCGAAGCTATAGCATCAATGTCAATGATCTTGGTGTGACTGGTGGTGTAACTTTCTAAGAATTCCTTTGTTGTAGCGGTATAAACAAAAACGGTTGCAAATTTTGCTAGCGTCATAATAAGATTTTCATCCAAACGCTTAAGTTCCAAATTCCCAAATGCCCCTGTCTGATCTGTTGTGGTAGCCGATGATGTGGGATATTTATACGTTATTTCCTTCGAGAATAATTTATTTTGTGATGAGAAACCGGCAAATGAAACCTTTTTAAAGAAGGTTAGATTACCTTCATTAAAATATTCGACATTTACAACACAATAGGCCATCTTTGTTGTTCTTCCTCGTCTGCTGAGTAATATGAAGAGTGCGAGATTAAAAGGCTATATTTATACTTTTCAAAAATCAGTATGAACTCCACGAAGTTTGTCTATTTCAAGACTTCCATCATACTCGGCATATACTATACAAGTTACACTTTTTTCCAGCGCTTTCTTAAACCTTCCCTCGATCCTCACTGTTCCTTGATTTAATAAACTGCCACAAGATGACCCGTATGAATTGTCTGCAGTTAAATCGAACGCCATTAAAAAGCATCGATTATCGAAGAATTCCTTTGAGATTTGATTGCCTTTGTCGAAGTAATGAATGCCTGTTCCCTTAAGTAGTGAAAGGTATCCCCGTGTACTTATAGGTTTCTCCTGAGAGTAATCAAACTCTAAAGCCTGGTTTGGAACTTGTACTCCATTGACGGATAAATTGAATCGTGTGATATTATTGTGTTTAAAGTTAAATGGATTCTTCGTCTGTTTACCGCTGTAGGCATCATTATCTACCATGCCGAAAATTAACAAGTTCGGTAGCTGTCCGATTATGACATTATCTAAAGATAGTGTTGAACTGTTAGCTGGTAATGTATAACTTTTTACTTCCACACGCTTGTACGGGTATATCACGTTGGAGCGCTGAAGAATAGTTTCATGTGCCATTCAAATATTGGGGTTAACAGTTACATGATTCATATACATTGTTGCATCTATAATTTTAATTTGCGGTGAGTGCCCGTCTTCTTTTGAGTATAGATAAAATTCGGGTTTTTCCAGAGATAGTGAGAGTCTAAAATCTACCCCATTCAGAAGTAACTTATCCTGATTAAGTAAATCACCATGAATCTTTCCCATAAACTCTACCACATTACTTTTCGAAAGCAATTCAGATCGTTTGAGATATCCTGCATTAAATTCACTAGGACGCCCGCTTTTGCCTCCACCTTCAATCATTTCCATACCATCTTGGACGAGGTACCATCCTACAGATTCTAAATGTGTTGTTGATGCATCTCTACCGTAATTCAATAAGTTTTCAATGTAAGCTCTGTAATGGTAGTTGTTGTCAGTTTTCGCAATCGGTCTGCCATTTAATTGTATTGTACATTGTTCATCACCTTTAGCATCCTTAACTTTGGCTTTTTCTTTTCCAGTGTAAAATTCTTCTTTCCCACCTTTTGCCTTAATTAGCTGAACTTTTAAGCGAAGGTAGATACTGGATAAATCGCGGTACGTGTCCTCATGTCCTAGCGAGACGAATTTCAGAACTGAAGAGTTATCAAGAGAAGCTATTGGATACTTCTTCTGTTTTTAAAATATTAACCTGTATCGGTGGTGCTTTGAATAAATCTAATTCAGATTTCATACATTCTCTGTACGAGGCCATTCTCCTTACTTATCGAATATATCCAATACACGCTTACGCTTATTGTTCTTAACTCTTTTATTTTTACTGGTTGCTGGTCTTTTCTTAATAGGTTTTCTCTTTGATTTGGTACGCTTTCCACGTTTAGGAGCCGTTTTTAACTGTGCGGTTGAAAACGGATTTGCCCTTTTTATAGCCATGCGCCTTTTCATACCCTCACCACCCATACTGTCAAAGAGTTTTTTCACGCCTTTTTGCATCAGCTCTTGAGTAGCAGCTTGTCCTTGCTCTTTTAAAATGTTATTGAGAGGTTTACTCCCCGCCTCTGATAATATTGTTTTTCCGGTCTTTATAGCTTGCTCCTTCGTAGTTTTTACTCCTGAGGAGACTAAAGGCCGTAAATAACGCAGTAATCCACTGAAGAAGCTGCCAATACCTCTTCCACGCTGGTATATAAGCGGGGATCGATAAAGATCCCCTATATCCGACAAACCAGCACCACTTTGGATTAAATAATACCTTGTGTAATATGAATTCATTTCGATTTGAATGTACACTATGAAAGTCTTTATTCACGTCTGAATATTTATACTTTATTGTCTTTTAAAGTGAAGCATCACAAATGTTGGGGTATAGCCTGGTATGAAGTCAATCAGTTCACCCTGATCATCGGTTATCTTTATGGAGATACTTTCAATGTAAGTCTTTTCCAGAGGGTAGTATTCTACATGCTCAAACCTAAAGATATTATCGCACTCTTTCAAAGGTATCATACGTAGATTTCTCACTAATTTGTCGCCTACTATTTGGAGGCGAATGATATCAGTGTAAATGTGGATTATTCCTAAAGCCTTACATTCCTCGGCAACTACAGCTGTTAGTTCTCGCGGAAATCTGTTCTTTATTTCGAGAACAGAATCTTCTAATACGGCGATTCTGTCTAAAGTATCCTTCTTCTTCTCTTCTACTGAAACCTTATCAAACGACTTCCCCACCTCCTCGGTAAGGAGACTAACATTGCGCTCCTTCAAAGGCGTTTGAAAGAATATATCGATAATGAATCCAGATAAGTCTTTCTTCTTCAAATTTATAGGCACTCTTGTCGTTAACAGGATACCCTCGGGTAGTTTTTTTATAGGGAACATTCAATATTATACTTTTATCCGTAATTATACGCCTGTTTGGTATCGCAAAGGTAGAGGCCTCTGCGTCCAAATCATTTAGAGTTTGAATAATTTTTTGCCTAATTTGACCCGATTTTCTCCTCCGATCTAGAACAGATTCAGTTTCGTCATCAAACTGTATATTCGCGACAAAAATCCCGACTAAATCATTAATATTAATTGGCGTTGGCAGCGGGTACTTTATCTTTATTTTAATCTTCAAGTCTTTTATCTCTAAATCTAAAGAGTCAAGCTTCTTCGGGACACTTTCCCCGAGCTTTTCACTTATACTGAGCGCTGGAGGTATGTAATAGTCTACCATGCGTAATAGGGCTTTATAATTGCGCTTTTCTCTAGGAATCTGTGCAATTATACTATTGAAAAGATAATATACAGGGTGTAACTAGTACTGAGGTTCAAACGAAAATGGGAAATAGAGGAACTTATCCTGAGTAGAAAATCGTTCGACACATATTCCCGTTTTTGCACCGTTAAGGAGATAGCGCGAATTTAAGGACGAAGGATTTTCATCGTACCTGTGATCACTGTTTGATCTCTAACTTCTGCTGTACTTAGCGTAACGTAATAATTCTGGGCTCGTTGGAAAGGACATAAATTCTTCTTTCTAATTGCTATCAACTGTGTCAATCAGTGTTATACTTTTTGAGAAAAATTCATTTAAATGACACAAAAATAATAAAAAATTTAAAAAAAAATACAAAAAAGTCCTGTTTTCTCCAAGAAGGACCTGATTAACCACCAAATTTTATTACATTTTCGGAAAGCCCATAAAATTTCATTGTACGTTTGATAACAGAATTTCTTCATATTTGCAACAACAAGTGAGTTCCCTGCACATGTTGGAAATACTGCTAAACATAGAATTTACCGCAAAACAGATGCAGTAATGAGCAACCATGTTAACAACACACGTATTGCTCTTATGTGTGGAAATTATGTTACAGGTAAGTAAAAATATGACAACTAATTAGATAGCGTCCATTTAAGTAAATTAACTAACATCCATTTAAGTTAATTAAGTAATATCCATTTAAGTAGGGCGTGGAGTATACCTGCTCCCTTAAGGAACAGGAATGACTTCGTCCCACGTAGATTTTTCTGCGATAAAAGCATCGGGAGGAAGCAGCAGCAAACAGAATGTCATAGACATCATTACGAGCAACATGGCAAGCAATAGGCGGTCTTTTACAACGGAAGAAATGGCAGACATGCACTTCGTGTATGGGTTGTGCGACGGGAATGCTAGGCGAGCCGAAAGAGTTTACCGGGAACGGTATCCGGACAGATCTCGGTACCCCCATTATCGGATGTTCATCAGCATTCATCGGAACCTTCGTGAACGAGGTACACTGCAGCCGTGGCGGGAGACACAACATCCAGGACGGCGACACTCGGTACCTGTGGCCACGGAGGAGCGCATACTGCGCATCGCGGCTAGGGACCCCACGGTAAGCACCCGGCGCATCGGCCATCGATTAGGCATCAACCACATGCATTTATTTCGTCCTCACTATTATTAATCATACTCCTTCGGCGAATGACGGGTGTCAAACCAGATTTACTTGAAGGGAACGTGCTTGATAACTGTTAGCCCCGCTCCTTTACAATTCAACCTATGAAGAAATTCTGTTATCAAACGTATAGTGAAATTTTATGGGCTTTCCGAAAATGTAATAAAATTTGGTGGTTAATCAGGTCCTTCTTGGAGAAAACAGGACTTTTTTGTATTTTTTTTTAATTTTTTATTATTGTTGTGTCATTTAAATGAATTTTTCTCAAAAGGTATAACACTGTTGATAGCAATTAGAAAGAAGAATTTGTGTCCTTTCCAACGAGCCCAGAATTATTACGTTACGCTAAGTACAGCAGAAGTTAGAGATCAAACAGTGATCACAGGTACGATGAAAATCCTTCGTCCTTAAAATCGCGCTATCTCCTTAACGGTGCAAAAACGGGAATATGTGTCGAACGATTTTCTACTCAGGACAAGTTCCTCTATCTCCCATTTTCGTTTGAACCTCAGTACTAGTTACACCCTGTATAGACTTATATTCGAAAGCTCCTAAAGTTACAATATCTGCAACTTCGCTATCCTGATAAATGTGTAAATAGAGATCTTCTGGTCTTGAAAGTCGCGCATCTTTGCTGGTATCAGGGATTGTTCGATGAGTTGAATCTATTACCAAGCTGTTATACAATTCCTCTTTAAAATCTGGAAAGGCATGAGCAGCCCAATAGGGATCAACTGCGGCGTTAAACGAAGATAAGAAAGTAGAAAAGTTCATATCATGTTTGTTGTAACATAAATTTAATAACTGTTGGTAACTCCATTTAAGATAAATAGAAAAACCATGCACTTTTTGCACAAAAGCATTAATCTGTAGTACATCTGTAGCAGCTCTCTTCACCTTTTTAGTAGTACCTTTCACTTTTTCATTATCTTTCACACGTTTTCCATCTTTCTTCCCAACTGATTTCGTTTTTCGATTTGCTAATGCAATTTCAGTCATTCCGACACTCCATCCACCATCCAACTTACATGCACTAGGAAGTATATTCGTGAAGGCTGACAGTGTATTTTCATTGTATATGCGCATGGAATTGTTGCTTAGAAGGCATATGTAAAAATCGTTTTCTCTTATGTTTACAGGCATTTTTAAACTCTTTCCCATAAAATATTTGGTGCACTTCCGGCCCGTTCCGTTCTTCTTTTTAAACGTCCAGGTATAGGGTACCGATCCTTTGTGCTTACTGAAGGATATTCTAGCCGTGAAGGCTTTAATATAGTTTGTTTGGTAGGGGTTCTCTGTTCTGATTTATCCACCCCTTCTCCCTGCTCTAGTTCTTCTATAAGCTGTGCTGCTTCATCAACATCCATCTCATTTGGTATAGTATACTGAGTTATACCGTCAGCAGCCGTTATAATCCGATATTCTTTTGCCATGTTTTTAACTTCAGGCGTAGTTTTGCGAAACTTTGCAGCCGGTTTCAAAGTTTTTGCTATACCGCTTACAGATAATCGTCTTTTGAACCGAAGCGTTAGTGATCGTCTCTCTATTACGAGTGGAACTGGTAGCAACCTCTTTGATAATATTGTCGAATGCTTTTTCTAACCCTTTTATGGGATCGTCATGGATAATATCGGAGTCTTGCAAACGAAAGTTCATTTTCACACCTTCCATGTGAAACTTCTTAAAAAATACCGTGTTTTTAGACAGTACTACATAACCCTGATTTAAACCACTTCCGCACTAAACAACCTTTTCAACGGATTGATTGTACTGTGTAGAGCTCCTTTCAACTAGGGAGTTGTCTTCTACTTTTTCTTCAATAAAGTCAAGAGCGGTCTTCAATACATCATGTGAAAATGAGATGTCATATGCTCTCGAAAAACAGACAAGTAATTTTTGTAGGAGATATTTCTCCGCGTCTGAAAACTTAATATTACTTTATTTTAATTGCTTGATTAAAATACTTAAAGTACTTAAAAATAATTCGGAACCTAAAGCTAGACTAGATTCTAAGTGCTTAATGATATTTTCAGCATCCATTTTTCGCTATTTTCTGTATATTTTTATCTTATTACACTATTAAAAAATTGCTTAACTCTATCAAGCTGCGCCTCTTCAGGTTAGGTTCCTGGGTCTCGAACCAGCATGCATTGATCGGGTAAATTTTCCGACCCGACCTCCTCCTCACGATCTTGGGGGTACGTCTCCTAGTTATAAAAGTTGATAACCCATTTCCTTTATAACCGTCTGTGTATGACACTGTTTCTGCTGTGCTAGTTGTGGTAGTTGTAGCACTTCTACCAGTATTATTCTGAGGGTACTCTTTCTGGTAAGTTGAACCAAATTCCGTATCTAAAATCGAGTTTGCTCGCTCGATCAGGGTTTGCACTTGTTGAAGTACTTGTTTAGCCTTCACCAATCCGTGATTACCCTGAACAGTGTTGCTTCAATCGAACTCCCTTTTTAGTAGCAAATTCATCTGGTCGACGTAAATTTGTGCTTGTCTAAAAGCTTCTCCACTTTTGAACATTTAATTTGGCAAAATTTCGCTCATCGCTACCGTCGACTCCTGGAATTGTCTTTAGAGTATAAATCTGAAAAAATCAAAATAATAAGAATTTAGTATGAAAATTGAAACAACATCAAAAATTTAAACTTACCGTGCGGATGCCTGGTGTTATATCAGCGTCAAACTTCTTTTTGGCAGTAAGTAAAGGGTATGTGACGATACCTCTGTCTAACTTGGAAGTGGTTTTACAATAAAATTGCTGGATTATTTATACTAGAAACTGTGAATACATATACCTTATTTCTCTTGCAGTTTCTAATTTATCTAATATCAGATCACTTGCACCGTTTGAATCTTTCCATTAAATAGTTACAAAGTTGCAAATACTCGTACAGATTACTTGTATGTTACCACAAAAGTATAATTAAACAACACATGAATATTTTATCTTACGTTTCCGAGTTATCTAGAATTAGAGTGGGTTTGAACGATGAAGATCGCTTACAGTTTCTAATTTATCTAATATCAGATCACTTGCATCGTTTGAATCTTTTCATTAAATCGTTACAAAGTTGCAGATGAATATTGTCTGCACCTCTTAGAAAAAGAGTTATTTTAGGCATAGGTAATTACTACTCCTGGTTTGTATACCCGTATAGGTAAAAATATTCATGTTAACTGATTTACTGATTTTATATTAATATTGGCTTGACAGGATTTCGCTCTTCCGTACACCCACTTTAGGTAGTTCTAGAACTGTAAAACTGTATATAAACTCAAAACTTTTCAGGTGAAAATTAATTTCCCACAACCAGCCGTGAAAGAAGCAGTGAAATGGTAAGTTGTAAACACTTTCATTATATACATTTTCATTATACACTATTTTATTTCTAGTCGATTGCAGCACTGAACGAGATTGCCAAGGGGAATACAGATTCCCTCATATTGACCGAAAACCTTGTCGTGGGGGAACACTACAAGGTTCGAGAGTTCAAACTCCTAAAAACAAAGTATGGCGTTAGACTTGCGGTTTATTTTGAGCAAGGCTGTTTTTACTTCCTACCTCAACGATTCACTACTTCTATACGGACCCAAAGGCAAGTGTCGTAATTGAACCAGAACATGAATAATTATTTTGTGTTCAGTGGCAGAGATGAAAGCCGTGGTGGCTTTTTGAAAATAAGTTTTGTTGAGAAAGCAGAATAAAATAACCAACAAAACTCTGGAAAATTTTTCCTTCACTCCAATCTCTCTCAAAATAAAAAAACAAAATGAATTACAGTGTTTTATTTATATCTTGAGCCAAAACTCCTTTAGTTAACATTCTATCAATATCATCTCATAGAGTAAAAGTAATAATTACCTACGTAACATGTACAAGCCTGCCTATTCGGAACCGAGGCTCCAGACACCTAGTAACATGTACAATTGTAACCTACATTCTACCAACAAAATGTAAACATGCACAAGAACCGACCTACATTCTACTAACAAAATGTAAACATGAATCAACTCGCAAGAACCGGCAAACATGTGCACTTGTAACCTACATTCTACCAACAAAAGGTAAACATCAAGCAACACCCAAGAACCGGCTTCCCGCAAATTATCTACCTGGAACCGAGGTTCTAGTTTCTAGCAAACATGGCGTAAAGAAGAATCAAAATGCATCTTGCAACCAACCAGTTGGAGCCGAGGCTCCAATTAACAAGACTCCCAGTTACCCCCCAACACACTGAGCCCGATCAAAATCTCTACAAGCCAACTCCATTGCGGCTTATCTCCACCACAATTGGCCCTGGCTTAATCCCCATGTGATGCACGCATGAATATACCAGCATCATCAACCAATCTTACTTACTCTCTTCAAAGGTTACTTCAGTTCACCCAAGTTTCAGATTTTCATCCAAGTCAATACATTTCATCAGAACAGAGCGAGAAAATTGCGAGAAAATTATCGCTACTACCGAACCCCTCACACCACAGACTTTTGCATTCACTACTCCACCCACTCAAAAGGTACAACTTTGCCTCACATTTAAGTTCATACGAAAACAGGTTTCACGATCAAAAGGTACAACTTTGTAGAACATAAATTCCTGAAATTCCATGTCAAAATAAGAGGAGTTTAGTGCGGATGTCCACTTCGCACGTTAAGCATAAGATACCAAATTTGTACCCTTACTACTAGGCTTGCGCATTTTAGTTCACCGTAGTGATCGCGAACGAACTAGGTCCTGATCCGTCGCGAACTAGTTCGTTCTTCTAGTTCACTAGTTCGCGGGAGTTCAGTGATGATTCCAATTTGATGACCAAAAAAAAAAAAGGTCATTCCGGTAAAATGTGACGAGCAAAAAAAAAAACGGTCGTAGCCGTCATTGTGGTATGCGCCATACAAGAAGTCGAAGTCGTGTAGTGAGTTTCGAAAGGCATCCTTCATTGCAGTTCTCTATTCTTCTATAAGTGCACTGTAATATTTGTACGGATATTTGCTACGACCCCTATACGTGAAATATTTACATCCTTTCAACGTATAATATTTCCAGTACACAAATTATATACCTATTGTTCCTTCACGGAATAATTATGTTAGTAGTTCAATACTAACTTTATGGGAGTAACAAATGAGGAGAATTACGATAGATTCTTAAAAAATGAACAGATGTCATATTATTCTGTATTTATTATTAATTAATCCTTATTCATTTCGAAACAAGAGCTTTTCTTAAAAAAAAATTATTTATACAAGTAACATGAACAAAATTATCCTGATCTAGCATTCTTCAACATTGAATCCTATTACAATATTACATATTGCTATGTAAAAATTTTAATTTCGACACTTTGCTTGATTTTAATAATGTCAGCGTCATTAATAATTTGTCCAGTTCCCGAGAAAATACGTTCACACGGCACAGAAGTGGCAACAATGCAAAATCTCTTTAAAATATATTTGTAACGGTGAGAGTATATTTTCCTCCGTTCATTCCACCTCGATCCCCGATCCTCCATCCTCTATCCTCCATCCTCCATCCTCTATCCACCATTCTTCATTCGCCATTATTCATCTTCATCCTCAATCCTAAATTCTTCATCCACCATCCTCTATGCTCCATCCACCATACTCTATGCTCCATCCACTATCCACTATCCGCTATCTTCTATCCATCCATCCGTTATCCACAATCTCAATCCTCCATCCACCATCCTCTGTCCTCTATTCTCTATCCTCCATTCTTCATTCTCCATCCTCCATCCTCCATTCTCCATTCTGCATCCTCTATTCTCTATCCTCTATCCTCCATCCACCATCCTCCATCCTCCATCCTCCACCCTCCATCCTCTATCCTCTATCCTCTATCCCCTATCCTACATCCTCCATCCTCCAACCTCCATCCTCCATCATCTATCCTCTATCCTCTTTTCCCCATCCTTCATTCTCCATCCTCCATCCTCCATCCCCCATCCACCATCCTCCATCCACCATCCTCCATCCTCCATCCTCCAACCACCATCCTCCATCCTCCATCCTCCATCCTCCATCCTCCATCCTCCATCCTCCATTCTCCATCCTCCATCCTCCATCCTCCATCCTCCAACCACCATCCTCCATCCTCCATTCTCCATCCTCCATCCTCCATCCTCCATCCTCCATCCTCCATCCTCCAACCACCATCCTCCATCCTTCATCCTCCACCCTACATCCTCCATCCTCCATCCTCCATCCTCCATCCTCCATCCGCCATCCTCCATCCTCCATCCTCCATCCTCCATCCTCCATCCTCCATCCTCCATCCTCCATCCTCCATCCTCTATCCTCTACGCCCTATCCTCTATCCTCTATCCTCTATCCTCCATTCTCCATCCTCCATCCTCCATCCACCATCCTCAATCCTCTATCCTCCATCTTCCATCCTCCATCCACCATCCTCAATCCTCCATCCTCCATCATCCATCCTCTATTCACTATCCTCTATCCTCCATCCTCCATCCTCCATCCTCCATCCTCCATCCTCCATCCTCCATCCTCCATCCTCCATCCTCCATCCTCCATCCTCCATCCTCCATCCTCCATCCTCCATCCTCCATCCTCCATCATCCATCCTCCATCCTCCATCCTCCATCTTCCATCCTCCATCCACCATCCTCAATCCTCCATCCTCCATCCTCTATTCACTATCCTCTATCCTCTATCCTCTATCCTCCATCCTCCATCCTCCATCCTCCATCCTCCATCCTCCATCCTCCATCCTCCATCCTCCATCCTCCATCCTCCATCCTCCATCCTCCATCCTCCATCCTCCATCCTCCATCCTCCATCCTCCATCCTCCATCCTCCATCCTCTATCCACCATTCTCCATCCTCCATCGACGTACATAGTTCGTGAACTAGGAAGTACTTAGTTCGCGAACTATGACGTACATAGTTCCTGAACTAGGACGTACTTAGTTCACGAACTAGGAAGTACTTAGTTCGCGAACTAAGACGTACATAGTTCCTGAACTAGGAAGTACTTAGTTCGCGAACTATGACGTACATAGTTCGTGAACTAGGACGTACATAGTTCGTGAACTAGGAAGTACTTAGTTCACGAACTAGGAAGTACTTAGTTCGCGAACTATGACGTACATAGTTCGCGAACTAGGAGGAACATAGTTGAGAATGGAGAATGGAGGATGTTGGATGGAGGATGGAAGATGGAGGATCGAGGATGGAGGATAGAGGATAGTGAATAGAGGATGGAGGATGGAGGATTGCGGATGGTGGATGGAGGATGGAAGATGGAGGATGGAGGATGGTGGATGGAGGATGGAGGATGGAGAATGGAGAATGGAGAATGGAGGATACAGGATAGAGGATAGAGGATAGAGGATAGAGGATAGAGGATAGAAGATAGAGGATAGAGGATAGAGGATAGAGGATAGAGGATAGAGGATAGAGGATAGAGGATAGAGGATAGAGGATAGAGGATAGAGGATAGAGGATAGAGGATAGAGGATAGATGATGGAGGATGGAGGTTGGCGGATGGAGGATGGAGGATGTAGGATAGGGGATGGAGGATAGAGGATGGAGGATGGAGGATGGAGGATGGAGGATGGAGGATGGAGGATGGAGGATGGAGAATGAAGGATGGAGGATGGAGGATGGAGGATGGAGAATGGATTATGGAGGATGAAGAATGGAGAATGGAGGATAGCGGATAGAGGATAGGGGATAGAGTATAGAGGATTGTGGATGGTGGATGGAGGATGGTGGATGAAGGATGGATGATGGAGGATGGAGGATGGAGGATGGAGGACGGAGGATGGAGGATGGAGGATGGAGGATGGAGGATGGAGGATGGAGGATTGAGGATGGAGGATGGAGGATGGAGGATGGAGGATGGAGGATGGAGGATGGAGGATGGAGGATGGAGGATGGAGGATGGAGGATGGAGGATGGAGGATGGAGGATGGAGGATGGAGGATGGAGGATGGAGGATGGAGGATGGAGGATGGAGGATGGAGGATGGAGGATGGAGGATGGAGGATGGAGGATGGAGGATGGAGGATGGAGGATGGAGGATGGAGGATGGAGGATGGAGGATGGAGGATGGAGGATGGAGGATGGAGGATGGAGGATGGAGGATGGAGGATGGAGGATGGAGGATGGAGGATGGAGGATGGAGGATGGAGGATGGAGGATGGAGGATGGAGGATGGAGGATGGAGGATGGAGGATGGAGGATGGAGGATGGAGGATGGAGGATGGAGGATGGAGGATGGAGGATGGAGGATGGAGGATGGAGGATGGAGGATGGAGGATGGAGGATGGAGGATGGAGGATGCTGGATGGACGGTGGTGGATGGAGGGTGGAGGATGGAGAATGGAGGATGGAGGATGGAAGATGGATGATGGAGGATGGAGGATGGAGGATGGAGGATGGAGGATGGAGGATGGAGGATGGAGGATGGAGGATGAAGGATGGAGGATGGTGGATGGAGGATGGAGGATGAAGGATGGAGGATGGTGGAGGGAGGATGGAGGATGGAGGGTGGAGGATGGAGGATGGAGGATGGATGATGGAGGATGGAGGATGGAGGATGGAGGATGGAGGATGGAGGATGGAGGATGGAGGATGGAGGATAGAGGATGGAGGATGGAGGATGGAGGATGGAGGATGGAGGATGGAGGATGGAGGATGGAGGATGGAGGATGGAGGATGGAGGATGGAGGATGGAGGATGGAGGATGGAGGATGGAGGATGGAGGATGGAGGATGGTGGATAGACGGTGGTGGATGGAGGGTGGAGGATGGAGAATGGAGGATGGAGGATGGAGGATGGAGGATGAAGGATGGAGGATGGAGGATGGAGGATGGAGGATGCTGGATGGACGGTGGTGGATGGAGGGTGGAGGATGGAGAATGGAGGATGGAAGATGGAGGATGGATGATGGAGGATGGAGGATGGAGGATGGAGGATGGAGGATGGAGGATGGAGGATGGAGGATGGAGGATGCTGGATGGACGGTGGTGGATGGAGGGTGGAGGATGGAGAATGGAGGATGGAAAATGGAGGATGGATGATGGAGGATGGAGGATGGAGGATGGAGGATGGAGGACGGAGGATGGAGGATGGAGGATGGAGGATGGAGGATGGAGGATGGAGGATGGAGGATGGAGGATGGAGGATGGAGGATGGAGGATGGAGGATGGAGGATGGAGGATGGAGGATGGAGGATGGAGGATGAAGGATGGAGGATGGTGGAGGGAGGATGGAGGATGGAGGGTGGAGGATGGAGGATGGAGGATGGATGATGGAGGATGGAGGATGGAGGATGGAGGATGGAGGATGGAGGATGGAGGATGGAGGATGGAGGATGGAGGATGGAGGATGGAGGATGGAGGATGGAGGATGGAGGATGGAGGATGAAGGATGGAGGATGGTGGATGGAGGATGGAGGATGAAGGATGGAGGATGGTGGAGGGAGGATGGAGGATGGAGGATGGAGGATGGAGGATGGAGGATGGAGGATGGAGGATGGAGGATGGAGGATGGAGGATGGAGGATGGAGGATGGAGGATGGAGGATGGAGGATGGAGGATGGAGGATGGAGGATGGAGGATGGAGGATGGAGGATGGAGGATGGAGGATGGAGGATGGTGGATAGACGGTGGTGGATGGAGGGTGGAGGATGGAGAATGGAGGATGGAGGATGGAGGATGGAGGATGGAGGATGGAGGATGGAGGATGCTGGATGGACGGTGGTGGATGGAGGGTGGAGGATGGAGAATGGAGGATGGAAGATGGAGGATGGATGATGGAGGATGGAGGATGGAGGATGGAGGATGGAGGATGGAGGATGGAGGATGGAGGATGGAGGATGGAGGATGGAGGATGGAGGATGGAGGATGGAGGATGCTGGATGGACGGTGGTGGATGGAGGGTGGAGGATGGAGAATGGAGGATGGAAAATGGAGGATGGATGATGGAGGATGGAGGATGGAGGATGGAGGACGGAGGATGGAGGATGGAGGATGGAGGATGGAGGATGGAGGATGGAGGATGGAGGATGGAGGATGGAGGATGGAGGATGGAGGATGGAGGATGGAGGATGGAGGATGGAGGATGGAGGATGGAAGATGGAGGATGGAGGATGGAGGATGGAGGATGGAGGATGGAGGATGGAGGATGGAGGATGCTGGATGGACGGTGGTGGATGGAGGGTGGAGGATGGAGAATGGAGGATGGAAAATGGAGGATGGATGATGGAGGATGGAGGATGGAGGATGGAGGATGGAGGATGGAGGATGGAGGATGAAGGATGGAGGATGGTGGATGGAGGATGGAGGATGAAGGATGGAGGATGGTGGAGGGAGGATGGAGGATGGAGGGTGGAGGATGGAGGATGGAGGATGGATGATGGAGGATGGAGGATGGAGGATGGAGGATGGAGGATGGAGGATGGAGGATGGAGGATGGAGGATGGTGGATAGACGGTGGTGGATGGAGGGTGGAGGATGGAGAATGGAGGATGGAGGATGGAGGATGGAGGATGGAGGATAGAGGATGGAGGATGGAGGATGGAGGATAGTGAATAGAGGATGGATGATGGAGGATGGAGGATTGAGGATGGTGGATGGAAGATGGAGGATGGAGAATTGAGGATGGTGGATGGAGGATGGAGAATGGAGAATGGAGAATGGAGGATGGAGGATGGAGGATGGAGGATGGAGGATGGAGGATGGAGGATGGAGGATGGAGGATGGAGGATGGAGGATGGAGGATGGAGGATGGAGGATGGAGGATGGAGGATGGAGGATGGAGGATGGAGGATGGAGGATGGAGGATGGAGGATGGAGGATAGAGGATTGTGGATGAAGAATAAGGAATTGAGGATTGAGGATGGAGATGGAGAATGGCGAATAGAGGAAAGAGAATAGTGGCATTCAATATAGAGGATAGAGGATGGAGGATTGAGATTGAGGATAACGGATGGATCGATAGACGATTGCGGATAGTGGATAGTTAATGGAGGATGAAAGATGATGGATAGAGGATTGAGCACAGAGGATGGTGGTTGAAGAATTAAGGAAAAAGTATGAAGATGAATAATGGAGAATGAAGAATGATGGATTGAGGATGGCAGATAGTGGATGGAGGATCGGAGATCGAGGATGCAGGATGGAAGATGAAACATGGAGAATTGTGGATAGAGGATGGAGGATATAGGATGGATAATAGGAACAGTTTTCTATAAATCAATAGGAAAAGGTTTGAAACAGAAAAGCATCATATTTCGTATAAAGAAAAACAATTTTTTTTCTTTCTCAGTTCAACATTCATAGTCATCAACCTTGGCCCGCTCACCGATCATAGTTACCATAATGATAAAGTGACTTTCACTCTCTCACCTCAGTTTACATCAGTCTCCCACTATCTACTTCCAACTAATTCTATTTAAAACAATAAATTTTGATTTATATTTGGAATCCGTTTTCAGCAGGTAGATATAAAAATAACGTTCTTGGAGAAAAACGTTTATTTATTGAAAATGTTATGCGTAAATATTTCACTTTTCTGATTACCGATCTCGGTTCGTTCTTTTAGTTCAGTAGGGCGCGTGAGTTCATGAATGAGAAAGGCAGTGAAGTTTGAATAAAGAGGTGTTGTTGTCATTACGGTCCAATGTAATTAATGAGAAAAAAGAAAAAAAGTTGTAGTCGTCATTCTAGTGGAATGGAATGTGATGAGCAAAAAAAAAAAAAAAAAGGTCCTCAAGAGTACATCGCCACTGGGTTACGAACGGCAATGAATAAACGAACTAGGAGCGGAACTGACTGCGAACTAGTTCGTTCATTTCACTTCTGGGAACGCTCTTCTGAAGTAGTTTGTTCGCGAACTACACAAGCCTACTTACTACTTGTATTTCATATTTTATATGTGGCAGCGGCGTAAGTATTCTATCGCGACCCCATTCTACCCATTTTTTGAGGTTTTCAGTCAAATAGTAACCTGCACCGCATCAATCTTAAACGCGTTCCGAACTTCTACCCGAAAAATAATAAAGTTGCGCCCAGACTATTGGCAGATTTTTTTCTATTGATCTTAACTGAAAACCAAAACATTTTTCGAATACTGACAGATGAATGGGAAGGATACCAATACCTATAAAATTATAAAAAAAAACATAACGCAGTCACGATCGGCTGCAAGCCAATCGTATAATACTCTGGATGAAATACTGAACTCCGATTTATATTTTAGTTGGGATTATATCAAAAGAATGAGGAGTGCACATACAATTATTGCATGGCCTTTTATTTCCAGGTAGAAACTATTGTATAGTGGCTACTCGATGGATGGTTAAACGATTTCTTGAGTTATAGTGAGTTCCATAAATTAAGTTGGGACATTTTTAGAGAATTTTTGTATGGCAACTACATGAAGGATTTACGGGATATTTTTCATATTAATACCTTCAGCTGCGACTATTATAAAATCAACGTATACAAAATTTCAAAGTCGTAACTTAAAGCGTTCTAAAGTTATCGTTCAATATTGGTGAACACGTGTTTTAAGAACTTTTGTATGACAGCTACCCGAAGGAGTTGATAGATTGCGCTAATTAATGAAATCAGTCTTGCTTTTGATATAAAATTAATTCCTGTAAAATTTTGAATCCCTGCTTTAACTTGTACTAGAGTTATAGTGGATTCTGTAACTTGTATACATTTTTGAAGGACTTTCGTAGGCTGCTACACGAAGGACTCATTCGATTTGCATCATATTCGGAACTTTCGTTTCAAACATTGTAAACTTTAAGTATTCAAAATGTCAAGCTCCTAACTTGAAGCATTCGAGCAATAATTGTGAATACGTGTTTTAAGGACTCTTGTATGAGAGGTACCCGAAGGAGTGGAAGGATATCGCCCATTAACGAACTTGGCCTTACTTTTCCTATTTTACAGGTGGTGACCAAATTTCAACTTCCTAGGCCAACGCGTTCTTGAGTTATCGTGCAAACGGACGGACGGACGGACGGAGAGACGGACGGACGGACGGACAGCAAACGGATTTGGGGTTTTTGGCCACAACTAAACACAAAATAATATATAACTTTTTTTCGTCCGAGGCTCGGTTCTATGCGTTACAAACTTTTCGGGCTGGATTAAACTATATGATTTCATCTAGAGTATAAATATAAAACAAAAAAGATATGAGGCTTTTCAAGCAAATGTTCAATTTTCGACTATTTTTTTTTACAGTTTTTACCCCAAAAAAATGGTTTATTTACGCGATATCCTCAAAACTTTAGGTATATCCTTCTGATATTTATACAGACAGAAAGCTCACAAAAATCAGTCAAATCGATCCATAACTTTTACAACACGAGCAGTTTTTGAAGATGCAGTTTCGAGATAATCGCGTTTAAAGTTTCAATACCTCGCGTTCCTTTTGTATAATTTGCATTTTAGCTTTGAAAAATCAACCGCACACGACATACTTTCGACATACAGGTCGGAAAAATGTAATTTTCCTTTTGCTGTTATTGGGTTCTGATTGTTGTATTCTGACATCATTTTTTATCTGCCATGTTAATTAAAGTTCTCGCTAGCAATTTCGTAACCCATTCTCGCGTTTCTAACCGTTTTTTGGAAATTTTTAATTACGAACATGACAGAACCGTTACAACAGTGACCTACACTATTAATTACGCAGGGTTCCATTAAACTATACTTAAACTTTGACTGTCAAACAGTATTGATTTGAGCTAAAGCTTAAGTTACCGGCTCAGGTTCAACTGAGCCAGAGCTTAAGCTCGCACTGTGAAACCGACCCTAAGAATTTCAGAGAAAAAGTTTTGGATTTAGTACAACTGTGATCATGTGCGGAACAAATTTCAATATTCATGCATAAATAACAAGAAAAAATGATGAAGTAAAATGGCGGACTTTTATCGAAAAAGAACCAAAACATACTGCAGTCACGATCGGCTGCAAGCAAATCGTATAATACCCTAGATGAATACTGAACTCCGATTTATATTGTAGTTGGTGATAAAGTAGAATTACGTCTGTGCATGTTGTATGTCCTTTATTAAGGACTCCCATTAGATTGCTACTCAAAACTAAAAGACAATATTCTGTGTTTAATTTCATATCTTGAACTGGGTAAGTCATCGAAAAAAAATTTCCTTTTTGAAGGACTTTTACATGGAAGGTGCAGGAAGGACTCACTCGATTTCTTACATATTTATTGTTTTCCTTGGAACCATTTAAAAATGAACGTGTACAAAATTTCAAATCCGTAGCTTGAAGCGTTCAAAAGTTATCGAAAAATATTGTTGAACACGTGTCTTAAGGACATTTTGTATGGCAGCTAACAGAAGGAGTAAAAGGATTTCGCTGATTAGTAAACTCAAACTTCGTTTTTACTCAAAACTAATTTGTACAAAATTTCCAATTCATAGCTAAAAGATTACTTGAGTTATAGTAAGTTCCGTAAATTAAGTGAAGACGTTTTGACAGGATATTTGTATGGCAGCTACAAGAAGGACTAATAGGATTTTCTTCATAATCATACATTTAGCTCCAACTAGTGGAAAAATAACACATACACAATTTCAAAGACGTAGCTTAAACCCTTCTGAAGTTATCGACCAATATTCTTAAACACGTGTTTTAAGGACATTTTGTATGGCAGCTACCAGAAGGAGTAAGAGGATTTCGCTGACTAGTAAACCCAAACTTTGTTTTCACTCAAAACTAATTTGTACAAAATTCCGAATTCGTAGCTAAAAGATTACTTGAGTTATAGTGAGTTTCGTAAATTAAGTGAATACATTTTGACAGGATATTTGTATGGCAGCTACACGAAGGAATAACAGGATTTTCATCATAATCATATATTTAGCTCCAACTATTGGAAAAATAACACATACAAAATTTCAATGTCGTAGCTTAAACCCTCTGAAGTTATCGACCAATATTCTTGAACACGTGTTTTAAGGACATTTTGTATGGCAGCTACCCGAAGGAGTAGGACGATTTTGCCCGTTAACGAACTTAGCCTTACAAATTCAACCAAACATCCAGATTCAAAATTTCATGATCCTAGGTGAAGGTGTTCTTGAGTTATTGTGCTAACGGACAGACGGACGGACGGACGGACGGACGGACGGACGGACGTCAAGCGGAATTGAGGTTTTTGGCCACAAATAAACAAAAAATAATACATAACTTTTTTTCGTCCGAGGCTTGGTTCTATGCGTCACAAACTTTTGGGCTGGATTAAACTTATAATACTCTATATGATTTCATCTAGAGTATAAAAATGGTACTTCTTTCACTGTTTTGTGCAACAAAATAAATAGTAAAAATAAAAATTTTGACTTGGTTCTAGTTCCGGACGAAATTATACAATACCTATATTTCAGGAATATGTGGTCAAAAAATCATCAAGCTTCAGTTGCGCGAGAGGAGTAAACGTTGTTTCGAGAAAAGCGCGTTTACTTGCAAGAATCACGCACGCGTTATTCGCTCAAATTTCGAAATGTAACTGCCGGCGAAAGCAGTAAAGCAACCATTACAATGTGTTCATTGATAATAGAATCAGCCGCTCGAACGATCAATGGCAAGGAATGCCAAGAATGAATGCTTCAGCTGGCGAGTCGGCGGGCCGGGCAGGGTAGCGTGTTCGAGACCGCACTCAGGTAGCAATGCAAAAGGCATGGAAAAATCACGGGCGTGTATACCGGTCTGGAAACTACCGTGGTGGGGTAGACATATTTTGTGAAGAAAATAAATTACTACAGCTTCTCGGTATTTTCGCCGGGATCGCTACTAGCGATTGGTTGCACAAGCGCAACAACGCCAAGTATGCAGCGGTGACAAGAAGAAATGTCAATCGTAAATTTATTTTGTGTGTAAGTAGTTGACGTATAGTTTTGACAAATTTTTATTTGTTTACATTTTTTTATCGATCTGACAGAAAACCACGCGATCATGATGATCCTGGTGGTTAATACAACAACAACCAAATTTTTCTTCATGTTGTTATGACACTGGCTATTTTTGCGGCTTTAAAGCGGCTAGACAATCCAAATGGAGAGGGATAGAGAGTTTAACATACAATTTAGACATTGGTGTGAGAGAGACAGTCCGAACAGCAAACTATGGGTAACTGTCAAAAAACAATCCATAACTGTCAAAAAAAAGCAGCAACAAAGCGCATTCGAGCAGTGTTTCGCAACATTCTAGCAGTTAATCCAAGAAAAATCCGCTGGCGGCTAGATTTTCCAGCCGCTACCGACTGGTTTTTGACAGTTCGGTACGTATAAATTATGGAAAGTGCCATGTTCTGTTATGAAACGCGCCAGAACCGGTATTTTTTTTTTACATACCAGTTGTTAATTTCGTTTACTAGATGCCGCTAGCGTCGGAAAGAGCGGTATCTCTGTCTTTTTATTGTTGTTCGCCTTGTCGCACGATTGGCTATTATTGTACTTTTTTCTAGCGAGAAAATAGCCAGTGTCATAACAGCATCACAAAAGGTGTCCACCCCCACCACAAGATATTGCATTGTGTTTACAGATATTTCTCTCAAATTTGTGTATACTTTGAAAGAACAGAAAAGAGTTATTCCGATACAAAACATGGAAAACATTAAAAGTTTACAAAAATGGAGCTCACCTTCGTTCAAAAGTCCCAACCGAATTACCAACAAATGAAATTTCAAGTCATGTCTGTTACAATAAAAAGTCGAAGTGATATTTTATCAAAAAACTAATTGACATTTTAGCTTCAAGTTACGCGACTAATCAGTGTGCGTCTTAAAATTAAATTTGCATTTAAAAAGAAACGAAAAACATATTTAGTCAAAAACGTTTTTGACTAAAACAGGTTTGTTCTTTCAGTGTGCGGCCAGCCTTAGACAAAATTTAAATTTTTACCGTGTCAAGTAATTTGATGATTCGTTTAAATATGTACATAGGTCTTAATGTTATAAATAAACAAAGGAAGGGAAATTCAAGTTTCTAACAAATTCAATCAATTATTGCTAATCAATAGGACAATAGAATCGATGATGAGCTCTATAAAAATACGATAAATAATCGAGTCCTGCAGAAATGGCGATGATTTTCTTTAGGGATTTCGTGTTGTTACAACTTAAGCGCCATCGAAGGTGGTTGTTATTTTTAATTTGTCCACCCGTTCGCCTCAATCTACACTTCCATAATATTTATACGAGCGGATATATAGCAGAGCAACAATTCACACCAACTTAAGCCAATTAAGCACTTCGTTGGCCAAAGTACATAATTACGTTCGATAATCTTCTGTGAATACGACAATCGACTAGACAGCAGCAGATATATATGAACTAAGAATAAGAAGTGTGAAAGGCAGTCATAGGTTTGATCTTCTAGACTGGGAATTCTTCTCTCTTATTGTTGTGATGATGTCTTCGAGATTTAGTTTTGCGCGAAAGCATCTACACCGCCGTTTCTAAAGCGGAATTTTGTTAGCACTAGAAAAATGCCAGAACATTCTAAATGATTGTATAAAATGCTTATTTTGTGTAATATTTCAGTAGTCAATAACGCTGCTATTGTAGGACGGAATATTGATTAAACCCAACATGTTGGCATCAAGCACTATGTGATAAACAAGGATAAAGACGCGATGTGTTAGCAAACACGAGATATAACCACAGTCAATATTTGTGCCCTCATGACAAAGCTACAGGGTTCCTACTTGATGACATAATTTCGACGAAGTACTTTTAATACCATAGGTTTGTGGAACGAGGCAGCAGCATTGAAAACTTTGCTCAAACTGACCTAACTGAAGACATTCGTATGAAGGAGAGAGTAAAGGCCGTGACACAATAAAAGCATAAAGCAGCGGCAGAAGCAGATTTTTTTTAGAAAGCACAGGATCATATGGCGTCTGTTTAAATGAAAGCAGCGGCAGAAGCAGAGACGAAAACAGTGCTGCTTTTTCGTTCTAAATTCTAAAATTCGGCTTCTGCTTCAGTACTACCAACGTAAATCCCTTGAGAATTGGGAATGTTGTCAGCAATGGAAATGTTAAAGGTGCCAAAATTGTTTCCATATACTCGTATTTAATGATCACTTTAAACTAAAAGCTCAGAAAAATCAACGCAAACAAAATATTTTCGCGCGCTCAAGCAAGAGACTAAAATACTTGTGATTGTGACAGTTAGCATGGACACATTTTTCCCTGCTTCTACTTTCGGTAGCAGTCAGCATGGACACATTGTTCTCTGCTTCTGCTTTTATTTATGCTGTTATGACACTGGCTATTTCCTCGCTAGAAAGAAGTGCAATAATAGCCAATCGTGCGACAAGGCGACCAATATAGAGAGAAAGAGATTACCGATAAAAAATACCCTTGCTGATGCTACCGCCATCTAGTAGACGAAATTAACAACTGATTTGTTATAAAAAATACTGATCTTAGCGCGTTTCATAACATAACATGACACTTTCTATAATTTATATATAACGAACTGTCAAAAACAAGTCTGTAGCGGCTGGAAAATCTAGCCGTCATGCTGTTATGACACTGGCTATTTTTGCGGCTTTATAGCGGCTAGACAATCCAAATGGAGAGGGATAGAGAGTTTAACATACAATTTAAACATTGGTGTGAGAGAGACATTCCGAACAGCAAACTATGGGTAACTGTCAAAAAACAATCCATAACTGTCAAAAAAAAAAGCGGCAACAAAGCGCATTCGAGCAGTGTTTCGCAACATTCTAGCAGTTAATCCAAGAAAAATCCGCTGGCGGCTAGATTTTCCAGCCGCTACCGACTGGTTTTTGACAGTTCGGTACGTATAAATTATGGAAAGTGCCATGTTCTGTTATGAAACGCGCCAGAAGCGGTATTTTTCTTAACATACCAGTTGTTAATTTCGTTTACTAGATGCCGCTAGCGTCGGAAAGAGCGGTATCTCTGTCTTTTTATTGTTGTTCGCCTTGTCGCACGATTGGCTATTATTGTACTTTTTTCTAGCGAGGAAATAGCCAGTGTCATAACAGCATGACGGCTAGATTTTCAAAATAACTGTGAATCGCAGACTCCACCTTTTCTCAGTTAGCAAATCCGAGAGAACTAAATCTGGCTAATAGGGTGCGTGAGGAAGCAATTCGAACTTTATCACGTTGATTATGGCCACAGCGATAACGGATTTGTGAACCGGTGAATTATCTTGATAAAACAACACTTTCTTTTTCGCCAATTGCGTCCGTTTTTCATTTATTTCATCACTCAAACGCTGCAATAAGTTCACATAATACTCGCCCTTAATTGTTAATCCTTTTTCAAGATAATCAATGAAAATTCTCCCACACGCATCCCAAAAAAGTGACACCATAACCTTGCCTGCAGATTGAACTGCCTTCGCCTTCCTTGGTGCCGATTCTCCACTGTTAGTCAATTGTTTTGACTGTTCCTTCGTCTCAGGTGTCGGGTGTGGGGTGATGTTTCGTCCATGGTTATGAATCGATGAAAAAACTCTGCATTATTGATGTGAAACATCACCAAACACTCGATTGAAAAATCTTCACGACTCTGTTTTGTTCCATTGTGAGCAAACGCGGAAGCCAGTTTTCCGTCAATATGCGATGAACAGGACTTTTTGAAATGCCTATTATGTCTGCTAAGGCTAACCGCACACTGAAAGGGCAAACCTGTTTTAGTCAAAAACGTTTTTGTCTTAACATATTTTTCGTTTCTGTTTAAATGCAAATTTAATTTTCAGACGCACACTGAATATCTGTTGGGTTTAATTTGACAGAAACTCGTTCACCGTTGTTCGATTTGATTTATTAAAAGTTTCTACAAATTGTTTGCTCTTAACCTATTAATAAAAATAATAATAATAATAATAGTAATTCAGTTAAATAAATTTCAAAAGTGATTTATACCTTTCAGTGGTGTATTCAAATATGAAATATAAAAATTATACAGTGGATAAGAGAAGTTAAGGCACGATGCACCCAACGAGAAAAGTCATAAGTTTTTATTGAGAATGGAGTTCTTTTTACATTATATCGGGAGCTGGGAAGATATACATATTTCAGTAACATAACAAAAAAAACCAATAACATAACAATTTAAGAATGGAATTTTTTCATGGTAAGCTACCATAGAAGCAAATTTGATTAAATGTTGGTTGTTTTCCGGCGTCAGTAGGGTTTCTGGTGTGAAACCCCAACACGAAATCCTCGACTGCTGATTTCCACCAAATTGGTTGAAATATTTGATGATCAAATATTAGGTGATCTGTTACAGAAGAAGCACAGTGATGATTTCATTACATATCAGTGGCGTGGTGTGATAATTCAACAAGGGGAAGCAATTGGTTAATATCCAAAATTTATTATTATTATTCTACCTACAAATTTACTGCGCATTAGTTGAACCTCCTCCATTAGCTACTTTTAACATTACTAATATAAAAGCACCCAGCAATCACGAAAGGGAACCAGGAGGCTATTTTGAACGTTATTTTTTAAGGTTGTCAGCCGCAGTCACCTACACCGCATCTAATCATTAAACGCGTTCCGGACTTCTATCAAAAAAAATTATAAAGTTTTGCCCAGAGTATTGGCACATTTTTTTTATTTATTTACGTATTTTTTTGAATAGGAGAGTCAATAGAAGGATTCGATCTCATTAACCAAAAAAGTTTTTCGGAATTCGTGAAAACCCCCAGGGGTTTAATATCAAAAAATGCTTGCATCAGATTTTTCTTCGATTAAATTTAAAGTCTTTAGAAATAAAAGTGAATTGAATATCTCATTAAACCCAATATATGGAGATTCGTGAAAATTTACATAACCACCTAAGGGGTTGGTTATCGAAAAATTGGAAAAAAAACATTTCTAGGCGCTTACATAAAGAACCCGCAGAAAAAAAAACCTATTTCGGCATGTCCAATATATATAACGATATCGTGAAAATGTGGAAAACTATAAAAAAATTGTTTCTAGGATACCTCTTTATTGGATTTATGTAGTCAATTTTTAGCTTTCTATGGTTTATGGTTTTTGGAAAATAAAAATCGATATTATTTTCTTTCCACCCCCTCCCACCATCAGCCGCTTCACCAGTACCTCCAACATGTTTTCCCTGTTAGAAGTCTACTGAGCCTAACTCCTGTAAAATTTCGAAGATCATATGTGGTTAGGTTCGTGAGATATACAAATTAAATTTTATTAAAAATGGCTATCGCCCCACTTTTGTGCTCCACCTCCCACCTCAAAAATTTTAATGGGCTCCACTTGTAATCCTATATTACACAAACCAAAGTTTACCTTCCTGGTATAATAGGTTCGGAAGATATTCTAATCCAAAGTTTTTTAACCCAACCCCCACACACCACCGATTCAAAAATTTTAGCTTTTGAATAATCTCCTATTATCCCTTAAGACAACTACAAAGTTTCAATCTTCTGACATCAACCGTTCAGAAGATACGTATTTTAGAATGTTTCAACCCCAGCTTTCAAGCACTTCGAACACATTGCTTTCCCCTCCACTCCCACACTCCTCAATCCTTATCGCCATTTTTTTGTAAATAGGTCCACTATCATAGTTCTACATAAGTTCCAAGTTTCAGTCTCCTAGCGCAAGTGGTTCCTCAGATCTAAAAACCAAATTAAATATAATTCAACTATTTAACACAATTCAATTCCAAACTTCGATCAAAATTCAATTCCTCTCCTACTTTGGTAGCACTTATTTCTTATCAGATCTCTGCTTGCTGATAGCTTCACCGCCGCAGCCAGGAATGTGTGGAAGCAAATAGCGTATTGCATCCACCGTGGCGTGTACGAAAATTTTTTTTCATGACGTCACAGTGGGCTTACCACGGAATGAAATGAACGCCCATAGATGCAACTTTCAAATTGCTTCCATGTGTCTTCTTCTTGGTTTCTTACCGCTTGCCTTTTTCGTGGTGTTGCCAAATCAGCTGTGTGCGATATTCGCGTGTAGTTTCTTGCGAACTTTTATTTAGACTGTGTCAAAGAAAATGTTTGAAACATGAATTTTTTTCGCGATTTTTCTGCGCGATTTAGAAAACGCATTTTCAGCAAAATGTAAGGGAAGCAATGCTTCCCTTGCTTCCATGGATGCCACGCCACTGTTACATATGCAGGAATAGTGAACAAACATAGCCGATGCGTATTTGCAAATACCAGTCGACGAGGTTTCACGCTCTCTGCTTACAATCAACACTCACAAGGGACTATATCAGTACAATCGACTTTGTTTTGGTATAAAGTCGGCTCCAGGAATTTTTCAACAGACGACTGACACTATGTTAGCCGGAGTGACTGGCGCTGTTAGTTATCTGGATGATCTGATTGTAGTGGCTAAAACAGAGAAAGAACACGAAGAAAGCTTAACGAAGGTTTTTCAACGTTTGAAAGAATAGGGATTTCGTGTCAAAGCAGAGAAGTGCGCATTATTTCTTCCTCGAATAAAATATCTAGGATTTATTATCGACAAAGAAGGAAGACGACCGGATCCTGAGAAGATCCAAGTCATCCAAAACATGCCACCGCCAACTGATATAACGATTTTACGTTCGTTTATCGGCATGATAAATTATTACGGACAGTTTGTACGCCAAATGCGGGAACTTCGATGGCCGTTGGATAATCTTCTAACCAAAGACGTCAAATGGGACTGGTCAACAGAGGGTCAACGATCATTCGAGAAAACTAAAGCGATTCTAAATTCTGATCTGTTACTTACAAATTTTGATACGCAATTTGAAGTGAAAGTAGCAGCAGATACCTCGAACTATGGTCTCGGAGCGGTTATCTTACACTGTTATCCTGATACGTCGGAAAACACATACAGCGCGCGACCTTCTACCCGCAGAAAAGAATTATAGTCAGATAGAAATGGAAGCGCTAGCATTGATTTTTGCAGTAACCAAATTTCACCGGTAAGTACTTCTACGTATTGTTATCGATTAAAAATTATCCTATCCTGACATTTTTTTTCACGTTTCATGACTACATATAAAGGCCGGTTTACATGGCGGTTGCAAATAATTTTTACTGAGATTGTGAGGGAGAAGGAAAATCTCTAATGAGAAACTGATCAGGAGTGACGATATTCCTGTGAATGTGTTTGTGCCAAAATTTTTTTGCAGTAGTTGCTTCTAATCCATTGAAATTCGATAAGCTAGCTCCCTCACAATCTCAGTAAAAATTGTTTGCAACCGCCATGTAAACCGGCCTTAAGACACCAAAAAAGCAAAAAAAAATTCAGTCCGTCTGTGCGCCGAACGCCGTACGAAAAATCGTTTGAGGGCTTATAGCTCCCAAACCCTATGAGCTATTAAATTGAAATTTTTTTTTAATAGAGTGGGTAGACCCCTTGAAGTGACCAGTTTTTGAAGGGTGGGGTGTCAGAGGAGATGTGCGGGAAGCGTTTTAGACGGAAAATTTTGGTTGCTAGATCTCAGCAACCGCTCATGTTTGGAGGCTGAAACTTCAATTTTATATAGAGCTTTGATAGTGGTACCATTTGCAAAAAAATTGCCGATATGGGTGAACGGGTGTGCTAGTGGGGGGAATAATAATGCGTCCGAAACGCTCGAAAGCCGAGATCGAGACATTCTAAAATCCATATCTCCTAAAGGGTTAATGTCACGAAATTAAAACTTAATGAACATCTGTGGGTATACTAGGAGAATAGATTCGAAACAAATTTTTGAGAGGGGGCAGTGACGTACGGGGGTGGGGGTTGAAAAACTTTAGATTACGATATCTCACGAACCAATTGCCCTAGAGAAATAAAATTTGGTTTCTGTATAAATGTTGACAAATAAAGTTTGCTGAAAGTAAAATTTTTTAAGGGGGCGGTGGAGCATGGAAGTGGAGGGGATAAGAATTTCTCTAAAAAATCACGTCACATATCTCAAGAACAGTGTAAGATAGATACTTATACCCATGTACGAAAAGCAGAACGGCACAGCACAGGCTTAGTACTGGTGCCAGAGTTGCCAGTTCAACTACGAATTTATTTTCCTATTATTATTTTTTTTAAAAATGCGAATTGTTTTTACTTACACACCTTGCACACTCTCGGCTCCGAACCATGGTCCCGTCACACATTAGTCAGCTACGCTACCCACTAGACCAATCTGAAACATTCTTGTAATAGGGTTGAAGCCGAATCAATTGATATGTTGAGAAACCCAATACAGAGCCGACCGTCGAGCCAATGCCACACACACCAATAATAAGCCAATTCTTGGCCCGACACTGCTCTGGTGGTTTGTCACTACCAAAACAATACCGATCGACAAGTCTTGGCGGACAATGCAATGCCAATTCTGGGCAGTGTACGCAACTCCGGTTAGACTCCGGCATTTCGCACATGGGTAATTTTTAACAGACGTAGGCCTAATAGACCCCTAGAAAAAAATATTTTTGGTGGTGAGGGTGTAGAGGATGAGGGTGGGGGAGGGTAAAAAGGAAAAAGTTCCAATTCTTATATCTCAAGAACCTATAATGATATAAAGCTGAAATTTGGTATTTAGATAGAGCTGTAGCATGTTGGAAAAATATAATTTTAAACAGGGTGTTTGGCACTCCGTACGCCACCTTGTAAGGGGTTATTCCTTGATATATTTGGAGAAAAAAAATGTTCTACAGGGTGGGTCAATTTTTAATAACAGTGGAGATACAGGGTTGTTAAGAAAAGGGTTTTTGACCGGTACCCTCACTCACTTAAAACATTATATCTTGAAAACGAATAATCACAAGGCAAGGTGTTATAACTCGGTTTTTAGGGAATCGAATTACCTTTCATTTGATGTAACAGTCTAAATTGTAACTGCACCCAATCTTGAGATATTTATTCGAAAACACAGATTTTTGCAACGTCAACTCTAAAAATTCAGTGATCAATGTAGTTTTTCTCAGAAAACCCCATTATAAAAATGTCATTTTTATTTTATTTTTTTATGAACCATATTATTACCTACAAAAGCTTTTTGGAAGTAATAGGGAAAAATACATATCGCAAAAATTAAATATTTAAAAAGTCAGTGCATGTGTATGTTGATCTACACTACTTGCTTGAACTGAAAGAATTTAATAATGGTTTTTATGGTTTATTCAAACATTTTTTTTTTATAATAAATGTTCAAAATGGCCACCTTCATTTTGAATGCACGCTAAAGCTCGTTTGGCGAGTGTTCTCTTGGTATTCATATTCCTCAACTGCTGCCTTACTTCTATTGCTGCCGCATCGATCCTGGTATTTAGATCTTCCAATGGTACTACTGCCGTTGCGTAGACAAGGTCATTCATCCGTCCCCATACAAAGAAATCCATAATAGTAAGATCAGGAGATCTTGCAGGCCAGTGTATCGGTCCATTTCCACCGATCCAGCGATTGCTATAATTGGAATTTAACCAATCTGTGATTTGTCGGCCGTAATGAGCTGGAGCACCATCGTGTTGGTAAAACATGGAAGCCAATCGTACCAGTGAAATATCATCCAACAAGTCCTGTAGATCATTTGATAAAAAATGTAAGTAATTGGAGCTATTTAGAGTAGGCGGAAGCCTAATAGGTCCAAGGAAATCGTCACGATTTTCAGGATTTTTGGAAATTCTACCCCAAAGTGGGCGCAAGGGGGTTGCATATGTTTTCACAAATTCCTACATATTTCTTAGTTCTGATGAGATATCGAATTAATTTTTACTTATTAAGGCTTCCTACATAATCGTCAAAAAGTTAATTTTAGGATTTTTAGATATTCAACTCCAAGAGGACGTAACGCTTTCCACATATTTCTTAGGATTCATGAGATATCAGGTTTGGTTTTCACTTCCACAGACTTTTTATATAATCGCCTACAAACGCATTTCTGATTTCATGTAATGGCCCAAAACCAAATCACGAAAAACCTCCTAATCACGTAACAACTGATATTATACTACGCCTTAGACCGCGTCCCAGAGTATGACCCAATTATGTAATTCATATGTTATATTATATGTGGCAGCGGCGTAAGTATTCTAGCGCGACCCCAATTCTAACCGCTTCCCGAACTTTTTTTTAGGTTTTCTGTCACATAGTAACCTACACCGCATCTCAGAATTAAACGCGTTACGGACTTCTACCCAAAAAAGAATATAGTTGCGCCCAGACTGTTGGCAGCTTTTTTAAAATAGCTCTGCTATCTTTATCAACCGAGTCTTCCCATTCGTTTGCGTGGTTTGCCTACTGGTCTGTTACCACTCGCTTTGCCTTTAAGAGCACGTTTGGGGATTCCTCTATCTTCCATTCGCTCTTCATGGCTAGCCACTGAAGTTTACGTAGCTCGAAGAACGTCGTAGTTTCTGGCAACTCATGGTTGTATCTTATTCGCAATTCCGTGCCTTCCTTCACAGGTCCCAAAATTCTTCGGAGGACCTTTCTTTCGAATGCATTAACTGCTTTTTAGGAATTTCGCGTTAATCTCCACGTCTCGCTGCCATAACAGAGCACAGGTCGTATATTAGTTTTATATATTCGCAGCTTATTGTTTCTGTGCACTTTCTTGGATTTCATTATTGGAAGTACCGAATAATACGTTTTATTTGCTGACATGATCCGTCGATTGATTTGGTCCGTTTCGTTGCCGTCTTTTGCTAGATTAGCTCCAAGATATATGAAGTTGTCCACACTCTCCAAATTATACTCGGCAATTGTTATATTCTATCTGATTGGCGTTCTCTTTCTTGTTTTACTTTCGTTAATGCGCAACCCAACTTCTTTTGCGGCAGAGTCAAGATTGACAAATAGCTTAGCACTAGTGAAGGATCTTGCGAGGATGTTTATATCGTCAGCATATGCTACTAGTTGAATGGACTTGAATGACTAGTGTCCCATTGGTGTCGACTGTGATTTTTCGGATAACATACTCTAGTGCCAAGCTGAAAAGCATGAGCACTAGACCATTTCCCTGCTTTAAACCACAATCCGTTCAAAGCTGGTTGTGGAATCGGTTTGTATTCTTACTTGGGATTCAGTGTTCGTCATTGTGAGTCTTGTTAGTCGGACTAGTTTTGGTGGAATTCCAAAATCAAACATGATTTGGTACAGTACCCTCCTCTCGATACTGTCGTATGCTTGTTCAAAATCTACGAAGATTTGGTGCACATCTGTGTTATATTCCCAGCATTTCTCAAGCACCTGTTTCACCGCAAATATCTGGTCTGTTGTAGATCGTCCGGTTCTGAATCCACCTTGGTATTCGACAATTGTTTCGTTAGTACAGGGCATAGAGATATAAATTCTAGAGACGACAAGACGCCGTTTTTGTATGAAGCACTTTGAAGCATTTTGAAGAAAAATTGAACGTTTTTGTATGGAGCGTTTGATGCCAGGTGGCAGTGAAATGCAAATAGTAGCCTAGTATTCAAATGTTTGGCGTTTTTTTTGTGTTCAAGACCGGAGTATAACATAAATGTAAGTAAGATTCTAATAGTAGCATAGTGTTTATTGCCGGTCCTTTGCGAGGAATCGCCCGGCTTCAAAACTGTCGCTGCTCGTCATCTCCAGTACATATATCTCTATGGTATAGGGCTTCAGACGACGTTCAATTATTTGTCAGTATTTTGTAGGACGTACACAACAATGATATTTCTCACAGCAGAGTTTGTCTCCTTTCTTATAAGTTGGACATATAATGTTTTTTCGCCAATCGTTGGGTATGTTTTCCTCTGTCCGAATTTTGCATATCATTTTGTATAGTATTTCCGCGACACAATTTCCAACGTTTTTCAGAAGTTCAACTGGTATTTCGTCAATTCCCAGCGCTTTCTTTAGTTTCTGGTTACATAGGGCTGCTTTGATTTCGTCTAGTGTGTGTAGTGTCGATGATGATTATTCTTCGTCAGTTGAAACCTCGATTGAGATGTTGTCTGTCGTGATCGGTGCTAATGGAATGGGAATCAGAAGATGTTCGAAATAGAAGCCCATTTCCTTTTAAATTCTTGTGAGTCGCTGATGATGTGGCCCTCTGCGTCTTTGCAGAGACTGGTTTTGGGCTTATATCCCTTTTTTAGGTTTTTTACTATAGCGAATGCGTCCCGTGTTTTATTTTCTCTTATATCGTCGTCCATTTTTTATATCTTCCTTTGTTTTCGTCTACCGCTCTTTTGTGCAAATCGCCTGAGATCGTCATATCTATCTTTTTTGGCTCGTGTTGGTCGTTCAGTAAACATTTTGTAAGCCTCGTTCTTTCTATCTATTGCATCGCGACACTCTTGGTCGAACCAGTTATTATTTGTTCGCACTGTTTGATATCCTAATATCTCTTCTGCCGAAGAATTGATGCCATCTCGTATTTTTGTCCACATATCTATAATATGATCTCACCCTTATTATTACATGACATGTCTCCTTGCCAAATATAGGTGCTAGTATTAAGTTAGTTTGTGAGTTAGATTCTGAGTTCACTACACAAAGTTTTTGTGAACATTTTTCCTTAAATTTATCTCAATTAATTATTCGTAGATGCTTGCTAACTAGTTTTAATATAGTTGTGAGAATATTTATTTATCTGTTCTCTGCATTATAAGTTATAAATTGGTAGGCATAAGGAAAAACAAACAAAATACTGATTGAAATGAAAAAAAATTGAAAAACATTCTTGGTAGCCGGAAATTTTGTCTATTGAGAAAACATTCTAGGGCAAGTGTTAAACTACAGGATCTTACGATCATTACGTATTTAACATAATTAAATATATTCGTTACGCTTTCAAAACGTTTAAAACAAAATTATCAATGTATCATGTAATGCTGATCTCTAAAATCGATTGTGACCGATTGTAATGTAGACTTTCTCTATAAAAACAACATTTCCAACTTACATCTTAAACATCTACACATTCAAATTACAAAAGCATACAAATCTACACATTCGATAGCAATGAAATGATCTATCAAAACAATCAATCAAAAAAGTACTCACTCAAGTTCATTCATAATTAGATTGTGTCTTATCGCAATTTTTGATATTTATGTTTTCAATAAAGTCATTCATATCGAATTCGAACATCCGTTTAGTAACGAAAAAATATCGGTAACATTTGATCGTTATTAGTGCGATAAGAAAGAAAGCAACTTGCATAAAATAGAATACGAGTATTTTTTTTGATTACGTTAAGACTGGGCAAAATATCTACGGCAGTCTGACCGTAACTTAATTTATTATTTAGATAAAATTTTAGAGTGCAACTGTTCTTACTGAACGATCTCACTAAAATATGTATTCAACAGGAGGAACATCTGATCTTAAAGTTTGTAGTCTTAAGAATATTGTGTGTAAATTTCATATTGAAATTCCAATAATTGTGAAAGTTATGGGCAATTAAACGGAATGGGCCCTTCGTGAATCTATATATATAAAAGAGGATGTATGTTTGTATGCATGTATGTACAGGGTGGGCCATCTAGTGGTTTCTTTTTAAATCATAGGTTATTTTGACACTGAAAGCTGTTTCCCGCTCGAAATCTTGACAGAAAGTCAGTATCATACCTCCGCGGAACGAAATGAGTCGCTTTACGCTTGAACAACGTTGGAAAATATTGAAAACTTATTTCCAAAGTGAGTGCTGTGTAGCCCAAACAGTGGGTTTTTTGAAAAGAAGTTTTGGCCGAAATGAAGCACCCACCGCGCCTGCTGTACGCAAGTTTGTGCAAAAAGTTCGTGAGACTGGCATGCTAGTGGACAACACTCATGGCCCCCGTCGTCGTACGGTGCGCACAGACGAGAATGTGACTGCTGTAGCCGAGAGTGTGAGACTCACGCCACGAACATCAACTCGCCGTCGATCTCAACAGCTCAACATTTCACGCACTAGCCTGAGGAGAATTCTGCACAAAGATCTCGGATTATTCGCTTACAAGGTCCAATTGACTCAGCAATTGAAGGCGCATGACCATCCGCTTCGTTATCGCTTCGCAATTTGGGCCTTAGAGCAGCTTGAATTGGACAACGATTTTGGGCGAAAAATCATCTTTTCTGACGAGGCGCATTTTCATCTCGGCGGCTACGTTAACAAACAAAATTGCCGCATCTGGGGCTCGGAAAACCCGCACGTTATTGTCGAGAAGGCAATGCATCCACAGAAAGTGACAGTTTGGTTCGGATTGTGGAGTGGTGGTATCATTGGACCATTTTTCTTCGAAAATGAGGATGGGAACAACGTTTCGGTCAACGGTGAACGTTACAGAGCCATGTTATCCGACTTTTTTCTTACTGAAATTGAAGACATGGATTTGGACGACCTCTGGTTCATGCAGGATGGCGCGCCATGCCACACAGCCCATGCCACAATCGATCTTTTACGCACCAAATTCCCAAATCGTGTTATCAGCCGTCTCGGCGATGTCAATTGGCCGCCTCGGAGCTGCGATTTGACCCCTTTGGATTTTTTTTTGTGGGGAACCGTGAAGGACCGATATTATGCCAACAATCCAGAAACGATTCAAGCACTTAAGGCCAATATCATCCAAGCAATCCGTGAGCTACAGCCCGAAACCATCAACAAGGTCTTGGAAAATTGGAGTGACAGAATGCGCTACTGCGCAGCCAGCCGAGGCAGCCACTTGAACGAAGTTGTGTTCCATCATTAATGGGAATGTTTACTCTTACTAATAAAGCCAGCATGGAAGGAAAAAAAATTTAATTTTGTTCATTTTATTGCATTTTTAAAAAGAAACTTGTATTTGGCTCACCCTGTATGTATGTGTGTATGACTCCTAAACCACTAAACCGATTTTGATAAAATTTTCAGGAAACATGTAGAATAGTCCCTGGGATGGTTCCTGTGAAGTTTGGTACCGATCGAATCAAAAACAAATGTTTTTTTTTTTACATTTTTCCAATTTTTTGTTCTAATTGTTTGTTTGTTTGTCCCGTATGCTTTCCTATACCATTCATCCGATTACGATGAAACTTTGTTGATATGTTGAGCGCACGCCCGTGAAGCTTTCTGTATTAGTAAAACTATTCTACAATAGATGGCGAGCGACACAAACAAATGAGTGTGTTTCCTATAGTTTAGCGACAATTCGTGTGTTTTCGGTGTGCACGTCTGACAAAATCGAACGACGGGAACAACGAAAGTTACGGCAGCAACGGAGCGACGGGAGTAACGGGAGCAATGGAAGCAACGGAGCAACGGAAGCAACGGGAGTCACGGAAGAAACGGGAGCAACCGAGCAACGAAGCAGCGCAAGCAACCGTGAGCAATGGGAGTAACGTGAGTAACGGGAGCAACAGGCGCAACGGGAGCAACGCGACCAACGGGAGAAACGGAAGCAACGGGAACAATGGGAGCAACGTGGGTAATGCCAGCAACGGGAGAAACGGGAGAAATGATAGCAACGGAACAACGGGAGCAACGGAAAAAACAAACGGGAAGCGAGATTGAAAACCGCTGGATTTGCAGTTTCGATAGTATAGCACGAAAACGGCTCGACCGATTGCTTCCAAAATTTTACACAATATTTTTGGACAGGTTTTCTATAGTTCGCAACGTAGGATTTTTTTCACTTAATTACCCTTTTTTTAAAAAAGCCAGAAAGGTCTGTAATTAAGGCTAAAAAATTAACGTAAAATTCAATCGGCCGCAATTTCGTGAAAAAAAATGTTTTTCAAAAAATTCTACGATGCGAACTGCATCATACATTAAATTTTCAGAATCTTTTTAAAATTTTCTTTTCTGATCAACTGAATACATGTAATCTTGGGAACGGCAAATCGTGTGAGCGACGGACACATTTTACGCCGGCCATGACAGCAGCGCCCCCAGTCGATATATATCTATAAATTAAATTATAATTATTAATATTTGTCGGCGTACCTCAACATGTATACTTTTGAATAAAACTAACTTGGATAAAATCGAGCAAATAGTTTTTGAGTTAATAGTTCCTAAAATTCACCTATTTTTTCCGCTGTCTACTCGGATGTACCTCCTTAATTACTGCGAACCAAGTGTGAATGCAGTATTGACGAGATTTTTATTCAATAAAAAACCTTGCGAGGTTTTCTCGACGATAGACAAGTGAAAAGTATGAGCTTCTTGTACATTCTTGGGTACCTGTAAGAAGTAGTTTCAAGTTTCAAATTTCAGAATAGAATATTTTATTTTCAGGCCGCTCACAATAAATTCGATCGCTGATCATAAAAAAATATCAAAAAATTGATATTGGCTTGTTCATTGCATAAAGCACCTAATTGCATAGCGAAAACAACATTAAGTATTATGTGCGTACATGTACAATACTTCAATTTGCATAATTAACAAAAATACAAAACACCACGCAAAGATTCTACGCGCTTTCCTATAGCTTTACCATTTTAGGTCATTTTTTTATAGATTAGGTAAGAAATTCAAAATGACGATGATGCTGAAGAGAGGGTGACGATGAGAAGCGGGAGGAGCAATTTTTGTATTAAGATGACAATAATACCTAAGCAGCATTTCTTTTTGGAAATGTGAGGAGAACGAATTTAAATAGAATTTAACAAGTTATTTTTGGATTGGGTTATCGCTTTTAGACTTTAGCCATACTCGTAGGATGGCTCGAATTTCTTCTATTGAATCGTTCAACAACCTAGACATCATTTTTCTGTGGGAGTTTTATTTTAAAGAACTACGCAAAAATAACATGTAAAATGAGATTGCAATCATACGATTTCAATAAAGAAATGCATGGGAATGACAAAATAAATCTGATTAGAGATTAGTTCTTTGGTATTTTTTGTTTAGAGAGAAAATATCATAGAAATCACTGAGTTGGTTTGCAAAAGCCTTTACCAAGGTGAAGTAAATTTGTTGTTGTTCATTGAATAAAGTTTTATTCCGATGTTTAGTTTTCTAACATACACATAGTCAATAAATATGAAAACTTTTAATCATAAACTAATGTTACTTTAGTATCACAAATTTATTTATATTTTATTAAATTGAAGACTAAAAATACAAAAATGAATAAAAAAAATTAATTAAATTAAATTTTTTAAAGAATTAAGTAACAAAAGAAAAAATTAACAAAAAAATTCAAGGCACAAAATTAAAGGCACAAACTTCAAGATCACTAGAAAAATATAAAATAATTTATTATTAGTAGTTAGTTGGATATCCTTTGGCTTTGATTACTGCTGTTAGTCTTCTAGGCATACTTTCCGCTAACTTTTTTGTTATGGTTGGGCTAATATTTTGCCATTCCCTTGTTATTATTGTCTTCAGCTCGGATTTATTCGCAATTGAACATTTTCGGATTTGTTGCTCAAGTACTGACCACAAATGTTCAATCGGGTTAAGGTCTGGTGACTGAGGTGGAGTTTTTAATTGTTTCGGCGTATTATAAAGGCAGGCGTCCACTAGAGGCGGGCCGCATCGCAACGGTGCGGCGAGCATTTTTTTTTCTACGTACTTCGTTCCGTTGCGAGTGTCGTTCAGTGGACGCACTTCCATAACAATGTATGGCAGGCGGATTTTTGCAATGCGGCCCGTCCGCCCTAGTGGACGCCTGCCTTAAAGCAACCACATCTTTACAATATGTTCGGTGTGCTTTGGATCATTATCTTGTTGAAACCAAAACACATCCGATAGTCCTAATTTAATAGCACTTGATTTTAAATTCCTTTTCAGGATATTGAGGTATTTAAATTTGTCCATAGTGGTCTCAATAAATTCCATGTTGCCGACTCCTCCTGCAGACATGCAGCCCCAAACCATCACATTACCTCCTCCATGTTTTACGGTTCCGCACAAATTTTCTTTCTTTAGCTCGGTATTCGCTTTCCTCCAAACTATTTGTCTGCCATCAGAGCCAAATAGGTTGCATTTACTTTCATCACTGAATATTATGTTTTTCCAGAAATCTGGACCCTCATTTACGTAAGTTTTCGCAAACTCTAACCGTTTTTTTCTATTTGCTTCTGATATAAATGGCTTTTTACGGGCTATTCTTCCATTTAAACCATGGTTTCGCAATGTTCTTCTAATAGTTTCCTTGGATATCGGTTTTTGGATCATATGAGAAACTTCAGCCCTTAAATTATTAATCGGCTTCTTTGGACATTTTTCTATTTCCCGTCGAATGTATTGTTCATCTTTAACTGACAGTAGCTTTTTTCGTCCGCGTCCCGTTTTATTAATTAAAGTTCCGTCATTTTTCCATTTGTTGACTACAGTTCTTACTGAAGAAAATGATCTCCCAACTATTTGCCCTACTTCCCGATATGTTTTACCTTCACAAACAAGCTTAATAATAATCTTTCTTTCCGCGACTGTGGTTTCTTTTCTCCGTTTATCCATTTCAGCTTTTTTTTATTTAATTATGTACAAATACTTTTTTTTTGAAAAACAGCACACTTAACCCAACTAGTCACTAACGTTCACCAAAAACTCAATATTTGTAAGGAATGAAAAGTAATTGCATCATAAAATTCTACGAAATATCTTGTTAGATGCACGTGTGCCTTCAATTTTGTGTAGCTCGCAAGTGGTACAGTTGACATCAAAATAGCAAACTTTGTGATAGATTCGATTTTATTTGTATTAATTTGGTGTACATTATAAAGAAGACTACGCACTAACAGAATAAAATGCCAATTCGATAAATTGACTACAATTGTAGTAACATTGAATAATATTTTGGCATTTAAATAGATTGTGCCTTCAATTTTGTGACTATGTGTATTTGTCTTCAATTATGAATTAATCTTGAATTAATTCATAGGACCTGGATCCAATGGTCAGATTCGTCTACGTCTAGATATAACAGTTTACGCCGTCATGCGTTGGTTGTTGGTATCCTATGCGATAACGGCAAGGACTATCTATAACAAGACTGGACACTTAATACACATGCATTTTTTGTGTAAAAAAAACAAAAAATCATTGCATAAGCGGAACAAAGAAATCCGATTGAACAATTCCAATTCCATATTCTTATCGAAATTCTCATGCGAAGAAAAGAGTACGCTAATATGCAAAAATGAATGATTACACATTCGCATCTGTGTGCATCGTTTTTCTCAAAGCACGTAACAGAACGCATTTTTTGCGGCTGTTCTATTCTCAAGTGTTTCAGCATACAAATTTATAGGAACATTATGAGAAATGAAATCACACAATCACAGCTGAGCTGTGTCTGCACATGATTTGATGTAATTTTTTTTATAGGCGTTCTGTGAGGATGTCATTATATTGATGAATGCGACTCGTTATCAGTTTTTGTCTCTTTTCTAATCATGCATCATGCTATTGCTATCTACTTCCCTCATCTCATTAAATAAAGAAACCAAGGTCAAATTTTTATAAGAATAATACTGCGTAGTGTCCTGTCTTGTTGTAGATAGTCTTTGATAACGGCCTCTCGATCATAGACTTTTTCTCCTTCCATGGCGAACCAACCCTAAGTGTGGGTTGGCCTTTACAATCGTATTTGGAACATTATGCATTATGTTCGTCCTTTCGTCCGATCTGAGTTTTATATATAGGGTGTTTCAGTAGGAACGCTCGAAATTTGTTAGGTTATAGCGGCCATGTTGTTAAAGCAACATCCGTTGAATTTGTTGTAAATTGTTCAGTAGTAAATAGAAAATCACCATGGAAGGTTATAGCGTTGAACAACGTGTGGAAATCATCAAATTTTATTTTCAAAATCAGAGCTCCGTTCGAAAAACATTTCGCGTATTGCGTGATTTTGAACGAAGAGGCCCATTTCTTGATGAAAGGATGTGTAAACAACCAAAATTGTCGGATTTGGGACGATATCAATCCACACGAGATACACCAGCACCAAATGCACCCCGAGAAAGTTACTGTTTGGTGCAGATTTTGGTCTGGCGAAATCATCGGTCCGTACTTCTTCCAAAACGAAACTGGCATTACCATAACCGTCAAACGAGCAACTTCTTGTATCCTAAACTGGATGATATGGATACCGACGACATGTGGTTCCAAAAAGACGGCGCTAAGTGCCACACAGCGCATGTCACGATGTACATTTTGCACGAGCGATTTGAGAGCATCGTTATCTCGCGCGGCGGAGACGTGAACTGGCCACCGTAATCGTGCGATTTAACGCCTTTAGACTAATTCCTTTGGGGATATCTTAAATCGCCGGTCTATGCGTGTTATCCGCAAACAATTGATGACCCAATTGATGAATTCAGCCAGATTTATGTGACAAAGTCGTCGAAAATTTGACCTCTCGAATACGTGCCATCAAGCAAAGCCGGGGTGGACATTTGAACGACGTTATATTCCATACTTAATGCCATAAAATATTCTTTCAAATAAAAGAAGAATTGCGTGGATATCTCACACACAACTTGTTTTATTTGCATTAAAAAATTGAACGTCCTTGTTGAAAGACTCTATAGAAGCTCCTAAAGTTGATTTTCTTTCGTGGATAGGGTTGTGGTGTATCGGCCAACCAATATGAAAATGGGTCCTTTGGATCATCATCCTCTTTTACTTGCATAGTAAGCTCCATAAATCTGGGTGGCTGAAAATGAATCGTACTTCTTTGCAAACCGTTGGTTTCTTAGGCCTGTTCCTACGATGTTCATTTATGTTCTAACTGGAACTTTAACTGACAAATTTTCACACAAAACCCTTTTAAATATGAGCGAAGAACAGATGTGGTCACAGCAGTAATATCTTTGCAATGTATAGAACATCTTGTCGAATGAGGATACATATATCGTGTGACGAGCACACTAGTAATACTCAACCGCAGGAATCTTCTATCAGAGACGATGCCCCACATAGAGAAAATCAGTGATGCAGTGATGGCCTGACGGATTACCGAACAAACTTCTTGAATTGAACCTGGAATTAGTAGCGTAGCTGATATTTTCCTTCCACATCTCCTTTATATTAATCAACATGAAAATTCCACATTTTCGTGAACCAATGTCTTCAACACATCTTTAGGATATTTTGGGCAGACATTATCTCCAATAACGATCTGACAGCATACATGCATGGCAAGAGTATGTTAATACGGTAAAAAAAATATCCAGCTCATGGTGCTGAGTGACAGTATTGCCTCCAGTTTTTTAATGTGAGAAAGTGTACCAAAATGAGGGAATTTTTTCTGTTTCATTGAGTGGAGGGGTTACAGCTAGGAGGCTAAATAGCCTCCTATTTTTGAATTGGGAATTAATTACCCATTTTGCATGACGGGGTTAAATCTGTTATTAATATATATCTTTCGAGGACGACTGGATAGTTCATGATAGGCAATAAGACTTGAGGCGAAAGTGGCAATTGATATCTTGAGGTAGCCAGAGGAAACCATTTTCAAACATATTTGGATTGGAAGCCTTAAGAAAGGCAAGGGTCGCTCGAGGAACGAACACATGCAGATGAACAATCGAGAAGGAAATAAGTGGTTAAATAGAGGTCTACAGTAGCGCAGTCGGTAAGCGCACATAATACTTACAAACACTGAGGTGGTGGGAACAAAATTCAACCAGCCATAGGCTTCTCACTCATGATCCAAATAAAGTAAAAGATATTTGAAGTAGTAACTAATGCCTAAAAACTGTTACGGTTGTCCCAGAAAGGGTCGTGCAGGAACTAAAGAAATAAGTCTTTGCAGTCAATTCTCACGATTGCATTTTATGAAGGAGCACGGTTGCTACTCTCTGCCCGTAATGGCACAGGAATTGCAAATTGGAGAATCAAAGGCCGACCGTCCAAGTTGCCTGAATGAGTGTTTCTGATTGGCTTGTTGTTTCAAAGTCAAGCGATGGCTTTACCGAATCTTTTAATGTATGTAAAAACATTTCAGCTTTCAATAGGCGAACAAAGACCCCACATCCATGCCAGGGTCATCGGCAAATCCCAGTAAGTTACTTCTGCACTTACAATGCAAATTTTCCGAGCGTATCTCTAAAACGGCGGGCCGTCTCTTCAGTTGGGATCACTGGGCGGACATGTCTCTGCATACAAAACGAGCCAGGCCGTCTCCTCGAAATCCGAGCGTTGGGGGTTGATAATGAAAAAAAGAAACGAGGCAGAAAAGAAGCGAAGAATCAAAAAACTCTAGAACAGAGAATAATACACCGAGCGAATAAACGTCGACCTCTTAAGTGAAACGTAACAGAAAAAAACGTCAGCAAAGCGTACAGAGGGGACTGACTGAACAGTTCGGCGCAACCAAAAACCGGAAGGAAGTTACATAAATAGACGCCCACATACGATAGCCCCGGTCGTGAAGTGTTTCAAGTTTTTTTGCGCGCTAACTTCGTGTTCGGTGTGTATTATTTTTTTCGAGCGTTCACATCTCATCTGCTGTATGAAAGAACACCATGCACCGCGCGGTTTGTCGGCAACGACGAGATATGGAGCACCCTTCTGAAAACATCCGGCGACTAATAAATTCGTACCACTTACCTGTGCCATTTGTGGTTTCTTGTGAAAATCCCTGGTGTCAAGGGCACTCGAATCCAGGAACGTGATGAGATTGCACAACAGCACTCCGTCGCGAAGGGTCAGGGCTAGGACACGAATTTCGGATTCAGGCCAGTTAGCCTTGTGATCGGTCGGAATAACTTTACAACGCGTCAGCCAGGCTGCACATTCCCGCCACAAATCATCGGCCATGGCCATAACTTCAGCTTACGAGCCTTTTGCTTAACGCAGAATTAAACCGAAACCGGACGGCACAAAATGCACAATATCACCGCCGAAAGGCGAGAAGGAAGAAGAAAATTATTTTACAAGGGGAACAAACGTCCCGAAAACTTTTTTGCACTTTTTCAATCACAGCCTACCCGATTTTATAACACGGGGTAGAACGACACTTTCGACACAAATTCACGTAGAATCGTCGGATACGGTTGCGGACATTTTTCACACGAATACAACTACGAAACAGGGCGAATTAAATAGAAATATAAAAAAAACCGAATCTGGCTGAACCATCAGCCATCACCCACTATAAAATCTGACTACGACGATCTGTCACGGAAAACATCGACTCGCAATCTTAATCTATCGTCGTCTCTTCACAAAATGAAATGTCAAATGTGAAAGAAATGTCGGAAGAGGAGAACCGCGGAGCGATGTTCTTCTTTTGGACTTCAGGTTGTGAGAATGTTCGCTACGAGGCGCTGCGTAAAGTACAAGGAACATTTTAGTGAGTACAGTTCGAACAAAGAACAAGCGCGAATTTTTTTAATTGCTGTGCCGAATTTTATTAAATTTTGTTTCTTGTGTTTTATAAGATCATACCTCCAAATTAAGATAGATATTAAATAAATAGTGGACACAGGTAAGTTATGAATAAAATGATTGCCTGATAGATGAAGGGTAGACTGCTAATTAATTTTCTCACGAAATCCTGCCACTTGCCTTAAAATTGCACTTCGTCTTTACGTCCGGGTTTTAAAAACAAAATAAAAAGCAAAACAGATCCTGTGCCATTTGAACCTAAATTTCAGCATTATTTTCGAAGTGCTACCTGCACAGGGAAGGTCTTCTTGGCTAAGAGATTCCAGCGAGAGATGGACTCAACACGTTGGTTACAAAAGTTCAAGTACATAACAATACCTGTTAAATAAAAAGAGGATGCAGTTTTAAGAAGTGTTACAAATAGTTTCATTAATTGTTTATTAGATAATTAATTTGATAATAAAGAAAAGTGGCACTGAAGTGAAATACGTTTAATTAAGTAAACGCGAATACAATAAAATTCTTTTCCTTTTCGCGAGTATTTCTCGAGGCTGAGCTACAGAAGAAGAAGAGATGAAAGAAGAAAGTCATGCGAATTTATTTTATTTAGTTTAGAAGGAATAGTTTTTATCGTTGCTATACTGAAGCTACCGGCTAGGGAGCTCGCTTCGTTTCAATTCAGAATATTATTTGGCATATTGTTTGCTACAAGGTACACAATTGAACTCCTCTGAAATGAGGTGAAAACCTTTTACTAAAATCTTGTCGTGCCTCCAATACTTTTCTGATAACAGAAAAAAATAAATAAATTAATTCAATAAACTGAAAAAGTTCAAATCAACTTTTTTTTATAAGGTTACAATCAAAACGTAAACAAAAATTACAACAAAGAAAAAAAGTTTGGAAGCGCGCCTTAAGAATTATCTTTGTGATCCGTTTTGCTTGTAAATGACGCCCGTAATGCCGCCGTATTTGTGGATTAAGCAGCTTCTGAAAAACGAAATGAAAAAATTGATTAAAAAGCGCTAGAAATCGGCTGTATCCATGGGCACACTGCGACCGGGGCGCAACACCAAAAGGGCGCAGCTTGATCAAATCTAGTATATGATTTTCATGTTAATGTTTTCCAAAATAAAAAAGAAAATTACTATCTAACTACAGATAATTTGAGTAGTACGCCCTTTCGTGATTATTTAGATTGCATTCCAAAACCTAAAAAGCAACAAAACTACCACTCGATACGACCCGTTCTTATTTTCCGGATGGTACTTCCGATTTTCTGATGAGTAAGGTACTACGATGTTCAGTTACGTTCTAACCGGAACTTTAACTGACAGATTTTCATACAAAACTTCCGGTTAAAGTTTAACTGACGATCGTAATAATGGCCCTAAGTGAATATCATGCCAACGAACCATGCGAAATTAATGTCCGATGGAAAACATCAGTCCAGGCTGGCTCTTCGAGTGTTCTATCGCCCCCGTCACACACTCAGAACTTTCGTGTACGTGTTACAGATGCTATGAGTAGCCGTGTATTTCGAGGGCGCAAAAGGCACACTTTCTGGTTGCTGTTCAATGAAGTTCCATTTATTGTGCTTGTTTCATATTTGAGATAGATTTAGATTTTTGTTCACGATAAAATATTTAGCGAGCAAGCATGACTTACTTACTTTATGTTGAAGGGGGCAAACTCAACTTTGGACTGCTATTCAAATATTAAAGTACGAGGTCTGACAATAAAGTTTGCGGACAAGATTTTTTAAAAATCATTTATTAGAATTATTGAATTTTTACACATGACACCCTTCAAAATAATCACCCTGGGCCCTAATGCACTTCTCCATTCGCCTTTTCCACGTTTCGAGACATTCCAGAATTTGTTCTTCTTGAATTGCCTCCAACGCCTTTGACAATGACTCTTTAATTGCCTCTAAAGTCTGAAAATTGTGCACTTTTTATTTTTCTTTGACTTTAGGAAATAAGCCAAAGGGAGCCAAATCAACGCTCACTAAGCATCATACAGCCCCATAGTAAACCTCGGGAAATGGTTGACCGTTTGAGCTCCCACCTGCGCGCGCAAAAGGTAGTTGGAGCGAAGCGCGCGTCAGCCAAACATGAACGCGAAAAGGAAGTTTTAATCCCTTTAGCCCCGCAGGGCTGCGCAAAAAGTAGTTGGAGCGAAGTGCGCGTCAGCCAAACATGGACGCGAAACGGGAGTTCTAATCACCCAAAAACAATAATTTTTTTAAATTTTTTCAAACTTTTCGCGCCATGTTGCAATTCTGATGTGGAAAAAATTCCACAAAAGTTTGAATATGGCGATACTAGGTCTGTTCTTTTTGTCGGTGTAGTGTACTCAGTGTACACTTTCTGCCCTAATGCTGTTCTTTTTGTCGGTGTGACGTCAGAGGTTGCTGTTCTTTTTGCTAGTGTAGTGTAGGGTCACTAGATACACACACAACACTCTCTACCTAGGGTTTGCCAGATACGTCTAATTCGGTCGTTTCTGTACTAGAAATTGTGATTTAACCTCACAAAAATCGCCTGTTTATGTACTAGTTCGCCTGTTTTTGTACTACTGAACATTGCTAGCAAATTGCGTTTTTGAAGTGTGTTAGTGCGAATATGTGAAGAGTCGGAAAAAGAGCTGTCGGTTAACTTCCACAATTCTAGTACGTGTTTTTCTTTGATATGGAAGTGTGTGTGCGCGAAATTGTGGTTTTCAATGGAAAATTTCCCTATTTCTTTCATTTCTTCTATGGAAATTTACAATTTTGCAGCGAAAAGTCAATCATTTCGAATGTTTATAAAATGAAATCCCATAAACATGGAAAATATTTAAATTTACTGGTTTTTCACCTTGGTACGCATCTGCCAAACCCCTCTTAGAGGCTGTTTTGGTGTGAGTGTGTATACAGTAACCCTAGTGTAGTGTACTCAGTGTACACTAGGGTCACTAGATACACACACAACACTCTCTACCTAGGGTTTGCCAGATACGTCTAATTCGGTCGTTTCTGTACTAGAAATTGTAATTTAACCTCACAAAAATCGCCTGTTTATGTACTAGTTCGCCTGTTTTTGTACTAATGAGAATTGCTATCAAATTGCGTTTTTGAAGTGTGTTAGTGCGAATATGTGAAGAGTCGGAAAAAGAGCTGTCGGTTCCCTTCCACAAGTCTAGTACGTGTTTTTCTTTGATATGGAAGTGTGTGTGCGCGAAATTGTTGTTTTCAATGGAAAATTTCCCTATTTCTTTCATTTCTTCTATGGAAATTTACAATTTTGCAGCGAAAAGTCAATCATTTCGAATGTTTATAAAGCGAAATCCCATAAACATGGAAAAAATTTAAATTTACTGGCTTTTCATCTTGGTACGCATCTGCCAAACCCTTTTAGAGGTTGTTTTGGTGTGAGTGTGTATACAGTAACCCTAGTGTACACTAGGTTTGTTCTTTTTGCCAGGTGAAGTTCACATTTTAGTGTAACTTACACTGAAAATGGGATACAACTTACACTGAAAGTGTAGGGTTTAGATCGCGCAAAAAGAACGGGTTAGTGTAGAAAAATGATAGATAAAATTCCGAACTTTTTTATTTGTTTTATTCTTTCACTTCTATCAATGCAAATTTATTGCCATTCAATATTCTTGCATTTATTCATTCAAAACAGTATTTTCATAAATGCACAAAGTCAATTTTATCTGCATAGAGCCATCAATTCTGACAGATGGCAAAGAAGAAGATCTTACACTGGCTCCCGATCCAGTGTAAGATAGTGTACACTAGGGTCACTAGATACACACACAACACTCTCTACCTAGGGTTTGGCAGATACGTCTAATTCGGTCGTTTCTGTACTAGAAATTGTGATTTAACCTCACAAAAATCGCCTGTTTATGTACTAGTTCACCTGTTTTTGTACTACTGAACATTGCTAGCAAATTGCGTTTTTGAAGTGTGTTAGTGCGAATATGTGAAGAGTCGGAAAAAGAGCTGTCGGTTAACTTCCACAATTCTAGTACGTGTTTTTCTTTGATATGGAAGTGTGTGTGCGCGAAATTGTGGTTTTCAATGGAAAATTTCCCTATTTCTTTCATTTCTTCTATGGAAATTTACAATTTTGCTGCGAAAAGTCAATCATTTCGAATGTTTATAAAGTGAAATCCAATAAACATGGAAAATATTTAAATTTACTGGTTTTTCACCTTGGTACGCATCTGCCAAACCCCTCTTAGAGGCTGTTTTGGTGTGAGTGTGTATACAGTAACCCTAGTGTAGTGTACTCAGTGTACACTAGGGTCACTAGATACACACACAACACTCTCTACCTAGGGTTTGCCAGATACGTCTAATTCGGTCGTTTCTGTACTAGAAATTGTAATTTAACCTCACAAAAATCGCCTGTTTATGTACTAGTTCGCCTGTTTTTGTACTAATGAGAATTGCTATCAAATTGCGTTTTTGAAGTGTGTTAGTGCGAATATGTGAAGAGTCGGAAAAAGAGCTGTCGGTTCCCTTCCACAAGTCTAGTACGTGTTTTTCTTTGATATGGAAGTGTGTGTGCGCGAAATTGTTGTTTTCAATGGAAAATTTCCCTATTTCTTTCATTTCTTCTATGGAAATTTACAATTTTGCAGCGAAAAGTCAATCATTTCGAATGTTTATAAAGCGAAATCCCATAAACATGGAAAAAATTTAAATTTACTGGCTTTTCATCTTGGTACGCATCTGCCAAACCCTTTTAGAGGTTGTTTTGGTGTGAGTGTGTATACAGTAACCCTAGTGTACACTAGGTTTGTTCTTTTTGCCAGGTGAAGTTCACATTTTAGTGTAACTTACACTGAAAATGGGATACAACTTACACTGAAAGTGTAGGGTTTAGATCGCGCAAAAAGAACGGGTTAGTGTAGAAAAATGACAGATAAAATTCCGAACATTTTTATTTGTTTTATTCTTTCACTTCTATCAATGCAAATTTATTGCCATTCAATATTCTTGCATTTATTCATTCAAAACAGTATTTTCATAAATGCACAAAGTCAATTTTATCTGCATAGAGCCATCAATTCTGACAGATGGCAAAGAAGAAGATCTTACACCGGCTCCCGATCCAGTGTAAGATAGTGTACACTAGGGTCACTAGATACACACACAACACTCTCTACCTAGGGTTTGGCAGATACGTCTAATTCGGTCGTTTCTGTACTAGAAATTGTGATTTAACCTCACAAAAATCGCCTGTTTATGTACTAGTTCGCCTGTTTTTGTACTACTGAACATTGCTAGCAAATTGCGTTTTTGAAGTGTGTTAGTGCGAATATGTGAAGAGTCGGAAAAAGAGCTGTCGGTTAACTTCCACAATTCTAGTACGTGTTTTTCTTTGATATGGAAGTGTGTGTGCGCGAAATTGTGGTTTTCAATGGAAAATTTCCCTATTTCTTTCATTTCTTCTATGGAAATTTACAATTTTGCTGCGAAAAGTCAATCATTTCGAATGTTTATAAAGTGAAATCCCATAAACATGGAAAATATTTAAATTTACTGGTTTTTCACCTTGGTACGCATCTGCCAAACCCCTCTTAGAGGCTGTTTTGGTGTGAGTGTGTATACAGTAACCCTAGTGTAGTGTACTCAGTGTACACTAGGGTCACTAGATACACACACAACACTCTCTACCTAGGGTTTGCCAGATACGTCTAATTCGGTCGTTTCTGTACTAGAAATTGTAATTTAACCTCACAAAAATCGCCTGTTTATGTACTAGTTCGCCTGTTTTTGTACTAATGAGAATTGCTATCAAATTGCGTTTTTGAAGTGTGTTAGTGCGAATATGTGAAGAGTCGGAAAAAGAGCTGTCGGTTCCCTTCCACAAGTCTAGTACGTGTTTTTCTTTGATATGGAAGTGTGTGTGCGCGAAATTGTTGTTTTCAATGGAAAATTTCCCTATTTCTTTCATTTCTTCTATGGAAATTTACAATTTTGCAGCGAAAAGTCAATCATTTCGAATGTTTATAAAGCGAAATCCCATAAACATGGAAAAAATTTAAATTTACTGGCTTTTCATCTTGGTACGCATCTGCCAAACCCTTTTAGAGGTTGTTTTGGTGTGAGTGTGTATACAGTAACCCTAGTGTACACTAGGTTTGTTCTTTTTGCCAGGTGAAGTTCACATTTTAGTGTAACTTACACTGAAAATGGGATACAACTTACACTGAAAGTGTAGGGTTTAGATCGCGCAAAAAGAACGGGTTAGTGTAGAAAAATGACAGATAAAATTCCGAACTTTTTTATTTGTTTTATTCTTTCACTTCTATCAATGCAAATTTATTGCCATTCAATATTCTTGCATTTATTCATTCAAAACAGTATTTTCATAAATGCACAAAGTCAATTTTATCTGCATAGAGCCATCAATTCTGACAGATGGCAAAGAAGAAGATCTTACACCGGCTCCCGATCCAGTGTAAGATAGTGTACACTAGGGTCACTAGATACACACACAACACTCTCTACCTAGGGTTTGGCAGATACGTCTAATTCGGTCGTTTCTGTACTAGAAATTGTAATTTAACCTCACAAAAATCGCCTGTTTATGTACTAGTTCGCCTGTTTTTGTACTAATGAACATTGCTATCAAATTGCGTTTTTGAAGTGTGTTAGTGCGAATATGTGAAGAGTCGGAAAAAAAGCTGTCGGTCCCCTTCCACAATTCTAGTACTTCTTTTTCTTTGGTATGGAAGTGTGTGTGCGCGAAATTGTGGTTTTCGATTGAAAATTTCCGTATTTCTTTCATTTCTTTTATGGAAATTTACAGTTTTGCAGCGAAAAGTCAATCATTTCGAATGTTTAGAAAGCAAAATCCCATAAACATGAAAAAAAATTAAATTTACTGGTTTTTCACCTTGGTACGCATCTGCCAAACCCCTCTTAGAGGCTGTTTTGGTGTGAGTGCGTATACAGTAACCCTAGTGTACACTGAGTACACTACACTAGGGTCACTATATACACAACACTCTCTACCTAGGGTTTGGCAGATACGTCTAATTCGGTCGTTTCTGTACTAGAAATTGTAATTTAACCTCACAAAAATCGCCTGTTTATGTACTAGTTCGCCTGTTTTTGTACTACTGGGAATTGCTATCAAATTGCGTTTTTGAAGTGTGTTAGTGCGAATATGTGAAGAGTCGGAAAAACAGCTGTCGGTTCCCTTCCACAATTCTAGTACGTGTTTTTCTTTGATATGGAAGTGTGTGTGCGCGAAATTGTGGTTTTCAATGGTAAATTTCCCTATTTCTTTCATTTCTTCTATGGAAATTTACAATTTTGCAGCGAAAAGTCAATCATTTTGAATGTTTATAAAGTGAAATCCCATAAACATGGAAAAAATTTAAAGTTACTGGTTTTTCACCTTGGTACGCATCTGCCAAACCCCCTCAGTGTACACTGAGTACACTACACTAGCAAAAAGAACAGCAACCTCTGACGTCACACCGACAAAAAGAACAGCATTAGGGCAGAAAGTGTACACTGAGTACACTACACCGACAAAAAGAACAGACCTACTATCTTACACTGGATCGGGAGCCGGTGTAAGATCTTCTTCTTTGCCATCTGTCAGAATTGATGGCTCTATGCAGATAAAATTGACTTTGTGCATTTATGAAAATACTGTTTTGAATGAATAAATGCAAGAATATTGAATGGCAATAAATTTGCATTGATAGAAGTGAAAGAATAAAACAAATAAAAAAGTTCGGAATTTTAGCTGTCATTTTTGTACACTAACCCGTTCTTTTTGCGCGATCTAAACCCTACAGTTTCAGTGTAAGTTGTATCCCATTTTCAGTGTAAGTTACACTAAAATGAGAACTTCACCTGGCAAAAAGAACAAACCTACTATGGTGCTACGGAAATGTCATAGTGAAGTAAATTTGTAGAGCAAAAGGTAAGTAAATATCAGAATTTCAAATGGCTATAACTTATTATTTCAGGACTAGCCACAAGTGAAACATAGCGCAATATGTTTCAAAATACCGCCACATTTAATGAAAAATATTTTTTTTCATTTTCAGGTGGGGGCTCAAACAGTCAACCTTTACCCAAAAAAACGGTGGATCGTCATCTCCAGTGAATGTAATTCTGTGCTCAGGGCAAACTACCGTCGATTTTTTTTAATGAAAATAATTTGCCGGTACTGTTGAATGCTCGGGAAGGCAGTAATTTCGTAATGTTATCATATTTGCGAAAAAAGAATGGAAAGGGATGATATTCAAAAATCTCACGTTAACGTGGATTGAGCAGTTTCGCGTTCACACGCCACGTTTAGAGCTCTTTTAAGGCGACAGTATAAAAACCCAACGGTCAGGCGAACAAACAGTATTTTGAGATCACTAAAATTTGGTTCCACGACTCACTTGTTTCCACTCTCCAGCGAAATAATCGGGGGGTTCAAATTCGGCTCCAACTTGCACGCCTGCTCGGAAATTGCAACAGCTATTCCGGCTGCATTTGCTGAAGCCTTTCCTGTAGCTGAAATACGAAAAAAGAAACAATTGCGCATCTAAAAACATGAAAACAAACGCTTACCTCCGAGGCACAGACCCTGCTTATTGGCGAAAAGACATCCGGCCGTGTTGTGACCTGAAACACTGAAAGTATTGTGGTTAATTGTTAGGCGAATGGTGGGCAAATCTTCGGCAATGCTATTTACATTTCTGTGAAGGCTCTATCTAAACTCTGTTCCATGGTTTCGCGTTAATTAAAAATCGTTTCGCCTTTATTTCTTATTCTTTATCAGCCGTGTCGCAAATGGTGCGACTTGAAAAGTCAATTGAATGTGACAGATTGTGTTGCGGGCAAGTTTGGTTTGAGTATTTGGTTGGTTTGAATAAAGATTGAACTTATTTCCATAATTATGTTTTTATTATAATTTTTTCAAAACACTAAATAGTACAGTTATTTTAAAATATCGTCATAGAAGCGATAATATTATTATATTAAAAATATCGCACAAAATATTTAGGTCGAATGGTTTGAATCACAGTTTAAAACTAAATTTCCACGACTTGACGTCTCTTCTCACTTGTCAGTTGTCACAGCGAACACGTCAGCGGAGTTCGTTTTGTCGCCTGATTTCGTCTAGTTTATTGTCGATTTTCTTTAAGATTTTTCTCGGTTTCGGCTACACCGAAAGTATAAATTGATTCCGTGAATAATTGATCGTGCAACTAAAGTGCTTTAATATCCATAAACATGGTGAGTGTTCTGCAAAATTGCATAGTTCTTAGGCGGAGACTTCAAATGATTGAGTTCGTGTCATTTTTAGGTCTTGATAGCGGCAGCGGTATGCACAAAAAGCGGAAAAGGTAAGCGATGAAAACTTTGGAAAACAAATTCGATCTGAAAATTACCTTCCTTGTAGTTATCATATCGCGACAGTTTGTTGAAATGACAAAAGTCCGAATCGAGGGACTGCTCGCAGCATTTCCGAAACTCATGACTACCGGAAAGCAGCACACTTTTGTCGAGACGGACTCGGTGCGTTACGTGTACCAGCCAATGGAAAAACTTTATATGCTGCTCATCACTACGAAAGCTAGCAACATCCTGGAGGACTTGGAAACATTGCGGTTGTTCTCGAAAGTGGCAAGTCATTGATTTTCTTCTCTGCGGGTCAGTTCACTTAAAACGAACTTATTTCAGATCCCCGAGTATTGCCACTCGCTAGAAGAGAAGGAAATCGTTACCAACGCATTTAATTTGATTTTTGCTTTCGATGAAATTGTCGCACTTGGCTATCGGGAAAGTGTTAATCTCGCACAGATTAAGACGTTTGTCGAAATGGACTCACACGAAGAGAAGGTCTATCAGGCCGTACGGCAGACGCAGGAGCGCGAAGCAAAGCAAAAAATGCGCGAAAAGGCTAAAGAATTGCAACGGCAGCGAATGGAGACGGCAAAGCGTGGTGGGAATATAGGTCGTGGCGGACACGGCGGCTTCTCGTCCGACGGCTTTGGATCGGGCATTGGCAGTGGAATTGGTGGCGGTTCAGGCATTAGTGCACCGTCAATTGAAAGTGTTGAAATTAAAAGCGTGAAACCGCAGTAAGTATTAGTTAGACGTGAACTTTCGGCGAAAGAGTAAGAAATACCTGCCGAATTCTATCGGTATACAAATAAAAAAGATTACACCTACGCCTTAATTTCAATAACAGGGCCCCAAACTTTTTAACGAATACTTTCCCCCTTTAATCTAGTAATTACATTTTACAGAAAACCGGCGCCAACACGAAACGCCTTGAAATTGGGCGGAAAATCCAAAGATGTGGATTCATTCGTTGACCAGTTGAAAAATGAGGGGGAAAAGATTTCTTCGCTGACGTCGACAACTTCAAATTCGACAGCACGTGCTAAAATTGTTTCGGACGTTCATGCGGAAAGGTAACTGTTTTTATTTTCAAAGCCCCCACTGCTGACTTTTACAGTAAATGCGTTCTTGTTGCAGTATTCATCTTAAAATGGAAGATAAATTGGTCGTACGATTGGGTCGCGACGGTGGACTGCAAACATTCGAATTATCGGGTCTTCTAACGCTGCGAATCTCAGACGACAAATTCGGCCGGATTAAAGTTAAATTGGACAATGGCGATCAGCGTGGTATTCAATTGCAAACACATCCTAATGTCGATAAGGAATTGTTCAAAACTAAGGGTCTGATTGGTCTGAAGAATCCGACTAAGCCGTTTCCACTTAACACGGACGTTGGTGTATTGAAGTGGCGTTATCAGACCCAAGATGAATCAGCCGTTCCCTTGACAAGTATGAAGCTCATTTGAAAATACTTGAAAATTACTCTATTTATAATATTGGTTTTTTTTCTTACAGTTAATTGCTGGCCATCCGAAAATGGTGATGGAGGATGCGATGTTAATATTGAATACGAATTGGAGCATACCCGACTTGAATTACAAGATGTTTGTATAACAATCCCTTTGCCGTAAGTAATTTAAAGTTTCTTCGTGCGCACTACTCTCTCCAGAGGCTGTTGCTGTGAAGTCCACTATTAACATAGTTCTGCGACTTGTGTTGTACCTGGCTTTTCCATACATTTCACAAATATCGTTTCCCAATTGCCCTTTCCTTCAAAAAAGTGTTGAAATTTATTTTCTGTGCGTTCTTACCGTTCAAAGTTCCGGATGAACTTGGTGAAACTGCATTACAGCTCCGTGCCACCATGAACACCAAAAACTAAAACAGACTTAATTTGTGTGCGATCAATGACAATGAACAACAACTCACGTCTGTAAAAGTTACGAAAAAGGGATTGAAAATGTCATTTAAAAAACCAATGCAAGGATGTACACATCCAATATACACTGGCGGTTCAAAGATGAACTGTGGAGTCGGAGCGGGAGTTTTCTCAGACACACACTATATCGCAAGGTCTTACCACTTGCCGGACTACGACAGCGTTTTCCAGGCGGAGATACTGGGGATCCGGGAGGCCTGTCGGACTTTACAGCAAAGCGCAAATACTACGCCATAGCGAAATGTTGTAATCCTCTCTGACAGCCAAGCCGCAATCGAGACCTTAGATTCGGCTACCACCTCCTCTAAACTCGTCGAACAGTGTCGAGAAGAGCTGGCCCACTTAGGAAGTCAAGTCAAAGTTACTCTCCTTTGGGTCCCAGGCCACAGCAAGATAGAGGGTAACGAGCGGGCAGACGAATTAGCTAGGCAAGGTTCTGCTCTTCAGGGCCCTCTCGTAGAATCCGTTCAGGTCCCAGTAAGGACTGTTAAGCGCCAAATATCCACCCACTTTCTCACAAACGCGAACTCCAAATGGAGAGAACTGACCAACTGCGTCATATCTAGGAAGATATGGCCATCCTACTCCCGGAGCAGAACAGACGAACTCCTGAGAAGGAGCCGTGTGGACGTCTCCCGAGTCACGGCAGTCAGCACGGGTCACTGGCCGATCGGCGACCACGCGGCCAGACTGGGTATTCCCTTTAACGTCAATTGCCGCAGTTGTGGGGATGCAAATAAGAGGGAAACTTATTCATCTTCTTTGCGAGTGTCCCGCCCTAGCTCGAGCCAGACTTCGCGCACTAGGCAAACACTTCTTCAATAACCTCGATGAGATCTCGAAAAACAAGATAGGAGAACTGATTACCTTCTTGAACAGCTCTGGATGGATATGATAATCCATTCAAGCCCCAGGTCTCTGTAAAACTATATATATACTTCATCAGCCCTCAACGACCAGGTTAAACGAGTTGTGGTATCAAAACGGCGCTTCGTGTGCTAATTGGGCCCTGTTTTCGGCAGACGGGCCACGACGTAAACCAACCAACCAACACATCCAAATTAGAATTATACAGTGTATTGCCGCGAAAAGCAGGGGAGTTGTTCAAAAGTTTGATCATTACTTGTTGTAATATTTCTTTAATATCGAAAAAAAAACCCCAAGTTTCTCATATAAATATCTCATTTCTTGTCAAAAGATACATGAAAGAATTTGTGTAATGGTATACATATTTAACACCTTTAAGGCGTTAAGTGTTCACCAAGGCTGTTGGTCTTGTCCATTGGAACATAAATTTCTTGAAGATACCTTACCTTAGTGAGCAGTCCATGAGTTTTAGACAAATAGCACCGAACACGAACTTCTGTTTTAGCAAGTGTTGCAATTACTGCATTTAACGGTGTTCTTTTACAGTCACGCTTCAATTTTCACACTTCACGCTTCGCTCTATTGCTTAGCTTCTTTGAAACCTATCCTAAATTATATTTGGGACTTCAATAAGTTCCTGCCGTTTTTTTTGTGAAAATGAATGCCTTATTAAAAAAGAATTGGTAAAGAACATGTCATTGAAAGTATTGTCCATCGCTAGATACTACTTTTTCCCATCTTTCTGACAGCATTCGAATACCATGTCGGAAGAACGACTCATCTTTTGACGTTTTCCACGAATCGAGCCATTTTTCGGCATCTTCATAAGAATATAAGTGCTGCTCAGCCAGGCCATGATTCATCGATCGGAACAAGTAGTAGTTTTTCCTTCAATGCTCGACTCAGACGCATCAATTGTAGTCGAAAGCGATTTCATGTGATTGTTTCGTTGGGTTTAAGGAGTTCATAATACACTACACCCAGCTGATCCCACCAAAGACAGAGCATGAGTTTCGAACCATGTCTTTGCTGTCGATGTTGAGGCATGACCGGGCCTACCCCACGATTTTTACCGCTTCGGGTTATCGTAGTGTATTCACTTTTCATCACCAGTAACGATACGATGCAAAAAATCTCTCCTTTTTCACACGCGAAAAAAACACTTTTTAATGTCTATCGGGTTCAATTCGTACGGCACCCAATTTCCTTGCTCTTGAATCATTCCTAATGCTTTTAAACGTTTGTCAACTTTGCAACTGTTGTGTGATGAACTCCTAATAATTCTGCAAGTTCATTTTGCGTCTGACATGGGTCTTCATCGAGTTATGCTTCCAATTCTTCGTCTTAAAACACTTTTGATGCGCCATTAAAATCATTATTTTTAGAGCGTAGTTGTTTCCTATAGAGCATGATTGGAGTAAGTCTTGGCAAGAATTACATGTGCTTGTGCAGATTTTCTTTGAAAAAGAGTAATGCAAAACAATTCCATGCAAACTCTCTTTTTTGCCACGAAACTTGAAACGTTTGACGCTATGAAAAACCATGTTCTTTGGAGTTTCATGACGAATTCGGCTGCAGTATTGCCCGATACAATAATGCTAAGATAACACCATCTGTCGGGAAACAGCCGGAACTTATTGAAATCCCCAATAGCATAAGTTCGTCCTAAGACTCCGACGAGAGCAATGATTAAAGTTTTATTAAAATTGGACCAGCAGTTTTCGAATTAAATCTGCACATGGACACTAACCCTTAAAGAGTTTTAATTGTAGAGCTCTCATTTTTTTCCTTAATATTTAGTATGGGCATTCAGCCAGCTGTTGGTGAATGTGACGGCACTTATAACTACGATTCGCGAAAACATCTTCTCCAATGGAACTTGCCAATTATCGATGCTGCAAATAAAGCCGGTTCGCTAGAATTCAGTGCGTCTTCGTCGATACCGGGCGACTTCTTTCCATTACAGGTATGTAGATTTTTAGCAACATTTTTAAAAATTTACTCACACAATTTGCACAGGTTACATTTGCATCGAAAACATCTTATGCCGATTTGCATGCTCAAGACATTGTTATGGTCGATGATGACGCCCCAGTGAAATATTCATCGGAGACATTCCTCTTTGTTGATAAATATGAAATTGTTTAGTTACGTTACTCTACTCAAAAAAAATATATGAAAACTATTTCCTCTTAAAAACACTTGTATATTTTTAATAGGTCCCCTTAGATGTTTTTCTTCTTCTTCTTTTATGATTATTAATAAATAAATCGCAAAATACAGAGATAATACATAATTGCCTTATTAACCATGCAATTAAACAGTTATTTATTTAAAGTTTTATCGTGTTTACTGATAAGTGATAACTCTTCGGTTTCACTGTGACCAGTGGCGGTCATAGGGGGGGCCCTGCCCCCCCCCCCCCCCCCCCCCCCCTAACAAATCCGTAACCCGTGATTACTTTATCCCGTCTGCTTTAAGGAAAAATTATATGAGACTATAAGATTAATAGATACATTTAATAAAGTATAATGTATAATAAAGTATAATGCAATTAAATCGGATGCCACTTTATGTCTTTCGTTAATCCTTCTTTTGTCTTTGTCTCCTGATTAAAAAGAAGATGTGTCTAATTAAAAATATTTCAATCGAAAAGTAATAAAATTTCGAATATAAATATATTTAATCAATCATTGGGTTGTGATGTGTTCTGTTAAGGAAGTAGCTTTTACTGTTTGAAACTAATTTTGAAAAATTTGGATTTGGATTAAGCTTGGACAATTGTCATTATGTGCATCCTAATACTAGATTAAAACGTAAATTGTGGTAAATGCAGCGAAACACAATATCATTGCTGTCCAGATCGTTTTAAGTGGATTTTGAACTATGTTTTCAAAAAACCTAGTCACCGGAGCAGATATAAAACTTATTCAAATTTATCGGTAATCCAGCAATCTTAACAGTTTTGTCTAAATCACGATAGAAATCAGCTATAAGAACTTAATTATGAGTATTTACAGTAACTATTACATATTAATAACTGATTTACATCCAAAGATTTAAAACTTGATTTTCCGAAATGTTGTGATTTCGATAAGATTCTTTTTTTTTTATATTTAATTAGGACTTGATTTAAAATACAAGCCCTTCAGAATTTTCGGCCAGGCCCATGGGACATATGGCACGTTGGTTACAATATGTACAATAATTCATGTGCTTAATCTAGTAAGTTAATAAGTAATAAGGTGATGTAATGTACGTTAAGAAATATGCATGTATGTAAGAAATATGAAGTATGTAAGTAAATAAAAATCACAAACAAGGACCACGGAATTCATGCCAAATTCAAATAATAATAAAGATAAAGAAATAAAAATAAAGAGAAAAAGAAAATAGAACTAAAGATTAATATAAAATCAAATAATAAATTAATTCATATTTGGATGAATTTGAAATCTACTCGAGTAAAAAAGGTAGTTCAAACCTAAAAGCTAATTACTCGATTTAAAAATTTTGATTTTTTCGCAGCACCCATCAGGCTCGAATTAGTGTAAAAAAAATACGTTTTAAGTTTCATGTCGATAATATATGGCGAATACGTGCCTCAAGAACCTTAAAGTAACCAAAATTGTATTATACAGGGTGTAACTAGTACTGAGGTTCAAACGAAAATGGGAGATAGAGGAACTTGTCCTGAGTAGAAAATCGTTCTACACATACTCCCGTTTTTGCACCGTTAAGGAGATAGCGCGATTTTAAGGACGAAGGATTTTCATCGTACATGTGATCACTGTTTGATCTCTAACTTCTGCTGTACTTAGCGTAACCTAATAATTCTGGGCTCGTTGGAAAGGACACAAATTCTTCTTTCTAATTGCTATCAACTGTGTTAATCAGTGTTATACTTTTTGAGAAAAATTCATTTAAATGACACAAAAATAATAAAAAATTAAAAAAAAATACAAAAAAGTCCTGTTTTCTCCAAGAAGGACCTGATTAACCACCAAATTTTATTACATTTTCGGAAAGCCCATAAAATTTCACTGTACGTTTGATAACAGAATTTCTTCATATTTGCAACAACAAGTGAGTTCCCTGCACATGTTGGAAATACTGCTAAACATAGAATTTACCGCAAAACAGATGCAGTAATGAGCAACCATGTTAACAACACACGTATTGCTCTTATGTGTGGATATTATGTTACAGGTAAGTAAAAATATGACAACTAATTAGATAGCGTCCATTCAAGTAAATTAACTAACATCCATTTAAGTTAATTAAGTAATATCCATTTAAGCAGGGCGTGGAGTTTACCTGCTCCCTTAAGGAACAGAAATGACTTCGTCCTACGTAGATTTTTCTGCGATAAAAGCATCGGGAGGAAGCAGCAGCAAACAGAATGTCATAGACATCATTACGAGCAACATGGCAAGCAATAGGAGGTCTTTTACAACGGAAGAAATGGCAGACATGCACTTCGTGTATGGGTTGTGCGACGGGAATGCTAGGCGAGCCGAAAGAGTTTACCGGGAACGGTATCCGGACAGGTCTCGGTACCCCCATTATCGGATGTTCATCAGCATTCATCGGAACCTTCGTGAACGAGGTACACTGCAGCCGTGGCGGGAGACACAACATCCAGGACGGCGACACTCGGTACCTGTGGCCACGGAGGAGCGCATACTGCGCATCGCGGCTAGCCATCGATTAGGCATCAACCACATGCATTTATTTCGTCCTCACTATTATTAATCATACTCCTTCGGCGAATGACGGGTGTCAAACCAGATTTACTTGAAGGGAACGTGCTTGATAACTGTTAGCCCCGCTCCTTTACAATTCAACCTATGAAGAAATTCTGTTATCAAACGTATAGTGAAATTTTATGGGCTTTCCGAAAATGTAATAAAATTTGGTGGTTAATCAGGTCCTTCTTGGAGAAAACAGGACTTTTTTGTATTTTTTTTAATTTTTTATTATTTTTGTGTCATTTAAATGAATTTTTCTCAAAAAGTATAACACTGATTAGCACAGTTGATAGCAATTAGAAAGAAGAATTTGTGTCCTTTCCAACGAGCCCAGAATTATTACGTTACGCTAAGTACAGCAAAAGTTAGAGATCAAACAGTGATCACAGGTACGATGAAAATCCTTCGTCCTTAAAATCGCGCTATCTCCTTAACGGTTCCTCTATCTCCCATTTTCGTTTGAACCTCAGTACTAGTTACACCCTGTATATGGTAAGATTCTGAAAACTCCCAAGATATCGACATAGGGCCTAGTATCGTATCATTCTGTGGGTGATTGTAACTCTAAATATATATAGGTGGTGTACCATCGAAAATGCCATCTAGTGCCTAAATTCAGCAATTGGAGTTTTTCTTAAAAAATAAATTCTTGAGCGTAACTTTGGAATGGTAAACGATACGAAGTCTTTTAGAGTGCTCAATGTTATGAAAAAAAAGGAGTCCTTCAGCAAAGACGAAAAAGATGATGTTTTACATTTAATCACTAATCCGTCAAAGTTTTTGATTTCGTACTTGATGAAGGACTTTCTGAACCGTTTTCTTTACTAACTTCGTATTATTACCCATTATAAAAATACGGTCGAAACCGATTGAATATGAAAAACTTCACTTTCTCATTACGACCACTAGATGGTATTTCCGATGGCACATAACCTATATATTTAAAACTACAACCATCCACAGAATAATATTATTTGGTCGTTTTGTCAATACATCGGGAGCCATTTTTTGGAATCTCAATTTTTTTTATTTTTTCTGATCGGGTGAAACTTAAAACATATACCATATTTTTACACTAATAGAACCGCGAAAAAAATCTTTGGGAAAAAAATCCTCAATACAAATAATAGTCACTGAACAGCCCTGAAATTATCTGTCACCACAACTACCTGTATAAAATATTACAAAATTTCAAATTGCATGATAATCCAAGCTTTCGACTCTTGTTCATTCAATTTAAATTTCCTCGTTTCCAAAAGTTAACTCTTACAAAATAAATTAAAAATTTTATCATCATAGTCGTTGCCAAACATATGTCTTCAGAGCGTTGTAAACGCTTTTCGAGATTTCAAAATCTTCTTTACATCTTGCGATGTAAATCAGGTATAAGATGCTGCTTATGAAGTTATTATAATTGAAAATAGTTTTAGAGAATTTCCGAGTTTCGTTTGTTTAATTTTTGAATTTGGAGAGTAGGTTATGGTGGCAGTCATCTAAACTATAGATCGACTCAATAAGGAGATTAAGTGAATATTTTGTTACGACCGTTTCAAAGAGATGGCGCTGGGCGAGCTAAGTAAGAAGCGAACCGGGAGAAACTGGGCGGACGACAATAAAAACAATCACTAGGTCCTGGTGAAAAGGGTGATTGTTTTTGGATTGCAAATAGGCGGGCTGAGTTTTTTGAGTATTCCTATGAACGGTTGTGGATAAAAAAACGGATCTATAATTAAAGGCTTTAATTAATAAATCAGATATCTTTTATTAATTTTCCCTATTTTTAACATTTCAGAAGTGGGATACGTACTTGGCAGCTTCCGTAAAAGAAGACTGTAAGGAGAACAGAAAATATAGTTGGTGAAAAAAATGTTAATAGCAGTATGGCTTCTGTTGAAGACATGGATGGCGTTGTGTTGGACTCGAGCGGCTCGGACATTGAGATGAAGGTTCCGAGAGGGCGACCACTAACGCGTGGCGAAGGCGTACGAGACAGGGCGCCAAGTCAAAGGCGACAGTCTGCGACACAAGGTGAGAGGGTTAGGAATTTTGGGTTCATGAAGGCGAGGTTGGCAACCCAAATTCAAAAGACTATCCAATAGCAGGCGGCCTTAGTGTTTGGTGTTATCATCGATGCTCGAAGGGAGTCGCCGGATCTGCGATCCACATGATTAGACGTGATGGAAGCGGATAGTGGAAGGGCGAGTCGAGCATTACGAATCGGCAACGAGGTTGTGGAACGTTTTGACCCAGGAAACGCCGATCAGAATGTGGATCGGTGGATCAAAAAACTCGATCAGCATGGCGATGTACACGAACGATGCTGGTGTTGCGGACAAGGTGGACATATGTCCAGAAATTGTCCGAAGAGACAACCAGAGGGCGTTACTACACAGGTAACCTTGATTACTAATATAGAATCCTCTACTTTTAGGAAATGGTCTACAGTAAATGGCGAAAAGGTAAGTGTTTACTTGGACACAGGAAGTGAACAAAGCCTGTTAACAGTAGACACGGTGGAGCGCTTAAGATTGTGCATTGGAAAAGAAACCCAGGGCGTCAAATTGTGCGGCTTTTCTGGTGGCATAGCAAAGGCGTTGGGTAGCATAAATTTCCAGATGAAGCTGGATGATATCGAGATAGAAGTTAAGGCGTTAATAACTGATTGCGATATGGGGAAAGTAGAACTGTTATTAGGACAACCAGCGATCCAGAGCCCGGGTGTGACAATGTTGGTGAGTAATAATAAAGCGATTTTAGTAAAGGATGAAGACGCGGCCGTAGTGCTGAAACAAATTACCTTGGAAGGAGAACCTGCACGGCGGAAAATAGTTCTTAAAGAAGACTTTGCGTGTCCATCTTTCTCAACTGGGCGGGCGGTGGTAGAAGTGCAAGGTGGGCAGCCCGGCGAAACTGTTTTCATGACGGCTAGGATGTTTAGAGAAAACCAATCCTGGATGGCGATTCCAGGAGGGGTTTTGAAGAATGGACAACCGAATGAGATACTCATCAGCAACCTTGGCGAGAACGAAGTACGATGGGCGAAATGACGTCTTGTTGCCAGGGCGGAGGAGTGGCAGAAACAGGATCCAGATGTATTCTTGACAAGAGAGAAGGTAATTGTTCCAACAATTTCAATTTCAAACCAAATTGATAAGAAAATTAAAATGGATGAGGTAACAGAAAATGAGAAAATGCGATTGTTGCATTTACTGAAGGAAAAGAAAGAATGAGAATGAGGAAGATTTGGGATTAACTCATTTAGGGGAAATGAAAATTTATGTCACAACAGATGTTCCAGTTTTTAGGCGTCCTTATCGGTTGGCGGTAACGGAAAAAGGTAAAGACTTTATTAAAGGCTGGAGTTATCCAGGAGTCAAGTTCGGCGTATGCCAGCCCAATCATACTAATTCCAAAGAAAACAGGGGAAATCAGACTTTGTGTTTACTATTTCACTCGTTACTTTTTTTTGGTTCGTCTGTTGCTCCTTTTTGTTGTTCAGACAAAAATTTGTTACTAGCTATTAGCTCCTGGATGGTTTTTAGCAATTTCGCGATATCTTGAGACGAATGACCTTCTTGATAAGTTGTATTTAATTTAATTGGAGTGCCGTCTAATCTTTGGTCGGATCTTAATTTGGCGCTATAGGGCACTGAATACAATTACGGTGAAGGACCGGTATCCGTTGCCGCTGATTTCCGATCAGTTGGATAAACTGGCAAAGAAACGGTATTTTACTACGCTTGATTTGGCTCAGGGATATCACCAGGTACCTATGCACGTTGACTCTGTGCATAAAAATGCATTTATCACTCCTGATGGGCATAACGAGTATCTGTGAGTTCCTTTTGGGTTAGCGAATGCTCCGGCGGTGTTTCAGAGAGTGATAAATAAACTATTGAGCGGGTTTAAAAACGAGCAAATACTGGCGTATATGGATGATTTGATGCTTCCATCAATGGATGTTGATCAAGGCCTAGATTTGCTCAGAACAGTTTTGAATTTAATTGAAAAGGCGGGATTGAAGTTGAATTTAGAAAAGTGTTCATTTCTAATGGAAAGTACCTTGGTCACGAAATTTCGGCGGATGGCGTACCACCGGGAGCTCGAAAAACAAAGGCGGTCGAGGAATATGTAGCCCCAAACAAAGTGCATGGTGTGAGGCAGTTCATAGGGTTAGCATCATATTTCCGTAAGTTTGTGAAAAACTTCTCTCTGCTTTCAAGACCAATAACGAACCTCACAAAGAAGGGAGTCGTTTGGCATTGGGGTGAGGAAGAACAAACGACGTTTGATTTATTGAAAAATAAATTGGTCGAACGACCGATACTGACAATCTACGATAATGAGGCGGAAACAAAACTACATACAGACGCCAGTAAGTGGGGGTTGGGCGGCATATTAATGCAAAAACCTGTTGACACGGAAGATTGGAAACCGGTGGAATATTTCAGTCGAGTTACTTCTGTACAGGAACAGGTATATCACAGCTATGAACTGGAGACTTTGGCGGTAGTAGAATCAATTAAGCGTTTCCGTGTGTATCTCTTAGGCATTCATTTTAAAGTAGTAACAGATTGTGTTGGTTAAAAAAGATTTGATTCCTCGTATAGCTCGATGGTGGTTGGCGATTAAGGAGTTCGATATGGAGGTTAAATATCGTCCGGGCGTAAGGATGCAGCATGTCGATGCTCTTAGTCGAAATCCTGTTGCGCAAGAGGAGTAGGTGACACATGTAAATCTTGTAACATTGGAGAATCATGATTGCTTTCTGATGGTACAATTACAGGATTCTAAGGCGCAAGAAATTGTAAAAGCACTGACAGATGGTTTGCAAATACCAGAAATAGTGGCGAATTACCGAATCAAAGGCGGGAGATTATATCGCAAGACATTGCACGGCGATCGCTTATTGCTTTCGGATTGATTGAATTTATTTAATTTATTTAAATACAATATCTACATGTGTTTTTAAAATCGACGTAAACATCACGATGAAATAGGTCATCCGGGTTACGAAAGGTGTTTAAAGTTGGTTCAAGAAACTTACTGGTTTCCAAAAATGAGGCGTTTCGTCTTGAAATATGTGAAATCGTGTCTGAAGTGTTCATTTGCAAAGGGCGATTATGGGCGAGGCGAAGGGTTTCTATATTCATTGGAACAGCGGGCGATACCATTTGATACAGTGCATGTGGATCATTTGGGTCCGTTTGTGAAGAGTGTGAAGGGAAATTCATACTTGTTGGTGATGATTGACGGTTTTGTTGTGAACGGAGGCCTTGGAGTGGTTATTTCGACTTAAAAAAGTCAAAATAACCGAAGGGAATGTTGGGGATCGGGAAACAGAGGTCCAATTCCGCCTACGTCCGAATTGGTGGCTGAAATGCAAACTGGAGCGACGTGCTTGCTGGCTTCCGGGCTAGCTGCGGCTTTGGGGGGGTACGTTGTTTGCATCTCAGACCATAAAACCCATGGCCTGTACAATAAAAATTTCACGCCGACTTACCCGGGTGATAAAATTGGGATAAGATTCCCGATCGGTCATGAGAGAGCGAGAAAACTCCCTTTAACTCGAACAGCAGCGCCGTTATGCGCCGTCTAGCCCACCCTACCATAGCCATACTGATCCTTGAAAGAATGATATATGTATTGCCCCTAAAGAGAGGAATGAGGGGACGGAAGGTCTTCAACCGAGAAGATCCATCCTAATGGCCGTCTATTTCACCATTACTTTAAGACTCAGGACAAAAAAAAAAAACAATTCATACAAGAAAATCAAAAAAGCAAAAGATAATAGTAATAAAAAAAATTACATTTTTTCCTATCGCTGCATAATCTTTTTCCTTGTTTAGGTATTTTAAGTTTTATTTTTTATTTTCTGTCCGCGTCAATTTCTGTCCTCTTGTTGTCTGTCATATTTTTTTAATTTTTAATTTAATTTACTTCATTTTATTCTATTTTTAATTTAATTTGTTATGTTTTTTATCTATTCTAATTTATTTTTATTTTATGAATTTTTATTTATTTATTTGCTTTGTTTTTATGTTTTGTTTTGTGAAATAAATTATTTAATTTTACTTATTCATTTGTTTTGTTTTGTGGCCAAAAACTTCTGCGAGTCACTTTTTTCGAAGTTCTGCTGCTGCTTTGTATTTTTCGTAAAAAGAATTTACTAACAATGACTATTGCAAATATTTTTTTAAAATTTTTAACAAAATATCATTTTAATTAAGATCAAATCACTGTGCAATCACAACAGTAGGGAGCTATTAACACATAATCCGTGCGCGAAGGTTCGTCATATTGGTTCACTGGAATCCGCGATGAGTAAACTTACGGACGCGAGTAGAAAGTAACATTACGCGACCTTAGGAATGCATTTTATGAATAATTAAAACTAGAAATCTTTTCACACTTTTCTCCTTCCGGACCCGACAAAACTTTTCGTCCGCGCCAAAAAACTTAACTTTACTTTATTTTCTTTAGTCGCCGTGCGCGCTTAGAACTTAACTCATAATTTCTTTTTTCTTTCTCCTTCTTTTTCTTTTTTTCCGGACCCGCCAAAACTTAACCTGTCCTTTCTCCCAGCTGTCAGATCACTCTCCAAAAAAACCGCCACTGAACTGATTGTTTGTGTGGAATTGGTGTGGATCACAGTAATGCCAACTGCATTAATTGATCCACACCAATTCACAACACAGACTGCTCGCCGTTGTTTACGACGCCGAACAGGCTGAAAAAGGCAGCTGTGAGCTCCGTTTGCGTCTCATGCTCACGACTGCAGTGACCGGGCACTCTCGGAGTTTGTCACTCGCTCCAGTCACTGACGAAGATCTTTGGAGTGGTACACTCCCACACGTTTGCCTCCGAGATCTTCTAGCTCATATCGCGAGTTGCCTAGCACACGACGAATCCTGCACTTCAAGAAATTCTTGGCAAGTTTGGCGTTATAATTTTGTGCTGCTGTGGACAGGGTAAAGTTTCTTCTGTACACTTCCTGTCCTTCTCTAAATTGAGTTTGAGCCGCACGCATATTATAACGCCTACTGCTGTTCTCGTATGCGACCTGAATATTCGCCTGTGCCAGTTGCCTCACGATAGGAGTATTTTCTCTGGGACCCAGTTACAAGTCTACATCACCTAGCGCTTTCAAACGATGCAACAGAGCGTAGTCATCCCCATGCGACATCATGTGAGTCCCAAACAAAACCTGATAGGGCGAAAACTTAGTGGCTTGGTGAATTGAACTCCTAAGAGAAAATCCTATTTTGCTTAAGTTTTCGTCCCATCGAGTCTGGTCCTCCACGATGAACGCACGGAGTCCAGCTAAAACTGAACGGTTGACTCGCTCTGAAGCATTCGCTTGAGGCGAGTATTTTGGGGTATATAGGTGTTTAACCCCATACTTGGAAAGCATGGAGTTAAATGTCGCCGACTTGAACTGAGACCCATTGTCGGAGAGAATTGTCTCGGGGGTACCAAACATATGGAAGACATCCCTCTCCAAAAACGTCGTGATCTCACCCGCCGTAATTCTTCTAAGGGGATGTAGGATGGGAAATTTTGACAGATGGTCAAGGACAACAAGGATAGCGATTTTCCCACTTTTGATCCTAGGGTATGGTCCTAATACATCAATGTACAGATGTTGAAAGGGCTTCTGCGTTTTGAAGGCTTACTGCAGCTCTAAGCGGACGATTCGGGGACTTCGTTTCTTTACAAGTCTGACACGAAAGAACGAAATCGCGGACTTGTGTAGTCATACCGGGCCAATACAAGTATCGCCTAATGCGCTCTAGCGTTTTGGCGAACCCACCGTGAACCATGGTATCCGCTTCATGGGCCTGAGCGATCGCAGTAGGCGCCAAGGTCGATGGAATCCAAAGTTTCCAGGCACGATCCTCTGTGATCGGGTCACCGTTATAGGGCTCTGTACGCTTGTACACGTAGCCATTTCTAACGCATACGTCAGGAAGCCGAGGGGCATTTGCCTCCACAGTTGACTTCAGATCCACATACTCCGAATTCTGAAACTCTGAAGAGTTCAAGTCAACCATGGGTGCAACGTCGATCAGCGCATTTAATCCGTCTTCGTATACGCGAGAGAGAGCGTCGGGTACAATATTCAGGCTCCCACGACGATGTTCGATCACGAAGTCGAAGCCTTGCAATTTCAAACTCCAGCGAGCCAAACGTCCACTGAGATCCTTTTGAGACATCAGCCATTTGAGACTCGCATGGTCCGTTATAATCTTAAACGATGTCCCTTCCACGTACACTCTGAATTTTTTCACGCTCAACACAGCGGCGTAGCATTCAAGCTCTGTAACACTGTAATTGCGTTGAGCGGAATTGAGCTTTTGGGACATAAATGCAATAGGAGATTCCGATCCATCATTGTTCTCCTGGAAGAGAACACTCCCCACTCCAGATTTGCTAGCATCGCATTGAATCACGAATGGTCTAGTGAAGTCTGGATTTACCAATACAGGGGCCGCAGTTAACATGGCCTTCACAGACTGAAACGCAGTTTCCGCCTCTGAAGTCCAAGTAAATCTGTCGGCCTTTTTCAGCGTGTCTGAGATCGGTGAGACCACAGCTGCAAAGTTGAAAATGAATCGTCGATACCATCCAGCCATACCAAGAAAGCGTCTAACCTGACGTGCGGATTTCGGCGAAGGGTAATCGACCATGGCCGAGACTTTTTCCGGGTCTGTCTTCAGGGCTCCATCTCCAACAATGTATCCGAGGTACTTCACTTCCCTCAAACAGAAATTACTTTTTCCCACATTGATTGTAAGTCTAGCCTTCCTTAGGCATTCGGCAACTTCCGCCAACAAAACCAAGTTGGAATTGAAATCCTCCGAAATCAACAATAGATCGTCCAAGTAAACAAATACTTGGTTCTTCAGTTCGGGCAGGATAACACGATCCATCAAACGGCACATACGTTGGGGTTCATTGCACAACCCAAATGGCATCCGGGTGAAATGATAGAGGGGTCGTCCGGGGATGGTAAACGCCGTCATTTCACGGGACTTAGCCTCGAGAGGAATCTGCCAAAAGGCGTCCTTCAGGTTAAGACTGGTTATGAAGTTGGATCGTGGTAATCGACTAAGGATTCCGTCGATATGTGGAAGTGGATATGCATCCTTTTTCGTCACATTATTTACCTTTCGAGAATCCAAACACAACCGGACTTTCCCTGGTTTCCTCAAGAGCACTACCGGCGAACTCCACGCACTCAAACTAACCTCTATCACTCCCATTGCCAGCATACGATCGACCTCGCCATACATGAGGTTTTGAATCGCAGGCGATACTGGGTAGTGTCTCTGTTTGATGGGGCGCGCTTCTCCTACGTCGATTTCGTGTTCGAGAACGTTAGTCCTTCCCAAACCGTGAAGTTCGAAAGAAGGGAACTTGGACTTAACGTTCTCTAAACGTTCAACATCTTTGCTCGTTAAAGAGTGCATCGCAGTAGCATCATGTTGCGAAGAGGTGGATTGTGTGTTGACACAACTGATAATGGATGGAGCAAGATGGAAGGCTCGCCAGAAGTCTACCCCAAGATACAGATCCTGAGATAAACTCGGCAAGATGTAAAGAATAAATAATAGAAAGGTTAGGAAGTTTTTTTTGGCGCGGACAAAAAAGTTTGATGGCGAGCGCGATCGAAAAATTAGAAATGTGAAGTTAAGTTTTGGCGGACCGAAAAGATGATAAGTTAAGTTCGAGTTTTTTGGCGCGCGGGAGCGAAAAATTATAAAATATAGGAAAATAGAATAGAAAAAAAAGTTAAGGAATAAAAATAGTAGGAGAAAAATTGCGTATTCGAAGTTTTGGTTAATTTAATAGCAAGAAGTGCGAGTGAACTTGACAACAAAGAATAAAAGAATTACACTCCATGGGCGGCGTAATGTAAAGTGTTATTAATGCAAATTTCGTACAATTACGTGCTGTGTAATCAATTCCTTGACGTCGCATGCGAGCTAAAGGAAACGGTGGAATCTGTTTTAACTTCTATGCCTTGTAAAAGCATAGAATGGCGCCCAACGTGGGGCCATTTTGTTGTGAACGGAGGCCTTGGAGTGGTTATTTCGACTTAAAAAAGTCAAAATAACCGAAGGGAATGTTGGGGATCGGGAAACAGAGGTCCAATTCCGCCTACGTCCGAATTGGTGGCTGAAATGCAAACTGGAGCGACGTGCTTGCTGGCTTCCGGGCTAGCTGCGGCTCTGGGGGGGTACGTTGTTTGCATCTCAGACCATAAAACCCATGGCCTGTACAACAAAAATTTCACGCCGACTTACCCGGGTGATAAAATTGGGATGAGATTCCCAATCGGTCATGAGAGACCGAGAAAACTCCCTGTTATGCGCCTTCTAGCCTACCCTACCATAGCCATACTGATCCTTGAAAGAATGATATATGTATGGCCCCTAAAGAGAGGAATGAGGGGACGGAAGGTCTTCAACCGAGAAGATCCATCCTAATGGCCGTCTATTTCACCATTACTTTAAGACTCAGGACAAAAAAAAACAATTCATACAAGAAAATCAAAAAAGCAAAAGATAATAGTAATAAAAAAAATTACATTTTTTCCTATCGCTGCATAATCTTTTTCCTTGTTTAGGTATTTTAAGTTTTATTATTTATTTTCTGTCCGCGTCAATTTCTGTCCTCTTGTTGTCTGTCATATTTTTTTAATTTTTAATTTAATTTACTTCATTTTATTCTATTTTTAATTTAATTTGTTATGTTTTTTATCTATTCTAATTTATTTTTATTTTATGAATTTTTATTTATTTATTTGCTTTGTTTTTATGTTTTGTTTTGTGAAATAAATTATTTAATTTTACTTATTCATTTGTTTTGTTTTGTGGCCAAAAACTTCTGCGAGTCACTTTTTTTCGAAGTTCTACTGCTGCTTTGTATTTTTCGTAAAAAGAATTTACTAACAATGACTATTGCAAATATTTTTTTAAAATTTTTAACAAAATATCATTTTAATTAAGATCAAATCACTGTGCAATCACAACAGTAGGGAGCTATTAACACATAATCCGTGCGCGAAGGTTCGTCATATTGCTTCACTGGAATCCGCGATGAGTAAACTTACGGACGCGAGTAGAAAGTAACATTACGCGACCTTAGGAATGCATTTTATGAATAATTAAAACTAGAAATCTTTTCACACTTTTCTCCTTCCGGACCCGACAAAACTTTTCGTCCGCGCCAAAAAACTTAACTTTACTTTATTTTCTTTAGTCGCCGTGCGCGCTTAGAACTTAACTCATAATTTCTTTTTTCTTTCTCCTTCTTTTTCTTTTTTTCCGGACCCGCCAAAACTTAACCTGTCCTTTCTCCCAGCTGTCAGATCACTCTCCAAAAAAACCGCCACTGAACTGATTGTTTGTGTGGATTTGGCGTGGATCACAGTAATGCCAACTGCATTAATTGATCCACACCAATTCTCACAGATGACACTACAGTTTCACTAAGTTTGTATTGGCGAGGGCGACAAAGACCTTGAGATCAACTGAGACAGTGGCGAAACTGAGAGAGATATTCTCTGAATATGGTTACCCAAGGCGTATAATGAGTGACCAGGGTTTGGCGTTTACCAGTAGAGTATTTAGGGAATTTGTGGCGGAAAAAGACGTTAGACATGTCCTAAATGCAATAACTACACCGAGGGCGAATAGTCAGGTGGAAAGGTCAAATCGCACTATAATAAAGTAGAGATGGGAAATTCGGATCTTTTCAATGAACCGGATCTCGTTCTTTTCATTGAACCGGCTCTTTGAGCCGGTTCAAAAGATCCAGGTGGATCTTTTGCACTGCCGTACAAGGGGACTGCAGATGAATATTGAAAAACCGAAAACTCATTTAAAAAAAAAAAATTGTGAATAAATTATGAGCTTTAATGAAAATACTCAAAGTTGATTATTTTAAGGCAGTGCTGGGTATTGCGGGAAATAATAGGAAACTAGTTTTAAAAAATTTTGGCTCTAGTCCTGGATTTGACGGCATAACAATTGAATGTCTAAAAATATTAAAAGATTTTATCTCAAAGCCTCTTACATACTTAATTATTTTTAACCTTTCGAAGAGTGTATTCCCTAAAATTTAGTAAACACTCAACAATTATTGACTTATTTCCTTAATATATATCGTTGGAAAAATAATTGAAGTAGAAATTAATGAGTTTCTTTAAAAGACATAAAATATTAAACGAAAGTGAAAATATTTCTACGTCAGCCTAACATGAACGCGAAAAGAGAGTTTTAATCCCTTTAGCCCTGCAAATTTTGAGATAGCGATATCTTTTAATTTCGAATCGAGCGGGGAGTAAAACAAATTGAAATTGACTAAAAAGTGAAAATACCATTAATGAAAAATGTAAATTTTCATTTTGGAGTTTTGGTGTCCAGTAATACTTTTTCCTAAATATATCTTCCATCTCCTCTTTTCAATTTATAATCTTTAATCTTTAATATTCCATCTTTAATCTTCAATTTTCAATCTTCAATTTTAAATATTTAATCTTCAATCTTCAATCTTCAATCTTCAATCTTCAATTTTCAATCATCAATCATCAATCATCAATCATCAATCATCAATTATCAATCATCAATCATCAATCATCAATCATCAATTATCAATCATCAATCATCAATCCGCCATCCTCCATCCGTCATCCTCTATCCTCTATCCTCTATCCTCTATCCTCTATCCTCTATCCTCTATCCTCTATCCTCCATCCTCCATCCTCCATCCTCCATCCTCCATCCTCCATCCTCCATCCTCAATCCTCAATCCTCAATCCTCAAGATCTGTTGAACCGTTGAACCGTAAAGATCCGTTGAACCGGCTCAGATTCGTTGAACCGGCTCAGTTGGATCTTCTGCTTGAGCCGGTTCATTGAGCCGGCTCAGATCTGAGTTACCCATCTCTATAATAGAGGCGTTGGCGACAGGGGCGGAAACTGAGGTTTCTTGGGATGAAGCGCTGCCTGATATCGTGTGGGGTTTGAATAACACTATCAGTGCCAGTACGCGATTCTCTCCGGCACAGTTGTTGTTCACTCACGGAAGTCGTGGTGTAATAGCAGAATTGGCGAGTGGCGAGCTAGCTAGCGAGGCGAGAGTTCAAGGCGACGAGGAGATTTTGGGAGAAATTCTGACTCGTAATGAGAACTCACAAGGCGTGACTGGCGATAGCACTCAAGATGGCGTACATACCACAGGTATGGATCTCGATAGAGGTAAGGCGGGGGCGTCCTCTGGAAATGTAGCTCAGAAAAGGTCGGGTGACGACTCTTCCAATTCTGTGACACGAAAGAGGCTATTACTGGACCGCGCACAGGCGAGTGAAAATATCACTAAGGCGGCAAGGCAAATGAAAGATCGATACGATCAAAGGCGGAAAAGGGCGAACAAGTATTTAGTAGGCGAACTTGTATTATGGCGACATGCAGTTGCGATTAAATCAGGCTTTGGCATGAGTAGGAAATTGGCGAATAAGTATGACGGACCGTTTCGGGTAAGGAAGGCTAACGCCTTCGACAGGTACGTCATTGAGGCGATTAAGGGCTTAAGGGTGTATAAAAGATATGAGGCAACTGTGACAGTAGACTCTCTTAAGAGATATCATGGCATAAATGATATGGATGTGGATGTGGGCGACGAAAGTGGTGAAGAGGTCGGTAGACTAGATTTAATCGATCTTTTAGAGTCGTAAGGTGATAATATAATGAGGACATTAATCTCTTTTCAGGATGGCCGAATGTTACGACCGTTTCAAAGAGATGGCGCTGGGCGAGCTAAGATGCGAACCGGGAGAAACTGGGCGGACGACAATAAAAACAATCACTAGGTCCTGGTGAAAAGGGTGATTGTTTTTGGATTGCAAATAGGCGGGCTGGGTTTTTTGAGAATTCCTATGAACGGTTGTGGATAAAAAAAACGGATCTATAATTAAAGGCGTTAATTAATAAATCAGATCTCTTTTATTAATTTTCCCTGTTTTTAACAATGTATTCATACCTAATAAATTACATTGACATAAAATATTTATTTCGCAGATTTTAAGTATTGTACGATAACTTAATAACTGGGGTGATCACTTATTCGTCGGGCCTGAAGTCTTTAGGTTATGAGATATTGGGTTCGGATTTTAATGCCCAATATTGAGTTTCATCAAATATGTATGATAGTAGAACCAATAAAAATTAAATATACAACTTTTCTGGTGGTCTTAAACAACAGATAATTTACATCCGAAATTTCAAACTGGATTTGGCGAAATCTCGACATTTTAACAAAACTCTCAAAATCTACTAGATTTCTCGTACATGTGAGAGATCTTGAAGTCTGTTGGGGCTTCTAAATTTTGTCGAAATCGAGATCGACATCGACTTCTACTGAAATCGGAAATTATGTTCACCAAGCTTTTTCCATTGCTTAAATACGTATAATACAGATTAAAATTTTTGATATCATACAAATAAATTGAACGATGTTAAAGAAATCCCATCAGAGCGATATTAATGATTTTTAATATCCTGAAATTCGGTTGCCATAATCTGGCGATTTAGATGCGGAAATGAGAAGTTTATATTGTCAAGCAGTACCAACCGCAGCGACCATGGCATTTGCACAATTTCTAACGCTGCATTAACTGATAGCTACCGCACCTATTTTCTTTACAGTAGCTACTGAACTTCAATGGACCCCCCCCCCCCCTTGGAAGAGCAATATGACCGCCACTGACTGTGACCCCGATGGAAGCCGCAGGAACAGTGTTTTTCCCCAAATACTATGCTGAACTTATAGTCTTTATCTGTCTCCAGAACTTAATTACTTCTCGGTTGTTCGTCGTCGTATTTCCTGGACACCCCATTGAACGTCTGCCGTTTTCACCTTTTTTCCGTTTATATTAATATTATTTGTTTAGTGTTTGATATTTGTGCGCAACCAAATTAGAATGAAAAATAATAGTAAACAATAACGTAAATAATAATGCATATTTTTGTTTCGAAAAAATGAGAAATTGATAAAAAAATTACATTTTTCTTTCTCCTCCGTTCTGAAGTTTTTTCTCTTTACTGTACTTTATGTTTACCCACCCTCACAAAACCCCCCTTACCCTTGCCTAATCTTCTAGTATTCCTTAAGATAACCACAAAGTTTCAACCTTCTGACATCTACCATTCAGGAGATATGGACTTTAGAATGTTCCAATCCCAGCTTTCCCAATACCACACCCCTCAACCCCTATCGATCATTTTTTGTAAATTGGTTCACTATCACAGTTCTACATAAGTTTCAGCAACCTAGCATAAGTGGTTCCTGAGATCTGGAAACCAAAATTTTTAGCCTTAAACGCTCCCCCAAACGTGAAAAAACAAAATCTCGGGACAGCAAATTTTTTGGAAGATTCAGGTCGATCACAATACTTAATTTTTAAGAAAGAATAAAGTAAAATTGCGGACGGGGGCTTCTGGAAAGCAAGAGTGATAAAATTACGAATTTCATTTCCCAGATTTAGGAAACATAAACTTGAAACTACGTCTAACAGGACGTATCTGTCGTCGAGAAAATTTCGAAAAGTTCTCTATAAAATTAAAATGTCCGCGGCTGACGGGTTAACTCCCAATCCCGGACGGTAATTTGCTAGGACCTATGACTATAGAGTCGCAACAAAATGCACCTATTAAGGTAAATATCTCAGTTACGAATATTGTAAGCTTTTTCTGGAGATTAATTTGAGTTACATTGCGTTGAAAACCCTTGGGATTGATTTTCATTTTATGACAGAATAAACTGTTATTAATTTTAAATCAAATTAAATTACAAGTTTTGTAAAAAAAAAGTATCATATTTCACCATTTGGACAAAGTCTTTAAAATGTCCCAGTAATGCATAGCTAAAATATGCATTGCTCTAGTATTAGTACCAGTATTATTATAAAATAAGTTCAATTGATTGAAGAATAAATTTTTATTTTGTTTAAGAAAGAGAGAAATAAATTCTTATAAAGCGTATCACATTTTATATACCATATGTATGTAAATAAATAAAAAAAAAAAATCATTATGGAAGGTTATAGCGGTGAACAACGTGTGCAAATCATCAAATTTTATTTTCAAAATCAGAGCTCCGTTCGAAAAACGTTCCGCGCATTGCGTGATTTTTAACGAAGAGGCCCATTTCTTTATGAATGAATGTGTGAACAACCAAAATTGTTGGATTTGGGACGATACCAATCCACACGAGATACACCAGCACCAAATTCATTTCGAGAAAGTCACTGCTTGGTGCAGATTTTGGTCTGGCGAAATCATCGGTCCGTACTTCTTCCAAAACGAAACTGGCATTGCCATAACCATCAAACGATCGATGATAAGCAACTTCTTGTGGCCCAAACTCGATGATATGGATACCGACGACATGTGGTTCTAACAGGACGGCGCTACGTGCCACACAGCGCATGTCACGATGGACATTCTGCACGAGCGATTTGAGAGGATTGTTATCTCGAGCGGCGGAACTGGCCACCGTGATCGTGCGATTTAACGCCTTTAGAATTATTCCTTTGGGGCTATCTTAAATGGCAGGTCGATGCGTATAATCCGTGAACAATTGATGACCTTTAAGTCAACATAACGAACGCCATCCACCAAATTCAGTGAGATTTATGCGACAAAGTCGTCGAAAATTGGATTTCTCGAACACGTCCCACCAAGCAAAGCCGGGGCGGATAATTAAACGACTTTAAATTCCATACAATGCCATAAAATATTCTTTCAAAAAAAAATAATTGTTTTCTTTACATTTAAAAATTAAACGTCCCCATTGAAAGACCCTATATTTATAAACCTAACAAAAAACTTCCATTCCGCTGATAGAGTAAATAGATATTGTTACCCCAATAAAAAGGTGGGCTGTGGCGAGTGTGAGGAAAGGAAAAAAAATATATCTTTCGGGAATTAAAGCCGCGCCACTCTGCTTTGAAGCCCGAAGAGCTACCCGATCAACCACTAAGCTAAGCTTCAAAGCGTGTAGATTACCTTGACCTCACGTCTTATGTTATTGGGCGCCACCCAATCGTTTAAAAGAAGCCGATTAGGAAACCTCACACGTAGAATAAAAAGAAAACACCCAGAGTACGTTACAATCATATAATAAATTAGTCGTCGTAGTCACCGATCTACATTGCAAGAAAAAAACAAAGAAGGAAAAAAAAGGAATCTAATTTTCACAATTATTCCGGGAATGGGCCCTAATCCGAAGGGTCTCCACTCAGAGATTCTCTACGTCGGTAAATCTTCCCATTTCAAATCAGTTCTACCTAAAGGAGAAGAGGACATAAATGAGGTTTCTTAACTGGACTCCGTTCTGCGCACTCCAACTCCGCCGTATTCCTTAGTCCGGCAAATACTTGCCCAATTCTTCGGCCGATCTTCCAAACTCCTTCAGCCGACGATTTCACTTCAAAGAGTTTCAATTCCGTCGTTTCAACTTCTTCCATACTGCCCGTATCAATCAATTTGTTTCCCTATCACGACTTTACCACTTCGGCTTCTACACCAAGATTCCCCTTCAGTGTTGCCAATTATTTTTCTTGGTTGAGCACAAAAATATTAAATATTGAGCGTTAATTTCAACTTAAAAGTGCTTAAAATTTAATTTTTTCATATCAATCGCAGGCATATTCAAATAAAGTGCAAGCGGTAAAACTAATTTTTGATCGCTGAGACGATATTTTGAGCACCAAATTTAACGCTGAAAGCACTAAATTGGCATCACAGCTCCCCTCCCGAAACGGAGTTCGTTCCTCATGTCTGCGATGTGGCAACGCCTCGGCAAACTTCGTGGCCCGTTTCCACGCGTTCCTAATTTCTGTGAGAAATGAAGAACTGTCAAGTCTAAGATTTGACTGACCTCTAAGGTTCGTTCGGTAGGTCGTCTCTCGTCAGTCGTCTCTCGTCAGTCGTCTTCCTCGCGAGTTTTACGATGTTCATGGCGAAACTGCCTTAGCTCGCTAGTCCCAAAAAGTTGATCGGTTACCGTTGGCAGAAGATGGAAACTGTTTTGTAGACACTCAGGTCATGAGCACAAAAAAGAACACATAACAATATCATTGATAATTAAAGGGATTACATAGGTTTTCTGTATTTCCCTGTTTCTGGAACTATAAAACATCCACGTTAGTTGAAGGATTGTTATTCCAATAAAACTTCTATGATGTCAACAAAAGAAGTTTTGTTGGCCATTTCGATGCATTTACACTGTTAATAGTCATTAGTGTTATCTAACATTCGTTGGTTGATACGTGAAAATAAACCGCAATCATATACTTCTCCACAGCCAAATCAAGTTTATTTTTCTTATTCATGATCTTTAAAAATAAGTTTTCTGCGAACATCAACTTGAGTGGTCTGAGACTTTCTCTTTTTTATCCGCTTCTATTTTTCTTTTTGTGTTTCCTTGATCCCACATGTACGCTGAAGAAATAGTCGTGTGTCCAAGACCATCTCAGGTGTTAGCCTGACAAATTGCAGAATCTTTTCTGCCTTTATGTTTGCGAATTCGTCCAAATCCATGGTGATGCGCGTACCAGCGTACGTTCCCGACTCAAAGCCTGACCAGAGCATTCACAAAACATGTGGAAAATACTTTCGTCGGAATCGGGATCACTACAGCTGCGGCACAGATTTTCAATGTCGGTTCTGGCGTGCCGGCTGATCAGACAATCGTCCGTCAGGACACCTATGAGTATAGAGTATTCCTATCTCCGAGAAGGACGAACTTTATCCTGCTTGCATTCTAGCTGCCTAGCAACGACATATGATGTGAGGTCCGACCACCTCGTGGTAGTCTGCGATATGGCCGTCACGTCGATAGCTTGCTTTACGTCCTCAATTGGTTTCCTCATAGAAACAGCTAGCTCCTTATTCAGCACCAAACCTCTCCTTGCGAGTTCATCCCCAGCCTCGTTGCCCGTACTCCACCTGCGGCCCGGAACCCTAAATATTGTTATATTAAAATGTGTTCATAACGCACTAATCTTATCCCTGCACAACCTTTTTTGTCTCTTTATTGTTATAATAGTTTAACCAAACATTGGAAGTAACCACCGCAGGGACTTTGTCTCTTCTATTTCTGAAAACTAGGACGTTCACTTCGGCAAAATAAAGTCTTCTTGAACGGCGTTAGGTGGTATATTATTCTGTTGAAGAACCTGCTTTTGTTGACGCACTGCAAAAATTCAATGGCTCTCTGCGAAACAGTCTTCTCCAGATGCACATATTTCGAATGGAAGCGGCTGGACACTTGTTGAAAACTTTGGAGATATACTCTCCGTTTCACACTCCATATTTGTGTCTTCATGAATTGATAGATCTGTCAATGTGACTTCATTTTTTTTGCTAGCTCTAATTTTAACCTTTGAGGCCATGACACATTAAAAGCAGAAAGCAGCGGCAGAAGCAGAATTGGTTTAGAAAGCAAAGGATCATATGGCGCCTGTTTAAATGAAAGCAGCGGCAGAAGCAGAGACGAAAACAGTGCTGCTTTTTCGTTCTAAATTCTAAAATTCTGTTTCTGCTTCAGTACTGTCAACTTAAATCCCTTAAGAATTGGGAATGTTGTCAACAATGGAAATGTTAAATATGTCAAAATTGTTTCCATATACTCGTATTTAATGATCATTTTAAACTAAAAGCTAAAAAAAAATCAACGGAAACAAAATATTTTCGTCCACTCAAACAAGAGACTAAAATACTTGTGACTGTTGACAGTTAGCATGGACACATTATTCCGTGCTTCTACCTTCGGTGGTAGTAAGCATGGCCACATTGTTCTCTGCTTCTGCTTTTATTTAAATTCATAAAGCAGAGCAAAAAGCAGCACTGACGACGCTGCTGTTCTGCCGCTGATTTCTGCTTTTAATGTGTCACGGCCTTTAGATTATATACCCAAGTTGTTTTATGCGCATGTCAAGGTAAAAGCTGCATGGGCGTACAAAACTGATTATTGACGTCCTGGTTTTTTGCATATATTAAATATATAATCCGTTGCATAAACACACTGCAGTCACGATGAGCTGCAAGCCAATCGTATGATACTCTAGATGAAATACTGAACTCCGATTTATATTGTAAATGGGGATAAAGTAGAATAAAGAACGTGCATGTATATTTAATTCATATCTGGCACTCAATGAGCCACCGAAAGCAACATTTTCCGTTTTCTAGGACTTTCACATGTGAGGTGCAGCAAGGACTCATTCGATTTCTGGTATATTCATCCTTTTACCTGGAACTATTGTTTGACAATGTTGTACAAAACATCATATTCCTAGATTGAATCGTTCAAAGACTATCGAAAAGTAATATTGAACATGTGTCTTAGGACTTTCTGTGTTGGAGCTACCCGAAGGAGTAAAACGATTTTGCCCGTTAACGAACTTAACCTTACAAATTCGACCAACAATTCAGATTCAAAATTTCAAGATCATAAGTCAAAGCGTTCTTCAGTTATTATGCTAACGGACGAACCTCAAGCGGATTTAGAGGTTTTGGCCGAAATAAGCACAAAATAATATTTAATTTTTTTTTGGTCTGAGGCTTCGATCTAAACGTTACAATCTTTTGGGCTGGATTAAACTTATAATACTCTCAGATTTCATCTAGAGTATAAAACTAACTATCTCTTTGTAATATATGTATGTATGCTTTGCAGATGCATGTTATTTTATTATATATGTACATATTTACTTATGATCCGATTCTGTAGCTGAAATCTCGGCGAAATACCAGAAACGAGTAGTGGTGAATAGTATTTATAACCTAATAATGAATAGATATGGAAGTTAGCAATTGCATTAAATAAATTTGTTAAGCTATCATGTTAATACGACTACTTAGAAAACTATCCTCAGGTTGATTTTAAATTAATAGTTCTAATAAGAACTATTTGCTTAAAATTCAAAATAAACTGGGCCGTTAACCTTATGAATTCAGGATCAGAGACTTTCGGAAGTCAAATCCTGGATACGTGCCTGGCTTGAGAATACGTTCTAATTTTACTAGTCGTTGGGAGTATTTGCCTCCCTCTCCCTCGAAAGGCTCAAAGAAAATCACAGCCATGATGTACTACAAATCTACAGTTGAAATCCATCCTCAAAAAATGCAGAGGTCAATTTATTGGAGCGTTTCCATATTTCCAATAAATATTTTCAAAATGATTTTTTCGTTATACGCCAACTGAGAGTATTGCTTTCCGACCGCCGAATAAATCGTTCAGAAAGAAATCGAAATAATATCTTAAATCGGGTTATAGATTTAATAGAAATTAAAAGGAATTTGTATTTAAAATGAATTGCTAGTTGATTTAAAAGAAAGAAGAATAAAAACTTTTGCAAGAAAAAAATCTGTTTCATACATTTGCTTCACGCAGTGACGTCACAGCTGAGACAAACCAAACAATTCCGTTGGACTGTGGAGTGAAACGCGGCCCACTGTCGCATCATCTCCCACTTTCCCTAGAACCGAAGACGAGGTGAAATTATCGGAAAAGACACGGCTTCGGATAGAATCTCGGGCGGAGAGTAGCAGGTGGGGCAGTATTTTGATTCATTCGCGTCGCCGTACTTCTTTCGTCAGGTGGTTCGTTTTCGATGTCGCAGCAGGTCTGCGTTTAATAAATTTTTTTCCGTCAAATTGTGAGAAAAAACGTATCGATGTTCGCAGGTACGGTAAAGTTTTAGAAAAACTTTCACTGATAACCACCCGCTTGAAAATGAAAATTAACATTTTTTATTAATAGTTCATGTCCATTTAAACCAATTCCAATCGGTTATATTCCCCGCTTGACCTGAAATCAAAAGATATCGCTATTTCAAAACTTGAAATTTTCATACCATTTTAATGTGAGCTGGACTTCAGAATGACATTTCGCATGGCACCAGGATTGCCGTATTCAAACTTTTCATGCTCCGACTACTTTTAAAAAATGTTAATTTTTATTTTCAAGCGGGTGGCTATCTGTGAAAGTTTTACCCAGTTTTGCAAATTTTGTCAGAAAGGCGCCAGCGCGGGCCGCTAGTATTTGTGTATGTGTGAGTGTCTGCCGGGTGAAATCCGTATCCGCTTCATCGCGATCCGGTAGTGAAATTGTGACAAGAGTGTTTTCACGCGGTCGACGTTCCGGGCAGGCAGAGGCGTCATCTTGATAGAAATGTTTATACTCTAGATGAAATCATATAAAGTATTATAAGTTTAATCCAGCTCGAAAAGTTTGTAACGCATAGAACCGAGCCTCGGACGAAAAAAAGTTATATATTATTTTGTGTTTAGTTGTGGCCAAAAATCCCAAATCCTGTCCGTCCGTCCGTCCGTCCGTTTGCACGATAACTCAAGAACCCGTTGGCCTAGGAAGTTGAAATTTTGTCAGCACCTGTAAAATGGAAAAAGTAAGGCTAAGTTCGTTAATGGGCGATATCCTTCTACTCCTTCGGGTACCTCCCATACAAGAGTCCTTAAAACACGTATTCATAATTATTGCTCGAATGCTTCAAGTTAGGAGCTTGAAATTTTGAATACTTAAAGCAAATCGAATGAGTCCTTCGTGTAGCAGCCTACAAAAGTCCTTCAAAAATGTATACAAGTTACAGAATCCACTATAACTTTAGTACAAGTTAAAGCAGGGATTCAAAATTTTACAGGAATTAGTTTTATATCAAAATCAAAACTGATTTCATTAATTAGCGCAATCCATCAACTCCTTCGGGTAGCTGTCATACAAAAGTTCTTAAAACACGTATTCACCAATATTGAACGATAACTTTAGAACGCTTTAAGTTACGACTTTGAAATTTTGTATACGTTGATTTTATAATAGTCGCAGCTGAAGGTATTAATATGAAAAATATCCCGTAAATCCTTCATGTAGTTGCCCTACAAAAATTCTGTAAAAATGTCCCAACTTAATTTATGGAACTCACTATAACTCAAGAAATAGTTTAACCATCCATCGAGTAGCCACTATACAATAGTTTCTACCTGGAAATAAAAGGTCATGCAATAATTGTATGTGCACTCCTCATTCTTTTCATATAATTCCAACTAAAATATAAATTGGAGTTCAGTATTTCATCTAGAGTATCATACGATTGGCTTGCAGTCGATCGTGACTGCGTTATGTTTTATATGGACTTCGATAAGGTTGTTGAGCTTAATGAATATCGTCGACTAGTCAAACCCAATTTTGTTTTATGCCTAAACTCCCTAAATGGTAGTAAAGTGGTAGGTATATCGTGTGGATAAAATAGACGATTAAAAGTTACATATAGTATCACAGAATTTAATTGACTTTAATAAATTATAAATATCACAATGTTTATTAATTGGCATTAATAAATTATAAATATCACAATGTTTATTAATTGGAGTAAATTAAATATTTAAGGATTAATTTTTTTAATAGACAATACTATATTATTTATTTTTCGTCTGACTTCTATCAATTCTATTTTTCAACTGATTTTTTCTTCTCTATCACTTTTTTATATTTTTCTGACCGGTTGCTTGATTTCTATTTTAGTTGAAATCAAACAACCGGCTACTTGAATTTCACGATGTGTGGAGTGTTTGAAACAAGTGTAATGCATATGAAGTCATACACCCCACAAGTACTTGCACATTATCATTATTTGTTTTTATTACAAAATGTTATAGTGCAGTTGGCAAAACAAATTAAAATTTTTGCACTAATTTTTTACTTCAGAAGGTACCTATCTATCTATACAGGGTGTCCGGTACTCCGTGCGCCACCTTCTAAAGGGTTATTCCTTGATATATTTTAAGAAAAAAAATTTTGTACAGAAACGGTGAATTTTCAATATCCGTGGAAATTCAGAGTGGTCAAGAAAAGTGTTTCGGAGTGGAACGCGGCAGCAACAGAAGTACGGCAGCAGTTGAGGAGTATGAATATCAAGAGAACACTTGCAAAACGAGCTTTAGCGTGCATTCAAAATGAAGGTGGCCATTTAAACAATTTTTAAATAAAGCCAGAAATACATGTGCAGAATATATGCAAGCAGCGGTGCATGCATCTCTGCATGTGAAACGGACGTGCAGAGTTTTAGACAGATCTCTTAGTTGTATTTGTCATAAATCACCGCATTTTCTGATAGTCAGTTTGAGTTTCAGTGTGAGTTTCAGTTTCAGTTTATTTTAATAGACAAAAAATGATCTTAGTTTTGATCCCGCAAAAATACATTTTTGTAATTTCGACTGGTTTTATCGAATACAATTTGGTTATTTTTTCTAAGTTCTATGAAACGCTTCTCCATTGCTACTCCACTCCACAACTACAACTAAAAAATAACCTGTCAAACCAGAAGAAGAAGAAGAGACATGTTGCAGCGCTCCGCTGCATGCAGAATAAGCGTGTGTTTCGTCGCATTTAAACTCAAGCGAGTTATATTCCCATAATCATTGTTGCCGAACATGGTAGCACTGCTCGTAGTTCTAAAAAACAAATTTGAATTGAAACATACCAAACGCAGAACAGGTACCGTTTGAGTTTCTTTCTTTTCTTCTCTTCACTTTGGAAGCGGCACGAGGCACGAGAAAAAACTGCGCATCATAATTTATTTAAAACGAGAAAACTAACTTAAATTTTAACTTAAATTCTAATAATCTAATAATAATTAAACACTAGACGTAAGTACTCAAATTATATCTAATTGAAATTGTAACCAATTAATTTAAATTTATCCAACTTGAAGGGTAAATTTAATCTCACTCTCCCATCCGGACAATAAAGAGGTTAAATTATCGGAAACGAAGTTACGTATTTGAATTGAATTCTAAAAATCTGACCTAAGTCAACAGTTTAAATTTATCGTTTAAACATTCATCGCATCGAATTGGATTAAATTCATCGTATCGAATTGGATGTTAAATAGCACAACAGCGCTTCTGGATCTGGCTATCGCACCGCATAATTCAACCGAGACCGAATTAATTAAAGCAGCGCTTCCGGATTAGAATATAAGCATCATACATAATTGGAAAAGGTAAGCGAAATGTCTTTTTTACCTCAGTCCATCAATGCAAAACCCAGTTGCATGAAATGCTCAAAACCCGACGACGACAATATGGTCCAATGTGACAATTGTGATCGTTGGTACCACTTCGCCTGCGCCAAAGTTACCGCGGAGGTAGCAGATCATGATTGGAGCTGCTCACAGTGCCAAGATAAAACGACCGCCAAATCCTATAAAAGTAAAGCCTCGCAACGGTTGCCAAAAGAGTCACTCATCGGAGCACCTAACCAAACTTTGCCAATGCCTCCTCCGCCATCGACACATACACCCATACCACTAGAAGACGACCGTGCAAATCAAGTTGCGGTAAAATCTGACGTCCAGATTGCAAAAGTGCCGTCGGTAACGTCAAAAATATCCAAGTCAGTTTCAATGAAATTAAGAAAGTTGGAAGAAGAACGTGAGCTGCAGGAACGTCGTGACAAGGATTATCTGAATAAAAAATATCAGCTCCTTGAATTACTCGACTCTTCCGAAGAAGATGAATCGGTTAGTGATCTTCCAATGAAGAAAGATAGAGTTGAAAAGTGGATTAACCAAAATAAATGTCAAAAAAGTGAAAATTGTGTGGCGAGTGAACGCCAAGTTAATCTGAAAGGTGCAGTGCCAAAATATGAAGTGGATGGGCGGAATACTGCCTTCAGATAAACAGAAAAATTCCACCCCGTGCGCCTTACCCCAAGCGAACATGAATATTCATGAAGAAATGCTTGGAGCTCACGAGTTGAGCAAGCAACAGCTGGCCGCGCGACAGGTAATGTCAAAAGAACACTGAGTTTCAGTGGTCGTCCAGAAGAGTGGCCTCTATTTATTTGTTGGTTCGAAAGCTCAACTGTTACTTGTGGGTATTCTGATTATGAAAACCTTCTTCGCTTGCAACGATGCTTAAAGGGAAAAGCGCTCGATGCTGTGAGGTGCAGACTTTTACATCCAAGTGAAGTGCGAAACGTTATTTCAACTTTGAAAATGTTGTACGGTCGCCCAGAAATTATTATCCAAATGCTCTTGTCAAAAATTAGAAGTGAACCTTCACCAAGAGTGGATAAAATTGAAAGCATCATTAATTTTTCGCTTGCAGTGCAAAATGCGTGCAGTACAATGCAGGTAACAGGTCTTCATTCTCATTTTAATAGCCCTGAAAAGCTACCGTCTCAAATCAGATTAAACTGGGGCATTTACAAACAAAGCGTGGGTGAAGTAAACCTTTCTACGTTTAGTGAATGGCTCTAACTATTAGCACAAGCTGCTTCAGAGGTTACGTTTCCAACCGTCTCAAGCCAATTATAATACAAGTCGGATCGCAGTTCAAAAGGACATGTAAACGTGCAACAGGAAACTAATAAAGAAACGGCTACGTGTCCAATCTGCGACGCGAAGTGCAAGTCACTAGACCTATGTGATAAATTCGTTAAGATGAGTTTAGACAATAAATGATCAGCATTAAAACGCTTCCTTTTCTGTTGCACTTGCTTCAAACGCCATGGAAAACGACGATGTCTGTCATCTCAACTAGACACCATCAGCTCCTACACAAGAATTTGGAGTCTCCAAATACGCAGATAGTAAGCACAGAAGTAGTAAATACGCAGTTCAATTGCAATGTGCATAATAAAAGTATAAGCTCGGTCTTGTTTAGAATTGTGCCTGTCACAATATTTAATAAAAACAATAAAATTAATACTTTTGCATTTCTCAACGACGGTTCATCCGTTACGTTAATAGATAATGATATCGCATCAGCATTACAAGTCGAAGGCAATATTGAGCCACTATGTTTACGGTGGACATCAAATACTCATCGCTCCGAAGACACATCCAGAAATATTAACATAGAAATATCTGCATACGGCACGCAACGAAAACATACAATGTCAAACGTTCACACCGTAAAATCACTGCAGCTACCGGTCCAATCGGTTGAGGCTAAAGATTTAGCAAATAATTTCAACCATCTTAAAAATATTCCATTGGAATCTTATAAAGATGCGAGGCCCAGTATTCTCATTGGCCTACAACATTGGAATCTAGGTATTCCGCTTCGTACTCGAGAAGGCAAATTCAATGAACCAGTAGCGACGAAGACGCGATTAGGCTGGTGTGTTTTCGGGCCTATTCCTGAAACTTACAACTTCACAAGAAATATAAACTACAACTTCCATATCTGCCAATGCCAAAAAGATCAAGAAATGCATAAAATGATGAAACGGTAGGAACAAAATCTTTTAAAAAATTAATGTCTGTCGAAAACGAAAAGGCTATCAATCTTCTAGAAACAAAGACAACCTTTGACGGTGAAAGATATACTGTGCAACTTCTGTGGAAGTTCGGAAACGTCTCGTTACCAAATAGCAGACCAATGGCAGAGCGGAGGTTGGACTGTCTCGATAGAAGACTCAAAAAGGAGCCAGAAATTGCCAAAAATCTTAATGCCCAAATGAAAGAATATGTACAAAAAGGATACGCAAGGAAACTCGATACTGAGGAAATCGCTAATAAGGATTTTCCCATCTGGTATTTACGAATATTTCCTGTCATAAACCCTAACAAACCGAATAAAGTCAGAATTGTTTGGGATGCCGCCGCAAAAGTAGATGGAGTTTCACTCAATTCCGTACTTCTGACTGGACCAGATAACTTAGTGGCCTTGCCGTCAATACTATTTCGTTTCAGAGAAAAGAGAGTGGCAATTAGTGCTGATATAGAAGAAATGTTCCACCAAGTCAAAATTGCCAAGAAAGATCAAAATGCACAACGGTTTCTCTGGCGCAATGAATCTAATGCGATTGAAGTATACGTTATGCAGGTAATGACATTTGGTTCAACTTGTTCGCCCTCTTGTGCGCAGTTTATCAAAAACAAAAATGCTACGAAATTCATGTTAACACACCCAATGGCAGCCAAGGCAATCATCAATAGTCATTACGTCGACGATTACCTGGACAGTCTCGACGATGAAGAAGAAGCAATAAAACTTGCCAAAGATATCATCTTTGTTCATAACTCAGGCGGTTTCGAAATACGAAATTTCGTATCAAATTCAAAGAGAGTACTGCATGCCTTAAAGGATAAAGTGGCAGACAACAAAGCACAACTCGTCCAATTGAATAACTCTGATAGTGCCGAAAAGTTGCTGGGAATGTGGTGGTCACCCACAAGCGACACATTCTTTTATATGTTTAAATCGCACAAAATAAGCCAAAACCTATTATCTGGAAACGTTTGTCCAACAAAAAGAGAAGTGCTGAAAGCATTAATGTGTGTCTTCGACCCTCTGGGGCTAATCGCCCACTTCATGGTCATACTAAAAATTCTCCTACAAGAAATCTGGTGTGCCTCTGTGCAATGGGACGAAGAAATAGAATCCGATCATTTTGAAAAATGGAAAAATTAGACCCGTTTACTTCCTACAATAAAAAACATCACGATAAGGAGACCATACCTTCAAAACTTAAGAGCTTGCGACGGCTTCCGCGTTGAATTACACGTATTCGTAGACGCAAGTGAATCCGCATACGCTGCAGTGGCATATTTCAGAATATCCACAGATTCGGTGGTAGAATGCGCACTAGTAAGTGCAAAGACTAAAGTCGCACCCATCAAAATGATTTCCGTGCCAAGAATGGAACTAGAAGCAGCTGTGTTAGGTACTAGGCTGGCCAAAACAGTCGTTGAAGGACACTCGTTCGAAGTTACGAAGCGAATATTTTGGTCCGATTTAAGAACTGTACTGAGTTGGATTAACTCAGACCACCGTAAATACAAGCACTTCGTGGCCTTCAGAGTTGGTGAGATACTGGAAGAAACAGAAAAAGAAAACTGGAGATGGATTCCCGGCAATGATAACGTGGCTGATGATGCAACAAGGTGCAAAACCAATTGTGAATTTAATTCCGAAAACAGATGGTACCGTGGTCCAGCCTTCCTATACGTCCGCACCATGGTATATGTATATCGCTTCGTAGAAATTCTTAAAAATAAGAGTAAAATTGGAAAGAATGTTTTAATTTCCGCAGACGAAAAAACCAGAGCCTAAAACTACTTATATCGACAATGTCAAGGCGAAACATACAAAAATGAAATTGTACTAACGCAGCAGTTACAAACTATTGAGCCCTATAAGTTGAACTTAGAGAAATCCAGCCAACTGTATAGAATGTCTCCATACCTAGATGAGTTTGGAGTTATACGTATTAATGGACGAATCGATGCTGCGAGCGAAGTCATGCAACATATGAAAAGACCAATGATCTTACCGAAAGAGCATTATTTAACGTAACTAATAGTGCTTGAGTTTCATAACCGCTTTCATCACGTACATAATGAAACTGTTATAAATGAATTAAGGCAAATCTACTACATTCCGACACTTAGAGTAGTGCTAAAAAAAGTGAAACGAACCTGTCAATATTGCAAGAACCAAAGAGCAATCCCAAGAGTACCTATTATGGCAGCACTGCCAGCAGCACGACTCAAAGCATACACACAAGTATTCTCGTTTATTGGAATCGATTACTTTGGTCCGCTAAACGTTAAGGTTGGACGTCATCTCGAAAAAAGATGGGGAGTCCTAATCACATGTCTGACAGTGCGTGCTATTCACATAGAAATCGCTCACAGCCTGTCTAGTGACTCATGTATTATGGCGCTTAAAAGATTTATCGCGAGAAGAGGAATGCCCCGCGAGGTGTATAGTGACAATGGCACAAATTTTCGCGGAGCAAGCGTAGAACTAAAAGAAGCTGTGAAAAAACTCAGCGACGAGGTAATGGCAAAGGAGTTCGAGGGAAAATTAAAGTGGAATTTCATTCCTCCAGCCTCCCCTCATATGGGAGGAAGTTGGGAACGTTTGGTACGTTCCATTAAACAAGTGTTGGTACAAATAAATCCTTCAAGAAATCCATCGGATGAGCTACTGTTGAGCATGATGGCTGAGGTGGAAAACGTCATTAATTCGCGACCCTTAACCTACGTTTCAATAGACGGTGAAAACGACGAAGCCCTCACACCAAACCATTTTCTAGTGGGATCGTCAAATGGAAGAAAGACGTTCGGCGAGCTTAATGACGAAGGCACTTTACTAAGAAGAAATTGGTCGATTAGCGAGCAATATTCCACCTCATTCTGGAAACGATGGGTGCAAGAATATCTACCGGACTTAACACTGCGCACAAAATGGTTCAGCCCTTCGAAACCCATTGAAGTAGGAGACATCGTTGTGATAGCTGACCCAAAACATCCTAGAAGCGTATGGCCAATGGGTAGAATTATGGAGGTTATAACTGCAGCGGAAGGCTGCGCTCGTAGTGCTGTAGTTCAAACAACAACAGTCATTTATACACGTCCAACATCAAAATTAGCAATGCTAGAAGTAAAGCGACTCGGCGAGGATTGTAATCAGAACTAAAGGATCTGTTTACCAGGGGGGAGTGTTGCCGAACATGGTAGCACTGCTCGTAGTTCTAAAAAACAAATTGGAATTGAAACATACCAAACGCAGAACAGGTACCGTTTGAGTTTCTTTCTTTCCTTCTCTTCACTTTGGAAGCGGCACGAGGCACGAGAAAAAACTGCGCATCATAATTTATTTAAAACGAGAAAACTAACTTAAATTTTAACTTAAATTCTAATAATCTAATAATAATTAAACACTAGACGTAAGTACTCAAATTATATCTAATTGAAATTGTAACCAATTAATTTAAATTTATCCAACCTGAAGGATAAATTTAATCTCACTCTCCCATCCGGACAATAAAGAGGTTAAATTATTGGAAACGAAGTTACGTATTTGAATTGAATTCTAAAAATCTGACCTAAGTCAACAAGCATATTCTCATAAGCGCATCGAGAAAGCATATCGATAATAAACATCCGCACGAGTGATCGGATATTTTTCGGACCGCACAAGATGCGATAAGCATTCTGCAGAATTTTACAATTCTTTTCTCTTCAAGATTAAGAATAGCAATTCGAGCTAATTTAAAATTATCGATTGGTTTACCTCCAGAATATTGGGAAGTAGTTTTAGTCAGTTTGTATTCAACCACCGAGACTTCCACATCAAATAAAAATTATATCGAAACGGAAAAAGTCTTGTTTTTTAAACTAAAACCCTTCACCCTTATAACTGGCGCAGTCGCTCTTCAAACCATATCGTGCAAAGTGATATATATATATATATATATTGTTAAGGAACACGCCTAGAGCGATCCTCGATAATCCTGTGCAAAGGATTCTAAATCGGAATATTATTAAAAAATATAACCGGATATTCCTCGGTAATCCTGTATAAAGGATAATCGAACGAAAATAATAACCGGACAATTTTTAAAAAACGCACTTCCTAGTGTTTAAGGAAGTGTATGAAAAAACATACGTTCTTGAAAGGGAGCAACTGGGGCCTAATCTCTTTTAAAATTCTGTGTGAGGCCGCACGGAAATCAAGAACAGTGTAACAAACAATATTAACAGATTATTAGTGACTAAAGGAAACCAACCAGGGTAAAAGCTCAAGTAAATTCTTTTTTTAAAAAAAATGATTGAACAGGTAAATGAAGGCAATCAAGCTGACGGACAAAGATTTAGACCCCAAGCCAACGATTTAGTCCCATTGAATTTATCGTTCGAACAAGTTGTCAAAGAAGCTAGACACTTAAACAGTTACGATGGTGATAATTCCTCTTACGACCTGAATACATGGATTCAAGAAGGCACAGACCTTATGTCGCACGTACCTGTGGGACCTCAGCGAGACTATATTACGCAAATTATCCTTCGGAAACTTAGAGGAGCCGCAAAAGCTGCTGCAGACAGGTTATCAATTAAAACATACAAACGCAGCTAAAGGCAGCATTTGGAATCAACCAGTCATTCCACAGCATCGTTGACGAGATATACGCCGTTAAATTTAATAATAATATAGAATTTACATACAATAAACTTTTAAATCTCCTGTATAAAATTAATACCAAATATATTAATAAGAATGACCAATTATTATACATATAATGAATTTTCTACGCTTAGAAATGAACGTTTAGTTCTACATAAGTTTTTGGCCATAATTCCGGTGCATAAAACATGCATTTTAAAGGCTAAAGGTGTTAATTCTATGATTGATGCATACAATACATTAATAGAAAAAAATTTAATTCACGATAACTTGGAAGTACCAAATCCATTTAAATACTTTAATACAAAGCCTTATTTCAATGAAAAATTTAGTACATATCGACCAAATAGTTTTTATAAAGGATACAATCCAAATTATCAACAAAGAAATCAAAATAACTTTCAAGGAAATTTTCAGCCATACAACCATATGCAAACCCAATTTAAACCAAATTTTACAAATTATCAATACAGGAATCAAAATAATTTTTAAGAAAACTTTCAGCCATATAACCATGTACAAAATCAAGTTAAACCAAATTTTATAAACTATCAACAAGAACACATTCCCAGAAATCAAATACAACCCTCTTCTAATGTACAACAGGGCCCTTACAAAAATAATTTTAACCCGAACTCAAATTATCAATACAGGCAAAACTACCATGGTAATTACCAACAGAAACCAAGCTACGGACAACATAACGATCTAAAATTAAATACAGACGTTTCCATGCAAAGTAGACAAACTAACTTAACAGATACCACTCTACATAATGAAATTAACCACATTCAAGAGAATTTTTCCCTTACTAGTCTCGACAGAAGACTTCCATATATAATAATCAACACTAAAGATAAACCTCTTAGATTTTTAATCGATTCAGGTGCTACTACAAGCATCGTTGACAGTAAAATCTGTGACCCTAAAGAGTTGCAAACTTTAGAGAAACCGATCCCTATTTCCACATTAAAAAGCACATTTACTATTGACAAAATCATGATTAGAGACGCATTTCAAGAATTTAAAACTAATGGCTCTCTAAAGTTTTTCGTAATTGATAACTTTCATCAATTATATGATGGACTTATTGGAATCGATATTCTAGAACCATTGAACACTATAATTAACATAAAGGACAGAGAATTAATGCTTAATAAGAACAAACTAAGATTATATTTATCACAAGACGAAGAATTGGAGACATTGAACTATGAGAAACAAATTTTTTATATACAAAAAACGTTAGACGAACTAGAACAAAGTGACACAAAAGAAAGAATAAAAGAATTAGGATTAGAAAACACTAACGAGATAAAATACGCAGAAATAAATATGATTGATAGCATTACCGGTGATCCTGAGAGTGAGGTAAATAGAAATTTTTTAAATAAAGAAGAAACTACAGAGTTAGAAAAGATTATTAGGAAGTACGAACGAGTATTTTATAAAAAAGGAGATAACCTATCATTTACACACGAAGTAAAACATCAAGTTAATACATTAAACGAATTACCCATTTACACTAAAAACTACAAATGCCCACAAGCCTTCCAACGAGAAATTCAAGACCAAATTGAAGATATGCTAAAACAAGGCATTATTAGGCATTTAAACTCACCTTATAACGCACCATTATGGATAGTTCCTAAGAAAGATTCAAAGGAAGGAAAAAAACAGAACAGAATTGTTATTGACTACAGAAAATTAAATGAACAGACTGTAACAGATAGATACCCTAAACCAGACATAGACGGTATTTTGAGAAAATTAGGAAATTCTTTTTACTTCACGAAATGAACCCCAGAGATAGACATAAGACAGCGTTCTCATTCGACAATGGACATTACGAATTTTTACGTATGCCATTCGGATTGAAAAATGCACCATCAACTTTCCAAAGGTTAATGAATGACGTCCTAAAAGAATACATTGGTAAAATATGCTTCGTATACTTGGACGATATTATTATATTTTCAACCTCACTAATAGAACACGTTGACTCTATCGAGAAAATATTAAAAACACTAGGAAAGGCTAATTTAAAGGTAGAGTTCCAAAAATGCGAGTTTTTCAAAAAAGAAACTGCATTTTTGGGACATATCATCACCGATAAAGGAATAAAACCAAACCCTAACAAAATCACTGCAATTCAAAAAATTAAAATCCCTAAAACGGTTAAAGAAATAAAGTCATTTCTTGGGCTAGTCGGTTACTACCGCAAATTCATTAAAGACTTCGCACTTCTTGCCAAACCACTTACGCTTAGACTAAAGGAAAGTCAGAAAATCAATATTGAAGATATAGATTATAAAGAGTCCTTTAATAAACTAAAAGACTTAATATCAACAGCCCCTATACTAAAATATCCTAACTTCAATAAAACTTTCACACTAACATCCGATGCATCAAACTTCGCTCTCGGAGCAGTTTTATCACAAGAAGGACACCCTATTTGTTATGCATCTAGAACATTTGAATACGCACGAAGAAAAGTACAGCACTATCGAAAAGGAACTTTTAGGAATTGTTTGGGGTACATTCCATTTCAGACCATATTTATATGGACGACAATTTAAAATTAAAACCGATCATAAACCCCTAACTTGGCTTGCAAATTTAAAGGAACCAAATTTAAAACTACAACGTTGGAAAACAGAACTCGAACAGTATGATTTTACTATAGAATATATAAAAGGAAAGGAAAATTACGTAGCAGACGCATTAAGCAGATTAGAAATAAATGTCAACGAAATCGGAGTCAATCATAGCAACCATACATAGCGCAGAGGAAGATAACACAAATTTCATAGGAATTTCGGAAAAACCATTAAACTTTTTTAATTTCCAACTAATTATCCAAAAATCACAAGGGAACAAAATACAAAAAATAAATTATAAAGGAAGAAAACAATTGTTATGCGAATCACGATTACCAAACAAGGAATATATGAAATACTTAATACATAATCATTTGCCTAATAAAGGAAAAATTGGGATATATATAGAAGACATAGAATTATTCAAAGATTTTCAAGAAGAATATCAGCTATGGAAGAAAAACCCCGGGAATAAAGCTCAATGTCTAAAAACCAACACAAAATTGATAAACGCCACAGATTTAGAAATTGAAGAAGAAATTAATAAAATACATAAAAGATCAATACATAATGGCTTAGACAAAACATATGAACAGGTTAAAATGATATATTTTTACCCTAATTTAAAACACATAGTTCAAAAAATAATAAACAACTACAGTGTATGTTTAAAAAGCAAATACGAAAGAAATCCGTTAAAGATACCACTTAAGCTAACCGATACCCCAGAAAACCTATGTGAAATAATACATACGGACATATGGTTTAAAGATAGGCAAAACTTTTACTTGCCAGCGATTGACAAATTCAGTAAGTACGTAACTATTACTAAATTACAATCTAGAAATTGGAAAGATGTATTAGACGGACTTAATACTATGATTAATTCAATTGGAAAACCTAAAAAATTAATTATGGACAATGAAGCCGCTTTTAAATACGAAACTGTAAAAAACGAACTGGAAAATCTCGATATACAAATTCATTATACTACATCTAATTATCATACAGGGAATTCTGACATAGAACGATTTCATAATACACTGAATGAAAAATTAAGAATTTGGAAAACAATCGAAACAGAGGAAAACAAACTCTCGCATTATGACCCCTTGCAAAAAATAATACAGAACTATAATGAAACAAAACATTCTGCAACACAAGAAATTCCAGCTGATGTACACTTTGGTAGGTGTGACAACGAAATTATACATGAAAGATTAAAACAAAATAAAATAAATATCATCTCAAGATTGAATAAAGATAAATGCGACGATGAAATAAACCCCACAATAGTTACAATAGAAACAAAACAAAAACAAACTAGATCCTAAATTTAAAATTATTAAAAAAACTAATAGAAAGTACCATAAACAACAACACCAAAAATTACGGAAATTCCAAAATATCTAACAAGAATAATCTCGTTTCAGATGGATACATCCCTCAACAAAACAATATTTTATATGATGATAGCCACCCTAACAACAGCAACAGTCATTATAGAAACTATAAAAAACGACATCAACCTAATATTAACCAACGAAAAAGAAATATAAATGGTAGAAGATACCTACAAAATAATCCATATGATAGATTTATACCCATATCAAGATATCCTAAACAACCTACGAAATACCATGATGGCATCAGGAGAAATACTTATACGGCTAGGATCTAATAGTTATTTACAACATAAAATGGAAACAATTCAGACTAATATCGAGATGCCATTACGAAACAATAAAATTAGTAAACTCAATAGACATAAAAGAGGAGCCTTAAATATTGTAGGAGGAATATATAACTTACTTTTCGGACTAATGGACAACGAGGACAGAATAGAAATACAAGGAGCATTACACGCATTAGAACAAAATCAAGACGAAATTAAAACATTCACGAGCAGACAAATTCACATTAATACCCAATTTGAAGAAAATATCGAAAACTTAAAATTTGCATATCAATCTTTATCACATCAAATTAAATATTTTCCACAAATATAAAAGACCTACTTTCAAATATTCAAGTTGAACTATTTTACATGGAAGCAAACAATATACTTAATGATATTTCACAGGAAATTGATAAAATAATTGATAACATAAATTCAGCCAAAGCTGGCATAATGTCAAAATTAGTCCTCGACACAGATGAAATTATAAAAAATAATATAGGAGTAAAAGAAATTAAAGAAATATCAATAGATATTTTGGGCAAACCCAATACCTACAAATTTGCAATAATAAAATCAATACCAATATTTTCAAACCACACAGTAAAAGCTTATACTATGAAATCTATATCATTTGCTAATCATACAATCCTAAATTTTGGAAATGAAAACGTAATAAAAATAAATAATACTATATACCCATTTACTAAATATATAAATAAACTTAAACCAGCAATAAATTGTATGCTGAATTGTAAAATCACTAAAGTACCAAACCACATAATTGTGGACGAAATAACCAAAGGTACGCTATTAATAACAAACAATATAAAAAATACTAAAATAAAGAACACATGTAAAGATGAAGACCTAGACTTACCATTGAACTGTATACTTACATTTGCAAATTGTTCAATTACCATAAACAATCATGTATATAAAGGGTTTTCCAATAAGGACTTGACAACTTTTTTTCAAAATAAAATGCAAACCATTTGAGATATTTCAAAAACTTTATTATCGGGTTGAAGTACAATCAAAACATTTATGAATGGAACTCGACTTCGTTCATATGGCCACCGCGGGCACGTTTGCAGCGGTCGATTCGTTGGACCCAATTTTCGATGACTCGGCCACACATTTCGGCCGAAATGGCTGCTATTTCGTGTTCAATGTTGGCTCTGAGCTCTTCCAACGTCGTCGGCTTGTTGGCATAGACCAACGACTTGACGTGGCCCCAAAGAAAAAAGTCCAGAGGCGTTAAATCGCACGAACGAGGCGGCCAATCGACTGGTCCATTTCTTGAGATAACACGCTCATCAAACTTACTCTTCAATAAATCGATTGTAACGTGTGCTGTGTGGCTTGTGGCACCGTCCTGTTGAAACCACATGTTGTCGAAGTCCATATCTTCCAATTCGGGCCAAAAATAATCGGTAATCATGGCGCGATAACGATTACCATTCACAGTAACGTGACGATCATTATCGTCGACGAAAAAATATGGCCCTATGACGCCGCCAGCATGCAAACCGCACCAAACAGTTATTTTTTGTGGATGAAGTGGTCTTTCATGAAGCACATGTGGATTTTCACCGGACCGATAACGCATATTTTGCTTATTGACGAACCCACTGAGCCAAAAATGAGCTTCGTCACTGAAGATGATTTTGCGATGAAATTGATCATCTTGGCGCATCTTTTCCAGAGCCCAATCGGAGAACGTACGTCGCTTCAAATGGTCCATCGGCTTCAATTCTTGAGTCAGCTTGATCTTGTATGGGTGTAAACCAAGATCCTTACGCAAAATTCGCCATAACGTGGTCTGGGCGATGCCCAACACTTGAGAACGCCGTGGAATTGACTGATTTGGATCATTTGCTACGGACGTTTCAACGGCAGCGATATTTTCGACACTTCGACCAACCCGTTGTCTCACTGGCACGGCAACATCACACAACGAATATGTAGACTCAAATTTTTGCACTAAACTTGTTACTGCCTGTCTACTAGGGCGAGAATTACGACCGAAAATCGGAGTTAACGCTCTTAAAGTAGCGGTCACCGACTCCGAATTTCTGTAGTAAATTTTTATAATTTGCAGACGTTGTTCCTTCGTGTACTTTACCATGATAAAAATGTTAAGTTTACTGAATAAATTGACAGTGACAGTTCGATGATTAGTGAAAGGGTGCGTTCACAAATTGAATTCAAAGTTGTCAAGTCCCTATTGGAAAACCCTTTATAAATAAAATCATAAACCACGAGGATGTAAATCACATAAAGGCACCAATTTTACTTTATTATTTTAATAATAAAGTATTGTTATCGATTTTTAAAAAAAAAAATTGGCTACCCTGAAATTTTTTTTTTATGCGTTTTATGACTAATAAGCACCAAAAAAGCAAAAAAAATTTTCAGTCCGTCTGTGCGCCGTCCGCCGTCCGCCGTACGCAAAACGTTTGAAGGCTTATAACTCCTAAACCCTATGAGCTATTAAATTGAAATTTTTTTTATTAATGGGCTGAGTAGGTTCCTTGAAGTGACCACTTTTTGGGTTGTGGGAGTATGAGGGGGGAGGAGGGGGAAGCGTTTTAGACGAACAATTTTGGTTTCTAGATCTCAGCAACCGCATAGGCTAAGAGGCTGAAACTTGGAATTTATATAGAACATCGATAGTGGACCCATTTGCAAATGATAGTATGGGTAAAGGGGTGTGGGAGTGGGGGGAATAATAATGCGTCCGAAACGCTCGAAAGCCGAGATCGAGATATTCTAAAATCCAGATCTCCTAATCGGTTAATGTCACAAAATTAAAACTTAATGAACATCTGTGGGTATACTAGGAGAATAGATTCGAAACAAATTTTTGAGAGGGGGCACTGACGTACGGGGGTGGGGGTTGAAAAACTTTAGATTACGATATCTCACGAACCCATTGTACTAGAGAAATAAAATTTGGTTTCTGTATAAATTTTGATAAATAAAGATTGGTGAAAGTAAAATTTTTTAAGGGGGCAGTGGAGCATGGAAGTGGAAAGGGTAAGCATTTTTTAAAAAAATCTCGTCTTATATCTCAAGCACAATGTAAGATAGATGCTTAAAATTTTTACCAGAAGTAGGCCTAATAGACCCCCAGCAGAAAAAAATATTTTGAAGGTGAGGGTGTAGAGGGTGAGGCTGGGGGAGGGTGAAAAGGAAAAAGTTCCGATTTTTATATCGCGAGAACCTACAATAATATAAAGCTGAAACTTGGTATTTAGATAGAACTATATTAGTAGCATGTTGGAAAAATAAAAAAAATTTTTTATAGGGGTAGTATGGTACGGGGGTGGGGGGTGTTTTTCCTAACTATAGAACGGCTTATGGTAGAAAGTTGAAATTCGGTACGTATATGTAAATCAACTAGAAAAGTAATTTTGAATAAAAAAAATTCAAATATCTATTGGCGTTCGGAAGTGGGGCAAAAAAAATTATCAGTGAAAATGGAATGCATATATTTTCACGATTTTCGTCATATCTATTAGGTCTTTCCAAATATTGAATTAATTTTTTTTCTACGGGTTCTTCATATAAATACCTAGAAAGTATTTTCAGGATTTTTTAAAATTAGACCCCTAAGGTGGTGTAAAGGGGATTATACATTTTCACGAATTCAGCCGTATCCCTCAGGTCTGATTAGATATCGAATAACTTTTTACTTCCACGGGCTTATTTAATAATCACCTAAAACTTGTTTTCAAGGTTTTTCCGTTTTCAACCCCTAAGAGGGTAAAAACGGGTTGAACTCGTTTTCACGAATTCCGTCATATCTCTTAGGAGTGATAAGACATCGGATTGGTTTTCACTTCCTCGGCCTTTTTTTATATATATCTAAAAAATAATTTCAGGATTTTTGGATATTCAACCTCAAAGTGGGTGCAAGGTTGTATATGTTTTCACAAATTCTTACATTTTTCTATTTCTAATGAGATATCGAATTCATTTTTACTTCCAAAGGCTTCCTACATAATCGTCAAAAAGTTGATTTCGAGATGTTTGTTATTCAACTCCAATAGGACGTATGGTTTTCGACATATTTCTCAGGATTGATGAGATATTAGATTGGTTTGCACTCCCACAGACTTTTTATATAATCGCCTACAAACGCATTTCCGATTTCATGTAATGGCCCGAAACCAAATCACGAAAAACCTTCTAATGGCGTAACAACTGATATTATACTAGGACTAGATCTCGTCCCGGTGTATGAACCAATTATGTAATTAATATGTTATATGAGGCAGCGGCGTAAGTATTCTAGCGCGACCCCATTTTAACCGCTTTCCGAATTTTTTTTTGGGTTTTCAGTCACATAGTAACCTACACCGCATCTCAGAATTAAACTCGTTCCGAACTTCTACCGAAAAAATAATGAAGTTGCGCCCAGACTGTTGGCAGATTTTTTATTAATGAAACAAACACAGAAATTCATTTGGAAGATTTGAAACTTGTAAATATAACTCATCAAAAAGAAATTGAGCTCATTCATTATAAAAGCAAAATACATACTTCAATTACAGCCACATTATGTATAATATTCATATCAATAATAATTATAATCTCAACATATGCATACATTAAATATTCAAGAGGAAAAATTGTAAGGAAAACCAAAATTGAAATCAATGAGAAAAATCAAGAAAGTACTAAATTCCAAGAAATAACAGAAGCTAAATTTCAGGAAATAGAATTGAAACACAATAAAAATAAAATTAAACTACCTAGTGATTCACTAATTACACATATCGATAATAAACATCCGCACGAGTGATCGGATATTTTTCGGACCGCACAAGATGCGATAAGCATTCTGCAGAATTGTAATTCTTTTCTCTTCAAGATTAAGAATAGCAATTCGAGCTAATTTAAAATTATCGATTGGTTTACCTCCAGAATATTGGGAAGTAGTTTTAGTCAGTTTGTATTCAACCACCGAGACTTCCACATCAAATAAAAATTATATCGAAACGGAAAAAGTCTTGTTTTTTAAACTAAAACCCTTCACCCTTTTAACTAGCGTTCTAAATCCGTTTTGCCGCGCTGCATGCGGAAATATGCACATGTATTTCTGGCTTAAAGCATAAAAACCATTATTAAATTCTTTCAGTTCAAGCAAAGAGTGTAGATCAATTTGTTCTTCTTTTTTCATAAGAGTGCATTATTTTTGGAATCATATTTTTTGCTTAATTATGAAACTTATACAATGCCAGTGTATGCAACTTTTGTAGGCAATAATATGACACATAAAAAAATAAAATTAAATTGACTTTTTTGTAATGCGGTTTTCTAAAAAAAACTACATTGATCACTAAATTTTTAGGATTGAAGTAGCAAAACTTTCTGTTTTGAAGTCTATCTCAAGATCGGGTGCAGTTACATCAAATAAAAGGTAATTCGATTTTCTAAAAAACAAGCTATAACACGTTGAATTGTGTTTATTTGTTTTCAAGATATAACGTTTTAAGTGAGTAACAGTACAGGTCCGAAACACTTTTCTTGACCACCCTGTATCTCCACGGATATTGAAAATTTACTCTTTCTGTGGGACAATTTTTTTCTCAAAATATATTAAGGAATACCCCTTAGAAGGTGGCGCACGGAGTACCGGACACCCTGTTATATTATTTCAACTGAAATAATTTGTCAGCGTTTGCAAAAAGAACAAACCTATGGATAATAATATCGGCCACGGTTCATTTTATATACGCATAAACAGTCTTAAGATCCGCTTTGGTTAAAAAAAAATCAAAGAAACACTCGGGACGTATCCGAATACTTTGTTTCGTCTACGTCTATGTTGACGTCACAGCATAGCATTGCTATTATAACAGTTTGGAAAAAAAAACCTAACCAAACCGAGAAAATGGCTCAGCTGCACCGCCGACTTAAGAGTCGTACAGAATGAACGCAATCGCAGTCGGATTGCAATGTCAAAATGTCGCAACGAGATGCAATGAAACGCTGTAAACCGCAAGTAAACGCTGCATGAACACAATGACCGGATTGAAGTCGCAGTTGTATCAGTGTCAATAATCAAAGCGAAAATGATATGGACCCGAAAATCGGTGAATTATTTTTAATGCTCATCGAAATCTCTTTCATTTTCCATTTTATTATTTTTTTCTTTAAATAATACAGTTCGTTTTAGGTTATGGTAATATCATATTTGACATTTCGATGCGTTCACTTGCGATCATTTTAAATATTACGAACTTACTTGCGACTACTGCGACCCATAGTGTTCATTCTGTTTAGCTACATACAATCACATGCATCTGAAACTCGTTTTTTCCCCTCCGTTATTTTGACACTCCAATCCGACTGCGATTGCGTTCATTCTGTACGGCTCTTAAAGAGCCGTACTAGCTAAACAGAATGAACGCTATGGGTCGCAGATAGTCGCAAGTAAGTTCGTAATATTTAAAATGACCGCAAGTGAACGCATCGAAATGTCAAATATGACATTATCATAACCTAAAACGCACTATATTATTTAAAGAAGAAAATAATAAAACGGAAAATGAAAGAGATTTCGATGAGCATTAAAAGTAATTCACCGATTTTTGCGTCCATATTAATTTCGCTTTGATTATCGCTTTGACACTGAACTGCGAACTCAATCCAGTCATTGTGTTCATGCAGCGTTTACTTGCGGTTTACAGCGTTTTATTGCATCTCGTTGCGACATTTTGACATTCCAATCCGACTGCGATTGCGTTCATTCTGTACGGCTCTTTACTCAAGCCGCGCACATATGACAGTTCGTCGTGAGAAATTCCTCGTTTTTTATGTGAATTGTGACGTTACGGATCAAAACGAGAAAATATACCAGTTCATTGGAGAATCTTTTTTGGAACGAATTCGTAACAATATTTTATTATCCCAAAGCGCGGTGTTTTAATACAAAACTTTGGAATTGACGAACCCTCTAGAGTCGATACTGAATAACAAATGTTCAGGATCATAGCAATATGCAATATGTTTTATATAACAAAAATCATCTTTCAAAAAATAAGCAATTTAACTGCACATTTTTTAAATGGCGGAATGCCGACGTTGCTGAAAATTGCGATATTTTTTCAACCTAATTTTGTCTATGAAAACTCAATTCCAGATGAGAATTTTTAAATATGTTTATCAGAACGTTCAGTCGAATGTGATTGTCGGGTTCAATAAAACCCCAAGCACCGACTACGTATCTTTACTGCAGCCAACTCACATGGACACGGCTGCTCTATCTGTATGCTGCGTACATGAGAGTTTTCTAACAGCTCGCCATACATTTCACGCATGTGTATGCGTGACAACTAGCAAAAGCTCAAATGAATTTTTATAAAATTTTCAAGTCAGACGCTGATGACGTCACTTTGAGAACTGAAATCTCCGTTGAAAATTACTACCGCTAGATGGTAGTACACGCGTATGCGTGAAAACTGGCAAAGCTCAGATGAATTTAATTTCTAATTACGTGTGTTATTTTCAACTGGATCAGATCACAATTGAAAAAAACGATGTATCTTTACGGATCTTCGCGGTTCGCGGATCTCGACGGCTCAGCAGATCTTTACGGATCTTTGTGGTTTGCAGATCCTCACGGCAGATCTTGCGGTTCGCGGATCATCACGGCTCGTGGATCTTAAAGGTTTGCGAATTTTTAAGATGATGTAGATAGAAGATGGAAAATGGATGGTGGAGGATGGAAGATTCAGGATGGAGGATAGAAGATGAAAAATGGAAGATGGAGGATGGAGGATTCAGGATAGAGGATTCACGATGGAAGATTCAGGATTGAGGATGGACGATGGATGATGCATGATGGAGGATGGACGATGGATGATAGACGATGTAGGATGGACAATGGAGGATGGACGATGGACAATGGACGATGGTGGATGGATGATGGATGATAGACGATGAAGGATGGTGGATGGAGGATATAGGATAGAGGATGGATGATGGAGGATGGAGGATGGAGGATAGAGGATAGAGGATAGAGGATGGAGGATGATGGAGGATGGAGGATGGATGATGGAGGATGGAGGGTGGATGATGGAGGATGGTCGATGAACGATGGAGGATGGAGGATGGAGGATGGAGGATGAAGGATGGAGGATGGAGGATAGAGGATAGAGGATAGAGGATAGAGGATAGAGGATAGAGGATAGAGGATGGAGGATAGAGGATAGTGGATGGAGGATGGAGGATGGAGGATGGAGGATGGAGGATGGAGGATGGAGGATGGAGGATGGAGGATGGAGGATGGAGGATGGATGATGGAGGATGGAGGGTGGGTGATGGAGGATGGTCAATGGACGATGGAGGATGGAGGATGGAGGATGGAGGATGAAGGATGGCGGATGGCGGATGGCGGATGGAGGATAGAGGATGGAGGATTGGGGATAGAGGATAGAGGATAGAGGATAGAGGATAGAGGATAGAGGATAGAGGATAGAGGATAGAGGATAGAGGATAGAGGATAGAGGATAGAGGATAGAGGATAGAGGATAGAGGATAGAGGATAGAGGATAGAGGATAGAGGATAGAGGATAGAGGATAGAGGATAGAGGATAGAGGATAGAGGATAGAGGATAGAGGATAGAGGATAGAGGATAGAGGATAGAGGATAGAGGATAGAGGATGGAGGATGGATGATGGACAATGGAGGATAGAGGATGGAGGATGGAGGATGAAGAACGAAGTATGGAGAATAAAGGAAGGAAGATGCAGAACGAAGTATGGAGGATAAAGGATGGAGGATGAAGAATAGAGGATATAAGATAGAGGGTGTAGAATGGTGGATTTAAATTAAAGATTAAAGGTGAAAGATATAAGATTAAAGATGATTAAAGATTAAAGATGATACATAAAAGATGAAAGATAAAAAATATAAGATAAAAAATAAAAGATAAAAGATAAAACATAAAGATAAAAGATAAAAGATAATGGATAAAGGATAAAGGATAAAGGATTTATGATAAATGATAAATGATAAATGATAAATGATAAATGATAAATGATAAATGATAAATGATAGATGATAGATGATAAATGATAAATGATAAATGATAAATGATAAATGATAAATGATAAATGATAAATGATAAATGATAAATGATAAATGATAAATGATAAATGATAAATGATAAATGATAAATGATAAATGATAAATGATAAATGATAAATGATAAATGATAAAGGATAAAGGATAAAGGATAAAGGATAAAGGATAAAGGATAAAAGATTAAACATTAAACATTAAACATTAAAAATTAAAAGTTAAAATTTAAAGATTAGCCCCGCAATGCTGCGCAAAAGGTAGTTGGAGTGTAACGCGCGTCAGCCAAATATGAACGCGAAAGGGAGTTTTAATCCCTTTAACCCTGCAAATTTTTAGATAACGATATCTATTAATTTCAGATCGAGCAGGGAATGAAACAAATTGATATTGGCTTAAAAGTTGAAATACCACAAATGAAAAATGTAAATTTTCATTTTGGAGTTTTAGTGTCCAGTAATACTTTTTCCTAAATCTATAGCAACAAAAAGAAATGATATACAGGGTGTTTGGCACTCCGTATGACACCTTGTAAGGGGTTATTCCTTGATATATTTGGAGAAAAAAATTGTTCTACAGGGTGGGTCAATTTTCAATATTGTTGGAGAAAGGTGTTTTTGACCGGTACCCTCACTCACTTAAAACGTTAAATCTTGAAAACGAATAATCACAAGGCAAAGTGTTATAACTCGTTTTTTAGGCAATCGAATTACCTTTCATATGATGTAACAGTCTAAATTGTAACGGCACCCAATCTTGAGATATTTACTCGAAAACACAGATTTTTTCTACGTCAACCCTAAAAATTCAGTGATCAATGTAGTTTTTCTCAGAAAACCCCATTATAAAAATATCATTTTAATTTTATTTTTTTATGAGCCGTATTATTACCTACAAAAGCTGCATACATATGTATGAGTTACGATTAACATTTTAGAAGTAACAAGTAAAACTACATATCGCATGAAAATTAAATATTTAAAAGTCAGTGCCATAAAGTGGACCTCGTCCAAGAATCTGTTTAATTCGTCGGTAGTACTGAAGTATTTTTATTGCACATTTATTACTATTTAAAGTATGAAGGAAAACAACGAAATGTAAGTGAGTTTCAACATAATTGATGCTTTTATCTGGACGTGGTAGGCACTACTGGATGCGGTACTATGCCTTTTTTAATAGGGTGCCTTACAAAATAAAAAGCCTATAAAAGCAAAACTACCTTCATATTTTTCTCAGTTTTAGTTACGTTGCTAAGAGAAGAAGGTGTCATTAGAATTTAAAAAATTATTTCAAAATACCTGAGTACTCCAATGAAGAATATGCTGACATGATGTTAATTTATGGAGAGTGTGACCAAAATGCACGAGCCGCGCGAAGGCTTTACCACCAGAGAGATCCTCATCGACGGACACCTAGCAGGAGAGTATTTCAAGACGTTTACAGGAGAATTAGGGAAACTGGCAGCGTTAGAACAAGGAGAGTAAATGCAAATCCTGCGCCTATAATCGCTGTTCAGATTGATGAAAGAATACTGCAAGCAGTGCAAAATGATCCATCGATCAGTATCCGACGCTTGGCATTGCAGTTTAACATATCTACTTGGAAGGTTTGGAGTATTTTAAAAGTAAAACGCATCACACACCAGTACAGAAGCTGCTACCCATTGATTTCCCCGAACGGATGGAGTTTTGCAATTGGCTCCTTGAACGACAAATAGATGCCGACAATTTTTTCAACAATATTCTGTGGACGGATGAGTCCCAATTTACCAGAGACGGTATCACAAACTTCCATACTTCCTACATACGTGGGCTGAGAGCAATCCACACACAAGAAGAGCGGCATCATTTCAGTGACTGTGATTGGTGACGATTTACTTGGACCTATTAGGCTTCCGCGTACTTTAAATAGCTCCAATTACTTACAGTTTTTATCAAATGATCTACAGGACTTGTTGGATGATATTCCACTGGTTCGATTGGCTTCCATGTTTTACCAACACAATGGTACTCCAGTTCATTACGGTCGACAGATCACAGATTGGTTAAATTCCAATTATAGCAATCGCTGGATCGGTAGAAATGGACCGATACACTGGCCTGCAAGATCTCCTGATCTTACTATTATGGATTTCTTTGTATGGGGACGGATGAAGGACCTTGTCTACGCAACGCCAGTAGAAACAGTGGAAGATCTAAATATCAGGATCGATGCGGCAGCAATAGAAGTAAGGCAGCAGTTGAGAAATATGAATACCAAGAGAACACTCGCCAAACGAGCTTTAGCGTGCATTCAAAATGAAGGTGGCCATTTTGAACATTTATTATAATAAACATACTGCAGTCACGATCGGCTGCAAGCCAATCGTATAATACTCTAGATGAATACTGAACTCCGATTTATATTGTAGTTGGCGATAAAGTAGAATTACGTGTGTGCATGTTGTATGTCCTTTCTTAAGGCCCCATGTGCACGTTAAATGCGATTTTGTTGATTTATGGCTGTTTTCAAAAGCAATTTTCACTTCAATAGCAAAAAAAAACAAAATAAAATTATACCACTTTATTAGCTGGTATGTAAACTAGGACGCCAATAGATAAAAAATTCAAAACTGTATTTGGAAAAATTACTATTAGCGCAACAACCCTTGAACATTTTTTAAAATGCGTAAATCCGAGTTTTTTAAATGCATTTATTACCTATTTCTTGAATAATTAACATGTCATTTTCATTAATATAATGTTAGAAAAAATCTTAAAGAATATCCTCAATAGATAAAATTTTAAAAAATTTTCATTTTTGTTAATAATATATGAAGTTAAACTGAAGCAATTTTTCACGATTTTCATGGCAGAAATTACATAAGGAAACCGCATTTCATTGAATAGTTTCATAGATAGTATAACTAATTGGTATATCTAGAAGATAAATCAATGAAAAAATTATTGATTTTTAATAGTTATGCGTTTCAAATAATTTGAAAACCTATAACACTATTTATTCTGTAAATTCAAAGTTAGTTCGCTGCTAGACAGCGAACGATGCAGACGTATTGTCCACGCCAAATTTTTCTTCGTTGTTTTTCTTTCGGCATATTCGTACTTCCCCTAACTAACTAGGAAGAAGAACCAGACTAGGCTTAGGCGATGATGGGACTGAATGGTGGGTTTACGTGGTCGACAAATTACACCATATCTACATGACCACGTGAGTTGGTATTATACATAGATATATTGTATAAGAAAATTTTGAATACTGGAGATTTAGACATGGGTCATTCCACCAAGAATCGCCAAATATGTGACCTTACCATCTCCGATTCTTTTAAAAATTTTTGTACTTGAAGAACTAGTGAAAAAAATAATTGAAATTACATTTTTTTTTTTCTATCTCATTTTATTTGTTAGTTATAGTATGTTAAAGTTATCGCAATAATGGTGTCCGAGTCCTCTTTGAAAATTCATATCTCTGGTAATTTTTATCCTAGAATAATAAAATAGAACTTATTTTAAAGGGGAAGGTTGTCGCAATATAAAAAAAATACGAATAAAAATTATCCTTGAAATTTTATTTTCAAGGATAACGATTTTGTCCTTTATCCTTGAATATCTCAAAATGAGTATCTTTAATTTTTTTTAATTTTTTTATATTTTGTAGGTTATACCGTTTTTCAAAACGTACCAAAAAATTAACTTGGGATCTCAAGGGGATCGCGGTCAAACAAATCTAATTAAATTATTAGAGAACTACACTAGCCTTAATTGAGAACCACTGATGTTCTTCGATTTTTTGACCACGATCCCATTGAGATCCTCAGTTAATTTTTTGATATGTTTTGAAAAACAGTATAATAAACAATATATAAGAAATTTAAAAAAATTTATAGATATGCATTTTGAGATATTCAAGGATAAATGACAAAATCGTTATCCTTGAAAAAACTTTCAAGGACAATTTTTATTCGTATTTTTTTATAATATATTGCGACAGTTTTTAACAACAGAATATAAGACAATAAGCTCGGTGGAAGTGGAACTGTTTTCGTCGACAATGTCAAACGTCGTACACGTAAACCCACCATTTTGCTTCGTGGGACTTATGTTTGTATTATAATAGAACTGGAGTATGATATCGCGACAGTTTCTATTGAGAATTCAAAGTGAAAGTTGTAAGTGAAATTAATAGAACCGAAAAAATATGCAAATACAAAGAATCATACCCGCTATTTCGAGAGGAATCAGAAAAAAAGTCGAAAAGCCTATTGTGAGAAAGCAAGTAATGCAAAAAAAAATTTTGCATTTATTTTCTACATATGCATAAATGTGTAATTAATATTGGTTGTTTCCAATTAGGAATAGACCGGGGTGTGAAACTGAAATACATACTGTTTTGGAAGAAATAATGCCTGCTGAAAGTTGTTTTAATTTATGAAAAGAGGTCCGGCCTCACACCTTATCAGTTCCGATTTTTTTCAAATTGTGTCTATTCGAAGAATTAGTAATCAAAATCACAAAATCGTTATCCTTGACAAACAAATTTCAATGATATTTTTTTCCATAATATGTTATTTATATTGCAGCAATCTTTTTCTTTATAATGAGACCCAATTAATTATTCTACGGGAAAATAAACGATTATATGAATTTACAAATAGAACTCGGACACCATTTTTACGAAACCTTTAACATTCTATTTTCTAAACAAAGAAATGTTGATATAGAAAAAAAAATTTAAATTTTGTTTTTTTTAGTAATTCTTCTAGTACACAAAGTTTTAAAAGAATCGGCGATGGTGATGCTTTTAATCATTTTTTTGCGATTCTTGATGAAAGGACCACCATTTACTAGTTTAGAAAATATAAAAAAAAACACATACTAAAATTTTTTTGTAAATTTTAAATATTTGTTTGATAAAATGATTCTATTCGATTTGGATGTGATTTGTCTTATATCAAAATAATATCTGAAATGCGAAATGGCTTCATATCTACGTTTAAATTGAAATGTAAAATGTGTTCCTCTTGTTTCGATCTTCAAACAATACCTTCAAATGTAGATACTGATATGGATATCAATGCAACTACCGTGGCAGCGGTTTATTCCATAGGAATCAGCTACAATAATTTGGACGAACTATTTTCACCATTAGAAATTCTTTTCATGACCAAAAAAAACGTACAGAAAGGTTCAGACAAAGGTTTGTAATTGGTTGGATGTTGTATCTGAGAAGTCTATGATAGATGCTGCGTAGTTAGAAGCAGATCATGCAAAAGATATAGGAAGCGTATATGAATATGGAATCCCCGTAATTACTGTGGTCGCCGATGGCTGTTGGTCAAAAAGGTCCTGTGGTACAAACTATTCTGCCCTTTCGAGAGTAGCGGCAATAGTCATTTTATATTCAAAAAAAGTATTCTACATGTAAGTGAAAATAAGTATTGCCTTGTATGCAAGAAAGCTGAAAATTATTGTCAGAGCCCTTCAGAACACGATGGTAGCTCTACAAGCATGGAATCTGATATAATTTTAGAAGGTTTCAAGACTTCTATAATTATAGATAATACACCTGATATAGAGCCAATTTTCTCGGGTTTGTACCAATTTATGCAATTGATTCAAAACTAATTCTTCCTATTAATGGATGGACTAGAAAATTTAGTTGGTCTTATTCGCCGAAATTAAAAAATACATGGTGCGCCATCTTTTATATCGGTACTTAAACATTGAATAACTTTGAATAAAAACAACTGATTTTTATGTGTGAGGTATTTTTATTCAATTTGGTCTTTTAAAATTTATTTGGATTAGTTTTTGAATACAACATCAATCAAGTGGCTGCCTCTATTGGCCACAACAAAATGTGCTCTTTTTGCTGCCTTTTTATATTAGTTTTTCGAGCATCTCGGGCGGTATAGCGATGATTTCGACACGAATGTTTGCTTTGAGCTCGTCAATGGTCTGAGGCTTGCTGGCGTACACTTTGCTTTTCAAATAACCCCATAAAAAGAAGTCCGGAGGAGTCAAATCTGGTGATCTCGGTGGCCAGTCAATGTCGCCACTTTTCAACATCAGATGTCCAGGGAATTTTCGTTGCAGAAACTGAATTGTTTCATTTGCATGGCATGGCGCACCGTCTTGTTGAAACCAGTAACCATCCAGACCTTTTTCATGCATTTGTGTGCAGATAAAATGAGCTAACATCCACCGATATCGTTTTCCATCAACTGGTTCGTTTTGTCGGAAAAAAAATGGCCCAATGATGGTTTTGGCGCAAACGCCGGCCCAAACAGTCACTTTTTGATCATGCAATGGCGTTTCATGGATCTCGTGTGGATTCTCCGTTCCCCAAATGCGGTAATTTAGCTTATTAACGCCGCCAAAGAATGTGAAATGGGCCTCGTCAGTCATCAAAATTTACTTCCAAAAATCAGGTTCAATGTCAACCATTCGAGCGACCGTTTGGCCAATCAAGTCAGTCTGTTGAAAAATGTCAAAGTTATTCAATGTTTACATACCGACATAAAAGATGGCGCATCCTGTAGTTCTCCACAGATTGCAATTCAACCAACCGCAAATTACTGGTGAACTTGAGTAAACCATCTATCAGAGGAGATCTTTCAAAACCATAAAAGGATTTCATATAAAAATACAGCAGCATTTTGAAATATTATCTTCAACTGTATTTCAAAATGCTTACAGTTCCTTGTCTATTAGCAGAAACTTTTTGAAATCGATATTAGAAAACGCGAAAGATATCGATTGTCCAAAAAATGAAAATGAAATTATTATAGAATTAGGTATTTTATTCGAATTGCGAATACATACTTAAAAAAGAGAATGAAATATGTTTTATAAAGACAAGAGAAATAATAAGATGAAGAAAATTGTCACATAAAAATATAGGAGTACTATTTTATTTTTAACTCAAACTTTCATTTGTACAAATATTATTCCATCAACTAAGGAAAATATTTAAAAATCACCGATCATTACCTTGCCTATCAAGGTGCTACTGTATATGAATTCCGAACTCTGAGTGATGTCATGCGCAGAACACCGATACACTTTTGGCTAAGTGACTATAGCTATAGCTTTATGATGAGTGATGACTGATTACAAAACAGACACGACACTCGACACCTGAATTTACACGACGGCAAAGACGAAACAACAAACCATAAAGTCAAACCGATAATACTTCCCCCACTCATGCTGTAGTATTGTTCACGCTTATTCTGTTATTATCATATTCCCGCATGTAAAGGCGATGGACACAAGAACTATTCGATTCATGACTGAAACGGAGAACCACGAAAATGCACGAATGAAAATCGATTGAAATTGACTTTTCCCCTTTCAAGAAAGAAAAATCAAAAAAGAATACAGAATTTTCACACCGGACTCATGGAGCCTTAAGGACTGCCATTAGATTGCTACTCAAAACTAAAAGACAATATTCAGTGTTTAATTTCTTATCTTGAACTTGTTAAGTCATCGAAAAAAAAGTCCTTTTTGAAGGACTTTCACATGGGAGGTGCAGGAAGGACTCACTCGATTTCTTACATATTTATCCTTTTCCTTGGAATCATTCAAAAATTAATGTGTACAAAATTTCAAATTCTGAGTTCATAGCTAAAAGATTACTTGAGTTATAGGGAGTTCCGTAAATTAATTGAAGACATTTTGACAGGATATTTGTATGGCAGCTACACGAAGGACTGATAGGATTTTCTTTATAATCATACAGTTAGCTCCAACTATTGGAAAAATAACATATACAAAATTTGAAGTTATCGGCCAATATTCTTGAACACGTGTTTTAAGGACATTTTGTATGGGAGCTACCAGAAGGAGTAAAAGGATTTCGCTGACTAGTAATGTCGAACTTCCTTTTCACTCAAAACTAATTTGTACAAAATTCCGAATTCCTAGCTAAAAGATTACTTGAGTTATAGTGAGTTTCGTAAATTAAGTGAATGCATTTTGACAAGATATTTGTATGGCAGATACACGAAGGACTAACAGGATTTTCTTCATAATCATATATTTAGCTCTACCTATTGGAGAAATAACACATACAAAATTTCAAAGTCGTAGCTTAAACCGTTCTGAAGTTATCGACCAATATTCTTGAACACGTGTTTTAAGGACATTTTGTATGGCAGCTACCCGAAGGAGTAGGACGATTTTGCCCGTTAACGAACTTAGCCTTACAAATTCAACCAAACAACCAGATTCAAAATTTCAAGATCCTAGGTGAAGGCGTTCTTGAGTTATCGGTTTCACGGACAGACGGACGGACGGACGGACGTCAGGCGGATTTGAGGTTTTTGGTCACAAATAAACAAAAAATAATTTATAACTTTTTTTCGTCCGAGGCTTGGTTCTATGCGTTACAAACTTTTGGGCTGGATTAAACTTATAATACAATATATGATTTCATCTAGAGTATAAAAATATTTGAAATAAAAACCATTATTAAATTCTTTCAATTCAAGCAATTTAAATAACCATATATTAAATTAAATAAACAGAAAATAAAATAAGAAAAATAACGTTAAACATTAAAAATATCACATATAATCCAATAGTAACCGATGAAAAAGGAAACAAACCAAAATAAATAAAAGCAGTGTAAAAAATAAAATAAAATAAATATAATATGAAAATAAATGTTTAACTAAATTAACATAAATATATCACATAATTCATTTGATTAATAATCTATCGACATTTTTTATTTAAAATATAAGTTTTTCGAGTTGCGGAAAGGGTGGTAATATTATTGTTAACTGACTTTGTATAATTATTTAAAAGAATCACGCAAACATATTAATTAATATTAAATAACAACTCTAATTGAATTGTGTCACTTAATAATTTAATAAATAATGCAACATTTTCTAAACATTGTAAACATTTCTAGTCTAACCACACTTTTTGGCCGCAAAATATTTTTGTAAGTTTTCTCTAAATCAATTGCGAAGTCACAAAAGTTTTAAAGCGAAAATGAAGTACAGACTCGAAATATTTACATTTTCAACCATTTTCACTTGTAACTTATCAAGAAATTAAAATAATTGCACAAATCCTACACACGATATTGAACGCGCACTTTTCAGCTACCACACGAAAACTGAAACTGTCAAATATCGAATGGTCACCCACGAACACTATCTTACAACCTACCCGACGGCTTTCATATATAGGAGGCTCTGGTTCAGACCCATATTTTTTTTCGCAAACCTAGGTCCTGGTCCCTAGTCACGACCAATGTAGTCCCCCGATTCAAATCACATATTTAGCGCATATTATAAAAATCTAGTTCATTCAAATAAAAGACATTTCGACATAAAAACAAATAAACTTAACTCAATAAAAAAAACACCGACCAATAAAACCAGAATCAGCAGCTTGAAATCATCATCATATCTCGAAAAATACACACTAAGTGTGCATTACAAAAATACTTTTTATTAAAAAATAATAAAGTAAAAACGAATAAAATAAATTTCGAGAATATCCAAACCGAAAATTCCTACGAACTAAGATCACTCGTTGTGTCCATCCCGATCCATACAGCAAACCAAACAGCTACAGAGGGCTACTCTACAACATGTGTGATCCTCTCTATGAACTAACAAAATATGGTATACAGTGCATGCGCCCACCACTCAACAAGATCTATGCGAAATGATCAGCAGTTGTTTGTTGAGTGATCGCGCTGAAAATTGTGCAATCTTACAGAGTACGTAAAGCGGACCGTCCCCACAAACCGACCCGATCAACAAGTTTGCGTCTTGTGCTTTTTATTTTAGAGCCCCCTCCCAGCCCAGACTCACAAGATACTTGAGTTCATACTATCGTAATATAATAGCGGCAGCGGTCGATCGTGTCGACTTGCGAGGAAGTTGAACGGAAATTCGACGCCGATACAAGTGAACTGCGCATTTATGGAAGCCTCAATTACTATTATAAAAGTATGTACCCATATAACTAGTAAAAAGGATAAAGTTCGGACTATCGCTTAGGTTTGAGATCGTGCAGGAGTGAGCGTTCGTAGCACTCGAGGTGTTTTTTTTCCATTAGCATAGTACATAGCCTGACCAACGTACGAATTTTGTTACGATCGCAACAGGTTTGACTAGCACTGCCTGTGCGATTAACGTGTCGTATGGATCGAACTATCAGCCCGAACTCTACGGTCTTCTACGTAGGTATACCGTATACGGATTAAATGCCATCTGCCTGTACAGATACGCTTTTCTTCGCACATACTCTTAACGTTCGGATGTATGGGTTGTTCTTGTTTAAGCGATTTGCGAATCTCCGCGATCCGCATTTAATTGAAATTTCGCTTCTCTCATCAGCACGTACGTGCGGCAAACGAGATACGACATAATACGAGACGGGTTGGTTTTGGTTTAGTGAGTGTTTGCTACGGACACGTATCGCGTACGGCGTTATCTGTTTCATACGCAAAACGGAGTCATATATTTCATTTTATACTTTTCGGCCGATTGGAGTTGGATTTCAAGGTTCAAGTCGTCTTTCAAAACACCGGTACCGTAGAATACTCAGTTACCCATCACGTTCGACAACACCATAAACAAACGCGCTCCGCTATTGAAAGAAAGTGAAAATATTATTTGATCATTATTCGATTTGTTTGTAATTATAAAGAACGAAATGGACGACGACAAGTTGATTGACCTGATCAAAGAACGATCTTCGATTTACGATAAAACCAACAAATACTACACAAATAAGTCGTACGTTCAAGGCTTATGGAAGGAGATTGCAAACGAAATGCACATACCAGGTAAAATATTTAGATACTTTCAAGACTCGTTCAAGTCTTTGCTTTGATTTCGCTTACACTTGGTAAAATCATAAGACTCAAGTATACGGTTTTCCCCTCTACAGTCCCAGCATGCCAGAAACGTTGGCGTTACTTGCGTGACTATTTCGTAAGGCAACTGCATATGGCACAGAACGGTACAGAATCGTCGTCGTCTGGATCGAACAAGAAGAAATCGCTGTGGGCCTTATTCGATCGTCTCGAATTCCTAGCTCCGTTCTCCTCGACTCGGCGGGCAGCGCGCCCCAAGTCCGAACAACTAACCTACTACATTGAAACGAGTCGTATGATGGACTACGTACAAACCGAACAACCGGATAGTGTACATTCAATTTCAAGCGGCAATTCGACCCAGGACATGAACGAACTGCGCTACGTTAATATGATACAGTATCAGCCGATCAATAGCAATTTCGAATCGAACGACGAGGACGAGAGTACTTTGGAACGAATTATTCCCGTAGCAGTTGTTCAGGATGAAAACGACGAACATCAGGAACAGTCAGAACGAGTGGCGAGGCAATCATCGACTTCGCAGACTCTTCCCGCTGAACCTATTGCACAAAAGAACCGGAAACGTAAAAGATCCGACATTTACGACGAAATAATGAAAGTATTGAAAACGAAACGGGAAGAAATCGAATGCGACGAACATGAACATTTCTTTAAGAGCCTGCTTGCCAGTGTTCGAAAGATTGACGAGGAGCATATTATGTCGTTCAGAACAGAGGTTCTCCAGGTCATTATGAAGTACATGTACATGAGTCAGGGTGATAACTTAGTGCAACCGAACGGTAACGGACAACATAATTCGGATGTTGTTGTTATCGAAACAGGCGAGTTACACTGGCGGAAGAATTTGGGACGATATTAAGATTAAGATTTTTTTGTTTAAATTAACATTAGTATAAATCTATGAATAAAGAATTGTTGCTTTGTTTATATAATTTAATCGCTGTAAATGAGTTCAGCTCAGAATATATATCCTGAGATTGAAAATTCCTAATTTTGACAAATATTTCACTACACATGAAAAATAAAATCCCTTTAAAGTTACGGAATCGAGCTTTAGTGGCACATTGGCTAAGCGCGATAGTCTACAATCCCTGAGCTTGTGGTTTCGAATCCCACCTAGCCAAGGGATTATCACCCGTTGTTTAAATACGAAAACGGTATTTGAAGCAGTATTAGAACGCAACTTTTATCAAGTCAACAAAACTTTGAATGCTGATGGTAAATTGCTGGATCTTGTTTTTTCAACTTTGGAATCGTTTGCTATGTATCAATCACCGTGTAATATCTTACCACTAGATGCTCTCTACCACCCGGCCTTGGTTATAAAAGTTTTCTTAAGTGACAATATTGTTTTAAGTTTAGATATTTCTTTTGTAACTTATAATTTTAAACATGCTAACTACGATTCTATTTGTCAACAGATCTCGATTAGTTAAGTGGGACTCCATTCTAAACGGTTTAGATATTGATCAGTATGTCGATACTTTTTACGATATATTCAGTGCTACCAATATTTTTATTAAAAAAAATACTAGATGAGCTGATATTTAATGCTTAATAATGCCAGATTTAAAAAAATTAATGCTATAATAATGCTAGCTTTTTTTTTATTAAAGTAAACATAATTTAACATTAAAATAAAACTAACATCTTAATATTATATCATATTGACAATATCACCCTCAATCATATCTACATCCTCTTCTCTTCTCTTTCCCAATGTTTTTAAAACTTCTTTTGATATCACAATCGAAACAGCAGCAAACTATTTATCATTTCCGTTTGAATAGAATTTCTTTCTTTTTTGTTTTTAAGTTATTCACTACGCTAAATAGGCGCTCCACTTTAGGATTGGAGAAAGGCAATGTAAGCAAGGATATTACAAAGTTGCAAACATCCTGAAAAATCTTTCATTAGAATAAACGTCAAGGCACATAGAGATAAACCAAGTCATGGAGTGGAAACAAACTCAAATAACCTCAGCATAATTTGAGTACTTATAGTAGTCAATTATGGAGGTGAAGAAAATTTCAAATCAAAATAAAAGAAAACAATTAATGTTTAATGTTAATCTCTTTAATACTTGTAAAATTATGCGTACTTGTTAAATGGTTGTACAAAAAGGAACTGAGACACAGTGACCAATGCAGCTTATTTATACATATCTAGTTTTGAGATAACATCATGGTTCATGATGATCATTGATTTTTGACCCTTGCAACTATTGATTTATGAACTAGTTGTTCAGCTTGTTTATGTTATCATTTGCAAACAAGAATATATCTTTGTATTCAAATGCGTCAGCTTGACTAATTTTAGGGCATGCTGTATATATGACTCGCCCTCCTTAGAAATCGGCTCCTGACGATTAATTAGAATTGACGATGAGAATCTTGAGTAGAGGTATATTGCTGTTATTATGATTAAAATAAGTACTATTCCGTCAGTGAGGTATGATATCCAGTCTCCTTTGTATTGATTGTACTTCAGCATTTTTATTTCTTTGTTATTGTCGATATGTAAATTGCGCAGATCTTTGATGCTGATGTTCTCTGTTTGTTCGTATTTTATTCTTTTGATAATATTTGGTAATATAAGGCTTTCTTGATATTGTTTATATTCATTAGAATATGTTTTGTTCTTAATTTCTATCGTACAGTTTTTATATTTGATTACATTATTTCCTTTAATAGTAAAATTATGGTTATTACAATTATGTCTTATAGTAGTCTCTTGTAAGTTTCTTGTTACAATAATATCCTTGTTAATAAGTTCTATTTCTTCTAGTATGTTACGTCTCATTTGACAAATTTGAACATGAGTTTGGATAAGATTTCTAATACAATGATTCTTAATTTTCTTTAGTTTCTGAATTTCAAAAATTCCAGAATCTTCGTATAATTCTTCGTTGTTACTTATAATTGATTTTATTACAGTTTCTAGTTCTAATTCATCCTTATTGGGTATGGGTATTATTTCTATTTTATAATATTTTTTGCTTGAAAAATTAGGAATTTGGATAAATATGTAAATACTTTGTTTATATTGTCCTACTGCTATTTTGATTTTTTTCATATGTTTTATATCTATTTTATTTGTGTGTATTTCTGTCTCTAAACTTTTTATCAATTCTCCACCATTGTCTGAATTTATTTTTTTTGGTTTTGGGTTTGAGGACATATATAATTCTAATGCTCTTATGATTTCACTCGGATTTCTATGTTGTAAATCATATATTTGTGCGTGTTTACTGAATCTGTCGATTATTGTTAAGTGTGGTTTATTTTTTTTAATGTACCATATATCTATGCTGATTTCGTCATGGGGATTTTCTGGGATTGGTTTCTTTTTCATGACTGGTATAATGGGTCTTCTTTCATATTTTCCTAAGTTGCAAGTATGGCATTTGTTTATTAGTTTCTGAATTTGAATTTTTAAGTTAGGATAATAAACGTTCTTTTTTAGTTGTTGAAATACTTCGTCCATTCCTCTATGATTATTTCTTTTGTGTTCTTTCCAAATTTCTCGATTGATTTCGTCTTCGTTGCAATCATCGAAGTTCATGTCCATACTTTCGTTTTCTTCATCATTTATTGTATTGGATTTTATATTCTCGATAGTTGGTCGACTTAATGCGTCAGCCACAGTATTTATTTTTCCTTGAACATAGTCTATTTCATAATCATATTCTTCTAACATAAGTTTCCATCTTATCAGTTTTTGATTAGGTTCTTTTAGGCTGCTTAACCATTTTAGAGGTCGGTGGTCTGTCAATATTTGGAATTGTACACCATACAGATAAGGTCTAAAATATTTGCAGGCCCATACAATAGCTAATAATTCTTTTTCTATTGTTGCATAGTTCGCTTCATGGTCATTAAGTGTTCTACTGGCATAACAGATAGGGTGATTGTCTTGTGATAATACAGCCCCTAATGCATATTGTGATGCATCAGTAGTTAGCGTAAATTTTTTTTCGAAATCTGGATAGATTAGAATTGGTTCGGTAATAATCATGTTTTTGAGAGTTTTAAATGATTCAACATAATCAATGTCTTCAGAATTTATTCTACAATTTTTTTTTAATCTTACGGTCATTGGTTTGGCTATATGTGCAAAATCCCTTATAAATTTTCTGTAATACCCCACTAAACCTAAAAATCCTTTGATTTGTTTTTGAGTTTTTGAAATTGCATAATCTTCAATCGCCTTAATTTTGTTTGGATTAGGTTTTATACCGTCTACTGATATAATATGTCCCAAGAATTCTGTTTCTTGTTTAAGGAATTCACTTTTGTCGAGTTGTATTTTTAAATTAGCTTTTCTTAATGTTTGAAAGATTTTGGTAAGAGATGTTAAATGTTCTTCTAGTGATGTGCTGTATATAATTACATCATCTAGGTATACAAAGCATATTTTTCCTATATGTGCGGCTAACACGTTGTTCATCATTCTTTGAAATGTCGCCGGTGCATTTTTCAAACCGAACGGCATTCTTCGGAATTCATAATGACCTAAATTTGTGCTAAAAGCTGTTTTTTCTATATCTTTCTGCTCTATTTCTATTTGGTGAAATCCTTTAGCAAGATCTAGAGTCGTGAAATACATGCATCGTCCTAATTTGTCCAATATGTCATCAATTTTTGGTAGAGGAAATTTATCTGCCTTAGTTTTTTCGTTTAATTTTCTGTAGTCTACTACAATTCTCTATTTTTTCTTACCTGAAGCATCATCTTTTTTGCTTACTATCCAGATAGGGGATGAGTATGGTGATTCGGAATGTTGTATTATTCCTTGATCAAGCATCTCTCTCATTTGTCGATTGACTTCATCTCTATGAACATGAGGATATGTATAGGTTTTTGCATATACAGGTCGATCATCAGTTGTTTCGATCTTGTGTTTGATTTTATTTGTGAAAGAAAGGTCAGTTCCCTCCCGGAAGAATATATCCTTGTAAGTCTTTATAATATTTAGAAGTTTGGATTTTTCTTCACAATTTAAATGGTTTGTACGAATTTTAGATTCAATGTTAACAGTAGTTTCAAGTTGGTTGAAATTAATAATTTCGAATGATTCTAATATCTCTATTTCATGGCTAGGGTCTTCAGGATACCAATGAAGTTTCAATATTTTATCTTTTAATTGGATTGTATTATCCCCATAATTGATAATTGGTTTCGTTGCTTGCAGAATATTGTTTCCTAACAAGACATCGAAAAATTGGTGAAATTGTATTTCAGCGAATTGTATCTTAGATTCCTGATTGGGATCAATTTCTTTAAATATTGGTACCGTGTGTAAATAATCTACTTTTACTTCTTCTTTATTGAACTTTATTTTTAATGTTTCCCGTAAAGAGGTTTTAAATTTAGGGTGAAATATATTTTCATTAGCTAAACTAAAGGTTGCTCCTGTATCTATCATTGCTTTCATTGGTCGAGTTTTCGTTTCAATTAAGATATAAGGAATCTTGAATTTTCGTCTAATTGTTCCGAGGCTGTTATGTGAAAATCCTGGTTGGTAGGGTTAGTATTAATGTTTGTATCCATTGGTTCTAAATAGCCATTTCCACTTTGTATTGTTCCGTTATGTCTTGCTTGTTCTCGTGGAGTATTGTTATAATTTGGATTTCGCGGTGTATTATTTTGCCTAATATCATCTCGATTATTGTTATTATATAGTCGATTCTGATTTTGATAATTCTGATTTTGATAGTTCCGATTTTGGAAATTCTGATTTTGAGTACGATAATGACTGTTAGGGTTAGTATTAATGTTTGTATCCATCGGTTCTGGATAACTATTTCTACTTTGTATTGTTCCGTTATGTCTCACTTGTTCTCTGAGGGGATTATTATAATTTGGATTTCGTGGTATGTTATTTTGCCTAATATTGTCTCGACTATTGTTATTATATGATCGATTCTGATTTTGATAATTCTGATTGTGAGTACGATACTGTGTCTGTCTTAATTGTGGTCTAGAGTAATTTTTAGTAAAGTGTAACTTATTAGTTTCGCTTAAAATTTTTTCGGCTTCCTCGAGAGTTGCCGGGTTTCTACTCAATAGGATTATATTGCACAATTCTGGTAAACCGTTTATAAATGTTTTCAAAGCAATTTGTTTATAATGTTCTATGTTAATTTTCAATCTAGCTTCGTCACTAGTTTCAATTTTATCTTTTGAAATTAGGTTTTTTAAGTTTAATCTTATATCATTTTAATAATCAATAATATTGCCTTGCATTTTACAAGCTCTAAGATCTTCTAACAAACTGTATATATTCCGTTTTTCTCCGAAATTATCTAATAAAATCTCTTTTATTTGAGTCCAATTCAGAGTGTCAACATTTAGATCTATAACTATTCTTGCTTTACCTGTAAGTTTCGATTTAATTTTTTGAACAAAATAAGGTGCTGCAACCGCTGGTAATGTCATAATGTACGGAGTGATAAAATCAATCGCCTCCGTGAAGCTGCCAAGTTTTGAACTATCCCCATTGAATTCGGGTAAGCTGTCCAAATATTTTTCAGGATTCGGTTCCCATGCCATTTTTGTGCTGTCTGAATTTTAACTAAGTTGATCTCGTTCCGTAGAATAATCGTTTTTATTTTGTGGATATTTTTGTATCCTTTCACTGTTCTAACTTATGGTGTTAGGTACCTTTATTAAGTTTCCTCAGCTGATAACAGGGAAACGAGCGAATTCTCTGAAATTCAGCTCTCGACTTTGCAATATCGTTTGTTAAATTCACAGATTTTGTTACACTTTGTTTAAAGGAATAATCAAAAAAAAAAAATTTTTTTTTTTTGGGTATCTTACCGACTGCGCCACTCAAATAACCTCAGCATAATTTGAGTACTTATAGTAGTCAATTATGGAGGTGAAGAAAATTTCAAATCAAAATAAAAGAAAACAATTAATGTTTAATGTTAATCTCTTTAATACTTGTAAAATTATGCGTACTTGTTAAATGGTTGTACAAAAAGGAACTGAGACACAGTGACCAATGCAGCTTATTTATACATATCTAGCTTTGAGATAACATCATGGTTCATGATGATCATTGATTTTTGACCCTTGCAACTATTGATTTATGAACTAGTTGTTCAGCTTGTTTATGTTATCATTTGCAAACAAGAATATATCTTTGTTTTCAAATGCGTCAGCTTAACTAATTTTAGGGCATGCTGTATATATGACTACAATAGTATAAGCAATAAGCATAGATGTTTCCAGTAGCTATTCACAATTGAACTCGATAATGCTCGAGTATGATGAATTCCTAGTAATATCATGAAACAAAACTGAGTGATTAAGATTTTGTAAAAATTAATGCCAGATAATTCCGAAATATAGTTTTAAATACTAAAGATTATGCTACATGTTAAAACATATTTCGAATGCGTTTTGGAAACTATAATGCCAGATCTAGCATTAAAAATGCTAACATGGCAGCACTGTATATATTATGCTGCGTTTCCACTATCGCCTTCATGTGCATTGGACATGTGCGATGAACGCGAATGTCTAGGCGATAGTGGAAACAGTACATTCGTGCTCAATGCACATGCCTTTGATGTGCGTCAAAATACGCCATCGACGCGAATGTCAATGCGAATGGTAGTGGCACTGGTGGGGGCTAGCAAGTGTTCAGTTCATTCCCAGCGGGAATACGAGTAATGTATTATGTACTGTATGTAATATTATAGTTTATGCAGATTATTACAATATGTCTTTTTCGCAAAAATGTATAGAGAATCATTTCTTCAATATTCCAGACAAAATTAAATGCGAATAGTATGGTAATTTTGAATCGGAATGTTTACGAAATGCATTCTTCAGCATTCTTTTTGAGTTGCAAACTAAGGCAAATGCGCATACGCGCTAGTTCGCGGCATCCAATCCACATGAAGGCGATAGTGGAAACGCGGCATTACATAGAATTATCGCGTTCTATGTACCGACCACAGTTTTTACTTAGCCACAAATCCACATACGTACAAATCTTCGGGTCTTATTGAAGACTATATCGTGTTCTCTTATCTCAGAGCGGAGTGTAAAAAACTTTTCATCCGTTTATGAGGTTATTACTGTTTCTAGCAGGAATACTCCTTTCGCTAGTGCCAATCACAATATGCAGGTCAATGTGCCCATAATAGAGTTATTTGAGGTACGGACTAGATTGCATAATCTTGATATTTCTAAGGGATCTGGTCCTGACAATATACCACCATTTTTATTTAAAAAAATGTGTTGTGAAGTTCTTGCATGTCCAATTTATAAGATTTTCAATTCATCTCTAAGCTCTGGTTCATTTCCTTGTGTCTGGAAATCCAGTTATCTAATTCCTGTTTTTAAATCTGGTAATAAAAATGATATAAAGAACTATAGACCGATTTGTATCCAGTCGATACAACCAAAAATTATTGACAGTTTTGTGACTGACAGCATCACACCTCTTCGTAAACGTAGTAAACGTCGCATCAACATGGTTTTTTGGTCTAAATCTGCGCTTACAAATCTGTCTGTCTATCAGTGGCGTGGCGTCCATGGAAGCAAGGGAAGCATTGCTTCCCTTACATTTTGCTGAAAAATATTGTATCTAAAATGCGTTTTCTAAATCGCGCAGAAAAATCGCGAAAAAAATTCATGTTTCAAACATTTTCTTTGACACAGTCTAAATAAAAGTTCGCAAGAAACTACACGCGAATATCGCACACAGGCGATTTGGCAACACCACGAAAAAGGCAAGCGATAAGAAACCAAGAAGAAGACACATGGAAGCAATTTGAAAGTTGCATCTATGAGCGTTCATTTCATTCCGTAGTAAGCCCACTGTGACGTCATGAAAAAAAAATTTCGTACACTCCACGGTGGATGCAATAAGATATTTGCTTCCACACATTTCTGGCTGCGGCGGTGAAGCTATCAGCAAGCAGAGATCTGATAAGAAATAAGTGCTACCAGAGTAGGTTAGGAATTGAATTTTGATCTAAGTTTGGAATTGAATTGTGTTAAATAGTTGAATTATATTTAATTTGGTTTTTAGATCTCAGCAACCACTTACGCTAGGAGACTGAAACTTGGAACTTATGTAGAACTATGATAGTTAACCTATTTGCAATAAGGGTTGAGTAGTGTGGGAGTGGAGGGGAAAGCAATGCGTTCGAAGTGCTTGAAAGCTGGAGTTGAAACTTTCTAAAATACGTATATTCTGAACGGTTGATGTCAGAAGATTGAAACTTTGTAGTTGTTTTAAGGGATAATAGGAGATTAATCAAAAGCTAAAATTTTTGAATCGGGTGGTGGTGTGTTGGGGTTGGGGTAAAAAACTTTGGATTAGAATATCTTCCGAACCAATTATACCAGGAAGGTAAAATTTGGTTTGTGTATATAGGATTACAAGTGGAGCTCATTAAAATTTTTGATGTGGGAGGTGGAGCACAAAAGTGGGGCGATAGCCATATTTAATAAAATTTCATGTGTATATCTCAAGAATCATATGATCTTAGAAATTTTACAGGAGTTAGGCCCAGTACACTTCTAACAGGGAAAAAATGTTGGAGGTACTGGTGAAGGGGCTGATGGTGGGAGGGGGTGGAAAGAAAACAATATCGATTTTTATTTTTCAAAAACCACAAACCCTAGAAAGCAACGCAACTTTATTATTTTATGGGTAGAAGTCCGAAATGTGTTTAATGATGAGATACGGTGTTGGGTACTATGCGACTGACAACCTAAAAAATATCGATCCAAATAGCCTCCTGGTTATTTTTTAGGTTGTCAGTCGCATAGTACCCAACACCGTATCTCATCATTAAACACGTTTCGAACTTCTACCCATAACATAATAAAGTTGCGCCCAGACTGTTGGCAGATTTTTTTTATTTACTTACGTATTTTTTTTATCAATAGAATAATTCATAGTAGTAAAATCGAATTCGATCACATTAAACCTAAGAGATTTTCGGAATCAGTGAAATCTTGAACAATACCCCCAGGGGGTTTAATAGAGAAAAATACTTAAATCGGGGTTTTCCCCGACAACGTTTAAAGCTTATAGAAGTAAACGTGAATTCCAAATCTCAATATACCTTAGGAATATATCAGAATTAATGAATATGTACACAACCACTTTACACCCCCTTAGGGGTTGGATATCGAAAAATTTTGAAGATCGTTAGTAGGCGCTTATATAAATAGCCCGCAGAAGTAAAATTGCTTTCATGGCTCGACATGTCTAAGAGTTTTAACGAAATTTGTGAAAATGTGGATTCACGGACGTTTTTTTACTCAACCTCTGAACGCCAATAAAAATCTGAACTTTTTTTTTGCTTTAATTACTCTAATAGTACTTCTACATATACGTATTGAGTTTCAACTTTCTAGCATAAGCCGTTTCTTAGATATAAAAAACCACCCCTCTCCACCGTACCTTGATACCCCTATCAAAAATTTTTTTTCTAGGATGTCTCCATAGTGGCTCTATATAATCTTAAATTTTTAGCTTTCTATTCATTATGGTTTTCGAGAAATACAAATCAGAATGTTTTCCTTTCTACCCCCTTTCACCATCACCCCCAACACCCAGACCACCAAAATTTTTTTCCCTACTAGAAGTTTACCAACTCCAACTCCTGTAAAATTTTCAAGATCATATCTGATACGGTTTCTGAGATATGAAAATGACATTTTTTGAGAAATTGCTATCCCCCCACTTTCGTGCTCCACCTCTCCTCTCAAAAAATTTAGTTTTGGTAGACTCCTCTTGTGATCTCATATACAGAAACTAAATTTTATCTGCCTGGTGTAATTGGTTCGGAAGATATTGTAATCCAAAGTTTTTCACCCCCCACCCCCACACCCCACCACCCTTCTTAAAAATCTTAGCCCTTGTCTAATCTTGAAGTATCCCTAAGGACAACAACAAAGTTTCAATCTTCTGACATCAATGGCTCAGGAGATATCGATTTTAGAATGTTTCAATCCCGTCTTTCATGCGTTAAAGACTCATTGTTTCCCCCCCCCCCCACTTCCACACCCCTTAACCAATATCGACCATTTTTTTGCAATTGAGTCCATTATCATAGCACTACATAAGTTCCAAGTTTCAGCCTCCTAGCATAAGTGGTTCCTGAGATCTAGAAACCAAAATTTTTCGTCTAAAACGCTCCCCTCTCATCTCCGCTTGTACCCCCACCCCTCAAAAATATACCAGTCGTAGGGGTTCACCCAATCTACCCACCATAAAAATTTCAATTTAATATCTCAACGGGTTTGGGAGCTACGCGCCTTCAAACGATTTTCCGTACGGCGTACGGCGGACGGCGTACGGCGTCTACGGCGGACAGACGGACATTTTTTTTTTTTGCTTTTTTGGGGTTTACTAGTCCTAAAACGTGTAAATACAAAATTTCAGGGTAGCAAACTTTTTTGAAATTTCAGGTCGATCACAATACTTTATTATTAAAAAATAATAAAGTAATACGTAAATAAATAAAAAAAATGTGCCAATACTCTCTCTAGATTAGATGCGGTGTAGGTGACTGCGACTGACAACCTTAAAAAATAACGTTCCAAATAGCCTCCTGGTTCCCGTTCGTGATTGCTGGGTGATTTTATATTAGTAATGTTAAAAGTAGCTAATGGAGGAGGTTCAGTTAATACGCAGTAAATTTGTAGGTAGAATAATAATAATAAATTTTGGATATTAACCAATTGCTTCCCCTTGTTGAATTATCACGCCACGCCACTGCTGTCTATACTTCGTTTATCGCTTCCATCTTAAAGTATAGTACTGTGTTCGGCGAAACGAAAACGAACGAGAAGGTACCTTGAAAGTAGAGTGAAATAAATTTTACAGTTCGCTACTAGATGTCTGTGATATAAAAGCGCGAAATCGAAAAGAAAAGTGGTTCATTTCGTTTCGCTCGGAACACAGTATTAGGTTTAAGCCTAATACTGTCACATTCCATATATAATTACTTTTCTAAAACTTTTGATAAAGTTAATCTCGTTACTTTTAATTAAGCTTAGTTACATGGGCTTCTCAAATACATTGCTCAATTGGATTACAAATTACCTAGCAAGTCGTTTATGCTCTGTGAAAACTAAATCTATTACCTCGTTCACGTGGTAGCGTAGTGTAGTGTAGCGTATTATGAAATCCGGTAGATATATGAGTGATCACGTGAAGTGAATTGACGTTTCGCACTCTTGATTATTAATTGACAGCTGTCACAACTGGTATTTATTTTATTAAAAAAAAATTACATTCGTCGTTTTATTTCTTAAATAACCTTTCTTTTTTTATTTTTCAGCGAAATAGAGTCATTAAAGGCACTGGTATTAGAATCGTTTAGAAAATCCAAACAAATAAAGTTGTCTGTCAACACAGTTTTTTGACAATTCACTCGAAAAGTTATACGGACCGCAACGGCAAGTGTTCTCGTGGGAAGGATTAGCAAATCCACTACACTACACTACGCGGTTTTGCTACGTTGTAGAAAAACCGCTCCGTAGCAAAATTTCGTGTGTTCACGTGGTACTGCGAAGTGCAACGTAGCGGTACGTCGTTGGCCACGTGAACGAGGTATATGTTATCAAAATCATCAGGACGTTCGGTGGAATGTGCTCGTCGGGTTCAAAACTCCAAGCAGCGACCGGACGTTCTTTACTGCAAAGAACTCACATGTATACGGCGGCTTTATCTGTATGCTGTGTACATGAGAGCTTTCTAGATACTCGACATACATTTCACGCATGTGTATGCGTGAAAACTGGTAAAAGCTCAGGTGAATTTATAATTTCATTGATCATTTTCAAGTCAGACGTCGATGACGTCACTACGCGAACAGAATCTCCATTGAAAATTAATACCACCAGATGGCAGTACACGCGATTAAAGTGTGTATATGCTAATGTGTATATACTAAACTTTAGATTACGATAGCTCACGAAGCAATTGCAGTAGAGAAATAAAATACGGTTTCTGTATAAAGGTCGATAAACAAAGTTTGCTGAAAGTAAAATTTTTGAAGGGGAAGGTAGAGCATGGGAGTGGAGCGAGCAAGAATTTTTTTAAGGGGATCGTTGCAAATTTCTAGCTCCCATACATTTTGTATGGCGAAACGCGTTATGTTTCGGTACCTGAATCTCAGCTTCCACTTGACTCACAACAGTCAGATTTTACACACTTATTGTTTAGTGTATTTAAAAGCTTAGTACATGAGTAAATTAAAAAATGTTCACTAAAAGTCGAGATATTTAAGAAAAAGGGAATGAATAAATTTTTTTACTGTTTTCTTCTTTCATATTTGAAAAAATTATAGTTTTTCATGAGATATTTTAATTTGCTCATGTATGAAGCTAGTCAATATTACCACAAACAAATTAAAAAAAAAATTCAGTAGTAATGACCAGTAAATTCAATTTGTAACAAGTATTTGCAACTAACAGGCAGAACATGCTCGTCGAAAAGTCGTGGAAACTCAATACATTTTGTACGGAAATGCAAGTCCATGTGTAAGATAGAGACAGAATGTACAAAATTATTGAAAAAGTCTTTGTTTATATAACCTTTGTACAGTACCGTTTTGTCGTATAGCATATACGGAACTTTGCTTCCAGGGCAGCTGACAGTTTATCCGAAGTATTTACCAACAGGATTGTTAACCTTGCTAAATTAGCTTTTGGGATGATCCACATCGTTTTTTTCAATTGTGACCTGATCCATTTGAAAAAAAAACACACATATATTCGACTTCCCCCACTTTAGAGTAAAATTTGAGTCACTTCCCGTTACCCGAAAGCGGTACGGTTTTTTGTGTGATGTGCAGAAATGAGTGTAGAATAATAAAATAATAATACATATAAAAAAAAATCAATTTTTTTTAATTTTTTTACACCGACCCCTTAAAAAATCACGCCTCATATCTCAAGAACGGTGTAAGATAGATTTTAGACGAAAAATTTTGGTTTCTAGATCTCAGCAACCGTTTATGTTAGGCGGCTGAAACTTGGAATTTATATAGAGCATCGATAGTGGACCCATTTGCAAAAATATTGTTGATATTGGTGAAGGGGTGTGGGAGTGGGGGGAAAATAATGCGTCCGACACGTTCAAAAGGCGAGATCGAGACATTCTAAAATCCATATCTCCTAAACGGTTAATGTCACGAAATTACAACTTAATGATCATCTATAGGTATACTAGGAGAATAGACCGGAAACAAATTTTTGAGGGGGGGCAGTGACGTACGGAGGTGGGGGGTGAAAAACTTTAGATTACGATAGCTCACGAAGCAAGTGCACTAGAGAAATAAAATTCGGTTTCTGTATAAAGGTCGATAAGCAAAGTTTGCTGAAAGTAACATTTTTGAAGGGGAAGGTGGAGCATGGGAGTGGAGAGAGTAAGAATTTTTTTAAAAAATCACGTCTCATATCTCAAGAACGGTGTAAGATAGATATAACAAAAAGTCGTGATAAAAAAAAAAAACATTTTAAAAAATGTAAAAAAAAGGTGTCGGGTCCAACAAAAAGGGATGATATTCACAGAGTCGGTTTTCTTTCTATTAATATTTCCACTTACGCTTGTATACAAATTTGTGATATTTCCACTTACGCTTGTATACAAATTTGGGTAAAGGTTCGTTATATAAGGGGCGCTCCAAAATTTTATTTTTTATTTTTCTTCAATAGGTTTTGCACTTTCAAACCAATATCAGTTGTTTTCAATACCGGGTCGACCTGAAATTAAAAGATATACGTATTTAAAAATTGCGAATTTACTTACCTTTTTGATGTCAGCTGGACTTCACTATGACATTTCGCATGGCACTAGAATTTGAACATGGCGGGAAAAGGCACGAAAAGTTTGAAAAACTTTACAAAAATTATTGTTTTTGGGTGATTAAAACTCCCTTTTCGCTCCAACTACCTTTTGCGCACGTATAGTGAAGTCCAGCTGACATCAAAAAGGTAAGTAAATTCGCAATTTTTAAATACGTATATCTTTTAATTTCAGGTCGACCCGGTATTGAAAACAACTGATATTGGTTTGAAAGTGCAAAACCTATTGAAGAAAAATAAAAAATAAAATTTTGGAGCGCCCCTTATATAACGAACCTTTACCCAAATTTGTATACAAGCGTAAGTGGAAATATCACAAATTTGTATACAAGCATAAGTGGAAATATTAATAGAAAGAAAACCGACTCTGTGAATATCATCCCTTTTTGTTGGACCCGACACCTTTTTTTTACATTTTTTAAAATGTTTTTTTCGTTGTTACCTCTGGTATTCCTCAGGGTTCCCATCTGGGACCACTACTATTCTTGCTCATCATAAATGATTCTTGTAAGGTTTTTCGTGATGTGGCATTCCTTTTCTTCGCGGATGACCTGAAAATTTATAAATGTATTAGGTCTATGAATGACTGCCTGGTGTTTCAAGATAATTTAGATAATTTATTAACCTGGTGTGATGATAATGTATTATATCTAAATGTGTCGAAGTGCAATTACATTATCTTTTGTAAAACTAATTCTGTTATTACATATTATTACAATTTGACCGGTTCGCCTTTATCTAATGTTAAGGTTATTAAAGATCTTGGTATTTGGTTTGATGGCTCCTTCTCGTTCAGGCATTATTATGCAAGTATATGTAACTCTGCTCGGCGGATGTCCGGTTTCCTATCACGAATCACGAAAACTTTTTTCCTATATTTGCACGCTCAAATATCTTTATTGTAGCTTAGTCCGTTCTCAACTAGAATATCTTTCACAAATCTGGAATCCTTATTCTGAAGTCCATAGTGGTCGAATTGAAACAATCCAACATAAGTTTGTGAGATTCATAGCTTTTAAACTCTATATTACTGTTGGAAATATAAGTTATGATGATCTACTATCTACCCTACGACTTTCAACCTTGTATAACCGAAGAGAAAAAGCTGAACTGATTTTACTTTATTATTTTCTAATAATACTGTATTTCTTTTTAATATTCTTGTTAACAACGTTAACTGTCCTCAAATTCTAAACTTGTTAAATTTTCGAGTACATAGTTTTAGTACTCGTTTACAAGATATTTTTGTTATTTAAGCCCACCGTACTTTATATGTACTGTATATGTAGACTCCCAGAACAATTGATGATGGTTGGTAACAAATTTAGTAACTCCATTGATTTATTTAATAAAAAGCATTATTTGATGTTTAAAATTTATCTATATTGAATTATATTGTATTTTCTATGTATATTTTTAAAAGGACTTTTCGTAGATATCAAAAGGACCAGAAGGATTTAGCTGACTAGTGAACTTTCACTCAAAACTAATTTGTTCAAAATTTCGAATTCGTGGCTAAATGATTTCTTGAGCTATAGTGAGTTCCGTAATTTGAGTGAAAACATTTTTACTGGATATTAGTACGCAGCTACACAAAGGACTTATGGGATTCTCTTTATGACCATTTTTTTACAAGATTTTTGTATGGCAGCTACTCAAAGGACTCATGGGGACTTTCATATTCATTCATTTAACTGCAACGTTTGAAAAATCAATGTGTTCCGAACTTATTGGTCAATATTCTTGAACCCGTATCTTTAGGCCTTTTTGTATGGCAGCTACCTGGAAGAGTAGGACGATTTTGCCCGTTAACGAACTTAGCCTTACAAGTTTAACCAAACAAAGTTGTTATTTTCGTGGCGTTCCGCTCTCGCTAAACTGAAACAATCTCGCAAACTACTTTCAGAATATTTCCGGAACTAACTATGTACGAGGGTGGTCTGAAAAGTTTCCGACCTAGATTAGATTAGATTGGTAAAAGGGGTTGGTCTGGTTACCCAACTAACACAGTTGGTTACTATTAGTGACAGGTTTCTATTATTTTGTTATATAAAATGTTTGTAAGGGTTATCAAGTTGCATAAGTAAATAATTAAGTTTTATAAGGTTACTGTTTAGTTACGAAATTTTATTAAAGTTCTTTAAGGTTACCAACACTTTCAGTTTTATAAAACGGTGATAGAAACATTTTCATTACCTGTCTCTATAACTGTCAGTAGCGATTACCTGTTGGTATATAACAAAGTTGTATAGGGGTTTCCGTTTCGAAGTAAGGGAATTGATTAGCTCTTGCATTTTATAGCGGTATCGATAGATACTAGTAACAACGAAAGCCTTTTATACAATTTCAAAACTTAGTAATAGTTTATTACTGCTATAAAACTTTAGTGATTTAATGTTAACAATAACACTTCCATAAAACTATTTAGACCATTTTACTTCTTTTACATAACATTTATATAACCATTTTCCAAATGTCAGATTCTCGTTCTCTCAATCTGTTTTCGCGTTCTTTCAATCTGAGCCAATAAAATGAATATGTCCAAGATAAAGTGGAAGGAAATAAAGTACAGCAGTTCTTTTTACCGAAAAGTTTTACAATTTTTTTTTTAAAATTATGAATTCTGGATCAACATTTTTATTGAACTCATCTCAACTGCAGCCGCCAACATATTTGTATGAAAGTGTGCAATCAGAAGTTATCACAAGCTCAAAAGTTTGTATGTGGTGAATCTAGCTTCTTTCTGTATTTCTAAGTGTAGAGGTGCTAGGTTGAGAAGCACCTCTAAGGCAGCTGTGGGAGTGATGCGCATCGCCCCAGTAATATCCAGGCATGCCAGTCTTTGTAATTTAATCAGCTTAAGCTGAGCAGTTTTCTGCTTTGTTTTCTTCCACCAGACGGATGCCGCGTAAGTTATTATGGGCCTAGCAACGACGGTATACATCCAATAGGTTAGTTTTGGACTCAGTCTCCAGTTTTTGCCGAGAAGGCTCCTACAGGTTCAGAGAGAGATTCAAGCCCTTTCAAGAACTTTGTACAAATGAGCATTCCAAGTGAGTTTTTCATCCAGGATGACTCCCAGGAATTTTACCTCACTGACATACTCTATGGATTCTCCAAAAAGAGTAGGCCTATATAACTTGTCCTTACACCTCCCTTTGGTGAATGCAAAAATTGTGATTTTCTTTGGGTTGATACCCAATCCTGCTTTAGTACACCAGGTTGCTACCTGGTTTAGGGTACTCTGAACTAGCTCGGTCACTGTCTCTTCAAATTCACCTCTAACAGGGATGGCAAGGTCGTCAGCGTAGCCCTGTACTGTAACTCAAGATTTTGTTAGGTCTACTAAGCACCAGGGGATGGGTGATAGTACCCCACGCTGTGGACAGCCTTTCGCAGCTGTTACTGTGACTGTTGTGTCGGCTAGTGTCGAAGTTATTTCTCTGCGTTCTAGCATGGCCATGATCCAACTGCAGGTTTTTGGATCAATACCACGCCTTTGTGCAGCAAAGTAGATACTTTCGTAGGCAGTGTTATCAAAAGCCACTTCGATATCTAAGAAGCAACCCACAGCAATTTCCTTGTCCGTGATCTATTTCTCGGTTTTCGTGACTAGGTTTTGTAGGGCGTGGGTTGTAGACTCCCCTGGTTGATATGCATATTGATTGCAGTGTAAGTGTTGAGAACTCAAAGCCTCATCTCTGATATGCCTATCAATAATCTTTTCCATAGTTTTCAGGAGAAATGACGTTAAGCTGATAGGACGATACGACTTCGGATTGTTGCTCGAATGGCGCCCTGTTTTTGGTATGTATATCACCTTAATGGTCCATTCCTCTTTTCAGTAAAGCGGGAAATATCCTGTCTTCTCCAGGGGATTTAAATGGTTTAAAGCTACGTATTTAACCTTGTTAGCAGTGAAGATCTTGTCTGAGTTTTTCCAGTCCAATATGTTTGCTCTACTCGTCTTTGGGACGGTGTACCGTTCTTCTTTACCTGGTTATGTGGTTAACGATCCTAGGAAATAAGTTTGAGCTAAAAGCTCCAACGTCTGTTTCCCATTTTTAGCAATTGAGCCATCGGGTTTCTCTAAAAGCCCATTTTGTTAGTGTGTGCTTTAGATAGTATTTGGTGTACTCTTGCGCTGCTAGATAAATCGTTCATACCCTGACAGAACAGTTTCTACAAATTTCTCTTCGCACATCTAATTTCGTGGTTGTACTCTGTTGGAGCCCTTTTGTACGATTGTCCTATTGAAAAGCTTTCTTGAAAGAGATCTGAGCTTAGTTAGTCCTGGGTTCCACCAAGCTACTTTCCTGTTGCTTACTCTGGATCCTTCTGGGCAGGATGAGTTGAAAGCAGTTTCGATAACATTGCGTACTCGTTTTGATGCTATTTCTATGCTGTCAATGTCTTTAATATTAAGTATGGTTCCGGCCATGCATTCCGACAATTTCTGGTCGTATAATTCTCAGTTCGTCGTTTGTGGCTTCCTATACGTTTCGGACAAAATGATATTAGATTCTATGTTGAATAGGATGTGCCTATGACCTCATTATTCCTGACTCTGTTTATGAAAGTGGATTTGTTAACTCGATTAAGAATATTTAGGTTGTTAGTATAAATAAAATCTAGAAGTGACTCACCCCGTTCATTGATGTTGGAGCTTGACCACATAGTATGATGTGCATTAGCATCACAGCCAAGTACCAGCTGTTTGTTAGTCCTCCGGTGATGACGGGCGACGCAGGTTCTGTGCAATCCCCGGGAAGGTAGGCTGAGCAAATGATGAACTCTGTCATGCCCTCCGGGAACGGCAGCTCTACAAAGGCCGCTACTAAGTCTTTCGTAGAGTATCCTGGAATTGGAACATATTTAATATTGTTTTTAAAAAGTAAACATGTTCTGGGTCTACCGGTATTGGTTGAGTCATACAAGAGCTCACCCACTGTCAAGCCTCTTACCTGGTCCTACGTTAAGTATGGCTCCTGGATAAGAGCGACGTCAAGGTGAGCTTCAGTGAACCTGCGGGAGAAGACTGCTGACGATGCTTTCGCATGTTGCAGGTTCACCTAAGGGCACCTGAAGGCGGGCATTGTTCGGCAGTCGGTTTGGCCCTGTCAGAGTTAGCTGCCTGGGCAGCATCTCTGATGTCCTGAATCCGCCTCTGCAATGTCGACGGCGCTGGTGGTTTCAACGGCTCTGAGCCTGTAAAAGCCGTCTTCCATCCGGCTTTTAGACCTTTGTTGCGCTGTGGCTTGAGGTGCTTTTTGCGAAAGATTTTACAACAGATGTTGGGCCTTTGGAAGAGCCTGCGTGAGGTGTAACTCCGCGCTGGACTCTTGTCCACTCTAAGGGACCTTGTGACGGTCCGGGTTGGGGCGTGTTGTAGTTATTCTGATCAATTTGATTAGTGTAAGTTCTAGACTCTACATCCATAGGTATAGGAGCTTGTGTTGTTGCAGGTTGAGTGTTAATTTCTCTGCCCTGAATATCTGCTTTTTCTGCTAGTTGGGATGGTCCTGGTTGAGAGCTAATACCTCTATCCGATCATCTTCACACTTCGCAGATTCCGTCCTGATACCTGTGGTTTTTTCAGTATTCACTTTCGCAGTGTTGTCTTTCTCTGTCCCTTCCTTTTTGATCCTCACTTGGATGTCTGAAAAGTTCAGGAATAGAGGACCCTTAAGTGATTCTAGCTCAGCTATTGAGGCGTCGTCCGCAGAGAAGACAACGGTCTGTCCGTCATTCTTTTCTTTCACTATGCGGAGAACCTGCCATGATTCGGTCCTGAGGCCTGGGTTTTGTTTGCCTAGACGGTGCTTGAGCTTGTCACCCGTCTATTCGAATCCTGGTAGGACATACGCTATGCAGGTAGTTGCCTTTGGTAGTTCGGACCTATCTACCGCAACGAGCTGTGCATCCTTCCAGGGCCTTAGCATAGGGATGATCCTGATGATCCAGTCCCTGGTTGGTTTGTTTTTGCACGTTATGAAGAGCCAGCCACTAGGCTGACTTTGTGCAATGAATTGTGGGTGCGGTCCGCCAGCTACAATCTTGTCCGCCAGCTACAATCTTGTCCACCTCGCTTTCCCTTTGCTATTTTGGCGCGTTCTTCAGAGGCTGGTTTGGTCTTTGTCAGGGAGACCTGAACCTTGTCATCGACAACTGGTTTCGTTTTGGTAACCTGAACCGTGTCGACGACCGCCGCAGATTTTTCCGTTCTCTGCACCTTTTTCAAGGTTTCTTCTGGTGTGCTACCATCAGATCTGCTTCTTTTGCCTGTGTGTGTCTTGGCACCTTCCGAATCGCGTTTTGCCACAAGTTCTCTGACTTGTCTCCGCGCTTTGTTACTAGTTCCACTCGTAAGTAGCGTATCTGGAAGGGAAAAGAACAATTGTGAGTTTTCGGTGTTAGTAAGAATAAAAGAAAGAAAAAAATAATGAAGGAAATTACCTGATTTTTGTAATAAGCTTCGATGCGCTAGTGGACGTTCCTCATGCACGGCTCCACAGTCGACAATAGCACCTAAAAAGATAAGTCGTACGCAAGCATTAGGAATTGAACGGAAGGTGAGCTGCAATACGGTAATTGAAATAATATGAATTGAATTTATAATAGTAGATGGAATAGGAACTGTACTGTTTAAATGTAATGAATTGCATTTATAATAGTAGATGGAATAGGCATTGTATTGTTAGGATTAGGTTTGAATTAGTACTAGGTTTAGGTTTAGTTCCACATTAGTTAGAGGATAGCTCTTAACTGCGATGAGAAAGACTTCATCAAACCGATACCGGAAGAGTCACACAAAATCCGGAACCTAGAAAATACGACACGAAACGTAAATGCACTTAACACGAAATGAAAACAAACACAACACCACACGCAACGTACTCCCGCCGAGCTCTGGGTGGCAAACATTGAACAAGAAACACGAAAAACAACACCACACGCGACGTAAACAAACTTCTCCCGAAAATACACAAACATCACATTTAAGGTCGCCAGATTGGGCTATTTAAATATTCAATTCGCGGTAAAAATTTCAAAAAGCTACTTATAGCTTTTTGGGCTATTCGGCACGCAAATTGTGTTAGTTTGCTAGTTTACAACAGAGCCGATTTATGAGGAAAAAATAAAAATATAAAAATTAGAAAACTGAATTTTAGTCGTCTCTTGGGTTAAATCTGCTAGTGTTACCGGCTCAAATACAACGTTGCAAACTATGTCATATCACAAATTATGTTGCCACTGAATGTCCGGTTCTCTCTAATGAAAAATAATACTTCACACGTTATCTATCTGGTGTTTGCAAACTAAAATTCATTTAGAATCAGTTCATTATTTGTTGACTTTCTACAAATGAACCACTTTCTTTCAAGTTAAGGACACCCATCGAAATATAACATACAAGAGATAGTAGATTTACCAATATTGATTACTGTCGTAGATTTTTTCATAATTTATTAAACATTATTTTTGCTTGATTGGTGGGTTACAGACATGTGTTGCAAAACTTAAAGTAATTGTTACATGCGTACTCTGGTAATGCGAACAACTCACTTATTATTGGTATTAAAGTCTCCAGAGAAAAACAACAACCATGTAATATCGTAGATAGGACAATGTACTTCTAGACATTTCTCGAATGTAATAGTTACTTCATGCGCATTCCACACAAAGAACCGAATATGCTGGAAATCTCTGCAACGATCTGAAAATGGAAGGCCAATTAGCAGAAAAACTAACTGGCGACAACAAACTTGGCGAGCCTTGAAGGAAAGTGCTCGTCGGAAAAAACAGGGATTCTGAATAGTGCAAACGAATGCGGAGGACGTGTAGAACGAAAAGTGAATTACCTTTAAACAAAATTCTGGTTGAACCTGATCATAAGTTGGTGACTGGTTGCAATTAATCTGGAGCTATCAAGAAATCATCGAAAACCATCGATTGCAATTAACTCGGAAATATCGAGAAAAACTATTCGGAGGCAGCGCCGTGAATGTACACGAAAGTGAGTGTGACCCAGCAATCTTTGGAAGCAGAATTTTTGTGAGAACGGGTACCTTGAATTGAGGAACCACTGGCGCTCAGGACCCGTCACTGGGTTGGCGGATAAGGACCCGTTCGCAATTTTGGCCTTGATACGTCTCTTAGAGGCTCCAGCGAAGTATTCGTGTTGACTCTCCGATTCGATTTGCGGTAGATCCACAGGAGCAACTTCTGCGTTTGGTACCAATGGCTCTAAAATGCGGATGTCGTTCGCGCTTACTACCACTCCTCTGCTCAGAGATGGAGTGGACACATTCTCCTCTTCATGATGGTCCGGCGGTGTGAGTAGCAGTGTGACCGTTTTAATATTTCTCAGGGTAGCAAATTTGGGTAGCAAATGTTAGCTTGGGTAGCAAAAATATTTTCTAATACTTCTTTTCATTAAATGGAACTAGTTATGTCATTACAGGCTTATCTGTTACTCATAACACTGTATGTAGCCACTACAAATTTAAAATGTTTAAAGAAAAAATAATGTTTTAAAGTATGAACATTTATTTAGAAAAATGAAAATTCAGTACAAAAAATATTTAATTCGAAATAACAAATATAAAAAAAGCAATAGAGCACAATCCAAAATTGCAGTCAAAAATAGGCATATGTCAAAATAAAATATCACAAATAAATTCGTTAGCATACAATAATGATAATAAAACAAAAATAAAGAAAACATTTTTAATCTATTTTCCTAGGTCTTACGACTTAATCCAATTTCAATCAAGCTTGTATTACATTGTATGCTACTGTAATAAGCAATGCAAAATAGAGAATTTAACCGAATACTGTGAGATTAATTTGAAATCGCTATTTCTAAATATTAGCTGACATTTTTACCGCATTAAAGTTCGTGCAACAACTTTTTTCCATCTTAATGTATTCTTTATAAAGTAATCTTGCACTTAGTGCTTCGTAATTAAATCGATTGCTTTTTTTATTTTTCATTTCCGCTAAATATGAGAAAGACCTCTCTGCAGCAGCACTGCTATGAGGCAGTGAAAGCAAATTAAATGAAAATTCAGCTAAATTTTTAAACATACACTTTCCTGTTGTATTTTTAATTTTAATTAAATCTGCCCAAAAATTTGCAGTGTCTTCATATGTGTTTTTATTTACATAATCCAACTCCAATAAAATCCGCATTTCAGAAAATATGACTTCAATATTTGGAGTTCGTAATCCATTGAATCGATCACAAAGAAAACTTAAATCTTTAGTCACTTCAGAAAATATCTTGGACTGAAGATATTCCGGATCGATTACTTTTAATGCTGTCAAAACAGGATCATTTAAATTAATTCGATTCTTAATCTGAATTACTAGCTCTATATAAAAATTTCTTGCATCTGAAGCAAATTTGGTAGCCTCATCGCAAGGAAGCTTTTGGAACAAAATTAAAGTATCTGCTCCAAAATATATATCTTGGAGTTCCTTAAAATATTTGTTTTCTTTGGGATTAATTAAATGTAGAGGTGTTTTATTTACATAATTGTCACTAAGAAAATTTTTTAAAATAATTCGGAGTCCAGCTCCTACATCTCGTAACATAACATGAATTTTTGGACGTTCAGATTGAAAACTTAAATTCAAGTCAACTATTATTTTTAATATATATTTTAAAAACAAAAAATAAATCTTAATTGAATTCTGTTCGACCATATTTAAGATATTTTCTGCGGATTTTATTTTGTCGACGAAAACGCATGCAGTAAAATATAATTTTAATGCCTCCCAATTCTCCACCAAGCAAACCACTACTTGATATAGTGACAACCACCTTGTTGCACAAACACGTAATATTTTATGTGGTTTTAAGTCAAGATATTCTTGAAATTTTTTTACATCAGATTGACGCTTAGCACTAAATCTGAGAAAAGTGTAAATGTTTTTAGTTAACTCTTCTAATTGGTAGGGTAATTTTTTACAGGCATATGATGTGCAAGTATGCAATGAATGAGATGTGCATCCCATTACTAATAAGCCTGGTATGGTGCTACACAACCTAGACTTAACGCTATTGTTTTTGCCTAACATTACGCTAGCATGGTCGGAAGCAAATCCGCAAATGTTTACAAGTGGAATATCAAAAGAATGAAACAAATTAACGATGCCATTAAAAATAGTTTCAGCTTTGAAATCATCTAAGTGGATAAACTGTAGAAACCTATCCACTATAATATATTGTGTTTTGTCGAAATATCTAACTAACAAAACGAAGCACTTCTTTGTTGTAATGTCAGTGCATTCATCAATTATTATTGAAAAAAATTGCGTTCGCAACTTTGCGCACAACTCTTCTATAATAAATGGCTTCACCTTCTGGCAAAGAATATTTGTACCTTTCGTGCGAGCGCATTTAATTTGCACTATCTTGGAATCACAGCAAACATTACTAATGAAACCAGGTAAATGATCCAATATTCTCATTGGAAGATTATGTTCCACTATGAAAGCAAGGCATTTAAGCTCGGCTGTAACTGAGGCTACTTTGGGATTTTCACATAAAGGTTTTTTCAGGAGAGTTGGTAAGTCTGGTGTATTTTCTGCCGCCTTTAAATTCTTGAAATGGTTGGCAGATTTCTGATGACGAAGTAAATGTGTTTTCGACTTAGTCAGAGGAAGAGCACAATATTTACATTGCGGACAATCCCGCTGAAACATCAGCCATGGAAATTCGGTCAACCATTCTTGACGATTTTTTCTCTTATTATGTTTAGTTTTAATTTTAAATTGACTGGCTGCAGGATACATATCTGGTATATCCGCCACCTTTGACGTCGATGCACTTTTGACGGGATCTATGCATTCCTCATTAACAAGCTCAACCTCCTCGTCTTTGGTATTTGCAGAACTTTCACTTTCAGTATCTGCATCAGCATTTGAAAACAGCTGAAAACATCTTGAAAATACAATATAGATATTAATCACATGATAATAGACTATGCATGAACATACTTTTTCTTTCCAAACTTTTCCGTATGGTCTACTATTTTGACCACCTTTGGCGAACTTGTTATAGCATCAGTTGCAGGATTTGAAACAGACTGAATATGTCTAGAAAACACAATTTATTAATAATAAGTTAATAGTGACTCTTTATAAACATACCTTTTCATTCCAAAGTTCGATATTTTTAAGTTACTTAATGGAACTAATTTCTTGGCTACCTTGGATGTTGACGCACTTCTTGTTCTTGCTGCTATGTTTTCATCAATCGCTAGCACTACCATCTTCTGTTTCTGCACCGAAGCTGTAGCACCTTCACTTTCAACATTTGAGAAAGGCTCAATATACCTAGAAAATTCAATATATGTATTAATCACAAGGTTAAAGTAATACTTCATTACTTCAAACCTTTTCAAATATCTGCCTGCGGAAGATACATCTGACTTGCTTTCTTTCTTCTGTACCATATCCTTAGAACCTCCACTGTCAGCATTTGACAGAGGCTTAAAATATCTAGAAAATGAAAGCTATTAATCACATGGTAATATATAGTATATATTTAACCATACTTTTCCATTTATACCAATGAGTCAATACCAAATTTGATGCAATTATTGTATGTATTTGCACAGCAAAATGATCAGTTTCGAGATCACGGCAAATGGCACTTTTTTGTTTCGGTACTTCACCACTGCACAAGTACTTTAGAACTCACAAAATTCTCATTCAGAGAAAGAATTAAACGAATCGGCTTGCTTTGTTCCCGCTTGCAAAAACGAATGAGATTCAACGACACATAAAATGGGGGATTCCCCGAAAGACGTAAAACTTCCAATATTCAACCAGATCTAAGAATGTACATACAAATGTATTTGTGCAAATTTTGCCCTTCGCTCGAACGAGTGATAGATTCGAAAACGATGCGTACTAATACTATACTATATTTCTCAGTACTAACGACGGTACGCGATGGTACGCGATTTCGAATGCAAGACCAGAGGCGTGCATAAATTTTACATTTCATGTGGTTTGTCAAAATATCATATTTTTGGCGTTTTTAACGACTAATATTTCAAGGGTAGCAAATTTAGTCATGTAGTAACATAGTAGCAAAAAATTGTCAATAGTAGCATTTTGCTACCATCGTAGCACTTGTGGTCACACTGGTGAGTAGTAGGGTGTCTTCACACTATACATCCATCTCGCCATCAATGCTCACAGCAAGTACCACGTCAACTGGGGTGCTAATTCCAGATAACACTTCGTCGTTTTTTTTTTGTTACTTGGTCAATTTTTAATCCCACTAGTATGGCGAGAAAATAAGGTTCGCACCCGCAGAGCTCCTAATACGGATATAAGGCTAGGTTACAAGGTGTTTCGCCCGATGCCCCCAGGAGATCGTTCAAGGTATCAGATTTATACACCTAATACTATGCAGCCCTCGGCACGAGTACTTATCCACCTTAGCTTGAGTGTGGATCTCATTTAGTTCACCGCTCCTCTAAAGTAGTCAGAGTGTGAACCCCCATTATCTCTAGATTTGCGACACAAGCCACCCCACCACGACAAAGTAGAGATCCATGGGGGGTAAAGTGACCGACCGTCCTAACAAAGATACAACCCTAAACGCATTTTCGGCGTAAAATGACTAAATATTAACAACCAGGACGATAATGTTAAGATTTTACTTACCACAAACAATCTCCTTATACCACTTTTTACAAAACTATTATAAAAACATACTGCAGTCACGATCGGCTGCAAGCCAATCGTATAATACTCTAGATGAATACTGAACTCCGATTTATATTGTAGTTGGGGATAAAGTAGAATTACGTGTGTACATGTTGTATGTCCTTTATTAAGGACTGCCATTAGATTGCTACTCAAAACTAAAAGACAATATTCAGTGTTTAATTTCATATCTTGAACTGGGTAAGTCATCGAAAAAAAATTTCCTTTTTGAAGGACTTTCACATGGGAGGTGCAGGAAGGACTCACTCGATTTCTTACATATTTATCCTTTTCCTTGGAACCATTTAAAAATGAACGTGTACAAAATTTCAAATTCGTAGCTTGAAGCGTTCAAAAGTTATCGAAAAATATTGTTGAACACGTGTCTTAAGGACATTTTGTATGGCAGCTACCAGAAGGAGTAAAAGGATTTCGCTGATTAGTAAACTCGAACTTCGTTTTTACTCAAAACTAATTTGTACAAAATTTCCAATTCATAGCTAAAAGATTAGTTGAGTTATAGTAAGTTCCGTAAATTAAGTGAAGACGTTTTGACAGGATATTTGTATGGCAGCTACACGAAGGACTAACAGGATTTTCTTCATAATCATATATTTAGCTCCAACTATTGGAAAAATAACACATACAAAATTTCAAAGTCGTAGCTTAAACCCTTCTGAAGTTATCGAGCAATATTCTTAAACACGTCTTTTAAGGACATTTTGTATGGGAGCTACCAGAAGGAGTAAAAAGATTTCGCTGATTAGTAAACCCGAACTTTGTCTTTACTCAAAACTAATTTGTACAAAATTTCCAATTCATAGCTAAAAGATTACTTGAGTTATAGTGAGTTTTGTAAATTAAGTGAACACATTTTGACAGGATATTTGTATGGCAGCTACACGAAGGACTAACAGGATTTCTTTCATAATTCTACATTTAGCTCTAACTATTGAAAAAGTAACACATACAAATTTTCAAAGTTGTAGCTTAAACCCTTCCGAAGTTATCGGCTAATATTTTCCAACACGTGTTTTAAGGACATTTTGTATGGCAGCTACCCGAAAGAGTAGGACGATTCAAAATTCAAAAATTCAAGATCCTAGGTGAAGGCGTTCTTGAGTTATCGTGCTAACGGACAGACGGAAGGACGGACGGACGTCAAGCGGATTTCAGGTTTTTAGCCACAAATAAACAAAAAATAATATATAACTTTTTTTCATCCGAGGCTTGGTTCTATGCGTTACAAACTTTTGGGCTGGATTAAACTTATAATACTCTATATGATTTCATCTAGAGTATAAAAAAATCTGCCAATGGTCTGGGCGAAACTTTATTATTTTTCGGGTCAAAGTTCGGGAGCGGTCAAAGTCGGAGTGTATCATGAGTTGCTTCGAGATTATTAGATTTCTTGGAAAATTATTTTTGTTCTTAATAAAAAATATTTAAAATAGAGGTTTTTAGCCGATTAAACATTGAAAAAGTCCGTGTAGACATTCGAATTTCAGTATATTATGTACACTAAAAGCCCATAGAAGCAAAAACGAATTTGTTGCCTTATCAGAATTAAGAGATATGACGAATTGTTAAAACGTATACAAACCCATTACTTCCACTTGGGGTTTGAATTTCTAAAAAATTGTGAAACAGGTTTTTAGACGATTTCATAAGAAGCAACTTGATCTCATGAGACAAGACGGATTTTGAAAAATTCGAAAAATCGTGAATTGGTTGGCCGTAATTATCAATTTTATACTCATCAGAATGGCAAAAATTGTGAAAACATGTACAAAAAAATTGTGAAAACAAACAAACAAAAATTGTGAAAACATATACAAACCCTTGGGGATTGAATATCGAAAAATTGAGAAATGGGTTTGTAGGCGATTATATAAAAAGTCTGTAGAAATGAAAAGCGATCTAATATCTCATCGAACCTAAGAAATATGTCGAAACTTTGAAAAGCATACAACCCCCTTACACACATTAGGATTGAATATCTAAAATACTGAAATTGACTTTTTGGCTTTTTTATATAGGAAACCTTAGGAAGTAAAAATGAATTCGATATATCACCAGATATGCAACCTCCTTACACCCACTTGGGGGTTGAATATACAAAAATCATGAAAGGAGTTAATAAATAAATATGAAGACAGCACGAGAAAGTAGGAACCAATTCAATTTCTTATCACTTCTAAAAGAAATTACGGAACTCGTGAATACGTGTTCAACACGTTTATACCCTCTTAGGGGCTGAAAAAGGAAAACACTTAAAAAAAAGTTTTAGGCGATTATTACGCAAGCACGTGAAATTGAAAAGATATTCGATATCTGATAAGACGTGGGGATATGGTAGAATTCGTGAAAAAGTTTACAACCCCCTTTGCACCCCCTTAGGGGTCGAATTTTAAAAAATCTTGAAAACACTTTCTAGGTATTTATATGAACAAGACGTACAATAAAAATGAATTCAACGTTTGGGAAAACCTAATAGATATGATGAAAACCGTAAAAATATATGCATTCCATTTTCACTGATAATTTTTTTTGCCCCCCCTCCGAACGCCAATGGATATTTGAAATTTTTTTATCTAAATTAGTTTTCTTGTTGATTTACATAAACGTACCGAGTTTCAACTTTGTAGCATAAGCCGTTCTATAGATACGAAAAACACCCCCCACCCCCGTACCATACTACCCCTATAAAAAATTATATTTTTCCAAGATGCTACTAATATAGCTCTATCTAAATACCAAGTTTCAGCTTTATATCATTATAGGTTGTCGAGATATTAAAATCGGAACTTTTTCCTTTTCACCCTCCCCCACCCTCGCCCTCTACACCCACACTTGCAAAATTTTGTTTTCTGCTAGGGGTCTATTAGGCCTACTTGTGGTAAAAATTTGAAGCATCTATCTTACACTGTTCTTGAGATATGAGATGTGATTTTTTAGAAAAATTCTTATCCCCTCCACTTTCATGCTCCACCGCTTCCTTCAAAAATTTGGCTTTCATCAAACTTCATTTGTCAACCTTTATATACACACCAAATTTTATTTGTCTAGTGCAATTGGTTCGTGAGATATCGTAATCTAAAGTTTTTCACCACCCCACTCAAATTTTTGTTTCCGATCCATTCTCCTAGTATACCTACAGATATTCATTAAGTTTCAATTTTGTGACATTAACCGTTTAAGAGATATGGATCTTAGAAAGTGTCAATCTCACCTTTTTTGCGTTTCGGACGCAATATTTTTCCCACCACTCCCGAACCCCTTCACCTATATCGTCAATGGGTCCACTACTGAAGCTCTATATAAATTTTAAATTTCAGCCTCCTAGCATAAGCGGTTGCTGAGATCTGGAAACCAAAATTTTCCGTCTAAAACACTTCCCCCTCCTCCCCCCTCACACCCCCACCCCTCCAAATTTGGCCACTTCAAGGGGCCTACCCAGTCTATTCATAAAAAAAATTTCAATTTAATAGCTCAAAGGGTTTGGGAGCTACGAGCCTTCAAACGATTTTGCGTACAGCGGTCGACGTACGGCGTACGGCGGACAGACGGACTGAAATTTTTTTTGCTTTTTTCGTGTCTACTCGTTATGAAACGTGAAAAAAAAATTTTGAGGGTAGCAAATTTTTTTTTTTTAAAAATCGATAACAATACTGTATTATTGAAATAATAAAGTCAAAATGAAACGCGACCCAACGGAAAATTCGGAATCGGTCTATTATTCAGAAAAAATAGCAAATCCTATTTTCATTAGAACAACAAATCCTATTCTCATTAGAACAATCGAAACCGGTAATTTATCAAAGTAATTCATTACATTTTATGAACAAATGCGATCCGATATTTTGCACCGGTAATTCATCAAAAGTTCCGACAGCGACCCTTTGCAGTAAATCGTTCGAGATTGTAACAATAGAATTTCATGTTTTTAAAACAATTTATGTACAACAAGAATTACTTATACAAACACAGAATTATGAATTATATAGAACTAGTTTTAAGTTAGTTGCTAAGTGAATTTTAGAATAAATTTTAGTTAGTTTATAACCACATCAGAAATCACACGTTTCATTTCTATTCACGGATAACCGGTGTATTCAACAAATAATATCAAACCCCCACAAACGAAACACAAATTTATTAGCTCAAAGCAGATATTTTCAAATTGCGACTGCGTGATAGAATCGACGCGCTCGATGAAGCTCGACTTTTAAAGAAGCAGCTTGCTGCGAGGAGAAAGTTTGCTTTGATTGTTGTTCATAGGGTAAAGGAGTTTCATGGCCAAGTTTGACTTGTCCAAACCCGATTGGATGTGCTGGCTGAAAGTCAGTTTCTTGTCTATTTTAACCCGGAGCCACTTGACGACTGGCTTCCAAGCGATGTCATCCCCAAAGATGGATACGTCTGAATGAGGTGGTTTATTCCGTTTCGCAAAGAGTATGGCCTCACTTGACGTTAGTCGTCCACAGCTTAAATCAATCTTCAAGCTTCGTGGTAGCCGTTTGTATTTCTCTTGTAATTACAGTCGGGCTCCAAGGCTAACACCTGAATGCAGTATCGTCTGCATAAAATGCGGAGATAGTTCGATCCGCCCCTGGTGCTTCTGCCATAAAGACAGAGAACAGCAGAGGAGACAAAGTCGAGCCCTGAGGCACACCAGCTTCAATTACCTTCAGTGTCGATCTCTTCCCGTTCAGCAATACTTTGAACGATCTTTCGTTGTTCAACTAAGAGCTGAGTAATCGCACCAATTTGATTGAAAATTAATGAAAATTAATGGAATGAAATGTATTATATGACTGACGTTGATGATCAACTCAGTCACTTTAATTGGCTCATGGTTTATCTTCGTGACAAGTATGTTCCTTTACGTTCCTTGAAGGTCAGACGCTCTGCATGCCCTTGGTTTACACCCAAGGTAGCATCTTTAGTGGCAGAGAGAGAGAGTACTTGTACAATCAATATCGACGGCTTAAAACTGAATATGCGAAATGCTTGTACAAACTTGCGCGTAATGCTGCTACAAGTGCCATAAGGAAAGCCAAGCGTCTTTTTTTCGGTCTCAAATTTGACTCTAAGTTACCCTCGAAACGTATTTGGAGCAATCTTAAAAACGCAGGTGTATGTGGAAAAGAGCCAGCAAATTGTACTTTAGATTCTGATGAACTAAACCAACACTTCGTTAACTCTTGTCCCATTTCTTCACAAGTTCCTCCTCAGGCCTCTTTCGAAAGTACCATTGAAAGTAGTGTTACGTCGGAAACACGTTTTAATTTTCGATGTATAAGTTTAACCGAGTTATTTTCAGCTGTTAACTCCATTAAATCGTATGCCATGGGACCTGATGACTTACATCCTAAATTTATAAAAGCCATATTCCCATGCATAAGTAACTATGTTTTACACATTTTGAATTCATGCTTGTCTATGAGTATTTTCCCTTCTGCCAATTGCGAAGACCAACTGTCCCTCAACTGTTAGTGACTACCGTCCTATTAGTATTCTTTGTTTTCTATCAAAAGTACTAGAGAGAGTTATGTCAATGCAAATGCAGGATTAATTATATAACGCAAAATTAATATCCCGCTGGCAGTCTGGTTTCCGTCCGCATCATAGCTGTGAGTCAGCATTATTGAAAGTCACTTCCGATGTAAGAAAGGCCATGGATTCAGACATGATCACTATCATCATCCCTTCCTATTGTGCGAGGTGTGCCTCAGGGATCAATATTAGGTCCACTACTTTTTAATCTTTATATTTATGACTTGCCTGAGGTACTTGTCGACTCTAGTGTGCACTTATATGCAGATGATGTCCAACTTTACCTAAGTCGTCCAATTGGACTTGTTGAAGATTGCGCGAGTCGTATCAATGACGACTTGGAGCGAGTTTTCAATTGGTCTGTTCGGAATAATTTAAAACTTAATGAGCTCAAGTCACAGTGCATTGTCTTTTACCAAGATTGCAGCCTTCTTGAGGAGTGCCTTCCAAGGGTTATCTTGAATGAATCATTGCTGCCTTTTAACTCCATTGTCAAAAATCTAGGTGTATCCCTTAATAGCTCTATGAGTTGTTGTTCCCATGTATCTACCATATTGAGGAAGGTTTATGGTGGTTTACGTAGGCTCTGGATTTTCGCCAGTACCCTACCATGGAAAATCAGGTTAAAGCTGGTACGTTCACTCATAATTCTTTTCTTTACATATGGTAGTGTTATTTTTCCCAAATTCGATTCCAACTCCCAACGAAAACTAGATATTGCCTTACGTTTTGTATTCCGCTTGAGACGCTACGATCATATTTCTCCTTACAGGAATGAATTGCTGGGTTGCTCCCTCTCAATTTATTTGAAACGGAAAATTTTGTTGGTGTTGCATAACATTCTTGTTACAGGTGAACCATCTTATTTAAGAGAAAGCTTAGTACCGTTAAACTCGAAGCGACATCAAAGGCTTCTTGCACCGCGATATTCGAGGTCAGTTGGAGAGAGCTCCTTCCTTGTTCAGTCGATTAGACTTTGGAATAATCTTCCTGTCAGTGTTCAGCGTGCAGGCAGTTCTAGTGCTTTCAAGAATCTATTATGCAGTTCTATTTTAAATAATTAATTATATTTGTTTCGACTCTGTATTATATCATTCAGTTTATCAATTTCTTTTTATTTATTTTTTCTCTCTTTCATACAATGTAATTTTTTCATTACTGTTATTTCTTGCTCTTTAACTATCTTTTCTTTTCTTTCTTCTTGCTTTGATTGTTGATAGTGTTATTATTACTTTTTTGGATTTATTGAATTCTATTTTGATTTTATTTGTACTATTATATAAGATGTACAATCTTGTAGTACTATATGTATATAAATAAACATTTAAACATTTAAACATTTAATGTTCAATAAGTTTGAACAGTAGTCCATTATGCCAGACTTTGTCGGAGGCCTTTTCGACATCCAAAAAAATTTTCCCCGTATAGCGATTTTTGTTAAATCCCTCTGTGATGTGTTTAGCAACCCGGACCAATTGGACTGTTGTTGAGTGGTCAGCTCGAAAGCTCGTCAGTAACATGCTCCTGAAGTCGTTTGAAAATAGCCTTCTCTGCTACTTTTGCAAGTGCAGCCAGAAAGCTAATTAGGCGATGATTTTATGGAATTTTCCACACAGTAGGGAAGTAACCGGAGCAGAGAATGGCATTTATGAATGTCACTATCTGCATGACGGATGAGTGCGGCAGCAACTTGCAAGCAATGTTGGGAATACCACGTGGCATTGGAGCCTTGTTCTCCACGATGCCAGCCAAAATAGTTTCGTCTTCATCCAGGGGACAGGGAGGAGAGGGGTTCATCCCCTTGTTCAGACAGGGAGAGATTTACCGATCGATCAACACGTTCAATGCGATCGGACAAGTTGATTTTTTGTTTTGTTCGTGTTTTTGAAACGGAAACGGAAAAAATGGGTCAATTTTCAATATCCGTGGAGATACAGGGTGGTCAAGATAAGTGTTTCGGACCTCTACCCTCACTCACTTAAAACGTTATATCTTGAAAACTAATAACCACAATTCAAAGTGTTTTAGCTTGTTTTTTAGGGAATCGAATTACCTTTCATTTGATGTAAAATTATAACTGCATCCAATCTTGAGATATTTACTTTAAAACACAAATTTTTTCACTTCTACTCTCAAAATTCCGTGATCAATGTAGTTTTTCTCAGAAAACCCCATTATAAAAATGTCAGTATAATAAAACTTTTTTATTTGTCATATTATTACCTACAAAAGTTGCATACACTTGCATTGTATAAGTTTCATAATTATTAAGAAAAAATTATGATTCCAAAAATATTGCACTTTTATGCAAAAAAAAAGAACATGTTGATCTACATTCTTTGCTTGAACTGAAAGAATTTAATAATAGTCTTTATTTCAAAATATTTTAATTACAATAAATGTTCAAAATAGCCACTTTCGTTTTGAATGCACGCTAAAGCTCGTTTTACAAGTGTTCTCTTGGTATTCATACTCCTCAACTATTGCCTTACTTCTGTTGCTGCCGCATCGATCCTGGTATTTAGATCTTCCAATGTTACTACTGCCGTTGCGTAGACAAGGTGCTTCGTTAGATCAGGAGATCTCGCAGGTCAGTGTATCGGTTGATTTCTACCGATCCAGCGATTGCTATAATTGGAATTTACCCAATCTATGATTTGTCGGCCATAATGAGCTGGAGCACCATCGTGTTGGTAAAACTTGGAAGCCAATCATACCAGTGGAATATCATCCTATAGGTCCTGTAAATCATTTCTTAAAAAATGTAAGTAATTGGAACTATTTTTTTACAGTAGGCGAAAGCCTAATAGGTCCAAGAATATCGTCACCAATCACCCCTGCCCATAAATTGACACTGAATCTGTGCTGAAATGATGCCGCTCTTCTTGTGTGTGGATTGCTCTCAGCCCACGTATGTAGGTTGTGGAAGTTTGTGATACCGTTTCTGGTAAATTGGGACTCATCCGTCCAAAGAATGTTGTTCAAAAAATGCTCGTCAGCTATTTGTCGTTCGAGGAGCCAATTGCAAAACTCCACCTTTTGGGCAAATCAATGGGTAGCAGTTCCTTTACGGGTATGTGATGGTAGGGATGCAAGCGTTCTGCTTTTGAAACACTCCAAACTTTCCACTTAGTGATGTTCAACTGCAATGCCAAGCGTCGGATACTGATTGATGAAACATTTTGAACTGCATGCTGTATTCTTTCATCGATCCGAACAGCGATTATCGGAGCAGGATTTGTATTTACTCTGCTTGTCCTAATGCTTCCAGTTTCCCGAATCCTTCTGAAAACGCCTTGAAATACTCTGCTGTCAGGTATCCGTCGATGAGGATATCTCTGATGATACAGCGATCGCGCCGCTCGTGTATTTCCCTGACACCATAGATGAACATAATATCTCCATATTATTCATTGGAGTACTCAGGCTTTTTGAAATTATTTTCTGAATTCTACTTTTAGCAATGTAACTGAAACTGATAAAAATATTGAAGTAATGTTGCTTTTATAGGCGCTTTTTAGTTTGTTAGGTACTCCATTAATAAAGCAAAGTACTGTACACAGTTTTACCTACCACATCCAGGTAAGTGCATCAATTATGTTGAAACTCATTTACATTTAATTGATTTCCTCGATACTTAAAATATAAATAAATGGGCAATAAAAATTCTTAAGTAGAACCAACAATTTAATCAGGTTTTTTGAACGAGGGCCACTTTATGTCATATTTAATTTTTAAGCGATATGTATTTTCGCCTATTACATCCAAAATAGTAAAACGTAATTCATATATATGCAGCTTTTGTAGGTAATAATACGGCTCATAAAAAAATAAAATTAAAATGACATGTTTATAATGGGGTTTTCTGAGAAAAACTACATTGATCACTGAATTTTAAGGGTTCACGTAGCAAAAATTTGTGTTTTCGAGTAAATATCTCAAGATTGGGTGCAGTTACAATTTAGACTGTTACATCAAATGAAAGGTAATTCGATTGCCTAAAAAACGAGTTATAACACTTTGCCTTGTGATTATTCGTTTTCAAGATATAACGTTTTAAGTGAGTAAGGGTACCGGTCAAAAACACTTTTCTTAACCACCCTGTATCTCCACTGTTATTGAAAATTGACCCACCCTGTGGAACAATTTTTTTCTCCAAATATATCAAGGAATAACCCCTTACAAGGTCGTGGACGGAGTACCAAACACCCTGTATAATAACGCAATTGTGGCCGGATCTTTCTTTGAGAATAATGTCTAATGTCTTTTTTTTTATTTATTTACGTTTTTTTTGTTTGTTTTTTCAATAGATGATTAATAGAAGTAAAAGCGAATTCGATCTCATTAAACCAACAAAAATTTCGGAATTCGTCAGAACTTGAAAAATGTCTTACCCTACAGATGGTATAATGTCGAAAAATACATAAATCGGTTTCCTGACTATATTTAAAGCTTTTAGGAGTGAAAGTGATTTTATATCTCATTAGACCTAAAAAATATATCGGAATTCGTGAATACGTACATAACCACATTACACTTCCTTAGGGGTGGATATCCAAAAATTTGGAAAAACATTTCTTGGAGTTTATATAAAGAGCCCGCAGAAGTAAAATGAATTTGATAACTCGATATGTCTTAAAGATATAACGAAATTCGTGAAAATATGGAAAAAACCCTTTTTATTAACATTTTTTTTACTCCACCTTTGTAAATATAAACTTTTTCTTGCTTTCATTACTCTAGTAGTACATCTACATATATGTACAAAGTTTGAACTTTCTAACGTAAGCCGTGTCTGAGATATGAAAAACTACCCCACCCTCGTACCGTACTACCCCTATCAAAAGTTTTATTTTTCTAGGGTGTATCTATAGCGGCTCTATACAGTTGTTAATTGTCAGCTTTCTACTATTTGCGGTTTAAGAAATAATCATTTTTTAATTTTCACCCACTCTCACTATCACTCACTACACGCACACCCTCAACATTTTTTTTTCGCTAGAAGTCTATTGGGCCCAGGGACCTGGTAATATAAATGGACTACCCTTATCAGATTTTCCCATACAATATCCGAGACAACGATGGGACAAAAAACATTGCCCTCTCTTTCCCGCTCAATTACACGGCGTTGTTGTTGTGCGGATTTTGAATTTTCGAAAAGTTTCGAAACTTCAAAGTGACAAAAGCTAATTCATAGTTGAGAACTGTCACACCAAATCAGGTAAGTAAATGTTTTTAGTTTTGAATTTAATATTTATGTGATAAACTTTATATTAAAGCAAAATTTTTCTATAGTAAATGGTGCGGCGTTGCGAAAGGAAGTACACGCGCAGTAGCCATCGAGTTTTAACGATTTGCGGGCCGCCGGGCAGCGAAGTTATCATCAAGAACGATCGCTGAAGCAAAAATCGCTTTTGGAAAAAAGGGTATATTGATAAATTTTTAATTTTAGTCGTATATTAGTTTTTTATATTCGCAGCTTATTGTCCCTGTGCGCTTTCTTGGATTCCGTTATTGCAAGTACCGGATAATATGTTTTATTTGATAGCATGATCCGTAGATTGATTTCGTCCGTTTCATTGACGTCTTTTACTAGATAGATAAATAAGATATATAAAGTGACCCACCCTCTCCAAATTATAATCTGCAATTGTTGTTTTTTGCGGCGGAGTCAAGTCTGACAAATACGACCTTAGCACTAAGGAAAGATCTTGCGAAGATGTTTATATCGTCAGCGTATACTGACATATGATTCTTTGTCACCAATCCTCGGATATATTGTCCTCTGTCTAAATTTTGCATATAAAATTGTATAGTATTTCCGCGACACCGTTTTTCAGAAGTTTAAATGGTATTTTGTCAATTCCCGGCGCATTCTTTAGTGGATGTTCTGGTTCTTCTTTGTCAGTTGAAATCTCAATTGAGATGTTGTTTGTCGTGATTGTCACTAATGGAGTGCGATTGAGAAGATTGCGAATTAGGAAACCCATCTCATTTTAATTTCCTGTGTGTCGCTGATGATGTTGTCTTATCGTATCTACTTCAATTTCCTTAATGTGAGTGATAAGGCTAGAGAAAATCTTATCAAAATTAATTACGCGCAATGTCAATATAGCTAATTTTTCCATAATGTTCTTATGGGTTAAAATCAAATTTATTTCAGATGAATTTGCGCGAATTACTTTCTCGGTTTTACTACATATATATGTGGAGTCCGCTGACGGCAAAATAAGTCCTTTTAAGGTCTTTTGAAATATCAACTTGTTCATTCCCGGTGCAGCTCCAGCATGTTCTGCCAATAAAGCAAGATTACATTCCGTGCATTTGATTACCCTATTGACCATTTTAACTACATAACCACTAATGTAGCCTACTGCAGATTCTTGAAACTCTGATAATTCCGTTATATGAAGTACTGTCCAAATTTCATCAAAATCTAATTCTTCGGATGGTGGATACAAATTATCCGTTGAGTCCAAGAGCATATTCAGTCCATTTTTGGTGACGCTTATTATGCTGGTAGATACCTGCAGCAAACTGCATGTCTCCAATTCTTGGACATTGCCTCCAGCACTTGTTATTTGGGCATGAGTCAACAAAGATTTCATTGCTGTAATGAATTGTCTTGCAGTAGGGTTGTTGTTCCACCCCGATTTGCTTCTGATTGTGCAAAAGAATAATTCGATATGGTCCTGACTTAATTTATATGATAAGACATATTTTAAGAAGCCCTTTTTTATGCAGAGTTCCTCGTAAATTTCCTTCACAACTTGCAGACCAACTGCTATACCAGTGAATCCCGTGCCTTTTTTAAACTTGTATACTGGTTTGCCATCAGTTGTTCTTAGAGAGACAATATACTCTTGTATTTTCCTTATCTCTTTGCTCTTAACGGCCCTTTTGTTCCCTTCGAAAATTGATTTCTACTATTTAAGATATCGAAAGCAAGGTCGATTCCAGTGAGCATTCATTGATACTACCATAAAGACATAGGCCTGAGTGGCTTCATCACTTTCCTGAGCATTTTCTATTCCTAGGTCTACAAATCCTCTTATTTTTTTACAGAGTAACTTAATTTTTTTCATAATACTCATCTCGTCTATTATGAGAGAGCATATGCATTCGTAGTTCTTCATGCGCATGGATGAAACTTTTGCTCGAAGTGTATTGAAAGCTTCTTTTAGAAATCCTGGTTCACAATTTATACTAGAGTACCATCGCTGTATAGTTGATACGCTAGGCAAAGTTTTTTTTGAAAACAGTCCGGACGTAGTTATATGCCTTTGGGGAGTAAAAATTAAGGGTGCAGGCAAATCTACGTAATTCTTCCGGATATGTTTTGACACGTTTGCCTTCTAGTATTTTCTTAATAATTGCATTGGGAATTTCATTCCCAGCCTTTTCCAAATGGCTACTTATTTCAGAAGAAATAAGCTGCTTATTTTGCAATTCTTTAAAGATAAAATTTAAGGATTTGATGTTTGACTCGCGGCGATTTATTAATCGAATACAATTGTTTTAATTTTATTTTTTGCATGTAATGCATTCTGATATTTTTTTCTTGAAATAAAATTTTTATTTTGTTTTCTTTTTGATATAGGGGCAATTTCGGATATAGAGGAACAAGGGTATTTTGGAATTTGAACCTCTGGAGATTTGGAAACAACTAATTCCTCAAAGCTAACTAATTCCTCCGAGATAACTACTTCGTCGTTTATCCTGTCCATATCGACATAATCGCTTAGCATTTCAAGTTCTTCTACCTTCGTATTATATTTAATATGAAACAAAATTTTAAATATATAAATAATGTGAAAATAAATGAAAGAAAATAAAAAAAAGGTAACAATGAAATCATTTTTTTTTTAAATTAAATGCAACAACTACAACAACTTAAGTATTTACTTCCGATAAATATTCGACCTCCATCGGAATCGCGCACTTCCGAAGGGTCGTTTTGAATGCTGAGTGCGTTATATCCTTCTCGTCGAAATGAAGGCTACATAGCATTGGCGTTCCCTGTTGCAATATAGCTCCAGGTTCTATATGAAAGACCTCGCACCAGCTATAAAAAGAAGGTGACGTGGTCCGAGGAAATCTGAAAATTTCATGTCTATTATTATAGTAGGAAATATTTGAAACAAATTTTAATTCAGAGTCTCTCGGCCTTAGTTTCGCCAGTCTACAATATACTATGACAACAGATATTATATGTAGGAGCGAAGACTTATCAAAAGTAGAATATTGGGAAAATTACGTTGATTTGGGCGAAATTGCTACTGTTACAGAAGAGGAAAGGTCAGAAGTCCAGAAGTTCAATTTCTGTTTTGCTACTAGTTCCAATTACTACAATACAAGATACTATATCGAAGGAAAAAGAGAGATGTAATATCAATGTTCTCTTTCATGCCAGAAGAAGTAATAAACTTCAATAAAGTAATTTTAAAAATATATTAATTACTTCTTATTTGTAAAATATCGAAAGACTTCAATCTATTTTATTAGAGTTTCAAGTTGTGATTTTTTAAATTTTTTTATGTTTGAATACATATTATTTTAGGTATTGACCAACTTAATAAACACTTATTTTTGTTAAATTTTCTAGGCTTTCATTTCCTTTCATTAAATTTGTCTTAAGTTGGGAAATAAGCGATGAATATCTGTATTAGAAAAGTAGATTTATTTTTAGTTGAAATATGCATTATATTTTTTTATTGTATATTTAACAAAACAGGTATTGAACAAGTCGATTTGTACTTAAATGTTGAATATGCAGCAAAAAGTGTTATATTGAAGAAATTTATTTATTTATTGAAAAAACAAGTGCTTCATCTCAATCAAAGGAACTCTGCTAATTTTTAACAGAAATTTTTATTTTGACGCAACTGCTATGAATTTTATCTATCCTTTTTCTACGAAAGATTAACAACCCCTACACGAAAGTTTCACAGAGCAAAAACGCACTTTTTTTTATTAGTGAATAATGATACTGAACTTTCAAATTAGACTTTCATCCTGCGATATTATAAAAATTTAAATCTTGCGGTTTCACTTAACCCGACTTAACACAATACTTCAAAAAAACTACGTCAACTGGTTTTATTCCACCCGAAGCCTTCGTATACCTCGATGAAAACGGTTACATATTAGACTCTGACTGCGTACCAATTATAAGCCATGCGTGTAGGCGCGCCACCATTAAAAAATAATGTTACATGTAAACCTGGCAACCGCGCAACCGTGCAACTCGATCGTTTCGCATAATGATAACAACAACAACCGAATACATAGTTGCAAAATAACCCAATCAGAAACCTAGCTGAAGATAAGGCGAAACAACACGATTGTATCTCTCTTCTTATCGAATGCTCTCCAATGTACTAGAACCCTGTACATAAGCCACTGAACGAAGGTCAAAATCGAAAGCTCTAAAGCCTTCGAGAAACATCCACATCACCGGTGATCATTCAAGTACATCCTAGACTGCAACCGGGTAGTATATAAGCAGGTGAAGCGTTCAGCGAAGACACAGTAATTTTGATTACGTCGACCGTGACAGCCAGCGGGTACACGCGACCGTGTTGAGAGAGAACGAAAGTGAACGAGTCAAGCGATATATGGTATAAGCGGGCGGTACTGCCATACAGTGCGAATTATTGTGCGAATATAGTTCTGTGATTTAAAGTGCGATTAATAAATAATCACTTATTTTTATTTTAATCGAATTGTGTTTTACTTGAAATCCCGGCGAACCCCTAGCTCGCAACAATATTATACGACCCCAATCTTGAAACTAGCGACCCTCTGGCGTTATGGCGATACTCCACCGCGAACTTCATTGGCATTGGCAGAAATGAGCGTGAGGATACAAAATACTGGTGGCTTAATCGACAGGACATTTAGCTCTTTTTCTTAGAATAAGTTTATTTTAAACTAACACAGAAAAAAAGAAAAGAAACTAGTCTAAGTACTAACATTATTAGCAGCTTCCCTAGTATAAGGCATGCTGGACCGAGACATTCGCTACAGGAACTAATAGCCTTCAGCTATCGGTCCAAGTGGAGAATGGTTCGGCCTGGAATAATTATAAGAAAATATAATTTATAATTTTATCCAAATTAATACAAATACTCGCGATTTCCAGGCGGACATCCAACATAGTTGGATGAACTCCGGCGGATTTCGTGGGTATTATAGACATAGGTATACATTAGAATTGTCATTGAAATAAAGATACTTTGATCCTCCCAAAAATATTCCCCGATACCATTTATATCTTAGAGTGCCCACATGAGGCCATTAAGAACATTAGCAGATTAAATATTAAATCACTTTTAAAAACTTAAAAAATATCGCTATGTGAAAAACTTAACATAACTTGATGCGCCAGCTGCATTGCTTAAACAGTTCTCCACACTACACTTCCACTTTACCACAGACGTTATTCCACTTTCCTTAAAAGTATCTACGTACGGATGTAATTTGTTATTTAATTTTTCCAAATCGCTCTGAAATTTCCACGCACTTTCTATATTCGACAATAAGTCAGAATAAAAATTCTCAGAAACAAAAAGTTTCTCAGAATTTATTTTTGCAGTACTTTGTGAACTTTATTAATATTATTAAGAGACTTTACTTACAAAAATACACACAATTTTTCTCAATACTCTTTTTGGGAATTCGTATATTTTACAGGAACTACCTTACAAAAAAAAACAGTGCTTGTACAACATTTTTTTATTTAACTGTATCAATAACAATTTATTTATTTGCAAGACACAATTCTACCATCTGCCAATTTCAATTATAAAATAGAAAATTTAATATTATAAATATTTATAACGGTTTTGATTTGCGAATGCAACGGTCAAATCACAGCTGACAGCAAAATTTCACTTCCCAAGTTCGAAAACAGCACACTCCATCTTTTTCTAATTCCCACGATCTGAATGCATTTATCTCTGTCCCGCTCAATAAGGAAATTAAATTACCCAAATTATGTCCCTTAGCATTCGAAGTTCCATAAACGAGCTAAAATCAAGTAAAAAAATAATAAAGTAAAATGGTATTTCTGAATGAAACTACAATAAAAGTTATTATCAGAAATTATTGTATGTTCATTTACAATTTTAGAACGATATCTTGCTTATGTACATAAAAAAAAAGTTCAAGAAGTGCAAAACACGACTAATCACGTACAACTTTTTCGACACTTCAAAACAGAAAACTTGTCCCACATGAGATAGCGAAATAGGTAGTCCATCTATATTACCAGGTCCCTGATTGGGCCTAACTACTGTAACATTTTCAAGATCATATCTGGTATGGTTCTTGAGATATAAAAATATTTTTTTTTTGAAAATGGCTGTCCTCCCATTTCCGCGCTCCACCTACCCCCACAAGAATTTTACATTTAGTAGACTCAATTTTTAACTCGATACAAAGAAACTAAATTTTATCTTCCTGATACAATTGAGTCGGAAGATATCGTAATCCAAAGTTTTTCAATATTCTGAAATTCAGTTGCCTAAATCTTCCGCTTTAGATGCGGAAATGATAGCATTTGCACATTTTCTATCCCCGCTGCATTAGCTGGTAGCCACCGCACCTATTTTCTCTACAGAGAACTTCAGTGGCTCCCCTTGGAAAAACAATATGACCGCCACTGAATAATAGAAACAGGCAAATTTTTTTTTCACAATATACCTACCTACAAAAGAATAATAAGAAATCACTTGATGCACGGAAAATGCACTCTGTTTCAGACCGATGTTGAATGCAACTAAAGGCCGTGACACATTAAAAGCAGAAAGCAGCGGCAGAAACAGCAGCGTCGTCAGTGCTGCTTTTTGCTCTGCTTTATGAATTTAAATAAAAGCAGAAGCAGAGAACAATGTGGCCATGCTTACTACCACCGAAGGTAGAAGCACGAAATAATGTGTCCATGGTAACTGTCAACAGGCACAAGTGTTTTAGTCTCTGGTTTGAGCGGACGAAAATATTTTGTTTTCGTTGATTTTTTTGAGCTTTTCGCTTAAAATGATCATGAAATACGAGTATATGGAAACAATTTTGACACATTTAACATTTCCATTGCTGACAACATTCCCAATTCTTTATTTACGTTGGCAGTACTGAAGCAGAAACAGAATTTTAGAATTTAGATCGAAACAGCAGTACTGTTCTCGTCTCTGCTTCTGCCTCTGCTTTCATTTAAACAGGCGCCATATAATCCTGTGCTTACTAAACCAATTCTACTTCTGCCGCTGCTTTCTGCTTTTAATGTGTCACGGCCTTAACGAAAACCGCTAAAGGCCGTGACACAATAAAAGCAGAAGCAGCGACGAAAGCAGTGCTGCTTTTTCGTTTTAAAGGCTATTGGGTTTGAGTTGGACTTAGGAGGCGAATGGTCTTGAATAAAAGTCTCCGTCTCCGACGAAAGTTACGAATAGACTAATTTTATTTTTAAAACATTTACAATTCTACTAACTTAAATCTAGTTTTAGTTAGGGTTAATGCAGGTACCTGACTTACAATTTTCAAATTCAATTGTTGTTTAAAGCAGAATATTTTCCGTTTCTGAACAACGGTGCGGATTAAAATTTTGCACAATGAGCTTTTGCCTAAAATGCATTCGCGGTTATTGTTTGAAGTTATTTCGAATTTTATATTTAGAATCCAATGCTTTGTTTAAATATATTCACGGTTATCGGTTAAACTAAATTTCAGAATAAAATGCTTTTGATTTAAGTAATTCACGGTTATCGGTTAAACTAAATTTTAGGATAAAATACTTTTGTTTAAATAAATTCACGGTTACTGCTTAAATAAGTTTTAGAATACAATGCTTTTGTGGTAATATCATTGGCATGTTCTATGATACCACTACACACTCCCCTTCCAGCGTAGCGTTAATTCATGATATTACACTCTGTTAATCCTATAGAGTGTACGCGGGCTTTAATCGGTCTATATTTATTGATACTGTCTTTCCATTCATTTCAAGTGTGAATTGTTTCCGAAGGCGCCGAATAACTTTGTAAGGACCTTCGTAAGGGGGTTGTAAACCTTCCCGTATCTTGTCTACTCTGCCGAACACAAATTCACATGTGTTAAGGTCGGTTGCGAAATAAATATTCTTTTGAGTGTTTACTCAAGTGTTTGTTGGTTTGATGTTACTCATAAACGATCTTAATTTTGAGACATAATCTAGAGGGTCCACTTCGCTGACACTCTTTGTGGGGACAAAGTACTCTCAAACTTTGTCCGTAGACCAGGCCTGCTGGGGAGCATTGGAGATCTTCCTTAACTGCTGTTCGAATTCCTAATAGCACCAAGGGTAGTTCGTAGTACCAGTTTTTCGCATCATCCCTGGCCATAATGGATGTTTTCATGTGACGATGAAATCGTTCCACTAATCCGTTTGCCTGAGGATGGTATGCGGTTGTGTGAATACGATGCGACCCTAAGGTTTTCGTTAGTTCTGAGAAAAGTTTTGATTTAAATTGACTGCCTTGGTCCATGGTGATTTCCAGTGGAACGCCGAAACGCGGAATATATTGTTGGACAAATGTTTCCGCTATAGTGTGGGCGGTCATATCCTTCATGGGGTATGCTTCCGGCCATCTTGTAAATCTGTCAATGACGGTCAGTAAATAAGTATGTCCTCCAGATGACGGCAGTGGACCAACCACATCCATATGGATGTGCTCGAACCTTTGTGAAGGCAAATCAAAACGATCGAATTTCGTCCGGGTATGTTTATGTACTTTGGCTTTCTGGCAACCTATGCAAGATTTCGACCAATGGTTCGAATCTTTATTCATGGACGGCCAAAAGTATCTGGAGCTAAATTGCTTTCTTGTCGCCCGTACACCAGCGTGTGATAGGTTATGTATAGAATCGAACACTTGTGTTCGTAGTTGTTTCGGTATATATGGTCGGTTTCTTCCTGTACTGATCTCGCACCATATGTCTTCTTGGGATAAAGGAATATTCATAAGTTCTAATTTATATTTAGTTTTATTTTTGTTTGTATTTGCTATGATAGCTTGCAATTCCTCATCTGTTTTCTGAAAATTTGTTAAATTCTCTAAGTTAAGGATACTGGCACTTGAGTCAACGCTATGTATTCGAGATAGTGCGTCGGCTTAATAGTTGAATTTTCCATTAATATGTTGTATATCTGTCGTGAATTGTGATATATAATACAAATGCCGAGTCTGCCGTGGTGATCGCTCGGTTTTTGAAGGAATGGCCATTGTTAATGGTTTGTGGTCCGTAAAAACCGTGAAATTTTTTCCTTCTACGAAATATCTGAAGTGTTTGACTGCTAGGTAAATGGCCAATAATTCTCTATCAAACGCCGAGTATTTCACTTCAGCTGGAGACAATTTCTTTGAGAAGAAAGCTAGCGGGTGCCAATTTCCTGCGGTTAGTTGTTGCAGTACTGCTCCGACCGCTGTATTAGAGGCGTCCGTTGTGATGCTGTAAGAAGCATCTTCTATTGGATGTGTTAGGAGCGTGGCGTTGGCTAGTGCTTCCTTAGTGGTGCCAAAGCTTGTTTCGCATTCTTCGGTCCATGTAAATTGCTTTTTAGATCCCTTTTGTCTCAGAAGCAGAGCAAGATGATTATGGATTGGTGTCAATAGTTTTGCTGACTGGGGTATGAATCGATTGTAGTAATTGACCATTCCCACAAATTTTTGAATTTGTTTAATCGTGGTTGGGGTTGATAAGTTTTTGATAGCTTCCACTTTTTCGGTTGAAGGCAGGATACCTTGCTTTGATATAGTGTGGCTGAGGAAGTTTAATTCGGAGACACCGAAGAGGCATTTGGAGGGTTTAATGCTCAAACCGTAGTCCGAAAGTCTTTGAAAAAGGCGTTTAAGGTGATCTTCATGTTCCTTATCATCTCGACTAGCAACCAAAATGTCGTCTATGTAAACGAATACAAATTCCAGACCGTTAACAACCTGATTAATAAATCTTTGAAAGGTTTGCGCAGCGTTCTTTAAACCGAAAGGCATACGCGTAAACTCGAAGAGTCCAAACGGAGTGGTAATTGCTGTCTTATAAATATCTTCGGTCGTAATCGGTATCTGGTGGTATGCTTTTACTAGGTCGATTTTTGAGAATATCTTACAACCGCCTAGGTTCATAGAAATATTCTGTATATGTGGGACAGGATATCTGTCCGGGATTGTTATTGCGTTAAGTCTGCGGTAATCTCCGCATGGACGCCAGTCTTTGCAGTCTTTCTTAGGTGTCATGTGCAATGGGGAAGATACTGGTGATGCTGACGGTCGGCAAATTCCTAATTGAACCATATGTTGGAACATATGTTATTTACCGACGTGATTAGGAATGGGTGTACGAGTTCTCGCCGTAGACCTATATTCACTTTTAATAGTTTGCTGCCATAAACCGTGATAGGAGATCCATTGGCTGCGGTTAAGTTGTAATCACAAGCATTTGCAGTGTGTGCGAAGAGGTATTGTGGTACAGTGGAGACATCTGCTCCTGTACCAATTAAGAAATTAATTTTGTTGTTGAGGTCTCTAACGTATAAACGGCGTGATTGAGAAGGTAATCCCCCACTAGCCGCAATTGTAGGGGAATCTTTTAGTTTTTTTGTAAGTTCGATTCCTGGTTGAGAGGGGGTTTACATTTGCAGGGTTTGATGCACTTTTTAGCTTTATTTCCATATTTTTATGGTACCAGCAAAGTTCATCTTTTTAATTTGGTTATTATTTCTGTTCTTCGAGCGACTGCGGGACCTTTGGCGATTATGATATCCTCTATTACGGAATGTCAATTCTTCAATTTTTTTTTTTAAGTTCAGAAATTTCTTCCTGAAGAGAAAAGACTGTGGGTTTTGTTTCTATTCCACATACAAATTTGGAATTTGGAATTTGGAAGAGCGTCCCAAATTTTGTCAGCTAATGTTAATAGCTCTTCAATTGACTTATCGGTTTGAGGAATCAAAGCGATAGCAATTGGTTGAGGTAAGCGTCGTGTCCATAAGTTGCGGATCAGTTTCTCGTTTATTGCGTCACTTGATCCTGTGATATTGGATAATGAACGATACAATTCCGGCGGTCTTCTATCGCTTAATTCGACATTATTTAAAATTTTCTCAATCCTTTTTTCTTCACTCATAGAGTGTCGATGGATTAAGGTTGCTTTTAGGTTTTCGTATTTGCCGTCGGCTGGTGGTTTTTGGATTGTGTCTATTACCGTTTCTATCACCTCCTGAGGCAAAGCAGATAGAGTGTAATTGTATTTGCCAAGATCTCGCTTTATTTTCCCTATTTCGAACTGCGCTTCAGCTTGTACGAACCACGCCAATGGCGAATTTACCCAAAAGGGCGGAAGTCTAATTGAAAACGACAGTCGTTCTCAGGTTTTAGCATACTACGATTATTGTCGCCAAATATTATCGATGCAGTGCACTCGTTAAAATTACCGCCATTTTGGCAGCGTCGGCCTATGTTGTGGTTCGCACAAGTCGAAGCACAATTTGCCGTACATCGAGACCTCTGTGAAGTTAGCACCCCACTTTCACCAAATTAAATAAAAAGATGGTTTTCGGGTGGGGATTTGTTTGTACTTGATTGTACCGAAAATTATTTCGTTTGTACCTCAAAGGGAACGGAGAAAAAATTGCTTCGTGTGAACTTAGCACCCGACATTCACCAAATTTCTTGAAATGATGTTTTTCACATAGTACGCCGTCTGTAGAGGATTGTACCGAACATAGAGCTACTGGAGACGACAAGCCACCGGTTTTGTATAAAGCGCTTTGAAGCCAAAAACACGATGAGAAGTGAGACAAAACAGGGTCGTTGTTGTTGTTTTAACGTGAGAGTGAGTGAGACAGAACAGGTTCGTTATGTAAATGGTTGTTGTTTTGCGTGCAAGTGAATGCGACGACGTCCGCCTTCAACTCAATCGCTGCTTGTCATCTCCAGTATATATCTCTATGGTACCGAAAATCATTTTTTTTAAATCACAATAAAAAAAAAAATAATTAAAAAAAAAATTTGAAAAAAAAATTAAAAAAAATATGCCAAACTATTATAAATTGACTCCACTTGATTGTACCTCCAATCATTTTTCATATACTTTAAAATTTCCATCAAATATTAGCAATCTAAATCAGCCAATAATTCACACACATTCGAACGACGATCCTCCGACAGCACTTTGTAAATCCGCAAGTAAAGTATAGGCCGACTTTCAAAAATCGAAAAACCAAAGACGCTAAAATATTCTAAAAGGACTAAAATTGGTTGTACCTCCAAGAAATTTTAAGAAATCTTAATTTTTTCATCAAAAAATAACAATCTAATTCAGCCAATAATTCACACTCAAAGTAAAAAAATTCGAATGAGATCCTCCGACAGCACTTTGTAAATCCGTGAGCGGAGTATAGGCCGACTTTCAAAAATCGAAAAACCAAAGACGCTAAGATATTCTAAAATGACTGAAATTGATTGTACCTCCAAGAAATTTTTAAAAATCTTAATTTTTTCATCAAAAAATAACAATCTAAATCAGCCAATAATTAATTCACCCTCGGAGTAAAATAATTGGAACGAGATCCTCCGACAGCACTTTCTAAATCGTGTCCAATGTCCAATCAGCGCCATCTATATATTAATAGATTTTTCTATATTTACTTGTGCTCATACATACTTCTTATAATAAAGTAAAAAAACAAAATATTTAATGAAAAGTACTCTTTATTTAGTAATTTAAAAAAACATCACTGAGAACAACAATAATTCACTTTATAATGCATGCAAAAACACTTTCACCCACAACATTTGACCAAGAGGTGGTGAAATGTTAGAAGATTAACATCATCTGAAAAGAGGAAACTCAAATTAAACCCGGTTGAAACAAACTTATCAGAATAAAATTATCACACACCACTATTCAGACGTACTCTGTGCGAATTGAATAAATACGTACGACAAAATTTATTCCGAATTTAGTTTGTCATGACTTTTCTAAGCGGCAGACGTCATCTCAAGTCTTCGATCTCTTCGCTTCTCTGCGGTCGTTTTCTGCACTTCAAATACATCGTGGTGGGAGCACATGTTTGTATTGCTATTTCTTTCTATCTAGTATTGAAGAAAGGTATGCAATATGATTCCTAAGGCTCAAACCATCGAGATTATGTCTCGAAAGAGACAAGCGACCAACTGACGTCAACTTGTGAAATTCGTCCGTATATCCCACGATCGCTACGTCAACGCGCCTTCAACTTAGTGCATCGTCTTTCACATCCGAGCGGAAAAGTTACCTCTCGTCTCATGAAGAAAAGATTCATTTGGCCACAAATGACCAAAGATGTTATCAACTGGGCGAAAAGCTGCTTACATTGCCAACGGTCTAAAGTAAATAGGCACGTTACTAATATTCCGTCGAAATTCGCTGCACCAGATAGCGATTCGATCACGTACACATAGATTTGGTGGGTCCATTACCGACTTCTAAAGGTAATCGATATGTACTCATTATGATCGACCGTTTTTCACTTTGGCCGGAAGCAATACCGATTCCGGATATTTCTGCGGATACAGTCGCGACTGCTTTTTATACGAACTGGGTCACACGATTCGGTTCTCCACGACTTGTCACTACACTGACAGAGGTAGTCAATTCGAGTCTGCTATTTTTCAAGCCTTGGTTCAATTGACTGGATGTAAAAGGACAAGAACTACGGCATATCATCCTTCCTCGAATGGAATAATTGAGCGATGGCATCGCTCGCTAAAGGCTTCATTAATGTGTCATGAAGCTGAAAATAATTGGGTCGATACATTACCGACCGTTCTACTGGGCTTACGAACAGCTTATAGAGAGGGACTTAGTTGTTCACCATCTGAAATGCTCTACGGAACAACAATTCGACTTCCCGGCGAATTTTTTCTCGACGAAGATCTTCCCAGCGATCCACAAATATTTGTTGAGAAGTTCAGACGAGATATGCAGAGACTTCGACTTATACCAGTAACATCACCGTCAGGATAGCATGTTTGTGTACAAGCGGTTACACACATGCTCTCATGTATTTTTACGTGTAGGAGCAGTGAAGAAACCACTTCAACCTTATTCTGAGCCATACGAAGTAATAGGACGACCAAGCGACGTGCTGCTTTTTCGTTCTAAATTCTAAAATTCTGCTTCTGCTTCAGTACTGCCAACGTAAATCCCTTAAGAATTGGGAATGTTGTCAGCAATGGAAATGTTAAAGGTCTCAAAATTGTGTCCATATAAAAGTTGCTGATTAATTTTTGCTTTGTACGCATCATAAATAAAATATTGTGTTTTATGCCTGGCAAGAGGTTATCGTTTGAGGTGGTTCAGCTGGTATACTACAATCACCAACTGGGCAAAAGTGTACAGGAGCTGTCGGAAATGTTCTCTGTAATACGGAAGACAGTCTATAATGTTTTAAATCGAGCTGAAAACGAGGGTAGATTGGAGCCAAAGCGTGTAGGTGGTCCTAAACCAAACATAACTGATCGTGCAGAATGCGTAATGATGAGAAAACTCGGTGAAAAACCTCAGATTTCTACCAGAACTCTTGCAAGGGAACTCAAGGAAGAATGTGCTGTTGTTGTTTCTCATGTAACAGTAGGACAGACCATACTGCGAAACAAATACTCATCAAGAGCTGCACGTAAGAAACCGCTGCTTTCTGCACAAAATATAGAAAAACGTTTCTCCTTCGCTATGATGCACATTTCGCAGCCTGTTGACTTTTGGGACGACGTCATATTCTGCAATGAAGCGAAAATGATGTTGTATTACAACGATGGAGCGACTAGAGTGTGGCGCAAGGCGTTAATATCGCTAGAAAATCGCAACATCATTCCGACAATTAAATTTGATTGATTGATGATTTGGGGGTGCATCTCAAGCAGAGGAGTAGGAGACATAGCTTTTATCGAGAACACCATGGACGCCCAACCATATTTGAATATTTTGAAAATACAGAAACAAACCGCATTTTAAATTTTATCAGAACAACGACCCAAAACATAAGGCGCAAATGGTGCGGAAGTGGCTTCTGTAAAACTGTGGCAAAGTGATGGATACACCAGCCCAGAGTCCCGACTTAAGTCCCATAGAAAATTTATGGGTCCACTTAAAGAAACAAGTCGAACAGCATTAAAAACAGCAATACTAGAAGAATGGCAAAAGATACCAAACAATTATGACCTGAAAAGTTGGTTCATTCCACGAAAAAACGGCTACAATGCGTGGCAGGTACTAAATATTAAATATGTTTTAAGATCAAGTTCTTCATTAATAGTAAATTTAATTAATCAATTCTTATTATCTATCTGTTGTGAAAAGAGTTACTAGACACTTAAAAAATGTGGTAATAATTGTTTTTTTCGTTTTATGTAACTTTTTGAAATACTGTAAATAACTATAATTAATAAAAAAAATTATGTACATAAATAAAAAGTAGTATTTTTTGATTAGAAAGTTCAAAAATTGAATGTAAACTTATTCTTGACATACTGTAGTATATCAATTTTTCCTGGTACATGAAATTACGGATCTGCCCATTGCAGATGCTCCAACTGATTAAATTCCATCCGATTCATTGGAAAGTTGGGTAAAGATGAACTAATACGAGTAACCACAAATGTCGGAATCTCCACTAAGTTTTCATCGTAGATCGACAGCAATAAGAGAGTAGTTTGCCCTCTAGTAACTCCTGCACTAGCTGAAGACAAACCCTTGATTGAAATTCTTGCATTAGCTCGAGGGAGCTGAAGTCTTTGAATACACGATGTTGGAGTTGAGTGAGGAGTACTAATTGGTTGGTAGAGTAACAACGAAGTTGTCTCGCTTTCAGAATTGGAGGGAGAATGTACGATTGTGTAATGTGATTTATCGCATATTCGACAACGGTGTTTAGATCTACAGTTATTGGATGTATGACCGAACCGAATAGAGTTATTGCAAAGTTTTTCTTGCCTAACAAACGCGCATCTATCGATAGAAGTTTGAAATTTTCCCACTGCTGTAATAAATGATTCAGTTTGCACTTTGGATACGAAGGGTTGGTTGATGAAACATGAAAGTTTTTTGCCTGTACTACTTTTTGAGAATAAATAAGTTTTCGGCTGATAAAGCGATTCTAAAATCACACCGAGATTCAAGGAAATTGAGAAAGTCACAGAGAACTGTTGGCAGATTTTTTTCTAATAGAAATAAAATATTGTGATCGACCGAAAATAAAAAAATTATAATAGTTTCTACTGTCACGTTTTAGGGATAGTAGACCATAAAAATGCAATAAAAAAATAGTCTGAACGTCACACGCGAGTTATGTTTCTGTAATATTTCGAGAAAACATGAAGTTCTCATCATAAAATTTTCGCAGTTGGTACAGAAGTGTTGGTTTGTTTAGGTTAGTCGCATAGTAGTCTGCAATGGCATATAATACTATGTTCAGACTACGAGATTAACGTGTTTAAATCGAGTTAAATGCGCTGAAAACACTTACCGGACGCGTTTACGAAAACACGTAGCTACTACGCGTTTAACCGATAACATGTACTGCGACCCTCGCGGAAATCGAAGTAAACTTTGGAAGAAACTATTTAATGCTGCAGAAACTCTATTTTGTGCTTGTGCAACGACTGCATTAGCTAATAAATTCCCTTTTCATTACTGCTATACAAACTAATTATTTTTTTTTTGGGAAAAAATTTAGAAAGCATATAAATTTGCTAATGAAACACAGCTGAATATCTACTTGTCAAAATAAATCACATCAAGCTATCATGTATCAAAATAAAACGAGTTGCCTAGTCTGAACACTACTTTTTTAACATGTTAAATTTACCTACTTAAATGCGTTTAAAATGCATAGTCTGTACAGGGTATAAGTATTAAATGTGCTGTCAATTTCTACCCAGAAAAATAATAAAATTGCGATGTTTTGTTTTTAATTTTCAATATGCAGTGAGGACAGCGGTTTACATTTCATTGTAATCCATATCTCAAGAATCCTTTCATACATCTTGAAAGCTTTACAATTAGTAGTCTGTGTTAAGGCCTAGCGTAGCCTTGCACTTTTCAGATAAGTATCCTGAAGGGAAGTACTTCAACCAAAAAATGTGATAGTTTTATATGGCAGTAACGGCTTATATTAAAAGCTCCTCTTTGCAAATATCGACTCATATCAGTGCAATATTCCCAAAACAAATTTAAAACGCATTTTTATTTCATTTGTAAATAAATATTTTTCATTACTTATATTTCTCTGCATTAATAATAATTATTATTTTATACCTAAATACTATTTCAATCCTTCATTCTGTTTAATATTAATATATATTTGCATTTTTTCATAATATTAAAACAAAAACGTATCCAATATCAGTTTCACATTCCGCATCGCGCCTGAATCACTGTTCACTTTAAATATATATTTCATCGCTTACCTTGGCTTGTGATCTCGCTGTGCAAATAAGTAATAATTACAAACAAAAAAAAATGTTTTCTTTTGTTGTGTTTTGATGTTTGGATTTTTAACTTAATCTAAATAATCCATTGTCTTGATAAATTGAACGACAGAACAAAACTGTATCCAATTGAATTCCTCTTGGCCTTCGAGCTTATCACTTAGAAAACAATTAACATATTGAATTGTCGACAGTAAGTAGGGTGGATTAGCCTATGCGAAAATACAGAAATAGAACAATATAGCTACTAAGTTTATAAATTGAATGAAACGTACCTTAATAACGACATAAATTAAAACTGGGAGCAGGTCATCGGCAGCCGGTATACGATCACAACCCATTTGCAGGAGATTTACAATACTTGAAATGCACCTGAAAAATATTTTCATGTCGAAATGAATAAGGGTAGCGATTTGTTGTTTGTAAATTCGACTAACCTCACAACACATTCGAGTTTTTCACGTGGCGTTTTATACGCAGATATATACGAAATCTGTTGTTGAGCAAAAGGCCATGGTGCTTCGATCAGATACTCTTCAGGTATACGTAGTGCGGCATGCATTGGTGTAATGACTCGTTGCAATTTTCGTATGTGATTGTGTAGGACTCTGAAAAATAAATGAAAAAATATTCCTCGCTTCATTCTCGAAAATAGGACAATCGCAACATACGCATCTCTTGATATATCGCCATCATCGTTAGGAAACATGACATGACGATACAATCGCTGTAACAATATCCTTTCAATCGATCCTCTCGCTTCGCATAATTGCCAATCGGCCATGCCAAACAGTATTCCGTCCATTTTCAAGTCGTTCATTAACCGACCCATAAACTCTTCCAACAGGTAAATTTTTTCATCGCCGACCGTCAATGAACAAAATTCTTCCTGAAATTTTTCGATAATTGGTTCACGTTTCTCCAGAAAGACTCGCACACAGACCGATATCAAATGCCGATTGCATGATTTTCGTTCGCGTCGTAAGCGATCCTCAAACTGGTTGATATTCTCAATTACCGACAGCAGATTCTGTCGATAACGAATCAAATATTGCAGATAGGTTTGTCTTTTCACGATATCGCTTTGCAGTTCTTTGATCAGCTTCTGATGTTGGATGCGGTCGAGTGTGTTAAGGGAACGAATTGCTTCCGATACGTTTGAAATTTGTTGAAAATTTTGCAGGTTGAGAGCCTGAGCCAATTGAATTTGTAAATAGGTCAGCAGTGGTGATGCATTTGAGTACTATGAAAAAAAATGTTAAAGAGATGCATGGTGGCTTCTTAATGGCTATGAATAAAGCGTTCATGTACTCACTGTTGTATGCCTAAAATCTCCAGTATGCAAATCGGTCGTGGAAAGAACTCTACGTATTTTTTTCTTTGCATTTAAAAATGCAAAAGCTTTGTCAGTCAAGATGCCATTTGGAATCCTAAAAATATAAAGGCGAATTTCATAAAACTTAACTTCTTGAAACTCCCAGTTGCTTCACAACAATACCTTGCATCAATATCGGAATTTTTCCGATTCACCGAGCAGCTACCACCCGTCGAGTCGGAATTCGTTGTTTCACTCGATGTTGAAACCTTTCGTCGATATTTCGCCAAAATATCTTCGGACAATTCGCCAAAACCATTACTGTCATTTTGTCGCGATCGATTCAAATCCAATTCACCCGTATCCAAATTTCCATTGATCACAAATGAAATGCTACGCGGTGAAAAATCGTCTTGACTCAGCCGACATTTATTACCGCGTCGATTTTTAAAGCCTTGTTTGATTTTATGAAAGAATCCCGTTCCACTTCCGTTTCCCAATTGAACTTGATCGTTGATTTGTCGTAACTGTATATTGCGTTCGATTTTATCAGCAGACGAATCGAAACTTATGCTTTTCGGAATAGCTCCCGTTGATTTTGATGGTTTCGAATCAGTGTGATCAATGTCGCCATGCGATTGTTTAAGGGACGAGCTTATCGATTCGTTCAAATTCAATTCTTCAGCCTTTTGTAATAGTAGCATTTCGTCAAGTGCATTTTGTTGGTTCTTTACATCGTCGGTCGGAATGTTGACATTTGGCATTGTCATTCGTTGGTTGGGACCCTTTTCGATCATTATTTCGTGATTTTCATAGTTTAAACTTTGCTGTCGTCGGGGATTCAAGTCGGATCCAGCCTTAAAATCCATCATACCATTGCGACGACCATCAAAACTGGCATTTCGCTGCTCTGATGAAAGTCGTCTGTGAATAACGGACTCTTCACTGAATCGCTCAAACATGCCTGGGAAGTTTTCTTCGTCCTCGATTTCGGACTTTTTATCCTCTCCGATTGCTCCGTCCTCTTGGAAGTCGGAAAAATCAATTAAATCTTTGCCGGATTTTTCCAATTTAATTTTCGAGCCATAACAATCCTCCAAAGTTAGGCTCTGATTGGAAATGCTGCTCTCGGCGGAATTTTGTCGACGCATCCGCGAGCTACTAGTAGAAAGGAACGAACCACGATCCGAGCTGCTTTTGTAGTTCTGTTGAAATGAATTTTCGCCGGAATATTGATTTGTCGTGCGCACTGAACTTCGGGCTAGCGATGTAATCTCTTCGTCAACTCCTTCGTAAACAAACGGCGAATCGTTGGGACGCGGTCCGTACATCGGCGAATCGGGAGTTCTGAAATTCACATTAGGACCGCGTGGTGCAAAATATGCAGATTCGGGACCATGATTTTGTCGACTAATTGCTGCTTGGTCATGACTTATATCGCCCTCGGATCGTCCAGTGTCAGTTATATCCGACTTGACTGTAATACTAAAATTATCATCGGTATCAATTTCATTTAGTTTTTCGGAATCACTGGCCAGCACGTCCGTACTCCAAGCCGATTCGGAGCGTGTTTCCGATGCATCTAGGAAACTTCCGCGAATTCGGCCTCGAGCACTCGATATCGGTTCGAAATTATTGTCGCCGGGTAGAACAACAGCTGATGGAATCAGGGGCGTCGAAAAATTACGATCTCGTTCGATTGCATCAACCGTTTCCGAATCACTCGCCAGCACATCTGTGCTCCATGTGTCCGAAATTATCGAAATCGTTTCGTCCACCTCAATCAGTTTCTTTATTTCGAATTTACAAAACTTGTCCTCGATATCGGATCGAGCTTTGTTTATGATCTTTGCCATTTGCGGAGTTGGAATTTGATTTGCAATATTCTCGCCTTCTGTCACTTGCGACGAGGGTGTATCACGGCCTGATATGTTGGGAGTTCCGCGCCCAGAAACATTGGCAGAAACCATGTCCGAAAGATTGTCGTTTTGGTCGTTTTCCTCAAGTTCTAGCGAACTTGTAACCGAATGATTGCTTGGCGCTTCACTCACTGCTTCCAAATTGTCTGAATTTCCAATGGATGCATCATCATGCGATACGGAAAACCTGTTGCGAGATTGGAATTCAATTTTGAACAATTTAGAGCTGATTAATAAAAATACTTGACTCACCTTGTAGTTTTGTTATGCGACGGTCGTAGCACCGAACCCAATCCGTCAAAAGCCTCATCGATTTTGTCCAGCTTCTCGATATTCTCCTCACATAAAGCAATCGGATCGACCGCTATTTCTTGCCCGATGCTGTTCATTTTCAAAACGTCGGCTTCCGTCAACAACTGCAATTTGTTCTCGTCGGCAATCGAGATGGGAAAGGCCAAAACCTGTTCGTTTTCATCGAAAATTCCGTAATGATTATTATTGTGATTAACTGCCGGATGATGATTATTCGACGAGACGTTTATTCTACTTCCGTTCTGATGACCCAGTGATCCGACACTCGATGAGAAATCGTCCGTCTCAAACGAATTCCCAATATTCAAACTCATCGTTTTTGCCAGTTTACTTTTCGTTGTCTTTCCCAAATTAATCAGACTTTGTTTCGTTCGATTGCTGGCGGCATCCTGTGCAGAATAAACCGACGACGTAGCACTGTCTCCATTCAAAATTGTTTCTAATTTATCCGGCAGTTGATCGAGTATTTTGCCTAACTTGCGTCGATCATCACCTGAAATATTTAGTTCGTCGTTTTCCAGTACGTTTCTCAAAAAATCTACGAAAATATTGAGTTCGCTTTGTGTTAAAAGGACATGCGATCGCTCAAAATCACTTTGTTGCGATCGTATCGCTACTACCCCGATACTAACATCGCTATCACTAACCAGCAATTGCTCGAGTAAATTTGCGACTGTGTTTACTTCAAATTTCCGATAGATCTCTGAGTATTTTGGATCGACTTCTTCGTGCTTCATTAGTGCCATCATTTGCAGGATTTGACCGATTTGAATTAAATTAAAGCGAGCCTGTTCGGAAACCGGTGCATCGGAAATACCGAAAATATCGGGACTTACAACAGCCGGACATATGAAATACGTGAATACCATATCGGTAATAATTTCATTGGTATCCTTGTCGGCAATATGGGCCTGTTTGAGAAGCTGGCACATAGTCTGTACAAGCCAACGAAGCGTAGATGGAAACAGCGACCAGTTTTGACTGATATTCTCAATAAAATAATTGGCCAAATAGTACAAATGATTGATAGTTTCTTCGCGATACTTTAGGACATTTTCGTTATATTCGGGAGTATTTTCGACACCAAACTTCTTCAAACGCTCCTTACTTGTCAGATTCATGATCGCCTTGCTCGGATCCATGTCCAGCATGGTTTCACTTTCAATCAGAACTTTCATAATCGGTTCGTGGAGAGCAGCCGTTAGGAAAATCTTCGCCGAAAAAAGCGACTCGTGTAAGCGGTGATATAGTCGAGAGAATGCTGATGATCCGGCACGTAGCATTCGTCGTGGATTATCAGTCAGCACAAGTTGTGCTATCAATTCACGTAGCAATTTCAAAACCATTTCGATATCTTTGGAATGAATTGCGTTCCCATAGAGGCCCGTTGCGATCGTATGCACGACCGAATTGAGCACTTCGTTGGTCATTTTTGGAATTCGATCGATCGACGAAAGGCTTTGTGCCAAGAGATACGGTGACCGATGGAGGTACCGAAATAGTTCCATATAACCGATAACATGCTGATGTATAAGGGAAATTGAATTAATTTTTTTTTACTTTCTTTGAAGAGATCAGGGGAACATTGCCGCTTACCTGGTATTTAAGGCCCTTTGCCTTATGGGCATCAATGAATTTTGTATGTTCCAAACGATTCGCTCGCTGGCAGCATATCGAAGGACCGGTGTCGGGACGCGATACGATCAAATTATTCAAGTTTTGACGTTGTTGGGCACATATCCATGCGATCTACATAAAACAAATTAATCGTAAGCTTTGCACTGCATTAAAAAAAGCTTTGTTAAATTTTCAGACCTCAGCTACTGACGACGAATTCCTCGTTAAATTTTCGATAAGATTTTCAAATGTCCTTTGTTCATTTTGAATGAACAGTTGTTCCTGTCGAAGAGTGTGCGCCAACTCGATGATTTGAAGGAGATTTCCATCGTTGAACGATTGCATCTTGCCCGATGGGTGATCGTAGCAATTTGCTAGACCACAGAACTGAAATATATCAATATATGTAAACTGTTTATTTGGATAAGATCTTATAAATGCCGTTTTAACAATACTATGCATTTGTTTCCGTAAGCTGTTCTATCTAAATCCATCACCGCGGTTTCCGACAATCGTCATTGGGGCTCGCGGAGATATAGAAATTTAGGACTAACATTGGGAACTATTACATTTTTTGCAAGTTGTCATTCATTAGCATATAAATATTGCATCCCACGCACGTCTTAAGTAGACTTGTCCCACATAATAGAAGTAAACAAACGGAATGAAAACCCAGCAGGAGAGTGGAAGACGATTAGTCTGCCAACAATTGTTTTGCATTTGGAGGGAACGAGGCAGTCCCACTCGATTAAGTGGTCCTTATCCAAATAAAAAAAACAAATTTTACGAATCGGCCAATGATAAGATAAGTCCAGCAATAGATGCACGCGTTGGAGAAATTCGATCCTGACGAGAAATGGTTAGTGGTTCATTTCTCCGCACGGACACACCAACGGTCAATATCCAAATACATTCTGTGCCTCCACAGCAACCTGAAGCAAATTTATTCATAGATCGAATTAATGGGCGTAACGATGGTCGCCAAAGTGCTCCCTGATTAGATAGACAATCGCTCGACTGTCTGTCGCTGCAGCGAGAGTTGTTGTACTAAGCGCTATCAAATTACTTTTATGCAGAAAATGAGGAGTTCGTAAGCTAAGATGACCGCGGCGGCCCCAACTGCAATACAAAGGCCAACGGCGGCCTTGATTCGATCGCTCCGTACTGAACTACGAATTAATTTCAATTCATTTGTGGAAACAATGAAGTGGACAGATGCAGTACAAATGCGGACGGGAACAATACAGGGGAGAACGCGCATTGGACACTAACCTGCGTTATTGGGTGCTTCCTGCATCGGCTGTTGCAGCGGAGTCGTCACAACAAACTCGGTTTGACATTGACGTCTACTAGGACTAGGCCGTGGGATGCTGCTGCTGATACTACGGGTGTGTGTTGTTGGCCGTCTCACTCGGTGTTTAAAACTTTTCCTTCGAACTCTTCACAACTTCGCGTATTTCACAAATTCTGCTGTTGTATAAAACTCGCGTGGAATCGTTTAAAATTCGAACGAGATTCGTACGCTCGTAACTTGTTCGCGACTACGATGAAAGTAACCTATTTTTTGTCAACCTGCGCACTCGACGACACCATCTTCTACGAGACGATGAATGACAATGAATAAGAGTGCGGTATGTGTATATGCACCAGGTTGCTCGATTGACTGATAGATGGCACGGGAAGCGCGTTCCAAGTGGAATTACGTACGCGAGAATGGTCCATTAATTGGAATTTCATTCATAAATTGTCGTCATGTGTGCCGTATCGCGTTTCCTATGATTTTTTTGCCATTTGTTTACAAATATTTACTAGCTCATTGGCTGAAATGCGGATGAGTGGGTCTAGTGATTGTGAAGGAAAATGCTTTTATTTCAAGAGAAATCAAAATGTTTTTAATTTCGCGACAGATGGTGCGAATTGAGAGATGATTCATCGCGACGCAAATCCATTTATAAGTAAATTAATATATACATTATGTACAGATCTCCCAAGATTCAACTGAACTGGTGCCATCAAATTATATTTCCAACCATAGAGATACTGGAGACGACAAGCCACTGGTTTTGTATAAAGCTCTTTGAAGCCAGAGAAGTGAGACAAAACATGGTCCTTATATAAAATTGTTGTTGTTTAGCGTGTTTCAAGAGCGGGACATAGTATAAATGTGAGTGAGAAAAAACAGGGTGGCTATGTCAATTGTTGATGTTTTGCGTGCGAGTGAATGCAACGACGTCTGCCTTCAACTCAATCGCTGCTTGTCATCTCCAGTATATACATATTGTTACGTGTAAGCCTGGCCGCCGCGCGGCTCGATCGATTACGAATAGGAAACAGCAACAACCGAATACCTAAGCTGCAAAATAACCCAATCAGAAACCTAGTTGAAGTAAGACAGCGAAACAACACGACTATATCTCCCCTCTAATCGAATGCGCTCGAATGTACTGGAAGCCTAGAAGACCAAATGGAATGCTCTCAAACGTTCCAGTTGAGTCCACACACACCACCGAGCGAAGACTCAAGAACAGTCTCGACTACAATCAAGTAGTATAAAAGCAGATGAGCTTTCAGCGAGGGACATAGTAATTTTTATTACGTCGACTGTGACAGCGAGCGTGTATACGCGACCGTGTTGGTAGAAAGCGAAAGTGATCGAGTCAAGCGATATATGGAATAAGCGGGCAGTGCTGCCATACAGTGCGAATTATTGTACGAATATAATTCTGTGAATAGAATTAATAGTGCGGATAAATAAATTATCACTTATTTTTATTTTAACCGAATTGTGTTTTACTTGAAATCCCGGCGAACCCCTAGCTCGCAACAATATATCTCTATGTTTCCAACCCACACGCAATTCAGTTCAGTTCCCGTGAACTAGGGATGCTTGATTGCTCAACCATCGATTGTTGCAAGATCGATTATTTTAAAATGTTCGATTAAGATCAATCGATTAATTGATGCCTTCTAATCAATTAATCGAATAATCGCGTAATTGTTAAGTGGGTCTCATATACGTATAAGTAGACTTTATAGGTAGATTTGATTTGAAATTTCTAGGTTCATTATACGTTTAACATTGGGATTGTCGCACATACCATATAATGTCGTACATATATTGTCGTACATATAGCTGTAAATGTACATAGAAAAGATATTAAATTGTGCATATTAATATTTATATGAAGAATTTTTCTATCTTCCTCTCACTGCATGGGCGCCCATACAACATTTCGTAGGGAGGGGCAGAACTATGGCCTATAAAAGAAGTTTGCAATTTCGGGAGCTACATCTTGTGACGAATAGTATGTATGTGGATTTCACTCAGTTAAGAATCGTTGAACCTTTTCTGCCCCACCAAAACAATATCTGCGCACCGGGAGATAGGGAAATATAGAGAAGTTGAAATTTCACTTAGAATCTGTTAATAAGAAAAATCCCCCAAGTTCCTTCAAATCAAGTGATGACAGTTATGTTCTGGAATTTAAGATTTTTTTTAATTAAATATTGCAGGAACTGACAATATTACGGTACTCTTATTAGCTACCACACAAAAGTTCTTAATAAAAATGGTTCCTATTTTTCGCGAAGGAGCGATAACTACTGAAGGGAACGTATTAGGCATAAAAGCTTTTTTTGAAATTAATATAAGACAAAATTCTCGGGGAGGGGGTTATGTAGTTACATTTATTTTGATAGAATCAAATCTGGAAAACAAAGAGTACTGTTTTAGGCTGCCATACAAAAGTTTTATAACAAAGTAGTGCTTTCTGGTGAGTCAACTTGAAGACTTGGAATTAGTTGCAACCGTGTTCATTGTAAATGCTAAGAAGAAGCGGGGTTAGTAGGGTAAAGTTATCGCTCTAGCTCAAAAACTTTCGAAGTTATTCACATTTAATTTTAACCATTTCGTAATTGAGCAATTCTTTTTTTTAATAAAGTGCAACTAAAAAGTGATAACCGTGGTTTAGCAAAAAGTTACGTACTAATGTGACACCCTTCTAATTTTGCTACTTTAATCAACATACCTTAAAATTTTGCATGTTTGAAAACACCCTCTTTCCCAGCACAAAGTCGAAAGAATGTATAAAACAACACTATATGAGCAGATGGGTACTTTATTTCAGGAAACTATTAAGACCTTTTGGTTTTCTGCATTTTTCATAAGTTATATCAAACTTCTATGAAGAAAAAATCCTGGGTGTGAAATTCAATTACGTCCAATAAAACAATGTCCTCACCTTATTAATCTTAATTTTATTTAAGTAGTAAATTTGAACTGCAATGCAATTTTTCTGCAGTAAGTAACAAAACCAACAAGTGAAATTTCTTTAAAAACAAATATAAAGATGTTTTGAAAACAGTAAACGCTGTTGCTTTAGTAACTATTTGTTAGTAGTTCGATAAATTATGTGTAATAGAACAATTAAAAGGTCTTAATTACACTATATTAAGGCCCCGTGTATACCAAAACAGCATTTTTGTTGAAAATAAGGCAAACGGGATTCGCGAAATCTCCAAAGCAGCAAAAGATAGGTCTTTTCTGCTTAGACAAATATAATTAGCAATATGTTTTCAAGTTTTTGTTGATTATTGTTTTTTGAAATTTCGATCATAAGAAAAATTATAAGCGATTACGTCGAGTAAGTTTTCGAAATGATTGAAAACACACATTTGGTAATTGCGATTTTGGAAACATTTCTGAAGTGATTTGCATTATTTTTGTTTTCACTCAATTAAAAACGATTCAATCTATTTTTTTTTGAAATTAGAATTTTCGATTTTGACTTATGTTTGGAAATAATACATTTTGAAAACTCTGATTTTTAAAAAAAATTATGTTTTTTTATTATTAAAATTTTCTATGAAAACCGATTTTTTTTTATTTTGCTTTTTCTTATATTACTTTATCAAAGCGTTCTAAAGCAACTTAAATTCAAAAGCTTCAAAAAAGTTAGTATAACATTGTTTTTGCAACGATTTTTCAAACTACATTTTTTAATCAATTCCGTCCATTCAGACCACTCGCAGAGGTCGAGCTGAACGGACGTGTGGCTATGTCGCATTTTTTTTCGGCAGGTTTGTTTTTATGTTTCATTCGCTGAGAGTAAAAAGGTTACGATGTTCCCCACCCTGCAAGTCTGCAGCACACGATTCGAAGGCATACCCCAGCAGCGAAAAAAGGCATTACAGAATCAATAATGTAATTACTTCACGGTAATGGGAATTGCTTACAATCAAGCTTACACCCCATGTTAAGAATGCCTTACATTTACACAGCGATGTCATAGGCAGTAGGCGAATGATTACCTTCTGCATTACATATAAATAATTCTAGAACACATTCCTTAGAAGTTGTTATAGATTAAATTACTGAAATACGATATAGAACTAGTTACAATGAAGTTATTATGGAATGGGTAGATGTAATTCGTTGTGTCAGCATTTACTATGCACCTATTTCTGAAGGAATTTCTGCCACTAATCTGTTCCGGAACCACTTCAGAGTAAGTTATTTGTTCCGGAACAAATTAATGGTACAAATTCGGAACGTTTTTAGTCATAAGCGACATTGCAATGATTACTTACTAAGAAGGATACACTCAACAGCAAAAATAAAATGCATAAATTTTAAATAATAAACAAATTAAATTTTTAATGAGACTTCTTTTTCTTTTCTTAATTTCTAAGTAACAAAAAAAAATCATATTTCTATTTATAAAATAAAAAATAAAGCTTTTTCATAAAATTAAACATAAATTTTTTAATTTTAATATTTTCACGTAGACTTCACTTTTCTCACCATTTGCTAAACGAACCAACACGCTTTAAATCCACAGATGACTGAAAATCAGAAAAGAAACAATTGAATGTAAAATAAAATTTCTGTCTCTGTTCATCGACACCATTGAACGATTAACACATTACCGATTGCATTACATTTTTCCAATTTGGAAATAGATTGGTAATGCATACTCATTTGGAGTTTTTCTGATTCATTAACTGGTGCGGAATCCAACATATATGTTATATATTTCATGTTGTTATCTATGTATATGCTTGCTCGGTAACTAGTTAGAGAATGACTTATATCGGTAATTCCTTGCTCATTTCGCTGCTGGGTAGTAACTACATGGCAAGGTGTGTGTGTGTAATCGGCATAATGTCTATTCGCCTGCTCAGAATGAAAAGTGATTTTTAGCTTTTCTTCTTTCTATGTGGCAAACAGGGCAAAAAGTAAATCGAAAAAAAGAAAAAAAATCTGCCAATTGTCTGGGCGAAAATTTATTATTTTCGGGTCTAAGTTCGGGAGCGGTCAAAGTTGGAGTATGTCCTCAGTTGTTTAGAAATTACGAGGTTTCTTGGAAAGTTAGTTTTGTTCTTTAAAAAAATATTTAAAATAGAGATTTTTAGCCGATTAAACATTGGAAAAGCCCGTGTAGACATTCGAATTTCGGTATATTATTTACACTAAAAGTTCATAGAAGTAAGAACGAATTTGCTGCCTTCTCAGAATTAAGAGATACAACAAATTGGGGTTTGAATTTCGAAAAAACTGTGAAACAGGTTTTTAGACGATTCCATAAGAAGCAACAATCTCATGTGACACGAGAGATTTTGAAAAAATTGTGTAAGCGTAAGCAAACCCTTGGTTGGTTTTTGGTCAAATGCCGTAATAAACAATTTTATATCTCATCAGAACTAAGGGATGACAGAAATTGTGAAATCATATGCAAACCCTTGGGGGTTGAATATCGAAAAATTGAGAAATGAGTTTGTAGGCGATTATATAAAAAGTCTGTGGAAGTGAAAAGCGATCTAATATCTCATCAAACCTAAGAAATATGAGGAAGCTTTGAAAACCATACAACCCCCTCCCACCGCTTGGGATTGAATATTTTGAAATTGATTTTTTGGCCCTTATATCGGAAACCTTATGAAGTAAAAATGAATTCGATATATCATCAGATATGCAACCTCCTTACACCCATTTGGGGGTTAAATATCCAAAAGTCCTGAAAGGAGTTGATAGATAAATATCAGGCGCGTATCGTGAAACTTTGCAGGGCTAGCGCAATAACACGATCATCAAATTCTATGAATTCTATAACCATAACGTAATTTTCATTCAGAAATAAAATTTCGATTGCTAAATTCCAGGAATTAAAAAAGGAAAAAACATGAAAAAAAGTCTTAGACGATTATTACACAAGCCATTGAAAGTGAAAAGATATTCGATATCTGATAAGACCTGGGGATGCAGTAGAATTCGTGAAAAAGTATACAACCTCCCTAACACCGCTTTACGGGTCGAATTTAAAAAATCCTAAAAACGCTTTCTAGGTATTTATATGAAGAAGCCGTAGAATAAAAATGAATTCAGTATTTGGGAAGACCTAATAGATATGACGAAAACCGTAAAAATATATTGTTGCGAGCTAGGGGTTCGCCGGGATTTCAAGTAAAACACAATTCGGTTAAAATAAAAATAAGTGATAATTTATTTATCAGCACTTATTAATTCACAGAATTATATTCGCACAATAATTCGCACTGTATGGCAGCACTGCCCGCTTATTCCATATATCCACCGCCGACTTAAACTCAGGCCGCGCACATATGACAGTTCGTCGTGAGAAATGCCTCGTTTTTTATGTGATGTGTGACGTCACGGATCAAAACGAGAAAATATACCAGTCCATTGGAAAATCTTTTTTGGAACGAATTCGTAACAATATTTTATTATCCCCGGTGTTTTAATACAAAACTTTGGAATTGACGAACCGTCTAGAGTCGATACTGAATAACAAATGTTCAGAATCATAGCAATATGCAATGTGTTTCATATAACAAAAATTATCTTTCAAAAAATAAGCAATTTAACTGCACATTTTTTAAATGGCGGAATGCCGACATTGAAAAATTGAATTGAAAATTGCGATATTTTTTTCGACCTAATTTTTTCTATGAAAACTCAATTCCAGATGAGAAAACTTGTCTAATTCTCATTTTTAAATATGTTTATAAACTATTTAACTTTGCTTTGCCTAACAAAAGCTTGCACTTTAATAGAAAACTTGGTTTTTATCATCCAAGTCATGCACCAGCCATACAAAATTGATGCGATTTGTATGGGGCTGTCATGTTTGTTATGACTCTGTTTTTTTATGTTCAATTCAGCTGCGCGGCTATATTTTGTACCCCGATCCCCTTGAAATCCCAATTTGGGATTTCAAGGGGATCGGGGTACAAAATATGGGTGAAGGAGTGTGGGAGCGGAGGAAAATAATGCGTCCAAAACGCAAAAAAGCCGAGATCGACACATTCTAAAATCCATATCTCCTAAACGGTTAATGTCACGAAATTAAAACTTAATGAACATCTTAGGTATACTAGGAGAATAGATTGGAAACAAATTTTCGAGTGTGGGTGAAAAACTTTAGATTACGATATCTCACGAAACAATTGAGTGCAATTGTTTCGTGAGACAAATAGATAAAAAAATAATTCCTTTCTATAGAACAGCTAATACTACAAAGTTGAAACTCGGTATGTATATGTAAATCAACTATAAAAGTAATTTAGATAAAAAAATTTAAAATAGCCATTGGCGTTCGGAAGGGGGTGAAATAAATGATCAGTGAAAAAGAAATGCATATTTTTAGAATTTTCGTCATATCTATTAGGTCTTTCCAAATATTGAATTAATTTTTTTTGTACGGGTTCTTCATATAGAAAGTGTTTTCAGGATTTTTTGAAATTCAACCTCAAGGTGGTGTAAAGGGGATGTATACATTTTCACGAATTCAGCCGTATCCCTCAGGTCTGATTAGATATCGAATAACTTTTTACTTCCACGGACCTATTTAATAATCACCTAAAACCCGTTTTCAAGTTTTTTCCTTTTTCAACCCCTAAGAGAGTAAAAACGGGTTGAACATGTTTTCGCGAATTCCGTCATATCTCTTAGGAGTGATAAGGCATCGGATTGGTTTTTATTTTCTCTGGCTTTCTTTGTATATATCTAAAAACTCATTTCAGGATTTTTGGATATTCAATCCCAAAATGGGTGCAAAAGGGTTGTATCTGTTTAAACAAATTCTTACATATTTCTTAGTTCTAATGAGATATCGAATTCATTTTTACTTCCTAAGGCTTCCTACATAATCTTCAAAAAGTTGATTTCAGGATGTTTGTTATTCAACTCCAATAGGACGTAAGGCTTTCGACATATTTCTCAGGATTGATTAGATTTTAGTTTGTTTTGACCTTCCACAGACTTTTTATATAATCGCCTGCAAACGCATTTCCGATTTCATGTAATGTCCCAAAACCAAATCACGAAAAACCTTCTAATGGCGTAACAACTGATATTATACTAGGACTAGACCTCGTCCCGGAGTATGACCCAATTATGTAATTCATATGTTATATGAGGCAGCGGCGTAAGTATTCTAGCGCGACCCCATTCTAACCGCTTCCCAAACTTTTTTTTAGGTTTTCAGTCACATAGTAACCTACACCGCATCTCAGAATTAAACTCGTTCCGAACTTCCACCCAAAAAATAATAACGTTGCGCCCAGACTGTTGGCAGATTATTTTTTCTTTTTTTCGATTTACTTTTTGCCCTGTTTGCCACATAGAAAGAAGAAAAGCTAAAAATCACTTTTCATTCTGAGCAGGCGAATAGACATTATGCCGATTACACACACACACACCTTGCCATGTAGTTACTATGCCTTCGAATCGTGTGCTGCAGGCTTGCAGGGTGGGGAACACCGTAACCTTTTTACTCTCAGCGAATGAAACATAAAAACAAACCTGCCGAAAAAAAATGCGACGTAGCCACACGTCCGATCAGCTCGACCTCTGCTAGTGGTCTGAATGGAAAATTTGATTAAAAAATGTAGTTTGAAAAATCGTTGCAAAAACTATGTTATACTAACTTTTTTGAAGCTTTTTGAATTTAAGTTGCTTTAGAACGCTTTGATAAAGTAACATAAGAAAAAATAAAATAAAAAAAAATCGGTTTTCATAGAAAATTTTAATAATAAAAAAACATAATTTTTTTTTAAAAATCAGAGTTTTTAAAATGTATTATTTCCAAACATAAGTTAAAATCGAAAATTCTAATTCCAAAAAAAAATAGATTGAATCGTTCCTAATTGAGTGAAAACAAAAATAATGAAAATCACTTCAGAAATGTTTCCAAAATCGCAATTACCAAATGTGTGTTTTCAATAATTTCGAAAACTTATTCGACGTAATCGCTTATAATTTTTTTTATGATCGAAATTTCAAAAAACAATAATCAACAGAAACTTTAACACATATTGCTAATTATATTTGTCTAAGCAGAAAAGACCTATCTTTTGCTGCTTTGGAGATTTCGCGAATCCCGTTTGCCTTATTTTCAACAAAAATGCTGTTTTGGTATACACGGGGCCTTAAAAGAAAATTATTCAAGTGACGAAATGGTGTTTTTAAAATACTGGAAGGTAAAATGCAGATGGGGGCAAGTGCCCCCTCTATGGGCGCCCTTGTCTCACTGTCTTACATGTGGAGCTAAATGTCCGTTAAATTTCCAATTAAGTTCCTGGCTTTGGTTTTTCTAAGGTTATGAAAAACCATGTTCGACATTTGCGGATGAATGTGGAAAGGTGAAGATATTAAGGCCCCGTGTATACCAAAACAGCATTTTTGTTGAAAATAAGGCAAACGGGATTCGCGAAATCTCCAAAGCAGCAAAAGATAGGTCTTTTCTGCTTAGACAAATATAATTAGCAATATGTTTTAAAGTTTCTGTTGATTATTGTTTTTTGAAATTTCGATCATAAGAAAAATTATAAGCGATTACGTCGAATAAGTTTTCGAAATTATTGAAAACACACATTTGGTAATTGCGATTTTGGAAACATTTCTGAAGTGATTTTCATTATTTTTGTTTTCACTCAATTAGGAACGATTCAATCTATTTTTTTTTGGAATTAGAATTTTCGATTTTGACTTATGTTTGGAAATAATACATTTTGAAAACTCTGATTTTTAAAAAAAATTATGTTTTTTTATTATTAAAATTTTCTATGAAAACCGATTTTTTTTTATTTTGTTTTTTCTTATGTTACTTTATCAAAGCGTTCTAAAGCAACTTAAATTCAAAAAGCTTCAAAAAAGTTAGTATAACATAGTTTTTGCAACGATTTTTCAAACTACATTTTTTAATCAAATTTTCCATTCAGACCACTAGCAGAGGTCGAGCTGATCGGACGTGTGGCTATGTCGCATTTTTTTTCGGCAGGTTTGTTTTTATGTTTCATTCGCTGAGAGTAAAAAGGTTACGATGTTCCCCACCCTGCAAGCCTGCAGCACACGATTCGAAGGCATAGTAACTACATGGCAAGGAGTGTGTGTGTAATCGGCATAATGTCTATTCGCCTGCTCAGAATGAAAAGTGATTTTTAGCTTTTCTTCTTTCTATGTGGCAAACAGGGCAAAAAGTAAATCTAAAAAAAGAAAAAAGAATCTGGCAACAGTCTGGGCGCAACGTTATTATTTTTTGGGTGGAAGTTCGGAACGAGTTTAATTCTGAGATGCGGTGTAGGTTACTATGTGACTGAAAACCTAAAAAAAAGTTTGGGAAGCGGTTAGAATGGGGTCGCGCTAGAATACTTACGCCGCTGCCTCATATAACATATGAATTACATAATTGGGTCATACTCCGGGACGAGGTCTAGTCCTAGTATAATATCAGTTGTTACGCCATTAGAAGGTTTTTCGTGATTTGGTTTTGGGACATTACATGAAATCGGAAATGCGTTTGCAGGCGATTATATAAAAAGTCTGTGGAAGGTCAAAACAAACTAAAATCTCATCAATCCTGAGAAATATATCGAAAGCCTTACGTCCTATTGGAGTTGAATAACAAACATCCTGAAATCAACTTTTTGAAGATTATGTAGGAAGCCTTAGGAAGTAAAAATGAATTCGATATCTCATTAGAACTAAGAAATATGTAAGAATTTGTTTAAACAGATACAACCCTTTTGCACCCATTTTGGGATTGAATATCCAAAAATCCTGAAATGAGTTTTTAGATATATACAAAGAAGCCAGAGAAAATAAAAATCAATCCGATGCCTTATCACTCCTAAGAGATATGACGGAATTCGTGAAAACATGTTCAACCCGTTTTTACTCTCTTAGGGGTTGAAAAAGGAAAAAACATGAAAACGGGTTTTAGGTGATTATTAAATAGGTCCGTGGAAGTAAAAAGTTATTCGATATCTAATCAGACCTGAGGGATACGGCTGAATTCGTGAAAATGTATACATCCCCTTTACACCACCTTGGGGTTGAATTTCAAAAAATCCTGAAAACACTTTCTAGGTATTTATATGAAGAACCCGTTCAAAAAAAATTAATTCAATATTTGGAAAGACCTAATAGATATGACGAAAATTCTAAAAATATATGCATTTCTTTTTCACTGATCATTTATTTCACCCCCTTCCGAACGCCAATGGCTATTTTAAATTTTTTTATCTAAATTACTTTTATAGTTAATTTACATATACATACCGAGTTTCAACTTTGTAGTATTAGCTGTTCTATAGAAAGGAATTATTTTTTATCTATTTGTCTCACGAAACAATTGCACTCAATTGTTTCGTGAGATATCGTAATCTAAAGTTTTTCACCCACACTCGAAAATTTGTTTCCAATCTATTCTCTTAGTATACCTAAGATGTTCATTAAGTTTTAATTTCGTGACATTAACCGTTTAGGAGATATGGATTTTAGAATGTGTCGATCTCGGCTTTTTTGCGTTTCGGACGCATTATTTTCCTCCACTCCCACACTCCTTCACCCATATTTTGTACCCCGATCCCCTTGAAATCCCAATTTGGTTTTTTAATATGTTTTGAAAAACAATATAATATACAAAATATAAAAAAATAAAAAAAAAATAAAACTACGGATTTTGAGATATTCAAGGATAAAGGACAAAATCGTTATCCTTGTAAAAAAAAAAATTGGAGGACAATTTTTATTCGCATTTTTTTATGTTGCGATAACATTCCCCTTTAAAATAAGCCCTATTTTATTATTCTATGATAAAAATTACCAGAGATATGAATTTTCAAAGAGAACTCGGACACCATTTTTGCGAAATCTTTAAATCTTTATAATTGAGATAGAAACAAAAGAATTAATTTCACTAATTCTTCAAGTACAAAAATTTTCAAAAGAATCGGCGATGGTAAGGTCCCAAATTTCATAATATTTTGCGATTCTTGATGATGACCCAATATGCAATAATACGAAATTAATTTTATTTTAGTCCACAATTGCCTATAAAAACATGAATGGAGACATGTCTCGTGCCTACATAAATATACATAGTATACTATGTCATGCGAATGTCCAGAAATCCACCGTCCACAGAAAATTAAAAAAACCCAAGACATCAGGTCAATGAATTTTCTTCCGAACTTTCGATCGGATTGTACCCCTTGCAAAAGTGCTCCTTTCCGTTCATACTTTCGCTATTTTTCTACATTCCGTTTTTCATCATTTTGCATCTCACACACACATACAGGTCCGTACACACAGAGCTGTGTAGGGGCCAGCGTTACCGTTTTACTACATATGTAGCAGATTTACTACCTTTTTTTAATTTTAAAATTTACTGCACAACTATTTCAAGTCATGAAACACTACGTTTTTGTGATAATTCTCGAAAGTTAAATTGAAAACAAAAAAATGCAACGCACAAGAATGTAATCCATTATTATTTTACATTACTATATGTTAATGTTATTGTACTATTATTAAAAATCGGTTTCTACTACCTCTTTTTTGAAAAAGGTAGCAGATTTTGCTACCCCAAAAAACCGCCTCGCGGTAACACTGGTAGGGGCATCGCTTGACGGTTGAATCGTTGTACATCGTGCGTGATCGTTCAGATTTAAATTTCCGATGCTCACGAATAATTTCTTACGCTCTCGAAATGAAATCAAAGCAAACTAGGTGAAATTTTCGATTTTGGTTTGGGACTCACGGGCCCTTAAATACAAAATTACAAAAGGTTACAATAGCCTTTTGATAACCTATCTGGACACAGCAAAGATCTTGCCAAAACACTTCTATATCTTCTTCTACATTAGAATTATTAATTTGCAAATATAATTATTAAACATTCTAAGTTCATAATCTAGTTTTTGGAATTTATGGTCATCAAAATGATGTCCTTTCAATGTCTGAGTATAGTACTCACCAGGCGCGAACGCAGAAAATTATTTCGGGGGCGGGGGGGGGGGGGGTACCTCCTTTTTGCAAGAGTATGTCCCTTCAAATCATATCTCCATTGCACCTCTTAAGAAATCATTTAAAAATACTTATATGGGAGCTTAAAACGAGATCTCTGGGACTAATTCTGGAGTACTCGCCCGAATGTCCCGTGATTAATGCTGGAGCACTCTTCAGGGAAGTTCGAAAACCTCGTTTTCTCCTCCATTTAACCTCCTTTTTGCAAGAGCATGTCCTCTGAAATCAGATCTCCATTGTAATTCCCATGGAATCATTTAAAAACTGTTGTAAAGTTCGTTAAAACGAGGTATTTCCCACTTCTGTAGGGATGCTAGAACACCTCGCTTTGCTCTTTTCTTCTACTTTTTTTTGTTGCAATCTGTTCTTTAATCTAAGTGCAGTGGAATTATTTAAAAACATACTGCAGTCACGATCGGTTGCAAGCCAATTGTAAGATACTCCAGATGAAATACTGAACTCCGACTTATATGTATATGGCAGTTAGGGATAAAGTAGAATCAGGAGTGCATTGTCCTTTATTAAGGAGATTGCAACACGAAACTAAAAGACAATATCATCAGTGTTACATTTCATATCTATAACTAGGTAAGTTACCGAAAGTAAAATTTTCCATTTTGAAGGCTTTTCACATGGGAGGTGCAAGTTGAACTCACTCGATTTCTAGCATACTTGTCCTTTTACGTGTAACCATACAAAAAATAATTTGCACAACATTTCAAATTCCTAGTTTGAAGCATTCAAAGCTATCGGAAAATAATCTTGAACACATTTCTTAAGGACTTTTTGTATTGAAGCTACCCAAAGAAGTAGAATGATTTCGCTGACTAGTGAACTTTCACTCAAAACTAATTTTTTCAAAATTCCGAATTTGTAGCTGAACGATTTTTTGAGATATAGTGTGTTCCGTATGGCAGCTACCCGAAGCAGTAGGACGATTTTGCCTATTAACGAAATTAGCCTTACAAATTTGACCAAACAAACTTTTATTTTGGTGGCATTCAGTTCTCACTAAACTTCGCAAACCACTTTCAGAATAGTTCCGGAACTCACTATGTATAGTGAAATATTCATTAAAATACATTTTATTTTATCTTCCAGGAACCACTGATGTTTCGCTATAGACTTCCTAAATGTGAAATTTGAAACAATTTCCTACATTCAATTAAAAGAAGGCCTAATCGCGTTTTTGGCGTAAAATGACTATATATTAACAACCAGCTAAGATTTTACACCACAAACGATCTCCTTATACCACTTTTCAAATGACTAAAAAAAATGAAACTAAACACAAATTTATTAGCTCAAATCAGATATTTTTAAATTGCAACTGCGTGATACAATCGACTCGTTCGATGGAAATTCTCAAACCGAATGCCGATTTATAAAATTTTATATGGTAACTTTCCTGGAGAAAAATCTGCCAACAGTCTGGGCGCAACTTTATTATTTTATGGGTAGAAGTCCGAAACGTGTTTAATGATGAGATGCTGTGTAGGTTACTATGCGACTGACAACCTAAGATTTTTTAAGTTGTCAGTCGCATAGTAGCCTACACCGCATCTCATCATTAAACACGTTTCGGACTTCTACCCATAAAATAATAAAGTTGCGCCCAGACTGTTGGCAGATTTATTTTATTTACTTACGTATTTTTTTATCAATAGAATAATTCATAGTAGTAAAAGCGAATTCGATCATTCGATAAGAGATTTTCGGAATCAGTAAAAACTTGAACAATACCCCTAGGGGGTTTAATTGAGAAAAATACTGAAATCGGTTTTTTCCCGGATTACGTTTAAAGCTTATAGAAGTAAAAGCGAATTCCAAATCTCAATATACCTTAGGAATATATCAGAATTGGTGAATATGTACACAACCACTTTACACATCCTTAGGTGTTGGATATCGAAAAATTTTGAAGTTCGTTACTTATATAAATAGCCCACAGAAGTAAAATTGCTTTGATAGCTCGACATGTCTAAAAGTTTTAACGAAGTTTGTGAAAATGTGGATTCACGGACATTTTTTTTACTCAACCTCTGAACGCTAATAACTAGAAGAAGCTAATAAAACTTTTTTTTTCTTTAATTGCTCTAATAGTACATCTATATATACGTACTAAGTTTCAACTTTCTAGCATAAGGCGTTTCTGAGATATAAAAACCACCCTCTCCCCCGTACCTTGATACCCCTATCAAAAATTTTATTTTTCTAGGATGTCTCCATAGTGGCTCCATATAATCCTACATTTTTAGCTTTCTATTCATTATGGTTTTCGAGAAATGAAAATCAGAATGTTTTCCTTTCTACTCCCTTTCACCATCACCCACTACACCCACACCACCAACTAGAAGTTTACCGACCCCAACTCCTGTAAAATTTTCAAGATCATATCTGATACGGTTTCTGACATATAAAAATTACATTTTTTGAAAAATTACTGTCCACCCACTTTCGTGCTCCACCTGCCTTCTCAAACAATTTAGTTTCGGTAGAGTCCTCTTGTGATCCCACATACAGAAACTAAATTTTATCTTCCTGGTGTAGTTGGTTCGGAAGATATTGTAATCCAAAGTTTTGAGTTATACAGGGTGTCCAGTACTCCGTGGACAACCTTGTAAGGGGTTATTCCTTGATATATCATATTTTGAGACAAAAATTGTTCTACAGTGTATATCCGTGGAGATACAGGGTGGTCAAAAAAAGTGTTTCGGACCTGTAACCTCACTCACTTAAAACGTTAAATCTTGAAAACCAATAATCAGAATTCAAAGTGTTACTTGTTTTTTAGGGAATCGAATTACCTTTCATATGATGTAACAGCTTAAATTGTACCTGCACCCGATCTTGAGATATTTACTTCAAAACACAAATTTCTCCTACTTCAACCCTAAAATTCTGTGATCAATGTAGTATTTCTCAGAAAACCCCATTATAAAAATGTCAGTTTAATTTTATTTTTTTAGGTACCATATTATTACCTACGAAATCTTCATACATATGAATGAGTTACGTTTTTCTTTACTGGAATTAATAGGCGAAAATACATATCGCTTAAAAATTAAATATAACATAAAGTGGCCCTCGTTCAAAAAACCTGTTTAAATTGTTGGTTCTACTTAAGAATTTTTATTGCCCATTTATTTCTATTTTAAGTATTGAGAAAATCAATGAAATGTAAATGAGTTTCAATATGATTGAAGCACTTACCTGCATGTTGTAGGTAAAACCGGGAACATTACTTTGGCTTTTTTAGTGGGGTGCCTAACAAAATAAAACGCCTATAAAAGCTAAACTACCTTCATATTTTTATCAGTTTCACTTACATTGCTAAAAGTAGAAGGTATTAGTAGAATCTAGAAAATCATTTCAAAATGCCTGAGTACTCCAATGAAGAATATGGAGACATTATGTTCATCTATGGAGAATGTCAGTAAAATAAACGAGCGGCGCGATCACTGTATCATCAGAGATATCCTCATCGACGAACACCTGACAGGAGAGTATTTCAAGACGTTTACAGAAGGGTTCAGGAAACTGGTAGCATGAAGACGAGCAGAGTAAATGCAAATCCTGCGGCGATAATGGCTGTTCAGATCGATAAAAGAATACTGCAGGAAGTTCAAAATGATCCATTAATCAGTATCCGACGCTTGGCATTGCAGTTGAACATCTCTAAGTGGAAAGTTTGGAGTGTTTTAAAAGCAGAACACTTGCATCCCTACCATCACACACCAGTGCAAGAGCTGCTACCCATTAATTTGCCCAAAAGGATGGAGTTTTGCAATTGGCTCCTTAAACGACAAATAGATGACGAGAATTTTATGAACAACATTCTTTGGACGGATGAGTCCCAATTTACCAGAGACGGTATCACACACTTCCACAACCTACATACGTAGGCTGAGAGCAATCCACACACAAGAAGAGCGGCATCATTTCAGCACAGATTCAGTGTTAATTTACGGGGCAGGTGGAATGGTAACGAGATTTAGCGATTTCATTGGACCTATTATGCTTCTGCCTACCCTCAATAGTTTCAATTACTTACATTTTTTAACAAATGATCTACAGGACTTTTTGGATGATATTCCACTGGTACGATTGGCTTCCATGTTTTACCAACACGATGGTACTCCAGCTCATTACGGCCGACAAATCACAGATTGGTTAAATTCTAATTATAGCAATCGCTGGATCGGTAGAAATAGACCGCTACACTGGCCTGCGAGATCTCCTGATGTAACTTTTATGGATTTCTTTGTATGGGGACGGATGAAGGACTTTGTCTACGCAACGGCAGTAGTAACATTGGAAGATCTAAATACCAGTATCGATGCGGTAGCAACAGAAGTAAAGCAGGAGTTGAGGAGTATGAATACCAAGAGAACACTTGCAAAACGAGCTTTAGCGTGCATTCAAAATGAAGGTGGACATTTGGAACATTTATTGTAATTAAACAATTTTGAAATAAAGCATAGAAACTATTATCAAATTCTTTTAGTTCAAGCAAAGAGTGTAGATCAATATGTTCTTCTTTCTTGCATAAAAGTGCAATATTTTTGGAACCATAATTTTTTCTTATTTATTAAACTTATGCAATGCAAGTGTATACAACTTTTGTAAGCAATAATATGACAAATAAAAAAATAAAATTAAACTGACATTAAGAAAAACTACATTGATCACAGAATTTTAGGGTTGAAGTAGGAAAAATTTGTGTTTTGAAGTAAATATCTCAAAATCGGGTGCAGTTATAATTTGAACTGTTACATCAAATGAAAGGTAATTCGATTCCCTAAAAACAAGCTATAACACTTTGAATTCTGATTATTAGTTTTCAAGATATAACGTTTTAAGTGAGTGAGGGTACATTTCTGAAACACTTTTCTTGACCACCCTGTATTTCCGCGGATATATATATGTATATAGCTAAACATTCCTCTAAGCCAATCGTGTGATACTCTAGATCAAATACTGAACTCTGATCTATATTGCAAATGGGATTAAGTAGAATAAAGAAAGAACGTGTATGTAGTTTGTCCTGTATTAAAGACTCTCATTTGGTTGCTATTCGAAACTCAAATACAATATCATCAGTGTTCGATTCATATCTGGTTCTCAATGAGTCACCGAAAGCAAAATTTTTCCTTTTCAACGACTTTCACATAGGAGGTGCAGCAAGGACTTACTCGATTTCTAGTATATTCATCCTTTTACCTAAAACTATTGTAGGGAAGAAAGCAGTGCCCCAATACCCCATTGTAGGGATGTTAAAAAAATTTCGATATATCGAAATTGCGATATTTTTTGAACGATATATCGATAATATCGGCCGATATTGTAAAAGACGATATATCGATATATCGATATTGAAATCCGACTATCGGACTCGATATTTTTTTTAAGTATATCATATTTTAGAAATCGAACGGGTTTTTTGCATTTAATCTGCCTTTCTGCTTATTTATGTGATATGCCAGAAACGTTGAAAGTAGAAAAAAAATGTCGATCACGGAAACCATATCTGTCGAAACTAGGTTCAAGGCACGTGACATATGCGGACGCATGCACGCAAATCTTCACTTTAGGCGCCAACACAAACCTATGTATGACGAGGCAACCAGGCAACTATCTTGTGTACAGGTATCTAACCGCTCCGTACCTTGTTGTTATTGGTTTTTTATCTTGCTCTTTCAAGTATGTTTGTATTAGAGGACCTTTTTTCGATCACACATATGTAGTCTATCTCTGTTGAAGCAACAAATTGCATCGACATCACTAGGGTAGGGATGTTAAAAAAATTTCGATATATCGAAATTGCGATATTTTTTGAACGATATATCGATAATATCGGCCGATATTGTAAAAAGCGATATATCGATATTGAAATCCGACTATCGGACTCGATATTTTTTTTCAAGTATATCATATTTTAGAAATCGAACGGGTTTTTTGCATTTAATCTGCCTTTCTGCTTATTTATGTGATATGCCAGAAACGTTGAAAGTAGAAAAAAAATGTCGATCACGGAAACCATATCTGTCGAAACTAGGTTCAAGGCACGTGACATATGCGACGCATGCACGCAAATCTTCACTTCAGGCGCCAACACAAACCTATGTATGACGAGGCAACCAGGCAACTATCTTGTGTACAGGTATCTAACCGCTCCGTACCTTGTTGTTATTGGTTTTTTATCTTGCTCTTTCAAGTATGTTTGTATTAGAGGACCTTTTTTCGATCACACATATGTAGTCTATCTCTGTTGAGACAACAAATTGAATCGACATCACTAGGGTCTCGACATGAAAAACTCGTAGTGCAAGCAGCTTCTACCAGTCAGACAGTTCTAAGTCAAGGGTCCGTCCCAAATGAGTTGAAGCAGTACCTGGATCAACCCGACATGATGAGAACACCGGATTCGGATCCAATAAAATTTTGGTTTGATAGCCGTCATTTCACACCAGTTCTGTCGGATATCAGTCAGAAATACCTGATTGTCCCTGCCTCATTGGTGTCATCCGAAAGAGTTGCGTCGGCAATAAATATTGTGGTGCCAAATAATCGCAGTCGGCTTACTGGAGATCATATTAAGGAGCGAGCATTCTTAACAACTGTCCCAGAAAAGTACTGGTTCTCATAAGCTTACATTTTAAAAATATATCAATATATAATATTTCATTAATAAATAATTAAAATCAAGTTTGCTCTGAATATTTTTTTCGATTTTGCCCCTTTTATCCTTATTTTTTAAAAATAATTTATTTAAAAAATAACAGTATTTCTATCCGGAAACTTTATTTCGATCAAAAAAAGGCATTATTTTGATTTCATAAGTCAACTGAGAAGAATTTTCCACTTTCCACCAACATTTCCAATAGTTCAACCATAAAACTCTCAGATATTGAAATTGCAATGATAAAATTGAAATTGAATTTCAGACTCTAAAAATAGCTAAATTTGGCAACTGTAACCGAAGGCAACGAAATCAAATGTCATTTTTTATTAATGTTAATGCTGTTATGACACTGGCTATTTTTGCGGCTTTAAAGCGGCTAGAAAATCCAAATGGAGAGGGATGTAGACTTTTACATACAATTTAGACATTGGTGTGAGAGAGACAGTCCGAACAGCAAAACTATGAGTAACTGTCAAAAAACAATCCATAACTGTCAAAAAAAACTGCAACAAAGCGCATTCGAGCAGTGTTTTGCAACATTCTAGCAGTTAATCCAAGAAAAATCCACTGGCGGCTAGATTTTCCAGCCGCTACAGACTAGTTTTTGACAGTTAGTTATGTATAAATTATGGAAAGTGTCATGTGATGTTATGAAACGCGCCAAAAACCGGTATTTTTCTTAACAAACCAGTTGTTAATTTCGTTTACTAGATGCCGCTAGCGTCGGAAAAAGCGATATCTCTTTCTTTTAATGTTGTTCGCCTTGTCGCACGATTGGCTATTATTGCACTTTTTTCTAGCGAGAAAAATAGCCAGTGTCAAAACAGCATAAATTTGATGCAGCATTGGAGTTTATTTTTCATTGGAAAAAATATTCGATATATCGATATATCGATATTTTTCTCCGATATATCGTCAGCCGATATTGATATTTTTTTCAATATCGATATATCGATATATCGATATTTTTTTCCGATATTAACATCCCTACACTAGGGTCTCGACATGAAAAACTCGTAGTGCAAGCAGCTTCTACCAGTCAGACAGTTCTAAGTCAAGGGTCCGTCCCAAATGAGTTGAAGCAGTACCTGGATCAACCCAACATGATGAGAACACCGGATTCGGATCCAATAAAATTTTGGTTTGATAGCCGTCATTTCACACCAGTTCTGTCGGATATCAGTCAGAAATGCCTGATTGTCCCTGCCTCATTGGTGTCATCCAAAAGAGTTGCGTCGGCAATAAATATTGTGGTGCCAAATAATCGCAGTCGGCTTACTGGAGAGCATATTAAGGAGCGAGTATTCTTAACAACTGTCCCAGAAAAGTACTGGTTCTCATAAATTTACATTTTAAAAATATATCAATATATAGTATTTCATTAATAAATAATTAAAATCAAGTTTGCTCTTAATCCTTTTTTCGATTTTGCCCCTTTTATCCTTATTTTTAAAAATAATATATTTAAAAAATAACAGTATTTCTATCCGGAAACTTTATTTCGATAAAAAAAAAGGCATTATTTTGATTTCATAAGTCAACTGAGAAGAATTTTCCACTTTCCACCAACATTTCCAATATTTCAATCAAAAAACTCTCTGATATTGAAATTGCAATGATAAAATTGAAATTGAATTTCAGACTCTAAAAATAGCTAAATTTGGCAACTGTGACCGAAGGCAACGAAATCAAATGTCATTTTTTATTAATGTTAATGCTGTTATGACACTGGCTATTTTTGCGGCTTTAAAGCGGCTAGAAAATCCAAATGGAGAGGGATGGAGACTTTTACATACAATTTAGACATTGGTGTGAGAGAGACAGTCCGAACAGCAAAACTATGAGTAACTGTCAAAAAACAATCTATAACTGTCAAAAAAAAAAGCACATTGCACTTTTTTCTAGCGAGAGAAATAACCAGTGTCAAAACAGCATGAATTTGATGCAGCATTGGAGTTTATTTTTCATTGGAAAAAATATTCGATATATCGATATATCGATATTTTTCTCCGATATATCGTCAGCCGATATTGATATTTTTTTCAATATCGATATATCGATATATCGATATTTTTTTCCGATATTAACATCCCTACCCCATTGAGGTGAATATGAATAGATGGTCCAGCAAGAAGAAGTCCTGACCTTTTCCGGCTTGGACCCAGTACCCCGCTCTTTCTTCTTTCTCTTTGGAATACAACCACCCACGAGAACGGACGTATATTTTTTCTAATTAATTTACTATTAGTTTTTTCTAATTAATTATACTATACAATTTATAACGTTTATAGCGCCTATTATTTATTTAAACCCAGATAATCCCACATTTTGGGGGGCTCAACCGGGATATCAGCGTTATTTTGAAAAAAATAATACATTTGTTCAAGCGGACTAAATTTCGGTGCAATTTATCGAACGTGCCATTGCATGGGAAAAATATATCGGCTACCTAGAAAATTAAATGCTGCAGTTTACGGAACAAAAATAAATTCAGGTACAGAAACTTAGTGCAAGTGAAATAATATAAAAATTAGAAAGTGCGCGTATTGAATAGTGTATGGATTACAGCAATTTTTTTTTGTTACGAGTATTTTGTGATCTTTAGAACTGTAAAATGGAATGCTTGCAGCATAATGCACATGTTCGGGAAAATTTGAAGAATGCTTCGGTATCGTCAATAAAGGCGTTTCACTTATTCGTTTTTGAAGCTGAGGGTGACCGAAATAATCGGAAACGTTTGCGCGAGTTTGAGGGATTCGGCTTTGATAAGTCATCTGAAAAAATTAAAGAAAAACTGGAATTTGGTGAAAAAATTCTTTCTCATGGGGACGCTATTTCCATTTGTAATATTTTGGGGTTAGAGTATAATGGAACCAAAGAAGAACTTGTGAAGGCTATTTTCGATAAATTAAATAGAATTGAACTGTGGAGTTGTGATAGTGAAGATGACGACGACGCCGTTAAAGACGATAACGAGGAGGACGCTAATGAAGAAGAAAGCGACTACTCTGGAACTCCATCACGAAAAGTTGGTGATCGAAATTCTTTAGTTCGAAGACGGGAACCATCACAATTTTCATTCAATTTTCGAGATATCGAAGAAACAATTGGACTTTATGACGGAAGTGCTTTATACTCTATCCACAAGTGGATAACAGAATTTGAAGAAACAGCCGAACTATTTAATTGGAATGACCTGCAGAAAGTGATTTTTGCAAAACGATCGCTGAGAGGTGTAGCGAAATTGTTCATCCAAAGTGAGGGGGTTGTAAGCAATTGGGCAAAATTAAAGAAGGTGTTGAAAACGGAGTTTGGCAAAGCGGTCAACAGTGCCCAGCTCCACGAAATGTTGGTAAATCGCAAAATGAAAAAAGACGAAACTCCTCAAGAGTATTTCTTACATATGAAGGAGCTAGCTAGACGTGGTCAGATAGATTTCGAAGCGCTCATGCAATATGTAATAAACGGAATCATCGACGACGAGAAGATTAAAATCGTTTTATATGGGGCAAAGTCTTCTTCGGAGTTTAAAGATCGGCTAGCGGCATACCAAACTATTGCAAAGAAATGTGCTGGGAATAAAGTTCAACGTGAAATCGTTAAGAAACCGGTAACAAAGGAAGTGATTCGTTGCTATAATTGTGGTGAGGTAGGACATCGGTCCCGCGATTGTACCTCAAAGTCTCAAGGACCTAAATGTTTTAAGTGCGGTTTATTTGGGCACAAATCATCTGATTGTAAAACGAATACAACATCCAAATTGCAAAGTGAAGCAAAACCTTGTAATCAAATTTCGTCGGTGTCGTCTAAAAATATGAACAAACAAATTTCTATTAACAATTTCTTTATAGACGCACTTAAAGACACAGGTAGTCAAGTATCCTTAGTGAAGGAGTGTGTTCATCATCAGTTACATCAGTTGGAACTCTAACCGTGTGAATTGGTATTAACTGGTTTCGGACAAAATCGCGTAAAGGCACTGGGATGTGTTCGTGTTAACATATTCATTGACAATGAAGAGTTTAGTACAAATTTAATTGTAGTTCCTAATTCTTCTTTATCTGTAGATGCAATTGTCGGAAGTGATGTCCTGGCTCAAGCGGAAGTTGTAATCAACAGTGCCGGAATCCATTTTCGAAAGAAGGAAGAAACATTTTTGGCACAAATCAATATTATCGAAGAAAACGGCATAAAATTGAACCACGTTACAGATGATGTAATCAGGACGAAAGTTGAGGAAGAAGTAAATGCGTACACTCGAAGAAAATGTAAAACAACCGACATTGAAATGAACATCCTGGTAAAAGACGAGCAAACTATTTTCCAAAAGCCTCGGCGTTTGTCTTTGCCTGAGCGAGAAGCAGTTGATCTGCAAATTCAAAAATGGCTTGAAGAAGGTATCATCGAAGAGTGTTCATCAGAATATGCAAGTCCGGTAGTTGTTGTGCAGAAAAAGGACGGTACACCAAGAATCTGCATTGACTACAGGAAAATAAATAGGGTTGTAGTGAAAGATAGGTATCCACTTCCTCTGATCGAAGACCAATTGGATAAATTGTGCAACGCTAAGATCTTCAGTACTATGGACTTAAAGAACGGGTTTTTTCACGTATCCGTAGAAGAAGAGTGCCGCAAATATACGTCGTTTGTAACACACAGTGGACAATACCAATTTTTGAAAGTCCCCTTCGGTTTGTGTAATTCCCCATCAGTTTTCCAAAGGTACGTTAATTGTGTTTTTAGAAAACTTATAAATTCGGGAATCGTAATTTTATATATGGACGATATAATTATTTCGGCAGCGAACTATGAGGAAGCCTTAAAAAGACTTAGGCTAGTTATGCAAACGGCTAGTGAATACGGTTTGGAAATAAATATGAAAAAATGTCAGTTTATGCTGAAAAAAGTTGAATTTTTAGGACATATAGTTGAGGATGGAAAAGTGTACCCGTCGGTCGATAAAATATTAGCGGTAAAAAACTTTCCTGTTCCGCGTACTTTGAAAGACGTTCAAAGCTTTTTGGGTCTTACGGGATATTTTCGTAAATTTATAGAACAATATTCAATTATCGCGAAGCCACTTAGTGATCTTCCACGAAAAATATCGGGTTTCAGTTTGGCCAAGAACAGCATGTAGCCTTTCAAAAACTAAAACATTTACTTACAGATAAGCCAGTTTTACACATCTATAATCCAGACTTGGAAACAGAACTCCATACAGATGCTAGCCAGGAAGGATATGGAGCAGTTCTCATGCAAAAGTGTGCAAGTGATCAACAATTCCATCCTGTGTACTACATGAGTAAGAAGACAACAGACTGTGAAAGGAAGTACATCAGCTATGAACTAGAGGTTCTTGCGATAGTGGCAGCGTTAAAAAAATTTCGCGTATATTTATTGGGCGTAGAATTCACAATAATAACCGACTGTTCTGCATTTGAACGAACAATGCACAAAAAGGATTTGGCAACGAGGGTAGCTAGGTGGGCATTACTACTCGAGGAATTCAACTATCACATTAAACATCGAGCAGGTGTGAGAATGCGACACGTCGACGCTCTTAGCAGGTATCCGGTTATGATTATTCAAAGCGAATTATTATTGCGAGTTGAAAATGCACAAGAGGAAGATGACGAAATCAAATGCATTAAAGAAATATTAAAGGATCGAGCATTTGATGACTACTTTCTTAGGAACGGTATTCTATACAAAGTTAAAAGTGGTCGTGATCTCATCGTTATACCAAAGACAATGGAAAATAATATAATAGCTACAGCTCATAATAAAGGGCACTTCGCGGTAAAGAGGACTCAGGAATCAATAATTCAGGAATATTTTATTAAAGACTTAGAGATAAAAATACAAAAGTTTATTAATAATTGTATTCCATGTATCTTAGCTAACCGGAAGGCAGGACGTCAAGAAGGATATTTGCATCCACTACACAAGGAGTATTTTAAAATTTCTACCTATCACGTCGATCATATTGGTCCATTAGAGTCTACTAACAAAAACTATAATCACATTTTGGTCGTAGTTGATGCGTTTACCAAGTTTGTTTGGCTCTACCCGTCGAAATCAACAACATCTCGTGAGGTCATCAGCAAATTGGACTCCCAAAAGAGAGTTTTTGGTAATCCTTATAGAATTGTATCAGACAGAGGAACTGCGTTCACATCGTCCGAATTTGGAGCATACTGCAAAGCGGAAGGAATAACACATTCCACTATAACGACTGGACTTTCGAGGGCCAATGGACAATTCGAACGGATTAATAGAACAATCATCCCTGTACTTACGAAGTTCTCTTTAAATGATGCATCGAAATGGTACCAACACGTAGATCGGCTGCAAATGGTCTTGAATTCAACGTATAACAGAAGCATTAACATGACTCCTTTCGAATTACTATTTGGAGTAAAAATGCGTAGACCCGAAGATGTCAAACTACGAGAGTTAATAGAACTGGAATTCCAAGCACAGTTCGAAGAATACCGAGACGAACAAAGGCGTGACGCAAAACAGCAGATATTGAAAATACAGCAAGAGAATAGCAAGTCGTACAACCTTCGTCGGAGACAGGCAACGCAATATGAGGTAGGAGATTACGTCGCCATCAAAAGGACACAGTTTGGACCAGGTCGTAAATTGAAAGCAAAGTTCTTCGGTCCTTATACAATCGTCAAGATGAAATCGAACGACACTTACGACTTTAAAAAAATTGGCAGTCATGAAGGTCCTTCTACAACAAGTACCTGTGCAGAGTTCATGAAAAAATGGACTACGTTGTCCGGGTCGGACAGCGTGTAGGATGGCCGAATGTAGGGAAGAAAGCAGTGCCCCAATACCCCATTGAGGTGAATATGAATAGATGGTCCAGCAAGAAGAAGAAGTCCTGACCTTTTCCGGCTTGGACCCAGTACCCCGCTCTTTCTTCTTTCTCTTTGGAATACAACCACCCACGAGAACGGACGTATATTTTTTCTAATTAATTTACTATTAGTTTTTTCTAATTAATTATACTATACAATTTATAACGTTTATAGAGCCTATTATTTATTTAAACCCAGATAATCCCACACTATTGTTGTAACATACAATGTTGTATAAAACATCATATTCCTAGAGTGAATCGTTCAAAGACTATCGGAAAGTAACCTTTGACACGTGTCTTAGGACTTTCTGTATTGGAGCTACCCAAACGAGTAGGACAATTTTGACCGGTAACGAACTAAAATTCGACCAAACATCCAGATTCAAAATTTCAAGATCATAGGTCAAGGCGTTCTTGAGTTTTCATGCTAACGAATAGACGGGCGGGCGGACGGACGTCAAGCGGGGTAAGAGGTTTTGGCCCCGAATAAGTCCAAAATAGTATTTAACTTTTTTTTGGTCTGAGGCTTCGATCTAAAAGTTACAAACTTTTGGGCTGGATTCAACTTATAATACTCTTAGATTCCTAGAGTATCTATCTCTTTGTAATCTATGTATGTATGCTTTGCAGATGCATGTTATTTTATTATATATACATATACATATTTATATATGATCCGATTATGTATCTGAAATTGCGGCGAAATACCAGCAACGAGTAGCTTTTTCAAATGCGTATTTTTTTGATAAACACCAAATTTTGATATTTCGTCAGACTTATTTTTAACAATAATGCAACCATTTTTCTAATACTATAATAATTTAATGAGAAGGCTATATTGTTGTGAACTCAATGGAGACTGGTCATCGAAAAGATTTCTTTCGATGCCAAGCATTTGTACAGATGTGGATATTTTAATAAATATTTCTTTTCTAAGTACAGATGCGTGTTCGATATGTTCACGTTTGTAACGCTTTTAGATGGCCCCAAATATAACGTTCAAGGTTACCATGACAACCAATGAACACAAACAACAAAATATTCCTTCATAATTATTTCACGTGTGTTTCTGACAAGCAAGATCCCTTGGCATCCTTGGATCCCATCGTGCTGTAAAAAAAAATTTTGGTCTCTATTTGATACGTGCTTTTACACCGGGGTGTCCTATCCTTAGTTACCTTATCTATGGTTATAAAGGCAAAATTAATCGATTATTTTCAACATGTTTAATCGTAAATCGATTATTACATTTCGATTAATCGAATGATCGATTAATCGATTAGTTCATTTTAATTGCCATCTTTACATGTAAGGCCTTGTTTCATTAGAAAGTGGTTGCAACATACAAATTACATGAAAAGTAAGGCATTATATCAATAGTGAGTGGTAAATACTTTAAATGTATGAAAAGTAAGGTCTTGTAATAGTCAGATCAGTAATGTGTACTAAATTGATTCCGTACTAGCAACTTGTACACATTACTCTTTCGATAACAGATCTAATTACTTTAACCCGCATAGACCCTAGGGTGTAAATGCTTAAAAGCACACGACAAGAAAAGACTTAACTATACCGTTGTAAATACTTATAAAGTATTGTGTTCGTCTCCAATTTAAACTATCCTTTACTTTGTTGAGTTGCAAATAACAACAATATGAAAAATCGAAATTGTTTCAACAGTAAAAACCATTTATTCAATATAAAATAAATTAAAACACGTAAATATTACATCAGAATTCATTCAATAAACAAAATAAAAAATTAACAAAAATAAAATTCATAAATATAAGAAAAAACTCTATCTAAACTAATTGTTTACTTCGTTTTATATAAATAACACTTATTGGAATTTATTACAAATGAACAACCCTTCGCAACATTTGAAGCACTCGGAACGAATAAATTTAATTATGGGCCCTTTGATATAAAATTGAAACGAAACGTTATTGATTGCATCACCCCTTTACTTATCCGCTTCTAAGACATACTTTCGTAAATTGTTACTAAAGCCAAGAGCATTTGGCAAAACTGTAAGGTTTCGGATTGTACCACCTCATAACTTACTCGCTTCTAAACAATTACTTTCGTAAGTAGATACTAAAGCCTATACCGTTGGACAAAACTGTAACGTCTCGGATTTCTTCCTCTTATTACTTACTAAACTATAAACCATTACTTCCGTAAATAGTAACTGAAGCCAATAATGTTGGCCATAATTGTACAGAGAGAGCATTCGAGAATATTTTACAGCAATTACACTCTGCATTACTTTGGTAAGGCCTTACAAACTCATTCCTTACTCATTGATTACAAATTCATCTCTTACGAAAAGTCCGACTGGGATCCTGCGCATTCGAGCTAGAGTCTACTGTGAAAGCCATATATGTATGTACTTTTTATACTCTAGATGAAATCATATAGAGTATTATAAGTTTAATCCAGCCGAAAAGTTTGTAACGCATAGAACCAAGCCTCGGACGAAAAAAAGTTATATATAATTTTTTGTTTATTTGTGCCCAAAAACCTCAAATCCGCCTGACGGACGTCCGTCCGTCCGTCCGTCCGTCCGTCCGTCCGTCCGTCCGTCCGTCCGTCCGTCCGTCTGTCCGTGAACACGATAACTCAAGAACGCCTTCACCTAGGATCTTGAAATTTTGAATCTGGATGTTTGGTTGAATTTGTAAACGAACTTAGCCGTTAACGGGCAAAATCGTCCTACTCCTTCGGGTAGCTGCCATACAAAATGTCCTTAAAACACGTGTTCAAGAATATTGGTCGATAACTTCAGAAGGGTTTAAGCTACGACATTGAAATATTGTTTCTGTTATTTTTCCAATAGTTCGAGCTAAATATATGATTATGAAGAAAATCCTGTTAGTCCTTCGTGTAGCTGCCATACAAATATCCTGTCAAAATGTATTCACTTAATTTACGAAACTCACTATAACTCAAGTAATCTTTTAGCTACGAATTCGGAATTTTGTACAAGTTAGTTTTGAGTGAAAAGGAAGTTTGAGTTAACTAATCAGCGAAATTCTTTTACTCCTTCGGGTAGCTGCCATACAAAATGTCCTTAAAACACGTGTTCAAGAATATTGCCGATAACTTCAGAAGGGTTTAAGCTACGTCTTTGAAATTTTGTATGTGTTATTTTTCCAATAGTTGGAGCTAAATATATGATTATGAAGAAAATCCTATTAGTCCTTCGTGTAGCTGCCATACAAATATCCTGTTAAAAAGTCTTCACTTAATTTACGGAACTCACTATAACTCAAGTAATCTTTTAGCAATGAACTCGAAATTTTGTACAAATTAGTTTTGAGTGAAAACAAAGTTCAAGTTTACTAGTCAGCAAAATCCTTTTACTCGTTCTGGTAGCTGCCATACAAAATATCCTGTTCAACAATATTTTTCGATAACTTTTGAACGCTTCAACCTACGAATTTGAAATTTTGTACACGTTCATTTTTAAATGGTTCCAAGGAAAAGGATACATATGTAAGAAATCGAGTGAGTCCTTCCTGCACCTACCATGTGGAAGTCCTTCAAAAAGGACATTTTTGTTCGATGACTTACCCAGTTTAAGATATGAAATTAAACACTGAATATTGTCTTTTAGGTTTGAGTAGCAATCTAATGGCAGTCCTTAATAAAGGACATACAACATGCACACACGTAATTCTACTTTATCCCCAACTACAATATAAATCGGAGTTCAGTATTCATCTAGAGTATTATACGATTGGCTTGCAGCCGATCGTGACTGCAGTATGTTTTAATTTTTGTTCTTATGCTTGGAAATAAAAAAATATGAATTATAATCTCTCGAAATCGTTCAATAAATGTAACAATTGAAAACTAATTTTTGTATGAGAATTATCTGAAATGGTTTTGCTAATGCTGTTATGACACTTTTTGCTACTTTAAAGCGGCTTATAAAATCCAAATGGAGAGAGATATAGACTTTAACATACAATTTAGATATTGGTGTGAGAGAGAGAGTCGAAACAGTCATAACATCATAATGCTGTTATGACACTGCCCAGCGAAAAAAAGCGCTGAATAACTAAAGGCTGGTTTTCATTACGCCGACATTCTGCAGATGTCTGCCAGAACAAGATAAAAATATAAACTGTACATGCGTGCGAAAGAGAAGAAATATCATCCACAACAGATCTGTAAAAAAATACAAAAACAATTGAAAACATCATGTTTTCCAAAGAATTATTAACAGACGGTAATGACATTTGGAGTCCTGTGGATATTGTGGCATTTGCTCTATGATTTAAGTTCCATTCTGGTTCTTTTGTATAAACCTTTTAAATGAAGATGCTATTAAAAGTATATTTTGTATGTTTGTATGTTTGTTTGTCCCGTATACGCTCTTAAACCACTCATCCGATTGTGATGAAACTTTGGTGATTTGTTGAGGGCACGCCCGCGAAGGTTTCTGCGTTAACAAAATCATTTAACAATTGGTGGTACAAGAGTTATTTCGACATTTGAGTGTATTTCACATGATTTAGTGGCAGTTCGTTTGTTTTCGGTGTATTTGTTATGCGTTTCTATTACTAAATGGTAAAGTTGGACGATGGATGTTGGATAGGGGATAGTGGATAGTGGATTGAGGATGCAGGATGATAGATGGAGTATGGAGGATGGAGGATGGAGGATGGTGGATGGTGGATGGAGGATGGAGGATGGAGGATGGAGGATGGAGGATGGAGGATGGAGGATGGAGGATGGAGGATGGAGGATGGAGGATGGAGGATGGAGGATGGAGGATGGAGGATGGAGGATGGAGGATGGAGGATGGAGGATGGAGGATGGAGGATGGAGGATGGAGGATGGAGGATGGAGGATGGAGGATGGAGGATGGAGGATGGAGGATGGAGGATGGAGGATGGAGGATGGAGGATGGAGGATGGAGGATGGAGGATGGAGGATGGAGGATGGAGGATGGAGGATGGAGGATGGAGGATGGAGGATGGAGGATGGAGGATAGAGAATGAAGGATGGAGGATAGATGGTTGATAGAGGATGGAGTAACGGGAGCAACGAAAGCAACGGAAGTAACGGGATAAATGAAAGCAACGGGAGTAACAGGAGCAACGGAGCAACGGAAGCAACGGAGCAACGGAAGTAAGGGGAGAAATAGAAGCAACGGGAGTAACGGAAGTAACGGGAGAAATGGAAGCAATGGGAGCAACGAAAGCAATGGGAGAAATGGGAGCAACGAAAGCAATGGGAGAAATGGGAGCAACGGGATCAGTGGGAGAAATAGGAGCAACGGGAGCAACGGGAGCAACGGGATCAAGGTCCATCCACCATCCTCCATCCATCATCCCCTATCCACCATCTTCTATCCGCCATCCCCCATTTCTCCCGTCGCGCCGTTGCTCCCGTTACTCCATCCTCTATCCACCATGCTCCATCCCTCATCCACCATCCTCCATCCTCTACCCACTATCCTCCATCCACCATCCTCCATCCTCCATCCACATTCCTCCATCCTCTATCCACCATCCTCTATCCACCGTCCTCCATCCACCATCCTCCGTCTTCCATCCGCTATCCACCATCCCCCATCCTCCATCCTCGGTCCTCTATCCACCATCCTCCATCCATCATCCTCCATCTTCCATCCTCCATCCTTTATCCACCATCATCCATCCACTATCCTCCATCCACCATTCCTTATCCACCATCCCCCATCCCCCATTTCTCCCGTCGCGCCGTTGCTCCTGTTACTCCATCCTCTTTCTACCCTATTCCACCCTCCATCCACCATCCTACATCCCCCATCCACCATTCTCCATCCTCTACCCACCTTCCTCCATCCACCATCCTCCATCCTCCATCCTATATCCACCATCCTCCATCCACCATCCCCAATACCCCCATCCTCCATCCTCTATCCACCATCCTCTATCCACCGTCCTCCATCCACCATCCTCCATCCTCCATCCTCCATCCTCCATCCTCCATCCTCCATCCTCCATCCTCCATCCTCCATCCTCCATCCTCCATCCTCCATCCTCCATCCTCCATCCTCCATCCTCCATCCTCCATCCTCCATCCTCCATCCTCCATCCTCCATCCTCCATCCTCCATCCTCCATCCTCCATCCTCCATCCTCCATCCTCCATCCTCCATCCTCCATCCTCCATCCTCCATCCTCCATCCTCCATCCTCCATCCTCCATCCTCCATCCTCCATCCTCCATCCTCCATCCTCCATCCTCCATCCTCCATCCTCCATCCTCCATCCTCCATCCTCCATCCTCCATCCTCCATCCTCTATCCACCATCCTCCATCTACCATCCTCCATCTTCCATCCTCTATCCACCATCCTCCACAATCCCCTATTTAACATCCATCGTCCAACTTTACCATTTAGTAATAGGAACGCATAGCTAATACACCGAAATCGAACGAACTGCCGCTAAACTATATGAAATACACTCAAATGTTGAAATAACTCGCGTACCACCAACTGTTAAATAATTTTGTTAACGCAGAAACCATCGAGGGCGTACCCTCAACAAATCACCAAAGTTTCATCGCAATTGGATGAGTGGTTTAGGAGCCTATACAGGACAAACAGACAAACAGACAAACATTCATTTTTATATACAGGGTGTTTGGTACTCCGTGCACGACCTTGTAAGGGGTTATTCCTTGATATATTTGGAGAAAAAAATTGTTCTACAGGGTGGGTCAATTTTCAATAACAGTGGAGATACAGGGTGGTTAAGAAAAGTGTTTTTGACCGGTACCCTTACTCACTTAAAACGTTATATCTTGAAAACGAATAATCACAAGGCAAAGTGTTATAACTCGTTTTTTAGGCAATCGAATTACCTTTCATTTGATGTAACAGTCTAAATTGTAGCTGCACCCAATCTTGAGATATTTACTCAAAAACACCAATTTTTGCTACGTCAACCCTTAAAATTCAGTGATCAATGTAGTTTTTCTCAGAAAACCCCATTATAAACATGTCATTTTAATTTTATTTTTTTATGTGCCGTATTATTACCTACAAAAGCTGCATACATATGTATGAGTTACGATTAACATTTTGGAAGTAATAGGTAAAAATACATATCGCATAAAAATTAAATATTCCAAAAGTCAGTGCATGTGCATGTTGATCTACACTACTTGTTTGAACTAAAAGAATTTAATAATGGTTTTTATGTTTTATTTAAAAAAATTTTGTTATAATAAATGTTCAAAATGGCCACCTTCATTTTGAATGCACGCTAAAGCTCGTTTGGCGAGTGTTCTCTTGGTATTCATATTCCTCAAGTGCTGCCTTACTTCTATTGCTGCCGCATCGATCCTGATATTTAGATCTTCCAATGTTTCTACTGGCGTTGCGTAGACTAGGTCCTTCATCCGTCCCTATACAAAGAAATCCATAATAGTAAGATCAGGAGATCTTGCAGGCCAGTGTATCGGTCCATTTCTACCGATCCAGCGATTGCTATAATTGGAATTTAACCAATCTGTGATCTATCGGCCGTAATGAGCTGGAGTACCATCGTGTTGGTAAAACATGGAAGCCAATCGTACCAGTGGAATATCATCCAATAAGTCCTGTAGATCATTTGATAAAAACTGTAAGTAATTGGAGCTATTTAGAGTACGCGGAAGCCTAATAGGTCCAAGTAAATCGTCACCAATCACGCCTGCCCATAAATTGACGCTGAATCTGTGCTGAAATGATGCTGCTCTTCTTGTGTGTGGATTGCTCTCAGCCCACGTATGTAGGTTGTGGAAGTTTGTGATACCGTCTCTGGTAAATTGGGACTCATCCGTCCACAGAATATTGTTGAAAAAATTGTCGTCATCTATTTGTCGTTCAAGGAGCCAATTGCAAAACTCCATCCGTTTGCGGAAATCAATGGGTAGCAGCTCCTGTACTGGTGTGTGATGGTAGGCATGGAAGCGTTCTACTTTTAAAATACTCCAAACCTTCCAAGTAGATACGTTAAACTGCAATGCCAAGCGTCGGATACTGATCGATGGATCATTTTGCACTGTTTGCAGTATTCTTTCGTCAATCTGAACAGCGATTATAGGCGCGGGATTTGCATTTACTCTCCTTGTTCTAACGCTGCCAGTTTCCCTAATTCTCCTGTAAACGTCCTGAAATACTCTCCTGTCAGGTGTCCGTCGATGGTTATGTCTCTGATGGTAAAGCCTTCGCGCGGCTTGTCCATTTTCGCGACACTCTCCATAAATTAACACAATGTCAGCATATTCTTCATTGGAGTACTCAGACATTTCGAAATTATTTTTTTTATTCTACTGACACCTTCTTCTCTTAGCAACGTAACTAAAACTGATAAAAATATGAAGGTAGTTTTGCTTTTATAGGCTTTTTATTTTGTAAGGCACCCTATTAAAAAAGGCATAGTACCGCACCCAGTATTACCTACCACATCCAGGTAAAAGCATCAATTATGTTGAAACTCAGTTACATTTCATTGTTTTCCTACATAATTTAAATAGTAATAAATGGGCAATAAAAATACTTCAGTACTACCGACAAATTAAACGAGGTCCACTTTATGGCACTGACTTTTGAAATATTTAATTTTTATGCGATATGTATTTTTACCTATTACTTCCAAAATGTTAATTGTAACTCATACATATGTATGCAGCTTTTGTAGGTAATAATACGGCTCATAAAAAAATAAAATTAAAATGACATGTTTATAATGGGGTTTTCTGAGAAAAACTACATTGATCACTGAATTTTAAGGGTTGACGTAGCAAAAATTGGTGTTTTCGAGTAAATATCTCAAGATTGGGTGCAGTTACAATTTAGACTGTTACATCAAATGAAAGGTAATTCGATTGGCTAAAAAACGAGTTATAACACTTTGCCTTGTGATTATTCGTTTTCAAGATATAACGTTTTAAGTGAGTAAGGGTACCGGTCAAAAACACTTTTCTTAACCACCCTGTATCTCCACTGTTATTGAAAATTGACCCACCCTGTGGAACAATTTTTTTCTCCAAATATATCAAGGAATAACCCCTTACAAGGTCGTGCACGGAGTACCAAACACCCTGTATAGAGACTAGCCGCGTACCGCGGCTACGCTCGCTTCGCTCACGTTGTTCCATCGCCCCTGTTACTCCCGTTGCTCCCGTTTCTCCCGTTGATCCATTGCTCCCGTTTCTCCCGTTGCTCCCATTTCTCCCGTTGCTCCCATTTCTCCCGTTGCTCCCGTTGCTTCATTGCTAGTGTTTCTCCCGATGCTCCCGTTGCTACTATTTCTCCCGTTACTCCTATTTGTCCCGTTGCTCTCGTTACTCCATCTCCCATCCCCAATCCACCATCCATCATCCTACATCCTCTATCTACCATCCTCTATCCACCATCCTTCATCCACCATCCTCCATCCACCATCTTCCATCCTCTATCCACATTCCTCTATCCACCATTCACCATCCTCCATCAACCAGCCTCCATCCTCTATCCTCCATCCTCTATCCACCATCCACCATCCTCCATCCACCATCCTCCATCTTTCATCATCCATCCTCTATCCACCGTCCTCCATCCTCCATCCTCTATGCACTATTCTCTATCCACCATCCTCCATCTACCATCCCTCAAACTCCATCATCCATCCTCCATTCTCTATCCTCCATCTCCCATCCTCCATATTCCATCTTTCATCCACTATCCTCTTATACCATTTAGTAATAGGAATAGGCATAACTAATACACCGAAAACGAACTGCCGCTAAATCATATGAAAAACACTCAAATGTTGAAATAACTCCATCATCATCCTCCATCCTCTATCCGCCATCCTTCATCTTCCATCCTCCATATTCCATCTTCCATCCACTATCCTCTTATACCATTTAGTAATAGGAATAGGCATAACTAATACACCAAAAACAAACTGCCGCTAAATCATATGAAAAACACTCAAATGTTGAAATAACTCGCGAACCACCAACTGTTAAATAATTTTGTTAACGCAGAAACCACCGAGGGCGTACCCCCAACAAATCACCAAAGTTTCATCGCAATTGGATGAGTGGTTGAGGAGCCTATACAGGACAAACAGACAAACAGACAAACAGACAAACAGACAAACAGATAAACAGACAAACAGACAAACAGACAAACAGACAAACAGACAGACAAACATTCATTTTTTTATATAGAGATGTGTCTATTATACGTAGTATCAAAACGAATCATTCACATGTTTAGTGTAACTGATATAATTGGAAAAACTAATAACTTGTATACCGTCTAATACACCACAGTGAAATTTTATAAACTAGTTTTTGTGCTTTTGAACAACTATAATTAAAAAAAGAATGTAAATCATTGATACTTACTAAGTTAGTAATGTCATATAGTCTAAGAAAGTTAAAGTTGATTTGTACTACATAAAATTGCAATCTACATACTGTTGAGAAATCCTACCGCAGTATCCACTACAGTCGAATTAAAACGAAGATTTGTTTATGCTGGAAATTGGTTCCGGCATTCGTAAGAACGCCGCAGTTGGAACCGAAAAGAGAGGCATAAGCATCCCCAATGGAGACGCAAATTACCTTGAGAGTTTTTTTTAGCTGAAAAGAGAAATGACTATTAATATGTCCACTGTGGAATGTTTACCTACGTATCTAAAGGCGATCAAAAAGAAACTTGCGTAGGTTTAACGTAAACTTTTATTCTGACGTTCTTAAATTTCAAAAAAAAGACTGAGACTGAGAAATTACATTCAATACCTTAAATACTAAAAATATGCAAATTATCTTAATTCTAAATGTGCCAGTCGTTCAACTCGTCGATCGAAGCGAACAAATCGCTAGCGAAACGATCGGCACTTTTCTGTCGACCCACAAATAGTGCAAACATGTTGGTTGAGTGCAATGTGCCCATTTGTGGGTCGCAAACATTGCGGAAAAATTGCCATTGCACAATGTATTCAAAAAGCAAAACAATAACGCAACCATTATCATTACCTTTGGCCAGTAGCACATATTCCGCCGGGTCACTCGAAAAGCAAAACATGTGGAATCCCCTGAAATTCGAGTAACACGACGTCACAGTACTACAGGCCAGGCCGAGTATTGACTTACTCTGATTTGGCTGAGTCATTATTATGCTCGCGCAATAGCAGAACATCTTGAACGACTGGCATATGGCTTATTTTAGTTAGCGCGAGAGGAAAACCAAATAAATGTTTTAATCAGCCGGATGCTGATTTGGAGCTGGGCACAACATCCCTTCCTATCCTCTGAGTTTGGTTTTACTCTCGCGCATAGATATATACATACTTATTTCTGGATTTATGATAAATATATAATACTAATACTAATTCTAATACTAATTTGATTCGATCGATTGGAGTTGTGTGTGTGACTTGTTTATTATTATTGTTATTGAATTTTAAATGAATCGATAAACGGTTGTAGTTATGGTGCGTCTAAAAGCAGGCAAAGGTTGGACCATTAAGGTGCGTTTCCATCTCCGCCGTTTAGCGTCGCCGACACGAGTGTCCCGTCACACTTTTGACATCGTCGTTTTCATCTGCGGCGAAACGGTCGACGCGACGCTTAAAAGTCATCAATCATGCGCCTGAATGGCAGTGCTAGATTTTTCACTCGTATCGTACATTTTTGACTTTTAAATTACTTTATTATTTTTTAATAATAAAGTATTTTTTTCGTTACCATAGGTACGTAGTTTGGATCCAAACCAACCTCTATCAAAAGCACATTAGTATCGGCTCTCGCCGAAAAAGTTGAAGTTGAGTCAACTCCCGACGATTGCCTCGGCACGTCACAGAGCTAGTTTTTTATGTATGTAGAATGTAGTCGGCGACGGTAAACGGCGGAGATGGAACGCACCTAAGGTACGTTTCCATTTCCGCCGTTTAGCGTCGCCGACACGGGTGTCCCGTCACACGTTTGACATCGTCGTTTCCATCTGCGGCGAAACGGTCGACGCGACGCTAAAAAGTCATCAGTCATGTGCCTGAATGGCAGTGCTCGTGAACCGATTTCAACCTAGATAATTAGCCGCTTATCGTATATTTTGACTTTTAAATTACTTTATTATATTTTAATAATAAAGAATTTTTTTCGTTACCATAGGTACGTAGTTTGGATCCAAACCAAACTCTATCAAAAGCACATTAGTATCGGCTCTCGCCGAAAAAGTTGAAGTTGAGCATTGTATTTATATATTACAGTAGTATCACGAATAACTTCACCTTAGCTCAAAAGATGGCGTAACATGTGCCGATTCTCGAGCTTTTTGCTGTTCCTTTCCACACATCATTCTTTTCAATGTTCTTTGCGGGGAAAGGCGCTGCATATGCTTTGCCAATTCCCTCTTATCCTACGCGTTCGTTTCATCATTTCATTCATTTGCTAGTTCTACTATCCAAGAGGTTGATTGGGTCCGATGCGGCGCGCGGGGAAATTGTGTAGTGGAATCTTTCTCAGTCAGTCAGTCTCATATAGCTTAGGTGACGTCGAATTACAATTTCTTGCTGTGCAGACTGAGCGGCGAGAGGAAAGGGGAGGGTCATGTCTCGCATTATATTTTTTTTTCATCGTTTGGACGAATATTTTTTCCAGACTATCATTTTCCCGGAAATTTTGGAACTTTAGGAATTTCGACATTTCGGTTTTTCAATCTTGCAAAATAATTTTTTTTGCAATGATATTATTTTTTGTATGGAAAATAATAATTCGACTGGTCCAATGAGAAATATTAACTCTGTTTGCAACAATTCTGTGTAAAATCGTAGTGGTGGAGCGAGATCGGGTCAAAATCCCGTTTTTTGAAATACCGACTTAACTCAATTTGTGGAAATGATATCATTTAGCCACGAAGTCGAAATTTTGTACAAATTAGTTTTAAGTGAAATTTAATTTCAAGTTTATTACTTAGCGAAACCCCTTTTCTTCTTCCGATAACTAACATACAAAAAATCCTTAAAACACGTGTTCGAAAATATTGGCCGATAAATTCAGAATGCTAAAAGCTACAAATTTTTTCTCAATTACGCATAATAAACTACCTAAAAATAATATAGTTGCGCCCAGACTGTTGGCAGATTTTTTTATACGACTACCATTGTGTTCGACTTGCAAAGTCGCGCAATTTCTCGACGGAGTGAAGTCGTAATGTAATGAAGTGTAACAAGATCGGGTCAAAATCTCATTTTATAAAACACCGACTTACGAAACTAAGTTAGAGCAGCGCATCTTAACGGTTAGGTTGATCATTTTCCCTGTTACCCAAAATCACTATTATCAAAAGCCCGTTTTTATGAATAATATAAATGCTAGAGCCCGGGGCCGAACGCCCGAATTGATAAATATTAATTTTATACATTTCATTTCTTTTTCATTTTCACCACTGTTTTAAATTTTTCACACACACAGTTGAGGCAAGTAGGTAGGTCGCGTACAAACTAAGAATGAACATACAAATTTTTGGTGAAACAATAATAAATAAATAATAAACACATCTTTAGTCGAATAAAAAACAGGGATATAACCTAATTTTAAAAAGAAAACAATATTTTCGAAATAGAATCTTGGGAAACGGTTTTTTTTAAGAGCGGTATTTTGGAACACGTGATTTTGACTCGATCACTCGAATGACGCCTCAAGTGTCAAAATCTGGATGATTGCTATTGCATTTTCCTGAAAAGTTCTTGCTTCAGTGCCCGACTTCGTTGCAAAGTCAGAAAAAATGTGTTCCGTGGATCAATTTATTGCCAACTACGTGGTCGGGTTAAAATTCGTGTTCTAAAATCCCGTTGTCCCAAAGTTCCGTTGATCCAAAAATCCGTTGTCCCAAAATCCCGTTTCATAAAATCTTGTTGATGCAAAATCCCGTTGTCCCACAATCCCGTTTCATAAAATCTCGCTTTCTTATTAAAATTAAAAATTTCGCTTTTTTGGTCAACTAAAGCTGCGCAGCACATCTTATGGAATGGGTTGTGTATTTTGGTCGTAGATATGTGATCCAAATTTCATTCAATAATTCGCAAGCAATCATCCAGATTTTAACACTTGAGGTGTCATTCGAGTGATCGGGTCAAAATCACGTGTTCCAAAATCCCGTTTCCCAAGACTCTATGTACAGGGTGTTTGGTACTTCGTGTACCACCTTGTCAGGGGTTATTCCTTGATATGTTTGGAGAAAAAAATTGTTCTACAGGGTGGGTCAATTTTCAATATCAGTGGTGGTTAAGAAAAGTGTTTTTGACCGGTACCCTCACTCACTTAAAACGTTATATCTTGAAAACGAATAATCACAAGGCAAAGTGTTATAACTTGTTTTTTAGGGAATCGAATTAAAAAATTTTCTGTGATGTCTCTATTGCACCTCTATACAGTTATCAATTTTGCTTTATTATTTTTTAATAATAAAGTATTGTGATCGACCTGAAATTTCAAAAAAGTTTGCTACCCTGAAATTTTGTATTTACACGTTTTAGGACTAAACACCAAAAAACCAACAAAAAAAAAATGTCCGTCTGTCTGCCGTAGACGCCGTACGCCGTCCGCCGTCCGCCGTCCTCCGTCCGCCGTACGCCGTACGCAAAATCGTTTGAAGGCGCGTAGCTCCCAAACCCGTTGAGATATTAAATTGAAATTTGTATGGTGGGTAGATTGGGTGAACCCCTACAACTGGTATATTTTCGAGGGATGACGGTACAAGGGGAGAGGAGAGGGGAGCATTTTAGACGAAAAATTTTGGTTTCTAGATCTCAGGAACCACTTATGCTAGGAGACTGAAACTTGGAACTTATGTAGTACTATGATAATGGACTCAATTGCAAAAAAATGGTCGATATTGGTTAAGGGGTGTGGCGGTGGGGGGAAAACAATGAGTCTTTAACGCATGAAAGACGGGATTGAAACATTCTAAAATCGATATCTCCTGAACAATTGATGTCAGAAGATTGAAACTTTGTTGTTGTCCTTAGGGATACTTCAAGATTGGACAAGGGCTAAAATTTTTAAGAGGGGTGGTGGGGTGTGGGGGTGGGGGGTGAAAAACTTTGGATTGCAATATCTTCCGAACCAATCACACCAGGACGATAAAATTTAGTTTCTGTATATGGGATCACAAGAGCAGTCTACCGAAACTACATTTTTTGAGGGGGGAGGTGGAGCACGAAAGTGGGGGGACAGCAATTTTTCAAAAAATGTAATTTTTATATCTCAAAACCCGTATCAGATATGATGTGAAAAATTTTACAGGAGTTGGGGTCGGTAAACTTGTAGTAGGGAAAAATATGTTGGTGGTGTGGGTGTTGGGGGTGATGGTGAAAGGGGGTAGGAAGGAAAACATTCAGATTTTTATTTCTCGGAAACCTTAATGAATAGAAAGCTAACAATTTAGGATTATATAAAGCCATTATGGAGACATCCTAGAAAAATAAAATTTTTGATAGGGGTATCAAGGTACGGGGGAGAGGGGTGGTTTTTTATATCTCAGAAACGGCTTATGCTAGAAAGTTGAAACTTAGTACGTATATGTAGATGTACTATTAGAGTAATTAAAGCAAAAAAAAGTTCAGATTTTTATTGGCGTTCAGAGGTTGAGTAAAAAAAAAGTCCGTGAATCCACATTTTCACAAGCTTCGTTAAAACTTTTAGACATGTCGAGCTATCAAAGCAATTATACTTCTGCGGGCTATTTATATATGTGCCTAGTAACGATCTTCAAAATTTTTCGATATCCAACCCCTATGGGGGTGTAAAGTGGTTGTGTACATATTCACCAATTCTGATATATTTCTAAGGTATATTGAGATTTGGAATTCACTTTTACTTCTATAAGCTTTAAACGTAGTCGGGGAAAAACCGATTTAAGTATTTTTCTCTATTAAACCCCCTGGGGGTATTGTTCGAGTTTTCACTGATTCCGAAAATCTCTTAGGTTTAATGTGATCGAATTCGCTTTTACTACTATGAATTATTCAATTGATAAAAAAATACGTAAGTAAAAAAAAAAAAATCGGCCAACAGTCTGGGTGCAGCTTTATTATTTTATGGGTAGAAGTCCGAAACGTGTTTAATGATGAGATGCGGTGTAGGTTACTATGTGACTGACAACCTAAGAAATAACCAGGAGGCTATTTGGAACGTTATTTTTTAGGTTATCAGTCGCATAGTAACCTACACCGCATCTCATCATTAAATACGTTTCGGACTTCTACCCATAAAATAATAAAGTTGCGCCCAGACTGTTGGCCGATTTTTTAGCTTTCTATCCTTTGCGGCTTTCGAGAAATTAAAATCAGAATTTTCCTACCTTCCTTTTCACTCCCTACCCCACGCCTTCAAAATTTTTTTCTCCGCTAGAGGTCTACTGGTCCTAACTCCTCTAAAAATTTCAAGATCATATCTGACACGGTTCATGAGATATAAAAATTAAATTTTTTGAAAAATGGCTGTCCCCCACCTTCAGCGCTTCACCCCCCCCCCAAATATTTTACATTCAGTAGACTCCACTGGTAATTATATACACAGAAACCAAATTTTATCTTCTTAGCACAATTAAGTCGGAAGATATTATAGTTCAAAGTTTTTTACCCCCACCCACATACCTCACTACTCCTCTTAAAAATGTTAACCCCTTTCTAATCTCCTAGTATCCATTAATACAGCTGCAAAATTTCGGCCATCTGACATTAATCGTTCAGGAGATATGGATTTTAGAACGTATCAATCCCAGCAAGCGTTTTGGACGTATTGTTTCACTCGCACACCTCTCAACCCCTATCGACTATTTTTTTGCAAATGGGTCCACTATCATAGTACTTCATAAGTTTCAACTTTCAGCCTCCTAGCATAAGCGGTTCCTGAGATCTAGAAACCAAAATTTTTCATCTAAAACGCTCGCCCCTCGTCCCCCTTTACACCCCACCCGTCCAAAAGGTACCACTCGTAGGCGTTTACCCACTCTACCTACCATACAAATTTCAACTTAATATCTCAAGGGGTTTGTGAGCTACGCACCTTCAAACGGTTTCGCGTACGGCGTACGGCGAACAGACTGACATTTTATTTTTTTTGCTTTTTTGGTGTTTACTAGTCCTAAAACGTGTAAATACAAAATTTCAGGGTAGCAAACTTTCTTGAAATTTCGATCACAATACTTTATTATTAAAAAATAATAAAAAAATTAAACGGGATAAATTTTCAACCTAACCGTTAAGATGCGCTGCTCTAACTTAGTTTCGTAAGTCTGTATTTTATAAAATGGGATTTTGACCCGATCTCGCTCCACCACTACGATTTTACACCGAAGTGTTGCAAACAGAGTTAATATTTCTCATTGGACCAGTCAAATTATTATTTTCCATACAAAAAATAATATCATTGCTAAAAAAATTATTTTGCAAGATTGAAAAACCGAAATGTCGAAATTCCTAAAGTTCCAAAATTTCCGGGAAAATGATAGTCTGGAAAAAATATTCGTCCAAACGATGAAAAAAAACATACTGCAGTCACGATCGGCTGCAAGCCAATCGTATAATACTCTAGATGAATACTGAACTCCGATTTATATTGTAGTTGGGGATAAAGTAGAATTACGTGTGTGCATGTTGTATGTCCTTTATTAAGGACTGCCATTAGATTGCTACTCAAACCTAAAAGACAATATTCAGTGTTTAATTTCATATCTTAAACTGGGTAAGTCATCGAACAAAAATGTCCTTTTTGAAGGACTTCCACATGGTAGGTGCAGGAAGGACTCACTCGATTTCTTACATATGTATCCTTTTCCTTGGAACCATTTAAAAATGAACGTGTACAAAATTTCAAATTCGTAGGTTGAAGCGTTCAAAAGTTATCGAAAAATATTGTTGAACAGGATATTTTGTATGGCAGCTACCAGAACGAGTAAAAGGATTTTGCTGACTAGTAAACTTGAACTTTGTTTTCACTCAAAACTAATTTGTACAAAATTTCGAGTTCATTGCTAAAAGATTACTTGAGTTATAGTGAGTTCCGTAAATTAAGTGAAGACTTTTTAACAGGATATTTGTATGGCAGCTACACGAAGGACTAATAGGATTTTCTTCATAATCATATATTTAGCTCCAACTATTGGAAAAATAACACATACAAAATTTCAAAGACGTAGCTTAAACCCTTCTGAAGTTATCGGCAATATTCTTGAACACGTGTTTTAAGGACATTTTGTATGGCAGCTACCCGAAGGAGTAAAAGAATTTCGCTGATTAGTTAACTCAAACTTCCTTTTCACTCAAAACTAACTTGTACAAAATTCCGAATTCGTAGCTAAAAGATTACTTGAGTTATAGTGAGTTTCGTAAATTAAGTGAATACATTTTGACAGGATATTTGTATGGCAGCTACACGAAGGACTAACAGGATTTTCTTCATAATCATATATTTAGCTCGAACTATTGGAAAAATAACAGAAACAATATTTCAATGTCGTAGCTTAAACCCTTCTGAAGTTATCGACCAATATTCTTGAACACGTGTTTTAAGGACATTTTGTATGGCAGCTACCCGAAGGAGTAGGACGATTTTGCCCGTTAACGAACTTAGCCTTACAAATTCAACCAAACATCCAGATTCAAAATTTCAAGATCCTAGGTGAAGGCGTTCTTGAGTTATCGTGTTCACGGACAGACGGACGGACGGACGGATGGACGGACGGACGGACGTCAGGCGGATTTGAGGTTTTTGGGCACAAATAAACAAAAAATAATATATAACTTTTTTTCGTCCGAGGCTTGGTTCTATGCGTTACAAACTTTTCGGCTGGATTAAACTTATAATACTCTATATGATTTCATCTAGAGTATAAAAATATAATGCGAGACATGAACCTCCCCTTTCCTCTCGCCGCCCAGTCTGCACAGCGAGAAATTGAAATTCGACGTCACCTAAGCTATATGAGACTGACTGACAGAGAAAGATTCCACTACACAATTTCCCCGCGAGTTACGAATGTGGTTCTGGGTTCAAGTAAAAAAATTGATTTTATAGTTCCTTTCCGCGGAACTTGAATAAAAACACAATTTTAAATTAAATTAACTTAATTTTATTCACTTGAATTTGATAGCACTTCGTTAACAATTATTATGAGCTTCAGCTCTTTAACTTACAATACAATTGATAGATAAACTCTTTTGAACAGACTGACCCCGATCTTTATGTTCGAATCGTATTTATAGTTTGTTCTCCTTTGTTTGATTCTGCTGACTCTTAGATTTATGCGTTAGCAGAAATTAGTTATTGGTTATTGATTTATAAACAATATATGAAATTGGATATGCAATGTTATGATTTTATGTTTAGATTAAAGTATGCACGTATTTAATGTGTGACATGAGTCATACATTAAATTCGGCGGTGATGTCATTCGAGTTGAGGCTTAGTGGGTCTAATATAACTCCTCCCTCCTTAAGTTTGTTGTTGTCCTCAACAACTTTTACATTAAGTAATTCAATATACTGTTGCTTAATTTCATTTAAATTAATTTGTAACTTTTGATTTCGGTTTTTACAATATATGTAAAGTATAAATGATATGGTAAGTGTTAAGATTATAATTAATAGTGTAGATCCAGTCGTAATTGTATTTTTTGTATTAAAATATTTAATTTCTTCAATTTTCTTTAAATTTTCGATGTTATCTAATTTAAAAGCTTCAAGATTTGGTTCATATGAATATCCAGTGATATTTTTTATAGGATTTAATGTTAATATTTGTTGAAATTCTATTATTTCGTTAGAAAAAATTTTCTGTAGGATCTCTACTTTACAGTTGCTAAATCTGGTTACATAGTTTCCATTTAATTGGTATAATTTTTCATTACAATTATGTTTTATTTTTTCATTTATATTTATGATTAATAGTAAACCTTTTTCAATTTCAGTTATACTAGTCTTATTATTATGTTTTATTATACAATTTGAATTCTTACAATTTAATTTGTTTTTTAATAATTTTACATATTTTTCATATTCGTAGTATTTTCCATTATACATTACTACTTTACTAATATTTATATTTAATGTTTCTGAATATTTATTTGGAATTTTTCTTACATAATAGGTTAATGTAGGTTGGGTAAGAATAGGTATATTGATGACAAATATGATTATATTTTCTTTTAGTAAAACATTAATACTTATGTCTTTTAATTCATCAAATGTTAAATTAAATTCGTTAATTTCGTCGTGTGTTAGAATTGATCTTGACATAATTCCAGTTCTAGCTGAATTTACGTTGTCTATTATTTTTTCGAGTTCATCTTTTATTAAATTTAAATTTTGACTTAATTGTATATTTATTAGAATTCTATTCATATGTCTAGTTGTATTGTTGATATTATTTACGAGTTGTGTATAGGTTTGATTAATATTTGAAACTATTTTGTTCAAATTATTTTGGAAAGCGTCATTAATTTTAATGTGTTTATTCATGGCTTCTATTACTGCGTGGTTATTACTATCTATAATTTGTAAATGTTTCATAGTTTCTTCATAATCATCATTATCCATTAATCCGAAAAGACATTTATATAAATTTCCGATTGGGTTAATAAGTCCTCTTTTTGTTCTTTTATTTGAGAATGGGTTAATTTTGTTTAATATGGAATTATCTTTTTTGTTAAAATGTAATAGTTTTATTTCGCTTCGTATATTTTCTATTATTTCGGTATTATGTGAATTTATTTCGACTTTGTTTATAATTTGGTCTAATGCATAATTGTATTGTTCAAGATTTATTTTATGGTAAATTCGTTTATGGTCTTTAATTAATCTTACTGGGTTTCTTTTAATTAATATAATTCCTGATTCTGATTCTACTTTTTCTATAGTTATATCTGCTTTTGTAGGAGATATTATTGTAGTTAGCATTAGTATTATCATAAATACTTTGATCGCTTTGATCGTAAAGATCTGAAATTTTTAAGAAAAATGATATATTATTCAATTTAGTAATTTCCCTTGAATTATTTCCAAGATTATTTTTTGTCGGAAATAAGGTATTTGTTTTTGTGAAAAGTTTAAACTTTTATTATTATTGGTAATGTATTCTGCAAATGTACATGTGAATACTCCACAATCATTGTTATTGTCTTGTTGGGGTATTTCCTTTGGGTTTTCTAAGGTAAGGGTTTTAAAAGGTTTCTTGAGTTTGTCTAAAGATTCTTCTTTTAAATAATTCTGAATTAGTTTCAATACTTCGTTGTTTTCGTTTCCTAATGAGTCGTAACATTTTATTTTTTCTTGTTTAAAGTTGATTACTACTAGGGTCCAGTGATTTCGGTTCAAATGTATAGGTATTAATATTATGTCGTATGAAAATATATAAACTTTCCATGTCCAACGTTTTACTGCGTTATATCCTGTTTTAGAAAGTGTTGGGAAAAACAAAGTATTCATATGATATACTTTTGGTAATTCTTTAGAATTCTTGCTGCGTTCCGTAATCAGTCCTAAATAGAAGTTTATGATTTGGTCATTTAACCATTCGTTATCTGCTAAGGTAATTATATCATTTCCTGTAATATTTAAATTAAATCGAGATATTAAAGTTTCGTTTAAGGGTTCGTTGTGTAATGCATTTTTTATTTTGGTTTGCTGTTCGGGTGTAAAGATTAATTCATCTGGTTTTTCAGGTTTCTTTTCTTCTGAAATCTTAATATTTTCTTCCCTGTCAATTGTTTTTCCTTTAGTATATTTCTTTATTCTTTTTATCCTATTAGGGTGTATTTTACCTGGGAATCTATTTTGTTTGCTTTTTTCTTTAAGTATTATATTTTTATCTTTGTCCTTTGTGACTTCAACTTTTCTAAATTTGGGTTTTTCTTTGTGTCTTTCGTTTTCATAATTTTTAATAAAGATTTCTTTTTGATTTATATTGGGTTGTTTTTCTCTCTTTCTGTTGTGATAATCAATCCATTTAGTCTTTTTGTTTATTAGTAATTTATTTAATTTATTTTTATCTATATTTCCATTTTGTATATGCAAAGGTTTAGCTTGTGTTATAGAATGTATTGTGTTGTTATAATGTTCTGTAGCTTTTAGTAGTTGTTCTGCTATATTTAATTCGGGTTCTGTTAAAATAATTATTCTGGTTTGTTCCAATAATGTGCTATGACATCTACTCATATCTGAGTTTCCTGTATGTGATTTGGGTGAAGTAAAATGAATTTCTATCTCTTCCTTTCTCATGTATTCCTTGACGTTTATCATGTTAAATTCATTGTCTGCAATTATCTTTTTAGGTTTTCCCATTATAGCGTTTCTTTCTCGAATAAGCTGTATGAATGTTATGGCATTTTTATCTATTGTTTCCTTTACGTATAAGTGTTTTGAAAACTTATCTATTGTTGTAAAGAATTGTCTTTTACCTATGATGAAGATGTCGATGTGGATTAACTCGTTTATATCCTTCGGAGTTTTAGTTACTTTAAATTCAGGTTTTAATGGTTTCCTGTCGCATTTTGCTACGTTACTTATTTCACAATTGTTTATGAATCTCGTAATTAGTTTCATCATTCCGTTGTAGTAATATTTATCTTTTACTTCATTATATTTGTTAAGCCGAATGCTTTTAATAGAAATAAAAGAAATGTTCTCCTTAATTCAACTTTATTGACTGACGGTCAGTAAGCGAGTGGCCGATTTTAACTTTTTACAGTTGTACAAAATTCTATATTGCCGGATAATATTAAACAATGATATTGCCAGATAAAATTAAACATGCCGGCCGCCTTGAAGCCTCTTCAACAAATGTTGTTAGTCCATTGGGAGCGGTGCGACCTTGGTTATTGACCGACGAATGATACCATTTTTTGTACGTATCTCAATGACCCTGACTCGTCCGTCAGTGCCTGGGATGACCTTGACAATTCTGCCGAGTAGCCAATTTTGTGGAGGTGATTGGTCGTCAACTACAAGGACCAGCATATTCTCCATTATATTCGATGAAGCAGTCAACCACTTGTGTCGTTGCTGAAGTTGAGGAACATATTCGTGTGACCATCGACGCCAAAAATGTTGCTGAACTGCGGATAGCACCTGCCATCGAGTTAATGAAGACAATCTTCTTTCCGTTAGATCAGGATCTGGTAAAGCATTCACTGGACAGCACACCAGAAAATGACCCGGTGTTAATGCCGTCTCATCGTTTGGGTTCGATGACATAGCCGCTATTGGCCGCGAATTGAGGATGGCTTCGACTTGGGTTGCGACTGTGCTGAGTTCCTCGAATGTTAAAGCAGATGATTCCAGCGTGCGGACTAAGTGGTACTTTGCACTCTTTACGGCTGCCTCCCACAAACCTCCGAAGTGAGGTGCCCGAGGAGGGATGAAGTGGAACTTGATACCACTGTCTGTACAGTAGTCAAGCAGTTGCTTGCGATGTTGTTCTGCATAAAACTTTCGCCGAAACTCCTCCATTTTGGTTTTTGCGCCTACGAAATTGGTAGCATTATCACACGAAAGCGTGCTACAAACTCCACGCCTACTGATGAACCTTTTTAATGCGGCAATGAATGCATCTGACGTTAAATCCGAGACGACTTCTAGATGCACAGCCTTGGTCGCGAAGCAGACGAATACTGCTAGGTAAGACCTTTGCCATTTCTTTCCCCGAAGTTTATAGGAAGTCCAAAATGGTCCACAAAAATCAACGCCTGCATGACAAAAAGCACGAATTGCTTGCGTGCGGAGCGTTGGCAATGGTCCCATGATCTGGTGCATTATACGAGGACGATAATGAAACCAATGGATGCATTTTTGAACAACCCAATTTGCGACTGATTTTCCGTTGAGAATCCAAACCTTTTGGCGAAGTGTTGCCATCAAGCTCTGACATCCAGCATGCAACGACCTGAGATGAATAAATTTAGCATATGCAAAAACAAAAGGATGATTTTTGGGAAGAAGGATGGGATGTTTGACATTATAGGGTAGATTTGCGTTCTGCAAACGCCCACCAACTCTTAGAAGTTTTGGAGTACTATCATCTAGGAAAGGACATAAAGATTTCACAGTACTTTTTGGGCTAATCTGTCCATTTTTTTGTAAAGAATCAATTTCCGCTGAGAAGTATTGTTGCTGTAGAACATATACCATCCTGTTGAACGCTTCTTCTAATTCCAATGGGGTTAGTTCTTCTCTCTCAATATAATCTTTTCCTTGACGACGAAGCGATAGAATGTTAATAAAACGAATTACGTATCCAAAAATTCTTATAAATTTTCGATGATTGTTAACATATTTGTGATTTGAGATGAAATCGTCCTGACTATTTGTTCCGATTAAAACTGGTTTCGGTGTTCGAATTTCCGGTAGATTATCTCTTGTATGATCGAATAGCTTTGTACCTGGCCAGAATTTCTCAGGTTTCTTCAAAAAATCTGGTCCTTCAAACCACATGGAGTCCAATAATTTATCAACAGTTGCACCTCTTGATATTAGGTCCGCTGGATTCGCTTTCGAATTCACATGTCTCCAGAAAACGTCCTTCGCAGTTAATTCTTGGATTTGTGCCACACGATTTGCGACAAATGTTGTCCATGTAGATGGATGTCGATGAATCCAATGCAGAACTATTTCTGAGTCCGACCAGAGATAAACTGTGGCAATAGATGCGAATAGTACACGCACTGATTTGTAAAGGCTGGCCAGGAGCGATGCAGCTAACAATTCTAAACGAGGGAGTGTTACCGTTTTCAAAGGTGCTACTCTTGATTTTGCAGTGACCAACTTGACGAAAATGTTACCAAAAGAATCTAGTACACGTAGATAAAGGCAACAACCATATGCTCGACCCGAAGCGTCTGCGAAACCATGTAACTCTACCGATGTGGAACCGTTTGGTGTGTATAACCATCGAGGTACCCGAATTCTACTCACTCCATATAACTGCTGTCTGAACTCGATCCATTTTTCTGAGTCTTTTGGGGGGAGTGTTTGATCCCAATCCAATTTCATAGCCCATAGTTCCTGCATAAACATTTTTGCTCGAATAATAATGGGGTTTAGCAGTCCTAGTGGGTCAAACAACTTCGCCAGATCGGAAAGGACGACACGTTTTGTTATTTCAGATGGTAGCTCGTTCAATTTCAACCCAAAACTCAGGCGATCAGCAATTGGATCCCACATGATTCTCAGGGTTTTTATAATTTCCGCATCCTTAATCTGCATCGGTGTTTCTCTATCACATTCTGAAATTTGGTCTAGAAACGTTTTCTCATTCGAGAACCATTTTTTTAATCGCAAACCTCCGTGGTCTAGAATAGCTTCAACTTCATTTTTAATCTTATTTAATTCAGCTAGTGTTTCTCCTCCGGAAATAAGGTCATCCATGTAAAAATCAGATCAGATCCACATCTGGATAAACTTTTCGATGATTATCAGCTAAATAATTCAAACAGCGCGTTGCTTGGAAAGGCGCTGATCTTGTTCCATATGTGACTGTCTTCAACAGAAATGTTCGAAGTTCTTCATTCGGATTTTCTCTCCAAAAATTGCCTGATAGAGCCAATCATCCTCGCATACCCAAATTTGTCTATACATTTTTGGAATGTCGGCAATAATCGCAAACTTGTGACAGCGAAATCTTATCATAATTGAAAATAAGTCGTTCTGTACAACCGGTCCACACATAAGTATGTCATTCGAGGATACATTTGAACTGGTCCGACATGATGCGTCAAAGACAACTCGAAGTTTTGTGCTTGAACTTTCTGGTCGTAAAACAGCATGATGAGGTATATAATATTTAGCGAGCTCACGCTCGCTATCCATAAGCTTCATATGACCTAGAGTTTCGTATTCTCGCATGAATTGGATGTACTGCTCTTTTAATTCCAAATTTTTACACAATTTTCTTTCTAAACTCAAGAATCTCCTTTTCGCTATTTCGAAAGAACTACCTAGTAGGTTAGAAGATGATTTTAGAGGCAGTTTAACTATTAGACGTTTTTCTGGAGCGAATGAAATTGTTTCCAGGAAGTGTTGCTCGGCATCTTGCTCTTCTTGAGTCCAATTCGACCCATTAGTTATTAAATCCTCAACCTTTCAAAACCGTTCTACTTGTTCCGACAGATTTTCGTAATTATATTCTAATTTTGTTTGAGCTATCAAACTCGTACCTTGATGCATATTGGCGTTTCTATTATAACGTCCTCCGACAATCCACCCGAATTCTGTGTTCATCAGTATTGGAAGATCACCTGATATTTTCAATTTTCCATCAGTAAGCGCTTCGTACACTACACCTGCTCCCAAAAGCATATCAATTTTCTGCGGTATATTAAAGGCAGCATCCGCTAGCCGAATATCAGTTGGAATACTCCAATTCGAAATGTTTATTTTCCTTTCTGGTTGTAAACCAGTAATGGATGGTAGAATCCACGCTTCCAAGTCAGTCTCGAACCCTTTTAATTGTGATCTTATCCTTGCATTCACAGAAAACTTTGATTTGGAAGAAACTTCCGCTATTCCACTAATATCTTGGTTCAGGCGACGGCGCTTCAGTAATAATTTTTGAGCCAGATCTTCTGTTATAAAATTTAATGTCGAAGCAGAATCCAAAACAGCACGAGCTGGAATTAATTCTCCGAATTTGTTTTTTATCCAAACTACAGCTGTTGCCAAGATGACCTGGTCCGAATTATTTGTAGTAAGTTGCGAATGTAACGAAGTGGACGAACCATGTGCTAGTTCAATATTCGAATTAGAAGTCGTCAATGACGTTTCTGGACCTTGATTTGAAGAAGACTGTCCCTCTGAAGTAGTGAAGCGGTGTAAAAGATGATTATGAGGCGCCTTGCAAATTTTACAGTGAGGCATGGTACATTTATCCGCAACATGTCCCTTGCTTAGGCAATTCAAGCAAGCACCCAATTTCTTCGCTTGCCTAAATCGGTCATGTACATTAAGTTTGGCGAATTTGAAGCATTGCTCGATCGTATGATTTGTTCGTTGGCAATGTAGACAATTTAACTTGAATGCCGCTAAACTGGTGGATTGTTTGTTTCCTTTATTTCCTAATTTGGAACGAGTATTGTGAGAGAGCTTTCCTTCTATTGAATGGTTTCTGGTTTCCAACTGTTGGCAACGCTTATTCAAAAACTCATAGCATGCCTCCCAAGTCGGGATCTTCGAAAAGTCCAAGGATTCTTCCCATTTATTTAATGATTGCTCATCTAATTTTCCTTTAACTATATGTAGAATGATGACGTTCAAAATTTCCTCTTTCGATCCTAATGAATTAAGCGCTCTCAAATTAACGTTAAGTTTATCCATTACGCTTCTCAGTTCTGACGGAATACCATTTATAGCAACGGGAACATCGAATAATTGCCGTACATGAGCTTGAAATATAAGGCTTTTGTTCTCATAGCGAGATTTCAAAAGCTCCATGGAATGGGTATAATTGGCACCAGTTATTTCTAATCCCTCTAATAATTCCTGCGCTTGACCTTCGAGGCAAGTTAACAGATGCTGGAATTTTTGTACACTGTCTAACTCCTGGCAATCGCCCACCAAAGTCTTGAACTTATTTATGAAGCTCATATACTCCGTATAGTTCCCAGAAAATTTGGGTAAGGTTAACTTTGGTAACCGAGGATGAGCTTTAGAGGCGAAAAACGAAGGTTCGACTTTTTCTTGTCGAGCGGGTGAGAATTTATTCAGAGATTCGTTTTCGCATTCACGCAATAATTTTAAGATTGCGGATTTTGTTCCGCAATACTGAGCTTCGAGATCATCACGTTGTATTAGCTGTGATGGATCCTCAGTTTCTATAGCGTCCTGTAGGGTTAGAATTTGCTGAAAATACCTCTCAAGCAATCCCAATCGCGTTTCCAACTCTTCGCGGGTTATGGTCTTCACATTTTGATCCACAAAATTTCTAATTTTGGTAATGCAACCTTTCATTGTTGCCCGTCTAGTTTTAGCCTTTGCAACTTCTTCGGTGTCCATTTTGATCATTGGTTGCCGGTTCTATTTAAATGAAAATATACCAACCAACAATTACGCCTTCCAACAGCTACAGAACCCTTATAGCAATCGATATTGCACCTTCTTTGAAATGCGCGAACAGTCGAGAATCCCGCACAAAGAACCGCTACTCACGCTATTTCACATGCAACAGTAAATAGTCCCGGAAATCACACGTTGGTTGCTACGTACAAACGATATTGTACGGCACCTTTTCCACGAAACTAATGATTTCGAATGTTCCGATTTTCAATAACTGGTAAATTGTCCCGAAAATCACCGGAAAACGATATTCCCGGTCGCGAACAGCTCATTAATCGTCACAAAAAACCCGGTAGACGAACGCTATTTGCTGCGCAACAGTAAATAGTCCCGAGGATCAGCGGGAAACGATATTCCCGTTTGTGCGCAGACGATTAATAATCACAAGAACTCTATTCGACTTCAGTTTTTCCGATTTTGTAAAAAACCTGAATGTAATTTGCGTGCACGAAATATAGGTCTGATGGTCAACACTGCACTCGATCATGCACGTCGAAAATTGTCGATACCGTCGGAAAAAACTATCGGCTTGTCGTGGCACCAAAAGGTACCAATAAATTTGCACTACACTTGCATACGCCAATCGAATCAACTGACTTTTGCAACCGATTGTTGTCAAAAGCACTTGTTGTATTAATTATCGCGATCAAAATCACGTCGGGGTCACCAAAATGTTAAGCCGAATGCTTTTAATAGAAATAAAAGAAATGTTCTCCTTAATTCAACTTTATTGACTGACGGTCAGTAAGCGAGTGGCCGATTTTAACTTTTTACAGTTGTACAAAATTCTATATTGCCGGATAATATTAAACAATGATATTGCCAGATAAAATTAAACAATAGTTTTGCATTATTCCTCTATGATTGCCTTTTTCATGTATTTCTCTAATTTTTTCAAAACATTGATCCTCGTTTATTAAATCTTTGGCATGTTCGGAACATTTTATAAATCTTAGGGTTTTATTGTTTGAGTACAGTCATTTAATTCACAGTATATTCCTATGTGTCCTTTTTCTGGTATATATTTCCTAAATATATTAATTAGTGTGTTTTCATTATTTGTATCAGTTTCGTCAATACATATTTTATTTCTTTTGTTTTTTGTTTTATATTCCTTCATCTTATTTTTAGTTATAATTATTTGGTTTTTATATATGTTTACTATGCCTTCTTTAATAGGTATGAGATCATTTTGATCTTCTTGTCCTGAGTGAATTGTTGCTATATCACTACAATCTACTTCCATTTTTTCGTCTGTTAACATATTCATTTCACATATGTCTTCTGTTATTCTGCTCAAAAAGTCTGCGACTTTATTATCTTTTCCTTTTATGTATTCTATATTGAAATTGTATTCATTAAGATTGATTTTCCATCTTTGTAATTTGCTGTTTGGTTCTTTTAGGTTACTAAGCCAAACTAAGGGTCTATGATCTGTTTTAATGTCAAATCGTACACCATAAAGGTAAGGTCTAAAATATTGTGTTGCCCACACAATGGAAAGTAATTCTTTTTCAATTGTTGAATAATTTCTTTCGTGTTCATTTAAGGTTCTACTCGCATAAGATATTGGGTGTCCACTTTGTGATAATACTGCTCCTATTGCTTTATTAGAGGCATCTGTTGTTAAAACAAATTTTTGTTTAAAATCTGGATATCTAAGTACTGGGTAATTCGTTATTAGTTCTTTTAATTTTTCAAATGCTGCGATATATGATGGATCTTCAGGGTTTATTTTATTACATTTTTTCAATGCGTCAGTAAGTGGTGATGCGACTTTGGCATAATTATTTATAAATTTCCTGTAATATCCTGTAATTCCTAGAAATGATTTTATTTCTGTTGTAGTTTTGGGTGCTTTCATATTTTTAATTGCTTTGATTTTGTCAAGATTAGGTTTTATTCCTTCTGGAGTTAATGTATGTCCTAGGTATTCTGTTGATTTTGCAAAGAATTGGCATTTAGCAATTTGTAACTTTAGTTTACCTTACGCAAAGGTTTCTAGTATTTTCCTTATATTATCGACCATTTCCTGGAGCGATGTTGCAAAGATTAATATATCATCTAGATATACTACACACGTTTTATTTATGTGTTCGCGGAGTACTTCATTTATCATGCGTTGGAATGTAGCAGGTGCATTTTTTAAACCAAAGGGCATTCTGATGAATTCATAATGTCCTTGTGGGGTAGAGAAGGCGGTTTTATATCGGTCATGTTCACTGACTTCAATCTGATGGAATCCTTGTGCTAAATCCAATGTTGTAAAATATTGGGCTTTTCCAAGTTTATCGAATATTGATTCTACGTTTGGAATTGGGAACTTATCATCCACGGTATCCTCGTTCAATCTTCGGTAGTCAATTACCATTCTCCATTTCTGTTTTCCAGAACTGTCTACTTTCTTTGGTATCATTAGTATAGGTGCATTATATGGTGAATTCGAGGGTTTAATTATTCCTTGTTTTAACATATCATCCATTTGAGTTTCTACTTCCTTTTCGTGGAATGGTTGGATTCTATATGTTTTAGCATAGAGAGATTTATTACTTTTCGTAATTATTTCGTGCTTTGTTTGGGTTGTACAGGATAGATTTTCTCCTTCCTTGTATATTAAATCGTCGTAATCTTTTATAATTTACTTTAAGGCTGCTGTTTCTTCGGAATTCGTTCCTATAAACAGTTTATCTTGCGATTGTTCAGTTTCAATTTCATATTGAAAATTTATTTCTTCGGGTACGGCGTAGTTAAAGTTTAATTTTTGATTGTTAATTGGCATGTTTCCTTCTCCTAAATTTAGTATAATATTTAAGGTATATAATAGATTTTGCCCTATTACTGCCTTAAAAGGTTTATTTTGGAAGTCCATAATATTCCATAATATTTTGTGTGAATCGGGTAATTTAAATTCATTGGGCATATTAGATTTTAATTTTTGTTGTACATAATAAGTACCTCCTAGTCCGTTGACTGGTATGGGTTCTTGTAAATTGATTTTTTCGTTATTAAGGAGACAATTTTTGTCTAAACTTGAAATAGATGATCCCGTATCAATAAGTGTAGGGATAATCTCGTTATCTATGTTTAAATTTATTATAGGTAAAGGGTTTCCGAGGCACATTGTTGAAAATTTGTGTCCATTAGTTCGGATTTACGATTATTATCTGTTTCTCTATTGTTTGAATTTTGATTGATTCTAGCTGAATTATCTATTTGCATTGGTTCAGGTTTGTAAGTCTTATTATTGTTATAATTCTGCCGGTTGTAATTATTATTGCGATTATAATTAGGATTGTTTGGATTTTTAAAATTCCGTTGGTTATAGTTATTATTATTATTATTATTATTATTTCTGTTATTAAATTGTCGGTTCCCTTGATAGTTATAATTTTGATTGTTAGGATTTGGGTTATTATTTCGATTATTGAGGTTTTTGTCATTGTTGTTATTTTGAGTATTATTATTTCGATTATTAGGATTTTGGTAATTCTGATTATGAGAATTTCTATTTTGATTATAATTTTCATTTCTAATCCTGTTATTGTTTCTTTGTTGAAAAGTACTATTATTTTTCACGCTACTTTCAGTGTTTTGCTGAATTTCTTTCAGTGTGTTGTACGCTTTATTTAAGGTTTCACAATTCTTAATTTCTAGTAAATAGGCTTTATACTCTGGTAATAAAGATTTAAATTTATTTAATGCAAGGCCTTCATTTCTAACTGGATTAAATTCGTGAAATTGATCTCTGCGTGGATCATGTAGATATTTAATATTTATTTGATTTAACAGTTCGTTAAGTTCATTATAAGTATCATCTATATTCCTATTACTTACTCTGTGTATTTTATTAATAAGAGTGCTGTATGACTCGTTTACGCCAAATGTTGATGTTAGGATGTTCTTCACAATCTGCCAGGTAGGGACAGGTATCTTCTGCACCGTATTTCTCGCTTCGCCTTGGATCTTGTGCAGGATTAATCGAAAAATGTATGATTGGTGGTTTCCAGGTTGGGTAAAGTTGAGTATAGTGTCGGCTTCGTCTAGCCATGTTGTTAATGCGTATTGTTTATTGTTTCCGGTGTATACGGGTAGTCTTCTAGCTTCCTTTAAGATTTCGTCGAATGTAAATTCTATCGGTAGTGGTGGATTAGCTTCTGCTTGTTCAACCATTTTCACTTCTTTTTATATTTTAATTAATTTTTCGTATTAATTCGTTGATTTTTATTTTACTTTATTATTTTGATAATACAGTATTTATTAAAGCTTTGTTTTCCCTTATTGATCGTACTAAGTTTTCCTTAGCTGGTCTTCGGTAATGCAAAACTTGTAGTTTTTAAATTCAACTCGATTTTGTCTTGTTGAATGTGTAATTTAGTTTTTCACTATTTTAGTTTTTTGGTTTTATCACTATTGTCCAATTTGCACTTGAACTAACTCTTAGTGGAGTACGTGACTTTATGTTGGTTCTTTAGTCGAAGGTGGTTCCCCCCTCCTATGACGGACGACTGCGCCAGTTACGAATGTGGTTCTGGGTTCAAGTAAAAAAATTGATTTTATAGTTCCTTTCCGCGGAACTTGAATAAAAACACAATTTTAAATTAAATTAACTTAATTTTATTCACTTGAATTTGATAGCACTTCGTTAACAATTATTATGAGCTTCAGCTCTTTAACTTACAATACAATTGATAGATAAACTCTTTTGAACAGACTGACCCCGATCTTTATGTTCGAATCGTATTTATAGTTTGTTCTCCTTTGTTTGATTCTGCTGACTCTTAGATTTATGCGTTAGCAGAAATTAGTTATTGGTTATTGATTTATAAACAATATATGAAATTGGATATGCAATGTTATGATTTTATGTTTAGATTAAAGTATGCACGTATTTAATGTGTGACATGAGTCATACATTAAATTCGGCGGTGATGTCATTCGAGTTGAGGCTTAGTGGGTCTAATCTAACTCGCGCGCCGCACCGGACCCAATCAACCTCTTGGATAGTAGAACTAGCAAATGAATGAACTGATGAAACGAACGCGTAGGATAAGAGGGAATTGGCAAAGCACATGCAGCGCCTCTAGTGTAAGCAGGTTAAAACGTCGAAGCGAGCTTCGTGATACTACTATAATATATAAATACAATGAGTTGAGTCAACTCCCGACGATTACCTCGGCGCGTCACAGAGCTAGTTTTTTATGTATGTGGAATGTAGTCGGCGACGCTAAACGGCGGAGATGGAAACGCACCTTTATGTATGTAGAATGTAGTCGGCGACGCTAAACGGCGGAGATGGAAACACACCTTAAAGTGTGTTGTTTTTCAAAAAAAAATAATATTTGTACCTAAATAAATAAAAAAAAGCTGAAATGGATAAACGGAGAAAAGAAACCACAGTTGCGGAAAGAAAGATTATTATTAAGCTTGTTTGTGAAGGTAAAACATATCGGGAAGTAGGGAAAATAGTTGGGAGATCATTTTCTTCAGTAAGAACTGTAGTCAACAAATGGAAAAATGACGGAACTTTAATTAATAAAACGGGACGCGGACGAAAAAAGTTACTGTCAGTTAAAGATGAGCAATACATTCGACGGGAAATAGAAAAATGTCCAAAGAAGCCGATTAATAATTTGTGGGCTGAAGTTTCTCATATGATCCAAAAACCGATATCCAAGGAAACTATTAGAAGAACATTGCGAAACCATGGTTTAAATGGAAGAATGGCCCGTAAAAAGCCATTTATATCAGAAGCAAATAGAAAAACATACTGCAGTCACGATCGGCTGCAAGCCAATCGTATAATACTCTAGATGAATACTGAACTCCGATTTATATTGTAGTTGGGGATAAAGTAGAATTACGTGTGTGCATGTTGTATGTCCTTTATTAAGGACTGCCATTAGATTGCTACTCAAACCTAAAATACAATATTCAGTGTTTAATTTCATATCTTAAACTGGGTAAGTCATCGAACAAAAATGTCCCTTTTGAAGGACTTGCACATGGGAGGTGCAGGAAGGACTCACTCGATCTCTTACATATTTATCCTTTTCCTTGGAACCAATTAAAAATGAATGTGTACAAAATTTCAAATTCGTAGGTTGAAGTGTTCAAAAGTTATCGAAAAATATTGTTAAACACGTGTCTTAAGGACATTTTGTATGGCAGCTACCAGAAGGAGTAAATGGATTTCGCTGATTAGTAAACTTGAACTTTGTTTTTACTCAAAACTAATTTGTACAAAATTTCCAATTCATAGCTAAAAGATTACTTGAGGTATAGTAAGTTCCGTAAATTAAGTGAAGACGTTTTGACAGGATATTTGTATGGCAGCTACACGAAGGACCGTCCGTCCGTCTGTCCGTTAGCACGATAACTCAAGAACGCCTTCACCTAGGATCATGAAATTTTGAATCTGGATGTTTGCTTGAATTTGTAAGGCTAAGTTCGTTAACGGGCAAAATCGTCCTACTCCTTCGGGTAGCTGCCATACAAAATGTCCTTAAAACACGTGTTCAAGAATATTGGTCGATAACTTCAGAAGGGTTTAAGCTACGACATTGAAATTTTGTATGTGTTATTTTTTCAATAGTTGGAGATAAATATATGATTATGAAGAAAATCCTGTTAGTCCTTCATGTCAAAATGTATTCACTTAATTTACGAAACTCACTATAACTCAAGTAATCTTTGAGCTACGAATTCGGAATTTTGTACAAATTGGTTTTGAGTGAAAAGAAAGTTCGATTTTACTAGTCAGCGAAATCCTATTACTCCTTCGGGTAGCTGCCATACAAAATGTCCTTAAAACACGTGTTTAAGAATATTGGCCGATAACTTCAGAAGGGTTTAAGATACGTCTTTCAAATTTTGTATGTGTTATTTTGTCAATAGTTGGAGCTAAATGTATGATTATGAAGAAAATTATATTAGTAGTAGCTGCCATACAAATATCCTGTCAAAACGCCTTCACTTAATTTACGGAACTTACTATACCTCAAGTAATCTTTTAGCTATGAATTGGAAATTTTGTACAAATTAGTTTTGAGTAAAAACAAAGTTCAAGTTTACTAATCAGCGAAATCCATTTACTCCTTCTGGTAGATGCCATACAAAATGTCCTTAAGACACGTGTTTAACAATGTTTTTCGATAACTTTTGAGCTCTTCAAGCTACGAATTTGAAATTTTGTACACGTTCATTTTTAAATGGTTCCAAGAAAAAGGATAAATATGTAAGAAATCGAGTGAGTCCTTCCTGCACCTCCCATGTGAAAGTCCTTCAAAAAGGAACTTTTTTTCGATGACTAATCTAATGGCAGTCCTTAATAAAGGACATACAACATGCACACACGTAATTCTACTTTATCCCCAACTACAATATAAATCGGAGTTCAGTATTCATCTAGAGTATTATACGATTGGCTTGCAGCCGATCGTGACTGCAGTATGTTTTTTATTTATTTATGTACAAATATTATTTTTTTTTTTGAAAAACAACACACTTTAAGGTGCGTTTCCATCTCCGCCGTTTAGCGTCGCCGACTACATTCTACCATTGTATTTATATATTATAGTAGTATCACGAAGCTCGCTTCGACGTTTTAACCTGCTTACACTAGAGGCGCTGCATGTGCTTTGCCAATTCCCTCTTATCCTACGCGTTCGTTTCATCAGTTCATTCATTTGCTAGTTCTACTATCCAAGAGGTTGATTGGGTCCGGTGCGGCGCGCGGGGAAATTGTGTAGTGGAATCTTTCTCTGTCAGTCAGTCTCATATAGCTTAGGTGACGTCGAATTTCAATTTCTTGCTGTGCAGACTGAGCGGCGAGAGGAAAGGGGAGGGTCATGTCTCGCATTATATTTTTTTTTCATCGTTTGGACGAATATTTTTTCCAGACTATCATTTTCCCGGAAATTTTGGAACTTTAGGAATTTCGACATTTCGGTTTTTCAATCTTGCAAAATAATTTTTTTTGCAATGATATTATTTTTTGTATGGAAAATAATAATTCGACTGGTCCAATGAGAAATATTAACTCTGTTTGCAACACTTCGGTGTAAAATCGTAGTGGTGGAGCGAGATCGGGTCAAAATCCCATTTTATAAAATACCGACTTACGAAACTAAGTTAGAGCAGCGCATCTTAACGGTTAGGTTGAAAATTTATCCCGTTTCCTATTGCCAAAATCCCGTTATTATGGATAATATAAATGTCCGAGCCCGAACGCCCGAATTAATAAACATTAATTTACTTTATTATTTTTTAATAATAAAGTATTGTGATCGAAATTTCAAGAAAGTTTGCTACCCTGAAATTTTGTATTTACACGTTTTAGGACTAGTAAACACCAAAAAAGCAAAAAAAATAAAATGTCAGTCTGTTCGCCGTACGCCGTACGCGAAACCGTTTGAAGGTGCGTAGCTCACAAACCCCTTGAGATATTAAGTTGAAATTTGTATGGTAGGTAGAGTGGGTAAACGCCTACGAGTGGTACCTTTTGGACGGGTGGGGTGTAAAGGGGGACGAGGGGCGAGCGTTTTAGATGAAAAATTTTGGTTTCTAGATCTCAGGAACCGCTTATGCTAGGAGGCTGAAAGTTGAAACTTATGAAGTACTATGATAGTGGACCCATTTGCAAAAAAATAGTCGATAGGGGTTGAGAGGTGTGCGAGTGAAACAATACGTCCAAAACGCTTGCTGGGATTGATACGTTCTAAAATCCATATCTCCTGAACGATTAATGTCAGATGGCCGAAATTTTGCAGCTGTATTAATGGATACTAGGAGATTAGAAAGGGGTTAACATTTTTAAGAGGAGTAGTGAGGTATGTGGGTGGGGGTAAAAAACTTTGAACTACAATATCTTCCGACTTAATTGTGCTAAGAAGATAAAATTTGGTTTCTGTGTATATAATTACCAGTGGAGTCTACTGAATGTAAAATATTTGGGGGGGGGGGGGGTGAAGCGCTGAAGGTGGGGGACAGCCATTTTTCAAAAAATTTAATTTTTATATCTCATGAACCGTGTCAGATATGATCTTGAAATTTTTAGAGGAGTTAGGACCAGTAGACCTCTAGCGGAGAAAAAAATTTTGAAGGCGTGGGGTAGGGAGTGAAAAGGAAGGTAGGAAAATTCTGATTTTAATTTCTCGAAAGCCGCAAAGGATAGAAAGCTAAAAAATCGGCCAACAGTCTGGGCGCAACTTTATTATTTTATGGGTAGAAGTCCGAAACGTATTTAATGATGAGATGCGGTGTAGGTTACTATGCGACTGATAACCTAAAAAATAACGTTCCAAATAGCCTCCTGGTTATTTCTTAGGTTGTCAGTCACATAGTAACCTACACATCATCATTAAACACGTTTCGGACTTCTACCCATAAAATAATAAAGCTGCACCCAGACTGTTGGCCGATTTTTTTTTTTTTACTTACGTATTTTTTTATCAATTGAATAATTCATAGTAGTAAAAGCGAATTCGATCACATTAAACCTAAGAGATTTTCGGAATCAGTGAAAACTCGAACAATACCCCCAGGGGGTTTAATAGAGAAAAATACTTAAATCGGTTTTTCCCCGACTACGTTTAAAGCTTATAGAAGTAAAAGTGAATTCCAAATCTCAATATACCTTAGAAATATATCCGAATTGGTGAATATGTACACAACCACTTTACACCCCCATAGGGGTTGGATATCGAAAAATTTTGAAGATCGTTACTAGGCACATATATAAATAGCCCGCAGAAGTATAATTGCTTTGATAGCTCGACATGTCTAAAAGTTTTAACGAAGCTTGTGAAAATGTGGATTCACGGACTTTTTTTTTACTCAACCTCTGAACGCCAATAAAAATCTGAACTTTTTTTTGCTTTAATTACTCTAATAGTACATCTACATATACGTACTAAGTTTCAACTTTCTAGCATAAGCCGTTTCTGAGATATAAAAAACCACCCCTCTCCCCCGTACCTTGATACCCCTATCAAAAATTTTATTTTTCTAGGATGTCTCCATAATGGCTTTATATAATCCTAAATTGTTAGCTTTCTATTCATTAAGGTTTCCGAGAAATAAAAATCTGAATGTTTTCCTTCCTACCCCCTTTCACCATCACCCCCAACACCCACACCACCAACATTTTTTTCCCTACTACAAGTTTACCGACCCCAACTCCTGTAAAATTTTTCACATCATATCTGATACGGGTTTTGAGATATAAAAATTACATTTTTTGACAAATTGCTGTCCCCCCACTTTCGTGCTCCACCTCCCCCCTCAAAAAATGTAGTTTCGGTAGACTGCTCTTGTGATCCCATATACAGAAACTAAATTTTATCGTCCTGGTGTGATTGGTTCGGAAGATATTGCAATCCAAAGTTTTTCACCAAACAACCCCCACACCCCACCACCCCTCTTAAAAATTTTAGCCCTTGTCCAATCTTGAAGTATCCCTAAGGACAACAACAAAGTTTCAATCTTCTGACATCAATTGTTCAGGAGATATCGATTTTAGAATGTTTCAATCCCGTCTTTCATGCGTTAAAGACTCATTGTTTTCCCCCCACCTCCACACCCCTTAACCAATATCGACCATTTTTTTGCAATTGAGTCCATTATCATAGTACTACATAAGTTCCAAGTTTCAGTCTCCTAGCATAAGTGGTTCCTGAGATCTAGAAACCAAAATTTTTCGTCTAAAATGCTCCCCTCTCCTCTCCCCTTGTACCGTCATCCCTCGAAAATATACCAGTTGTAGGGGTTCACCCAATCTACCCACCATACAAATTTCAATTTAATATCTCAACGGGTTTGGGAGCTACGCGCCTTCAAACGATTTTGCGTACGGCGTACGGCGGACGGAGGACGGCGGACGGCGGACGGCGTACGGCGTCTACGGCAGACAGACGGACATTTTTTTTTTGTTGGTTTTTTGGTGTTTAGTCCTAAAACGTGTAAATACAAAATTTCAGGGTAGCAAACTTTTTTGAAATTTCAGGTCGATCACAATACTTTATTATTAAAAAATAATAAAGCAAAATTGATAACTGTATAGAGGTGCAATAGAGACATCACAGAAAATTTTTTAATTCGATTCCCTAAAAAACAAGTTATAACACTTTGCCTTGTGATTATTCGTTTTCAAGATATAACGTTTTAAGTGAGTGAGGGTACCGGTCAAAAACACTTTTCTTAACCACCACTGATATTGAAAATTGACCCACCCTGTAGAACAATTTTTTTCTCCAAACATATCAAGGAATAACCCCTGACAAGGTGGTACACGAAGTACCAAACACCCTGTACATAGAGTTTTGGGAAACGGGATTTTGGAACACGTGATTTTGACCCGATCACTCGAATGACACCTCAAGTGTCAAAATCTGGATGATTGCTTACAAATTTCGACCGAATTATTGAATGAAATTTGGATCACATATCTACGACCAAAATACACAACCCATTCTATAAGATGTGCTGCGCAGCTTTAGTTGACCAAAAAAGCGAAATTTTTAATTTTAATAAGATAGCGAGATTTTATGAAACGGGATTGTGGGACAACGGGATTTTGCATCAACAAGATTTTATGAAACGGGATTTTGGGACAACGGATTTTTGGATCAACGGAACTTTGGGACAACGGGATTTTAGAACACGAATTTTAACCCGACCACGTAGTTGGCAATAAATTGATCCACGGAACACATTTTTTCTGACTTTGCAACGAAGTCGGGCACTGAAGCAAGAACTTTTCAGGAAAATGATATTTGATCTTCCGGAAAGTTAAACTATGACATCCCCTTGTCAGCACTATATAATCAGTACATAAGTACATATCATTTTCCTGAAAAGTTCTTGCTTGAGAGCCCGACTTCGTTGCAAAGTCGGGAAAAAATGTGTTTCGTCTTTCGTGGATCATTTTATTGCCAACTAAGGGGTCTGATTAAAATCCTTGTCCTAAAATCCCGTTCTCCCAAAATCCCGTCGATCCAAAATCCCGTTGTCCCAAAATCCCGTTTCGTAAAAAATCGTTAAGCCAAAATCCCGTTTAATAAAATCTCGTTTTCTTATTAAAATTAAAAATTCCGCTTTTTTTGCCCAACTAAAGCTGCGCAGCACATCTTAAGGAATAGGTTGTGTATTTTGGTCGGAGATATGTGATCCAAATTTCATTGAATTATTCGGTCGAAATATGTAAGCAATCATCCAGATTTTGACACTTGAGGCGTCATTCGAGTGATCGAGTCAAAATCACGTGTTCCAAAATACCGCTCTTAAAAAAAACCGTTTCCCAAGATTCTATTTCGAAAATATTGTTTTCTTTTTAAAATTAGGTTATATCCCTGTTTTTTATTCGACTAAAGATGTGTTTATTATTTATTTATTATTGTTTCACCAAAAATTTGTATGTTCATTCTTAGTTTGTACGCGACCTACCTACTTGCCTCAACTGTGTGTGTGAATAAAAAACATATTTGTGAAAAATTTAAAACAGTGGTGAAAATGAAAAAGAAATGAAATGTATAAAATTAATATTTATCAATTCGGGCGTTCGGCCCCGGGCTCTAGCATTTATATTATTCATAAAAACGGGCTTTTGACAATAGTGATTTTGGGTAACAGGGAAAATGATCAACCTAACCGTTAAGATGCGCTGCTCTAACTTAGTTTCGTAAGTCGGTGTTTTATAAAATGAGATTTTGACCCGATCTTGTTACACTTCATTACATTACGACTTCACTCCGTCGAGAAATTGCGCGACTTTGCAAGTCGAACACAATGGTAGTCGTATAAAAAAATCTGGCAACAGTCTGGGCGCAACTATATTATTTTTAGGTAGTTTATTATGCGTAATTGAGAAAAAATTTGTAGCTTTTAGCATTCTGAATTTATCGGCTAATATTTTTAAACACGTGTTTTAAGAATTTTTTGTATGTTAGTTATCGGAAGAAGAAAAGGGGTTTCGCTAAGTAATAAACTTGAAATTAAATTTCACTTAAAACTAATTTGTACAAAATTTCGACTTCGTGGCTAAATGATATCATTTCCACAAATTGAGTTAAGTCGGTATTTCAAAAAACGGGATTTTGACCCGATCTCGCTCCACCACTACGATTTTACACAGAATTGTTGCAAACAGAGTTAATATTTCTCATTGGACCAGTCGAATTATTATTTTCCATACAAAAAATAATATCATTGCAAAAAAAATTATTTTGCAAGATTGAAAAACCGAAATGTCGAAATTTCTAAAGTTCCAAAATTTCCGGGAAAATGATAGTCTGGCAAAAATATTCGTCCAAACGATGAAAATAAAATATGATGCGAGACATGAACCTCCACTTTCCTCTCCCCGCCCAGTCTGCACAGCAAGAAATTGAAATTCGACGTCACCTAAGCTATATGAGACTGACTGACAGAGAAAGATTCCACTACACAATTTCCCCGCGCGCCGCATCGGACCCAATCAACCTCTTGGATAGTAGAACTAGCAAATGAATGAACTGATGAAACGAACGCGTAGGATAAGAGGGAATTGGCAAAGCATATGCAGCGCCTTTCCCCGCAAAGAACATTGAAAAGAATGATGTGTGGAAAGGAACAGCAAAAAGCTCGAGAATCGGCACATGTTACGCCATCTTTTGAGCTAAGGTGAAGTTATTCGTGATACTACTGTAATATATAAATACAATGCTCAACTTCAACTTTTTCGGCGAGAGCCGATACTAATGTGCTTTTGATAGAGTTTGGTTTGGATCCAAACTACGTACCTATGGTAACGAAAAAAATTCTTTATTATTAAAAAATAATAAGTAATTTAAAAGTCAAAAATGTACGATAAGCGGCTAATTATCTAGGTTGAAATCGGTTCACGAGCACTGCCATTCAGGCGCATGACTGATGACTTTTTAGCGTCGCGACGATGTCAAACGTGTGTCGGGACACCTGTGTCGGCGACGCTAAACGGCGGAAATGGAAACGCACCTTTATAGTTTCGCATCGAGGTTCGGGATGTTGATGGTTTGCAAATCTTCAACTCAAGCAGCGGGATCTCGTAGTTTGGTTGTAGGTTGACGGTCGTGTTAAAACTCGGTGCGCTCCTGTGCGGTGCAACGTCGGAATTAGGGCAACTCTTTTGTGTTCTGGTGGTGTAGGGGATGAACTTCGGCGCAGGAAGACGTCGAAATGGGTCCTATCCGCTGCTGCTTTTCCGCTTGCTAAGTGCGGGGTTTTGCAGGGTGTTTCCGCTTGTACCGTATCAATATTGCTGCACCGATTAACATCAGAACGAACGTTCCTGACCCCACTGATGCCATGGAGTACCGATGAATGGTGAGCTCTTGATCATATTCGCTGATGTTAGGCTTAATACTCATAGTGGTTGTGTTGGGGATCAGCAAGGCAGCTTTGATTGTCGCTGTCAACCGGGAGTAGTCGACCTGTGGCTGCTTGTGCTCTGTGGAAATGTAGAGTGTCCGTTCGTACGGCAGCTGAATCTCCTTGTTTCCTGTGCTATTCAAATGATGTATGGACTTGAGTTGAATATTCGAAGTTGTGTCGGCTACTTGTGGGCAACACAGTTGCAAACACTCCACACAAATCACTCAAAATCTAGTATTCATGAAATTTGAAAAATAAAATTTGATTTGCAAAAAAAAGACAGTTCAATAAAATTCATTAAAGCGAGAGCGTTAAATAAACATACTGCAGTCACGATCGGCTGTAAGCCAATCGTATAATACTCTAGATGAATACTGAACTCCGATTTATATTGCAGTTGAGGATAAAGTAGAATTACGTGTGTGCATGTTGTATGTCCTTTATTAAGGACTGCCATTAGATTGCTACTCAAAACTAAAAGACAATATTCAGTGTTTAATTTCATATCTTGAACTGGGTAAGTCATTGAAAAAAAATGTCCTTTTTGAAGGACTTTCACATGGGAGGTGCAGAAAGGACTCACTCGATTTCTTTCATATTTATCCTTTTCCTTGGAACCATTTAAAAATGAACGTGTACAAAATTTCAAATTCGTAGCTTGAAGCATTCAAAAGTTATCGAAAAATATTGTTGAACACGTGTCTTAAGGACTTTTTGTATGGCAGCTACCAGAAGGAGTAAAAGGATTTCGCTGATTAGTAAACCCGAACTTTGTTTTTACTCAAAACTAATTTGTACAAAATTTCCAATTCATAGCTAAAAGATTACTTGAGTTATAGTAAGTTCCGTAAATTAAGTGAAGACGTTTTGACAGGATATTTGTATGGCAGCTACACGAAGGACTAATAGGATTTTCTTCATAATCATACATTTAGCTGCAACTATTGGCAAAATAACACATACAAAATTTCAAAGACGTAGCTTAAACCCTTCTGAAGTTATCGGCCAATATTCTTAAACACGTGTTTTAAGGATATTTTGTATGGGAGCTACCAGAAGGAGTAAAAGGATTTCGCTGACTAGTAAACCCAAACTTTCTTTTTACTCAAAACTAATTTGTACAAAATTCCGAATTCGTAGCTAAAAGATTACTTGAGTTATAGTGAGTTTCGTAAATTAAGTGAATACATTTTGACAGGATATTTGTATGGCAGCTACACGAAGGACTAACAGGATTTTCTTCATAATCATACATTTAGCTCTAACTATTGGAAAAATAACACATACAAAATTTCAAAGTCGTGGCTTAAACCCTTCTGACGTTATCCACCTATATTCTTGAACACGTGTTTTAAGGACATTTTGTATGGCAGCTACCCGAAGGAGTAGGACGATTTTGCCCGTTAACGAACTTAGCCTTACAAATTCAACCAAACATCCAAATTCAAAATTTCAAGATCCTAGGTGAAGGCGTTCTTGAGTTATCGTGTTCACGGACAGACGGACGGACGGACGGACGGACGGACGGACGGACGGACGGACGTCAGGCGGATTTGAGGTTTTTGGCCACAAATAAACCAAAAATAATATATACCTTTTTTTCGTCCGAGGCTTGGTTCTATGCGTTACAAACTTTTGGGCTGGATTAAACTTATAATACTCTATATGATTTCATCTAGAGTATAAAAACTGGGTATCAATAATTAATTCTTTAAATAACTAATGTTGTGATATTTACTTATAACTAGTATAACTAATGTTGTGATATTTACTTTTATCTATTTTAATTATTTAAATTTACATTAAATTTAATAATTTAAATTCGCGAAATGTTTTTATTGGAAATAAAATTATGTTGATAACAAACCTTTAAGAAAGTGTATTTGTTAACTCAACAAGATCACCGAAAATTTCTGCAATACGTTCTAGAAATCGACGTTGTTTGTGAATTATTGAAAATATCGTGTCGTCTTATAGTTGACTTGTGAGAATGCTGTATTGTCGTTTCGGATGTTGGTTAACTTGTAGTTAAACCTGCGTGATCTTCAGCAACCAGAAGATATTACTCGGATCTGCGACAGCGATTTAGTGAGCCTCTTTTGATGTAAGCACTGTACAATTTTGTCGAGTTTTTCTTCGGGACTTTCATCTCTGGATCGTGTTTCGTTACTGTAAATGAATGTAGCCACATGCCGTATGCGGATCCAATTGATTTTCTATCTATTACGGATCGATTCCATAAAAAATCCCGACCTAAAATTCCATCGGCAGAAATTTCATTCAGATCGTCTACCAAGTGCCATTTTGTCCTGAAACGTAGTTTAGGGTGAAGTCCTATAAGAACGGTGCCTAAGGTTCTACTTAGTCCACCAAATATTCCACCTAACTGTCCTCTTTCACGTTTGTCCATCTTCCGAAGGTTCTTCAACGCGGATCGCCGTAAAAGACTTGTATCGGCCCCTGTGTCCACTTGCACTACAATCTTGCCAGATTTTGCTAGGGAACAGGGGAACTCGATGAATACATCGTCGTCGATGACCTTCGGTAACGTGTTTAGGGTGGATTTTTTAGTGCAATCCATAACCTTCCGTTTTTTGTGCTCACGTTTTAATCGTCTCCGCGCTGGACAAACTCTTGGTTTTACCTCACATCCGAGTATATTCGTTCGGATAAATATGTAGGTGAGGTGCAAGAGCTGAAGGAAATTGGTACCTAGGCTCGAGTTCGTGCTCTCCCGGCGATTGTTTGGCTCCTTTTTGCTAGCCCTTTCTATTTATGAGTTCCTACGATATGTCGTTTTTTTATTAACCGTATTTATCGTATTGATGTTTATATGTGTATTGTTAGTGTCGTTACTAACGTTTTTGGGGTTTGAACAATAAATATTGCTTTTCGGAGCGCAGCGTTGTTTGTTGAGCTGGCCCTCTAATTGTTTTCGGTAATTTTCCAAAAAGTTTCTCTTGTGGAATCAAGTATCCTCTCTATGACTTAGCCTGGAACACCATTCACATTTTAACTTGGTAATATGATTTGGATTGGTGGCTTGGTCAGAATGTTTCTGAGAAAATTCGTTTTTATTGTGGTAGATTTCTTTTTGGTCTTCGGTTCCGAATTGACAGTTATCTTGGTATGATGATGATGTATGATACCCTGTAGGGCCTGTAAATTTTCGCCTGAATACAGTAAACAACTGGGATGAGTGTAACTCATTTCAGACTATGCTCCTGGGCAGTTAAAAATCATATGGGGATTGCAACTTATCCTCAGCGAAATACTGACGGCTTTCTCCACTAGTTTGCCGAATGAATTTTCAGTGCTAGTGAGGATGGATTGCCGGACTACTGGATTGAGAAGACCCATTTTGAAAGTCCTTATAACCGACTCATTCATTTCGGATTGTAAGGTCACTGAGTCTGCAATAGTATATTGGTCATCAATAATTTTGTGAGCTGTCATCCTAAGACTCTCCAGATGCCTTGAAAAACTTAAAATGTCTTCTGTTGCTGTCTGGTGCGTCATCCTGATTTCCCATAATACCCTATCGAGCATTTTAGCTGTACTTGAATAGTAATATTCGTGTGTCCTATCTGTTTGATTTGGAGTTTGGAAAATGGGAAACATTGTAGACACTGACTCACTAGTTACTTCATAAGATTATATTTAAAAAGTTGGTTATTGTCCCTGGTGCCAGTATTTCGTAACTGGCTAGAAAACGGCTCAGTCTTTAAAATAGGTATAAAGTTTGGGATTGAAGAAGCTGTTATATAAAACAAAGCGATTGAGAAACTCTAGATAGTATGTTGTTTTTCGAATTATTTGAAAAATTAAAAAAAATTTGATTGAGTGATTAACATGGGAAAAAAAATGAAAAATCAAATTGTTGAAGAATAGAATTTAATAAAAAGGAACTATTATTGCATTTCTTCTAAATCTTTTTTTTGCAAATAATAATTCTGTGCCCGTAGGTGAAGGGTGTTGGTTCTACTTGTTACTATAAATACTAACAAGTTTAAAAATTAGCGAATAATCTTCTAAATATTCTTGTAAAAAAAATGTATGCTCGTAGGTGAAGGGTGTACTTGTTAGTATAAATACTGTTGCGAGCTAGGGGTTCGCCGAGATTTCAAGTAAAACACAATTCGGTTAAAATAAAAATAAGTGATTATTTTTATTAATCGCACTTTAAATTCTATTCGCACAATAATTCGCACTGTATGGCAATACCGCCCGCTTATACCATATATAGCTTAACTCGTTCACTTTCGTTCTCTCTCAACACGGTCGCGTATACACGCTGGCTGTCGCAGTCGATGTAATCAAAATTACTGTGTCTTCGCTGAGAGCTTCACCTGCTTATATACTAGCCGGTTGCAGTCTAAGATGTACTTGAACGTTCGATGAGTGTGGATTGTTCTAGAAAGCTTTAGAGCCTTCGATTTTGATCTTCGTTCAGTGGTTTATGTACAGGGTTCTAGTACATTGGAGAGCATTCGATAAGAAGGGAGATTGTTTCGCCTTATCTTCAGCTAGGTTTCTGATTGGGTTATTTTGCAACTAGGTGTTCGGTTGTTGTTGTTTTCATTATGTGAAACGATCGAGTTGCACGGTTGCGCGGTTGCCAGGTTTACATGTAACAATACTAACAAGTTTAAAATGTGCGAAAAATCTTCTAAATCTTCTTATTGACAAATGTATGCCCGTAGGCTCGACTATTAGCAATAATTGCTAATAGTTTAAGCCGGCTGCGCCAATGTTGAGAAATCCTACCGGCTGCGCCAATGTTGAGACTGCAGTACCCACTACAGTCGAATTAAAACGAAGATTTGTTTATGCTGGAAATTGGTTCCGACATTCGTAAGAACGCCGCAGTTGGAACCGAAAAGAGAGGCATAAGCATTCCCAATGGAGATGCAAATTACCTTGAGTATTTTTTTAGCTGAAAAGAGAAACGACTATTAATATGTCCACTGTGGAATGTTTACCTACGTATCTAAAGGCGATCAAAAAGAAATTTGCGTAGGTTTAACGTAAACTTTTATTCTGACGTTCTTAAATTTCAAAAAAAAGACTGAGACTGAGAAATCACATTCAATACTTAAATACTAAAAATATGCAAATTATCTTAATTCTAAATGTGCCAGTCGTTCAACTCGTCGATCCAAGCGAAAAAATCGCTAGCGAAACGATCGGCACTTTTCTGTCGACCCACAAATAGTGCAAACACGTTGGTTGAGTGCAAAGTGCCCATTTGCGGAAAAATTGCCATTGCACATTGTATGCAAAAAGCAAAACAATAACGCAACCATTATCATTACCTTTGGCCAGTAGCACATATTCCGCCGGGTCACTCGAAAAGCAAAACATGTGGAATCCCCTGAAATTCGAGTAACACGACGTCACAGGCCAGGCCGAGTATTGACTTACTCTGATATGGCTAAGTCATTATTATGCTCGCGCAATAGCAGAACATCTTAAACGACTGGCATATGGCTTATTTTAGTTAGCGCGAGAGGAAAACCAAATAAATGTTTTAATCAGACGGATGCTGATTTGGAGCTGGGCACAACAATACTACTTTTAGAACCTAATTCTACTACAAATGAAACTGCATAGGGTGGCAATTGCCTAGTTTGGCGAGAATATCGCCCATGTTTGGTATTGGGTATTTGTCTGTGACTGTGTTGTCATTGAGCTTCCTGAAGTCAATAACCAGTCTCAATTGTTTTTCGCCTTCCTTATTGGCTGTTTTGGGTAGGACGCAAAGTGGTGAGTTGCAAGGGGATTTCGAATGTGATATTATGCCTTGTGCTAGCATATCGGAAATCTGACGCTCTACCTCTGCCTCGTGAATTTGGGCGTATTTATAGGAGTGGACGTAGATTGGGCCTTCCTTAAAGGTTTTGATCACTTGTTTTATTTCATGCATGCACGTTAAGTCTTTGGTGTTATCGAATAGGTCAGCGTATAATTATTAATAATTCCTGCTTTTCAAATTCCTCTTCTTCGTTTAAGTGGGGTGGATTTGGTAGTTCCTTCTCTACTATATCCAAATCTTCCTCCAAATGATAGATCTGCTGCAGGTAAAGTTTTTCTTCATCTTCTTCTTCTTCTTTTGATAAGTACATTTTTAATTCTTTGTCACCGATACTAAGGGTAATTGAGTTAAAATTAATTACACCCTTAAATTTGTTGAGTATGTCAGTGCCAATTAGTCCGTCAAAGAATCTATGGACTTGCTTCATAACATGGAATGTTAGTTCGGTTGAGCCGTCGAACTCTTTAAAGGGTTTCGTTTATTACCCTCCAAACGAAGGGGTGAGTTGGGACGACAGTTTAAATGGTCTTAAAACGAAAAAAACGGCCAACGAAAAAAAAAAAAAAATATACGGGTTTCGAGCCCGGAGTTCGACGCTCTCCGCACTCGCGTCTTTCTCACAACACCATGGCCGTCATCTTTGGCCGAAGTCCCTCGGCCAACCCCAACTCAACTTGGCACCGGCCTCGCTCAGCCGAAGATGGGGAAGTTCGGAGATCTCTTAAAAACCACGTTCCTATTCGACACAGGGCGCCACCTAATCTGGAACTTAACGTCAGGAAGATTAGGAAACCTTACCTAATGACAATAGCGAAGACACTTTGATTCTGTCCGAAATGCACAATAGACTTTATTTACAAATTAATTTCAAATCTGGTAGTGGTTGTGTTCCGGCGGTCCCGGCCTATCACGAATCGAGTCGCAATCCATCTTGCCCGTTTCTTCGGCGCGGTTTTTCCACGGTCGCGCACGTTTCCCCTCTTAGGAGGAAAAAAAAGAAGAAAGGTGATCAAACCATAAATTTACCTGCATTAGACTTAAACTCGGCGCTGCCGTAGCTGCCGACCGATACACCGCGGCTCCTCCAACTCCTAGTCCTATCGCTGCTACCGCACACCGACTCCTCCAGGTCTTCCACTCTACCACACAGAGGATCTTTTACATAATATCCGCACGGAACACCTTCAACCTTCCGCTCCTCCACAACCGAAAAACTCCACCAATCTTTTTGGTCCTTGATCTTTACGGTCCTTGTTCTTTCGTGTCTCGGCTCACTCTCATTCACCACTTTTCAAAAAAAAACCCCGCGCAAATGCAGTCAGGCTCTTTTATAGATTTCGCCGCGCTTTCGGCTCTCCTCCGGTTCATACGTTCATCTTGCCCTTTTTCTAATGAATTTCGCCCGGCATCTTCGCGACAGATGTCAGATTTCTGGCTCGTTAAGCAGGACAAATGCTAGGGCCGGGTGGGTGGTGCTATTCCTATAAACGAGTGATTATTGGTCACTTTCGGAAGGTGCGACTTAAAACAGCGTTTGCGCGGGAAAATGTTACCGGTATTTTCGACGTTCTTTGGCTAACGGCGGCCGTGCCTTCGAAATGAACCTCCCGGACGGGAAATTTTGTTTCGATGTTTGAATTCCGGCGGGAAGTCCAACCCAACGAGGTAAGTATATCTTCTATACCGCAACCCTCTCCGCACTCTGAACAGCTGCTTGTGCCTGTCCACGAGTTCCTCTTGCCTCCGGAATTCACCTACGGAAGCAGGATACGAGGGAATCGGGGCAGGTCCGTCGGAAGTAGCGTGCACTTCTTCAAACGTCAGTGCATTGGGGGTGCATAGAGTACGTCGGTATCCTTTGCAGATAGGTACATATGAGGAAGATATAGATTCGAGACGGCAGTCGACGACAGCAGTAAGCGCCGGCGAGAGGTATATGCTGTGACACCCATTCAGATCCTCAACTAATATCCTTCCGTTCTTTCTCTCCCTAGAAGACTCGTGGATGACAGCCAGAGGGGCCCTGGAACACAAATGTACGCCGAAAGCAAAGAATAAGAAAGAAGCAAGAAGGACTGCAGAACCGCGAACTTTACCACCATACAGTACAAATACTCTTATATACATTTCACAATCATATAACAATTTTATATTTTTTTTCACAGGCTGCCACTCCGTTCACTCCGGGGAAATTCCGCGAAGCGGTGGGCTGCTATGAGCCCTTCCTCGCTGTGCCATGCCTGGTTCGTAACCCTGAAAAGAGGAAAAGACTGACAACCTAAAAAATAACGTTCCAAATAGCCTCCTGGTTATTTCTTAGGTTGTCAGTCGCATAGTACCCAACACCGCATCTCATCATTAAACACGTTTCGGACTTCTACCCATAAAATAATAAAGTTGCGCCCAGACTGTTGGCAGATTTTTTTTTACTTACGTATTTTTTTATCAATAGAATAACTCATAGTAGTAAAAGCGAATTCGATCACATTAAACCTAAGAGATTTTCGGAGGCTGCAAGCCAATCGTATAATACTCTAGATGAATACTGAACTCCGATTTATATTGTACTTGGGGATAAAGTAGAATTACGTGTGTGCATGTTGTATGTCCTTTATTAAGGACTGCCATTAGATTGCTACTCAAACCTAAAAGACAATATTCAGTGTTTAATTTCATATCTTGAACTGGGTAAGTCATCGAAAAAGAATTTTCTTTTTGAAGGACTTTCACATGGGAGGTGCAGGAAGAACTCACTCGATTTCTTACATATTTATCCTTTTCCTTGGAACCATTCAAAAATTAATGTGTACAAAATTTCAAATTCGTAGCTTGAAGCGTTCAAAAGCTATCGCAAAATATTGTTGAACACGTGTCTTAAGGATATTTTGTTTGTCAGCTACCAGAAGGAGTAAAAGGGTTTCGCTGACTAGTAAACTCAAACTTCGTTTTCACTTAAAACTAATTTGTACAAAATTCCGAGTTCATAGCTAAAAGATGACTTGAGTTATAGTGAGTTCCGTAAATTAAGTGAAGAAATTTTAAAAGGATATTTGTACGGCAGCTACACGAAGGACTAATAGGATTTTCTTCATAATCATACATTTAGCTCGAACTATTGAAAAAATACCACATACAAAATTTCAAAGACAAAAAATAATATATAACTTTTTTTCGTCCGAGGCTTGGTGTTCAGTACCTGAACAAGTGCAATGCACCGCCTGAATAATGCAGATTGCATTATTATTGTCGCGGTCATTTGAGTTCATAAGAACTTTGGATCGCAGAAATAATGTGTGTCGGGTAGTCATTCAGTGTATCGATATTTAGTGCTGACACTTTTAGTCAGCATAAATATGATTATATGAATGCACTCACCTGACCTGCATTATTCTTGCGGTCATTTAACTTAGCACATAAGCAAAATCATTTCATTTTTTATTGTTAACATAATTATAGATAGTGAGCAAAATTAGTTTATAAATGTTAAAGAATATCGAAATAATAAACACTCCACCTAAAACCGGCAACTGAAAAGTATTTTCATTTGTCACTCCTCAAGTTTCCTCAAACCCTTATATTTTATAGTAACGGCTGGTGTGGCCGGTTCCTATAAATCCTTCCCTTTTTAAAACAACCGCTTCACTCGAGTTCTATTCCCTCGTTCTCGACTGAAGCTACTTCATCGGCTGCAACTTAGAGTTAAAACTGCTGGTGTGGCTGGATTTAACACTTCTCTGCCGCCGAAACATTGGTCCGTCGAGCCGGATTTTTGATTGATCTGCAGTCCGTCGAGTCTTCAGGACAGTCGTTAGTCCGTTTGCGCTGTTTGATATTTTTTGCACTCAAATTCTAAAATCGTTATTGACTGCAATATACCGGACATCGTTGTAGAGCTGCCGTCGTCGAGCCATACAATACCATCAGCATTTGATTTTTGCACTTAAGTTCCAATATCGTTCTTGACTGCAAAAAAAGGATCGCCACGTCGTCGACAACACCGTACACTATGAATACTGAGGTAGACACTAGAATCCAATACGAGGCGACGAAAGCCACGTATGACGAAGGACAGCGTCTGCTATTCCAACACGATATTGCTAAGCCTATCACTGGTCACGCTCCTGCTGTAACTACATCAACACCGGCTACTTCAATAGCCAATACCTTAGCTTGGCCACCATCTACGACTAGTACCCACGAAACGAAATCGCTAATATGGCCAGGAACAGTAGATCCTACCGTGAGGCTAGGTTCAACAACAAACACGATGCCATCAACCGAGCCATGGCGCACATCGAATCATTTAACAGGAGCAATTCCGAACTTCAATGCACCAAACCACAGCGTGCCAAAACTACCGCCTATAACCATTCCTATGTTCAACGGCGACTACAGGGAATGGAGGGTTTTCATTGACCTATTCAAGACGGTCATACATAACAACCCCTACCTAGGATCGATCCAGAAGATGCAGTATCTGATAAGCTATTTGCAAGGTGAAGCAAAGAATGCTATCTCCCATCTTCAGCTGGATGCACTAAATTACGATACGGCCGTAATAGTATTACAAGAACGATTCGCAAACAATAAAAAAATGACAATGTCGTACTTAGACACAATGTTGGACATGAAGAAAGTCGAACATAGAAGTGCGGCAGGAATCATTAACCTGTATAATGTGCTGCGCAACTGTCTTGCTGCCCTAAAAAACATGGGTTACAATACCGAATATTGGGACCCAATTATAGTTCACATGGCTATGCGGAAACTCGATTGTGAAAGCATGCGTATGTTCGAAGAGAATTTAGGAAACAGTAGAGAAATGCCAGTCATACAACAGCTATACGACTTCTTATTAAAAAGACATCAAGTCTTGACAACAATAAAGCCACATGCGCACGAAACTCATATCAGTAAAAAATCATTCACATCAATGACAAAAATTTCTTGCACATATTGCAAAGAACAACATTCTGTATATCGTTGTGAAAAATTCAGGAAAATGACCGTCGATGAACGCCAGAAATTCGTTTCCGCAAACAATCTATGCAAAAACTGCTTGATTCATACAAAAGACACAAAATGCAAAAGTAAGCGCAATTGCTTCGAGTGCAATAAACCTCACCATACATTACTGCATTACGCCAGCTCGAAGACAATAAATGCTAACGTTGCCACTAGTGGCCAAACTGAAAAGTCAGCTGTAGCGCATAATGATACGAATGTTCTCCTTGCCACTGCTCAAGTTAACGTATCAACAAACTCTGGGCAGAAACTTCTACTACGAGCCTTGATTGATCCTGGTTCACAATCATCCTTTGTGACCTCAAAAACTGTTAAACAACTTGGACTGCCAACCCAAAGTATTTTGGCTAGCATATCTGGCATCGGTGGCAGTACTTCCTCAACAGTTCGAAGCAAGGTCATGCTTACGGCTTCGCCAAGATTTTCATCGAATTTTACTCTGCTGATTGAGGCGCTGATCATGCCCAAACTCACTACGTTGATACCAGATCAACGGGTGCACATAAGCAATTCCAGTCGACTCACCACATTAAATCTCGCAGACCCCAATTTTGCAAAACCTGGCAGAATTGATATGATTCTTGGTGCAGATGCCTTCGAAGAGATAATTGAAGAGGGCCTTAGAAAAGAAAATCCATTACTCGCACAAAAAACCAAGCTTGGCTGGATTTTGTCAGGAAAAACCAGACCCAATGCTGAACTAAAATCAAAAACGATATCCTCTCACATATCTATGACAGATTTCCATAAGACCGTGGAAAGATTTTTTGAGATGGATAATGAAGAAGGCGAGAGAGCACCTGCAATAGAGGAAATCAGATGCGAAGAACACTTTCAAACAACCCATACTAGAAATACCGATGGAAGATATGCAGTGCAACTACCATTTAAAGACGAGAAGTACTTAAAACCACTTGGAGAGTCTAGAAAAAGGGCGTTGTTAAGATACAGGCAAGTCGAAAATAGGCTTGAAAAAAATACAGATTTGAGAAAAGCCTACAATCAGTTCCTAGAGGAGTATCTTGAGCTTGGGCATATGGACAAAGTTCTACCTTATGTTGGTGATACTCGAAACGTCTTTTACCTACCTCATCATCCGGTTCTCAAAGAAGACAGCACTACTACAAAGCTTCGAGTTGTTTTCGATGCTTCAGCCAAAACATCAGACGGAAGCAGTTTGAACGACTTACTCTATACCGGAACCAAGTTGCAACAGGATCTATCGCAAATTTTGTTGAGATGGAGGAAGCATAAGTACGTTTATACTGCCGACATCGAAAAAATGTTTCGCCAAATAAGCCTTGCAGTGGAAGACCGAGACTTTCATCGTATTCTATGGCGAAAGGATAAAACCCTACCGATAGAAGAATATCGACTCAACACTGTCACATATGGAACGGCTAGTGCCACATATCTAGCCGTGAGATGCTTGGTACAACTAGCAGATGATGAGGTAAAAAAATATCCGCTTGCTTCGAATACATTAAAAAATGATTTCTACGTCGACGATATGCTGAGCGGTGCTGCCACGAAAGAACAAGCCATGATTCCACAAACGGAAATAACAGATCTGCTCAGAAAAGGCGGGTTCAATCTAAGAAAATGGACGAGTAACAACGCAGAATTACTAGCCAACATACCCGAAGAAGCGAAAGAAAAGGGTTTGCTACATATTACCGAGGACGCTTCGTTAAAAACATTGGGTATAATCTGGAATCCGGCCCGAGATGAATTCCAATTTAAGATAGCAGACTTTGACAAATCAAAAAAACTAACGAAGCGGCAGTTGCTATCCAATATCGCAACAATTTATGATCCTCTACAATGGCTTGGCCCTGTGATAATTCGAGCAAAAATATTGATGCAGGACATCTGGAAGTCAGCGATAGACTGGGACCAAGTTCCCTCCGAGAAAATATTAGATCGCTGGATTAACTTCGAAGGCGAACTACGAAACTTTGAAGATATCAGAATCCCACGTTGGATTCACTATGCTAACAACTGTAAAGTTGAACTACATGGCTTCTGCGACGCTTCAGAAGCGGCATACGGAGCAGTGGTCTATTGTAAATCTACTAGCTCTGATGGATCGATTAGGATCACACTTCTTTGTGCTAAAACTAAGGTGGCTCCAATAAAGGCCAAGATATCGCTACCAAAGCTTAAACTAAACGCAGCCGTGCTACTAGGAAATTTGCTTCACAAAACAGCGAATTCGATGTCCATAGAGGATACACAAATCTTCGCCTGGAGTGACTCAATGATAACGCTAGGATGGATCAAAAGAGACCCAGCCTCTCTGGATACTTACGTAATAGAGTCTCAAAGATTCAGAACTTAGATGGCGGAAAATGGCAATGGAGTCACGTAAAATCAAAGGACAACCCAGCTGACTGTGCCTCAAGAGGAATCAGTCCTAAGGAATTGCAAAATCATAAGTTATGGTGGAATGGACCGGAATGGCTACAAGACGTAGGATGTATGGAAACACCTGCCGCAGTTACATTAATCAGCACAACAAAAGAAGAAATTGAACTTTTGGAACGTTACTCTGATCTAACGAAACTCATCAAGATAGTGGGTTTGTGCCTTCGATTCATTCACAACGTCAGGAAGCCACGTCAAGAAAGAAAAGTTGGAAGAATACAGCCCAAGGAACTTGAAGAAGCTCATTTAAGAATCATATCGCTGATACAAAAGACAGAGTTCTCTCAAGACATAGCTGACTTAAGAGCGAACATGCAATCAAACACTAGGTTAAGGTGTCTAGCTCCTTTCATCGACGCCTCTGCCATCCTTCGAGTTGGTGGCAGACTGCGAAACGCAGACATTTCGCAAGAAGCCAAACATCCTATTTTATTGCCACAACGACATCACATAACCTACCTGATCGTAAAAGAAGCCCACCAAGAACCATGCATGGAGGTTTGCAACTCGTTCGTAACTACTTGAGGATGAGGTACTGGATAGTAAATGACCAAAAGGTTATTCGGTACGAGATCCATCGATGCATAACCTGCTGCAAGTACGCAAACAAGAATAACCAGCAGATAATGGGTAATCTACCGGCCGTGCGTATAACTCCATCAGACGCCTTTTCACATTGCGGAGTCGACTATGCTGGTCCGTTTAAAACAAGAATGTCTAAAGGACGTGGAACGACCACATTGAAAGGATACATTGCCTTATTCGTATGCATGGTAACGAAAGCTATTCATCTAGAACTGGTGAGTGATATGTCAACAGAAGCATTCCTTGCAGCCTTCAAGCGGTTCATCAGCCAAAGAGGGCTTTGTCAGGAAATATTCAGCGACAATGGAACAAACTTTGTTGGTGCAAATAATCAAATGGACAAGGACATTCAAGAAGCCATTGAACGATCAACGAACGACGTAGCGCGTATCACAGCCAAGGATGGTGTTACATGGAAGTTCATACCAGTCGCCACACCGCATTTTGGAGGATTGTGGGAAGCTGGCTGGTTAAAGGACATATCAAACGTGTCTTTGATGAGTCAAAAATAGTTCCAACTTTTGAAGAATTTGCAACAGTTTTATGTCAAATCGAAGCCTGTCTCAACTCTAGGCCAATAACACCGATATCTAGCGATCCCAACGATCTAGAAGCTTTGACGCCAGGACATCTTTTAATTGGTCGTCCGCTATTAGCACTTCCTGAACCAGACAAGTCAAGCAGGACTTTACACGAACGTTGGCAGATCCTCACAGCAGTGCATCAGATATTCTGGAAAAGATGGTCGACTGAATATCTTCATAACCTTCAGAGACGAACGAAATGGACTAAGAACGCCAAAAATCCTAGAGTAGGAGAACTAGTCCTCATAAAAGAAAATAACACGCCTCCAACACAGTGGCCGCTAGCACGAATTCACGAGGTGCAGCCCGGGTCAGATGGTAAGGTACGAACTGCAACAGTCAGATATCACGGCAATAAGCTCAAACAAGTCGGAGTTGTAAATCTATGTCAACTTCCAGTCGAAATATCTGAAGAGCCCACTGCGGCGCCGATAGTATCACTTCACACACAAACGTTCAAGCGATCAGTCCCAAAACATCTTCCGCAAAAACGAAAACAAGAAGAAGTGCCAGTAGAACCAAGAGCTCAGCAAAAAAGAACGAGGATCGCGCCGTGCACATGGGCCACCAAGATACTGAACATGGTCATACTATTACTGTCACTTCTAACATTAGGACTTGCCGACCCAAGGACTCAGCTAGGTAGTAACTCTACCTACAATATTTTCTCGCCAAATGGAGGATTCTATATTGAAAGATTAGGACATGCTCAAGTCTTTCGTGGAAATCTAAGACTGGAAGTAAACTTTCCCATCGATAATATGTTAAAAGATGAGGAAAATGTGTTATCTACTTTGAAGCAAATCGAAGATATGTGTCTCAAGACAAGCGAATTATCAGCTATAACGCACTGTGGCACCTTACTCAACACATGAAATCAAGACTGAAGGATATAATTGGTCATATACAGGAAGTCAAATCTGCTCCATATTCGAGAAAGAGAAGAGGTCTTTTTGGGAAATTTCTCACAGCTGTATTCGGAGTAAACGACGAGGTCTATACTGACATTGACGCGCTAGAGCATAATCAAAACAGTATGCTGAAGGCTGTTAACCAACAAAACATGCTCTTAAATACACGAATTTCAAGCTCAAACACGGTAATGGCAAACAAGCTCAACAACTTTGGAGAAAAGGTAAATCAAGTAATTGATTCATTTAACGAGATGAAAAGATGGTACACTCAAGTCGACCACAATAAGCTAAGTATCCAAGTGATTTCCACCTACCTCACGGCCATGGATTACTATGATGAAGTCCAACAAAGATATTCAATTCTAGCCAGGGCCCTATATGGACACGAAATCATTTTGAACTTTCTCCCTTTAAGCACGGTGAACTTGACAATTCAAAGCGTTTCCAACAAGATCGGCCTTAATTTTAAAATACTTCGGACTCCACAGAAAAGAATAACGATGAAACATGAAAGAAACGCAATATCTGTCTACGGTTATTTTACAATAATCGATAGGAGCAGTTACGATTTAATGCATGTGACAGCAATACCACACAAGCTGCAAGAGAATCACTATTCAATGCTCGCCACCGGTACTCCAACATTGGCAGTAAATTTCAATCAGCAAGTTTACTTTACATTAGACGAAAACCAGCTGAAATCCTGCACGATGGAAGAAGAGCTATATATATGCTCTCCTGGCCTGATCAGCAACATGAATAGTCGACCAAGTTCCATCGTTGACGAAATATACAACAGACATAATCGAGCGCTATGTCCAGTATTCGAGACTACGATCACCCGAACATTGTGGAAAAAACTAATGATGAAAAACACCTGGCTATCTGTAGCAGATAAACCAATCGCGGCACACATCGTATGTAATGGTGAAAGAGAAGAAATCCTGCTTAAGGATGTAGGCATAATACGTCTGACGGGAAACTGCATAATTCAAACTCAGGAGATATCGCTTCAATCAACACTCGACGAAGAAAAGATAGTTTCCAGCAGCTTTATTAAAGATGTAGCACCAGAGAGGTTCTCAGCAGAGCTCCAACATCCTTCAGCGATTTCGGATCCCATAACCAAGGTCTCCGAACAACTTTTTACGAAGGAGTTCTCCGAAATCAAACCGCCTACAACGGTGCTTCGGGAAATCAAGAAGCACGTCACTCCAGCAGCAACAACCATGTTTATCACACTGATAGTACTGGTGGCTGCCAATATCGTATGGAAGAGACTGAAAGGATACATCGCAAGAAGGAAGGACGAAGTCGCTATTACGATGACTGACAACGACGATCCAACATCACTCATGGAGAAGCTCAGCAGGGTTTTTGCTTTCGGCCGCCCAAGATGTTCAGTACCTGAACAAGTGCAATGCACCGCCTGAATAATGCAGATTGCATTATTATTCTCGCGGTCATTTGAGTTCATAAGAACTTTGGATCGCAGAAATAATGTGTGTCGGGTAGTCATTCAGTGTATCGATATTTAGTGCTGACACTTTTAGTCAGCATAAATATGATTATATGAATGCACTCACCTGACCTGCATTATTCTTGCGGTCATTTAACTTAGCACATAAGCAAAATCATTTCATTTTTTATTGTTAACATAATTATAGATAGTAAGCAAAATTAGTTTATAAATGTTAAAGAATATCGAAATAATAAACACTCCACCTAAAACCGGCAACTGAAAAGTATTTTCATTTGTCACTCCTCAAGTTTCCTCAAACCCTTATATTTTATAGTAACGGCTGGTGTGGCCGGTTCCTATAAATCCTTCCCTTTTTAAAACAACCGCTTCACTCGAGTTCTATTCCCTCGTTCTCGACTGAAGCTACTTCAGCGGCTGCAACTTAGAGTTAAAACTGCTGGTGTGGCTGGATTTAACACTTCTCTGCCGCCGAAACACTTGGTTCTGAGCGTTACAAACTTTTGGGCTTGATTAAACTTATAATACTCTATATGATTTCATCTAGTGTATAAAAATACTTAAATCGGGTTTTTCCCCAGCTACGTTTAAAGCTTATAGAAGTAAAAGTGAATTCCAAATATCAATATACCTTAGGAATATATCAGAATTTGTGAATATGTACACAACCACTTTACACCCCCTTAGGGGTTGCATATCAAAAAATTTTGAAGAACGTTTCTAGGCGCTTATATAAATAGCCCGCAGAAGTAAAATTGCTTTGATAGCTCGACATATCTAAAAGTTTTAACGAAATTCGTGAAAATGTGGATTCACGGACATTTTTTTTACTCAACCTCTGAACGCCAATAAAAATCTGAACTTTTTTTTTGCTTTAGTTACTCTAATAGCATATCTACATATACGTACTAAGTTTCAACTTTCTAGCATAAGCCGTTTTTAAGATATAAAAAACTACTCTCACCCCAGTACCTTGCTACCCCTATGAACATTTTTTTCTAGGATGTCTTTATAGTGGCTCTATATAATCCTAAATTCTTTCTATTCATTATGATTTTCGAGAAATAAAAATGAGAATTTTTTTCCTTTCTACCCCTTTACACCCCCACCGCTAAATTTTTCCTACTAGAGGTCTAATCACCCCAACTCCTCTAAAATTTTCAAAATCATATCTGGTACGGTTTCTGAGAAATAAAAATTACATTTTTTGAGAAATTGCTATCCCTCCACTTTCATGCTCCACCTACCCCCTCAAAAAAGTTACTTTCAGTAGATTCTAAATTTTATCTTCCTGGTGTAATTGATTCGGAAGATATTGTAATCCAAAGTTTTACACCCCCCAACCCCACACAAAGTTTCAATCTTCTGACATTAATCGTTCAGGAGATATGGATTTTATAATGTTTCAATCCGGGCTTTCAAGCGTTTTGGACTCATTGTTTTCCCCCCACCTCCACACCCCTCAACCCTTATCGACCATTGTTTTGCAAATGAGTCCACTGTCATAGTACTACATAAGTTCCAAGTTTCAGCCTCCTAGCATAGGTTTTTTTTTTTTAACGAGGAGTAAAAGCATCGAAAGCCTAAGTCAGTGCGGGACCTTAACCCGCTAAACATCTCCTCAGTCGAACGGATGGATCCTCCCGGAACCACCGTTAGGTATTGCGTCGGGAGGCCGTCATAGCAATATTGCTAAAACCGTCAGTTATTGTCTGTCTAGTCTAGTCAGTCGTCTCCTGTGGTGCGTCGCGTTGGATGTTTCTCATTCGCTCAAAGCGGCGAAGTGTCGACATAATCCGTGCTGCTGCAGTCTGGAAAGTTTGCCACTTGAGGGCTGTGTCACAAATGTGTCTAACAAAGTTTTCTACGGTTGGAGCTTCTGAAGGCATCCGCAACCTCGGCTCGGTCGACGTCGAAGAGCGGGCAGTGCAGTAAGATATGCCGCGCGTCCTCAATCTCGTGGGGGCAATTGGGACCGAACGGGTCTTCCTCATGCTTAAAGCGGTGAAGATACTGCTTAAAACAACCGTGTCCGCTGAGCAGCTGGGTCACATAAAAGTCCACTTCTCGATGTTTGCGACTTATCCAGCTGTCGATGTTTGGGATCAATGTAAATGTCCATCTCCCTTTGTTCGCGCTTTCCCAGCATCCTTGCCATTCCTGGATACTGCGCCGTCGCTCGTCCAGTTTCGATGCTTCATCTGCTGCTACGTAGAGTCGCTGAAGTTCAAACGCTATTATGTCAATTGGTAACATTGCCGATAATACTCCGATTGCTTCATCGGACACTGTTCGAAAGGCTCTAGCAATCCTTAGTGCATTAAGACGATAGATTGATCGGATGCCGGCTATATACGATTTCTTCTTCGTTGCATCTGCCCAGATCGGTGCAGCGTATAGCATTACGGAACTCGTGACCGTTGCTAATAGTTTTCGCTTGCTGGAGCGTGGTCCTCCAATGTTTTACATGATGCGTGAGAGTGCACCATTCACCTTTGAAGCCTTTTCGCTGATCGCCAGCAGATGGTCCTTGAAGGACATCCGAGTGTCTATTAACACCCCAAGATATCGCAGATTTGGCTGCGAGATGACCTCGTGCTCTCCGGCTCTGAATGTGAAAACTTCGCGCACTTTTCGAGAGCTCAAAAGAACCGCCTTCGTTTTATGCGAAGCCAACTCTAGGTCCGCACTACTTAACCAGTGCATAATTCTATCGATCGCATCACTGCACAGAACTTCCAAGGTGTGGATATGTTTCGCTACTACCACTAGTTCGATATCATCCGCATAGCCAACCAATGTGGTGTCTGTTGGAAGCTCGATGCAAAAAACGTCATTATACATGATGTTCCATAATGTGGGGCCAAGCACTGAGCCCTGTGGGACTCCTCGTGAAACGTCGTAGCGCTTGACGCCGCCCTCGGTGTCATACAGAAGAACTCTTCCTTCGAAGTAGTTAGCTATAATTCGCTGTAGGTATCCCGGTACGTTGAAACTATTGGTGCAGTAGCTCTGAAAGTGCGCGCATCTGTTTTTTACCTACTCCGCGAAGCAATTATATTAATTCAATCAAGTATGGATAGTAAGTGTCAAGCCTGTGAAGGATTTTTTGCGGATCCTAAAGACGTTATTATGTGCACAGCCTGTTCGTATTTTTTTCATTCGAAGTGCTGTAACATTAATGCCCGATTTCACAGTGGCAGCTTAAGCTAAGGTTTAGTTAAGCTAGAATAGGTAGCTTAAGCTATGGATTCGTTTCGACTGATTTCACAGTTGTTTGTATCGAGCGGCTTAGCTAAACTATGCATAGTGAATGCCGTTTCATTTTGCAACCTACTGTAAGCTTTTGTAACGAATTTGTGTACATTATACATACATATTACATATGTAGTGGAGTGGCAACGCGCCTCCCCATCACGAATTTTCTATTTTCTTGAATACACAGTCTTGAATACAGAAAAAATCACAAGTTTGACAGTTCGTAGGATTATTCTATAAACTGAGCTTAAGCTCTCAAAATTGATGGCTTAAGCTAAGCTAGCTCTTGAGCCCAGCTTAAGACTTAAGCCATTACTGTGAAATCGAAAATGTTCCTAAACCCAAGCTTAAGCTCCACTCAGAGCTTAAGCTACTACTGTGAAATCGGGCATATGACAATTGAAAATTTACGCAAACTTGGCGGCAAGCGCGAACAATGGAAGTGCGATACGTGTAAGCCTGGAAAGTCACTACAACCAAAACAAAGCGATGCTGATAACAATTTCAACGAACTTTTCATAAAAGTCAAGCAAGAAATGGAGTTGCAGATGAAAGGCCTTACAAAAAATATGCACCGTATTGGACATGATTTAGAAGTGAAGTTAGAGGAGTACAAAGAAAACACTAAGGACCTGTGCAGATCGGTCCAATTTATATCGGACCGTTTTGATGAATTTTCGACTCATTTATCCACTGCGCGGAGCTGCAGAGATTAAAAGACGAAAACATTGGGCTAAAGAAGGAGGTAAACCGTTTAACAATTTGTGTAGATAATATGCAAACTGATCTACGTCGCGAAAATATTGTTATAAGTGGAGTAAATGAGACAGCAAACGAAAATTTAATTGCGATAGTACAAGCAGTTGCCAAATCCATCGATACCCAGGTGAACGAACTCGATTTGAGTCAAGCCTACCGTTTGCATAGCAGTTCCAAACAGCCGGGAAACATAATAGTCCGTTTCACGAGGAGACTTGCACGCGACTCATTTCTGAAAAGCTACAAATCATCAATGAAACGGCTAAATACGGGACCAGGCATCGATGCAAAAATTGTAAACAGAGAACTAGGTGAAGGACGAGTGTATATCTCTGAGCATCTAACACCGACTACTGCGACTCTTCTGAAGCAAGCCAAAACTGAACTAAAGAATTATAAATATATATGGGTTAGAAATAACCAAGTATTCGCAAGAAAAAATGAAAACGACACAGCAGTCAAAATTAAATGTATGGAAACATTAGAAAGGTTAGAGTAGAAAACTAGGTTTTTTCTCTTAAATTTTTGTTTAAATTTTTATAAATTATTTTATTTTTTCAATGGCTGAATTATATGAAATATTAGAAAAACAGCATAATGTTAGTACTGAGCGATTGAAAAATTCTCTTGTTTGTAAACAATTTTTTGAGCATGAGTCTGTTTTACTTTATTATTTTAATAATAAAGTATTGTTATCGATTTTTAAAAAAAAAAAATTTGCTACCCTGAAAATTTTTTTTCCACGTTTCATGACTAATAGACACCAAAAAAGCAAAAAAAATTTTCAGTCCGTCTGTGCGCCGTACGCCGTACGCCGTCCGCCGTACGCAAAACGTATGAAAGCTTATAGCTCTCAAACTCTTTGAGTTATTAAGTTGAATTTTTTTTCGTTGGTAGAATGAGCGGACCCCTTCAAGTGGCCACCTTTTGAGTGGTAGGGGTGTGAGGGGGGAGGTGGGGGAAGCGTTTTAGACGAAAAATTTTTGTTTCTAGATCTCAGTAACCGCAGAGGCTAGGAGGCTGAAACTTGGAATTTATATAGAACATCGATAGTGGACCCATTTGCAAAAAAAAAATGAAAATATGCGTAAAGGGGTGTGGAAGTGGGGGGAATAATAATGCGTTCGAAACGCTCGAAAGCCGAGATTCCAAAATCCATATCTCCTAATCGGTTAACGTCACGAAATTAAAACTTTATGAACATCTGTGGATATACTAGGAGAATAGATCCCAAACAAATTTTTGAGAGGGGGCAGTGACGTACGGGGGTGGGTGTTGAAAAACTTTAGATTGCGATATCTCACGAACCAATTGCACTAAAGAAATAAAATTTGGGTTTTGTATAAGTGTTGACAAATAAAGTTTGCTCAAAGTAAAATTTTTTAAGGGAGCGGTGGAGCATGGAAGTGGAGGGGGTAAGCATTTTTTTTAAAAAATCTCGTCTCATATCTCAAGAACAATGTAAGATAGATGCTTACAATTTTTATCAGAAGTAGGCCTAATATTCCCCTAGCAGAAAAAAAATTTTCATGGATGAGGGTTTATAGGGTAAGGGTGGGGGAGGGCGAAAAGTAAAAACTACCGATTTTTATATCTCGAGAACCTATAACAATATAACGCTGAAACTTGATATTTAGATTGAACTATAGTAGTAGCATGTTGGAAAAATATAATTTTATATAGGGCTGGTTTGGTACGGGGGTGGGGGGTGTTTTTCTTAACTATAGAACGGCTTATGCTAGAAAGTTGAAATTCGGTATGTATATGTAGATCAACTAGGAAAGTAATTCTGATTAAAAAAAAATTCAAATATTCATTGGCGTACGGAAGTGGGGAAATTATCAGTGAAAATGGAATGCATATATTTTCACGATTTTTGTCATATCTATTAGGTCTTTCCAAATATTGAATTCATTTTTTTTCTACGGGTTCTTCATATAAATACCTAGAAAGTGCTTTCAGGATTTTTTAAAATTTGACCACCAAGGAGGTGTAAAGGGGATATATACATTTTCACGAATTCAGCCATATCCCTCCAGTCTGATTAGATATCGAATAACTTTTCACTTCCACGGGCTTATTTAATAATCACCTAAAACTTGTTTTCAAGTTTTTTCCTTTTTCAACCCCTAAGAGTGTAAAAGCGGGTTGAACACGTTTTCACAAATTCCGTCATATCTCTTAGGAGTGATAAGACATCGGAGTGGTTTTCACTTCCTCGGTCTTTCTTTACATATATCTAAAAATTTGTTTCAGGATTTTTGGATATTCAACCCCAAAAGTGGGTGCAAGGGGGCATATGTTTTCACAAATTCTTACATATTTCTTAGTTCTAATGAGATATCGAATTCATTTTTACTTCCTAAGGCTTCCTACATAATCGTCAAAAAGTTGATTTCAGGATTTTTAGATATTCAACTCCAATAGGACGTATGGCTTTCGACATATTTCTCAGGATTGATGAGATATTAGATTGGTTTGCACTTCCACAGACTTTTTATATAATCGTCTTCAAACGCATTTCCGATTTCATGTAATGGTCCGAAACCAAATCACGAAAAACCTTCTAATGGCGTAACAACTGATATCATACTAGGACTAGATCTCGTCCCGTCGTATGATCCAATTATGTAATTCATATGTTATATGAGGCTGCGGCGTAAGTATTCTAGCGCGACCCCATTTTAACCGCATATCGAACTTTTTTTTGGATTTTCAGTCACATAGTAACCTACACCACCGCATCTCAGAATTAAACTCGTTCCGAACTTCTACCGAAAAAATAATAAAGTTGCGCCCAGACTGTTGGCATATTTTTTCTTTTAAAGTCTACTGTATGAATGTTAGGAGTCTACCTAAACACTATGAAGAGCTCGTGTTATTATTTGATGAATTGAAAGTTGACTTCGATATTTTAGTTTTCACCGAAACCTGGATGAATGAAGAAAGAACAAATTATTTTTCAATTGACGGTTTCAGAATGTTCGAACGAGTGAGTAAATTAAATAAATGTGATTGCATTGCTGTGTATGTACGAGAGGATTGGAATGTGAAGTGCTTAGACTATCAAATTGGTGATATATTTATGAAATATTATTTCTTTCGAATATTATTTTATCGAAAGGAATAATATTCAAAAAAAATAAAATAAATTCGCATCTGAAACAATAACGCATTTGAAACAATAACACCGAAATAATCCGCACCGTTATTGCAAAACGGAATATTCGCCAAACTAAAATTAAAATTGAAATAGAACAAAAGAAGTACAATGTAACGAAATATGTACATAACTAGTTTAGGTTTAAGGTTTTTAGAAAATAAAATTACTAGTCAGAATTCAGCTGCCGACGACACCAGTCGTCTCTTTAAATTTCAACATAACTCCCAATATAAAATCAAACCCAATAAATGGTGACCCGCAACGCCCAAAGAGGGATACACGCATAAATAATTAAATACAAAACGCTGTTAATTAAACGCACAGATAAATTTAAAACAAAGTTAAATAAATTCAAAGTCTATACAAGACTAAAACAAGTTCAAGTAGTGCTCATTTTACGACATTATAACAACATAATAAAACGCAAGGAAGTAAAGTCCTCTACAGCAGGGTAAAATAGTGAATTTCGAAACCGAGAAATCACCGACAAGACGACATCAATCAAGCAAAATTCACAAAAATACGGCAATACAGCGAATGATACAATCAAATATCGACATCACACCACCAGGCTAGCAAAATCATCGACGATGAAATCGACGAAAAAACGCACAGCAGAACAAAGCAGCATCCAGCAGCATCCGAGAATATAAAACTACAAAAACAAGCAACACTACGGCGCAACAACAAAATTACGAGAATCGCAATCAATTTAAATAGGAAAAAAACAAGTAACATCTAATGAATTTATTACAATTTTTTGAATTAAAATATCTAAACATCACTTTTTACATAAAATTACATATCACATGCATGATATAAAATATTGGTAAGCATAATTATTCAAACATATCACAATTTAAATTGCATATAGTAACTATAAACCCATATTTTCACATATAAAATATCCTTATAACATATATACATGCAACACGCTAGCAACATAAATATAAAATAATATATAACACAGTGTAAAATAACAGTGCGGAAAATTTTTTTCAGTTCAGAAAATACGAAGTAAACGTGAAATTCTATACTTCCTCCAGCATTGCCTTGTCTGAAAATTTAAATTACATAAAAGTGTGAAATTACTATAAATTTATCCAAAGCTCTTTAAAATATTTTCATGAATATTTTAATCAGAGGCAGAGTTTACTAAAAACTTCTACAAAATATTTTCAGGAATATTTTATTTAGAAAGAACATTTAATGAAAAGTTCTATAAAATATACTCGTGAATATTTTATTTAGAAACAAAATTTACTTAAAGCTTCTATAAAATATTTTTCATGGATATTTTATTTAGAAACAGCAATTACTCAAAAGTTCTATGAAATATTTTTCATAAATGTTTTATTTAGAAACAAATTTACTGAAGAGTTCTATAAAATATTTGCATAAATATTTTATTTAGAAACAGTTATAAACTAAAATGAATTGGGATTGGGAGTGCAAAATTGAACTAAGAAAAGTATTACAATTAAAATATATGGAATAGTTTTGATTCGGGATTTTCTCATCAACGCGATACAGCTTAAAATTTAAAACAGTTCTTGTTTTCTCAATAATGCGAAATAGCCCTTTTTAAGTGTCGAAATATAACATAAATATCATTCAAAAAATACACATATACACAAAATATACAAAATAACAACTACCTTTTTTTTTCTTTCTTATTGGGTTAAAATAAGGAGACACACAATAATCTGAAATATCCTGCATTTACAAAAATTTTGTCTTATAGTTTTTTTTATATCTTTTAACAATCCATCCATTTTTACAATGCTGAACTCAGACGTCAGCATGGAAGACAACAAAACACAAGATGGAAATTCCAAACTGCATGAGGATGCTAAAGAAATATATTCTTATGCAGTAAGGATTCCATCCTTTTGGTTAAATTCACCTGCAACATGGTTCATACAGGCAGAAGCACAATTTGCGATAGGCAAAATTACAAAAGATATAAGCAAGTATAACTATACATTATCAGCGCTTCCACAAGAGGTTATCGAAACGGTGATCGACACCATACAAAATCCTCCAACAGAAGGTAAATATCAATTTTTAAAAACAACGCTGATAAATCGACACTCTATAAGCGAAGAGCGTAGAATAGAGCAGCTCCTAGGCAATGTTGAAATTGGAGATAGGACACCCTCCGAGTTCTATCGTTCAATGAGAAATATGGCCGGATCGAGTGAAGTAATCACTGATAAATTAATTCGCAACTTGTGGATGCGAAGATTGCCACAACCAATTACAATCGCGCTGATTTCCCAAAACGAAAAACCAATGGAAGAATTAATATCACTAGCAGATAAAATTTGGGACGCCTTGCCAAACTCAAAAACTATTTGTAGCATTGAAACTAACCCTACCATATCTTCATTAAAACAAGAAATAGCTGATCTAAGAAAACAAATCGAACGATTGTCCTTGCAGAATAAACATAATAGAGATAGAGGTAGATCTCGAAGCCATTCACAAAATAAAAAAACAACACACGACAAAAACAATAGCAAGATACTTTGTTGGTATCATGAAAAATATGAAAACAAAGCAAAGAAATGTGTAGAACCCTGTAGTTATAAGCCACCACTTACAGAAACAACAACAAACCCACCAAACCTACCAAAAAACTAAAGATGTCCCCTATAGCAGCGGCAAGTGGGGGAGTAGGAATTAAAACTCGCCGCCTGTACATAAGAGACCACTACAACAAGATAAGCTTTCTAATAGACACGGGAGCAGACGTCTCCGTGGTACCAAACTATCTTTTCGCATCTGCGGTTAAACCGAGCGACCACATTTTAACAGCAGCAAACGGATCCGAAATTAAAGTTTTCGGAACAAAGCTGTTAAAATTAAATTTAGGTCTCAGGCGAGATTTCATACATGCATTCCTTATAGCGTCAGTAAATAAGCCTATAATAGGTGCTGACTTTTTGGAAAAATTTGACATCAGTGTAAACATAAAAGAAAAACAATTAATCGACAATACAACTAAATTAACTACAGATATGGCTCCTACTAAATCACATACCCCAACCCCGCTTAACTTTAGCATTGAAAATAGGTATGGGATGATATTAAGAAAATATCCAGCCATATATCAAGAACCCAATTTTAACTTACCAATAAAACATTCGATTCAACACCACATAATCACTCGGGATTCGCTTCCTTCATCTCATCCAAGGAGACTTAACCCGCTGCAACATAAAGCAGCAAAATTCGAATTTGAACACATGGTTCTGTTAAGGACATTCGTCACGACCTTATACGTCGGAGTTCTCCCGGCTATGCTGAGAGTCCAACTCTGGTAAGGTCGTGAGCGACGGCAGTATTCGGTGCCGTCGCATGTCTGGGGGTGTTATTGTCGCTGCGTCGGCATGTCGCTGCCGACGTTTTTGCTGCGACTGCTCACATCGCAGCCGTCGTCTTTGTTGCGACGGCTCACATCGCAGCCGTCGTCTTTGCAGCGACGGCTCACATCGCAGCCGTCGTGCTGTTTGTGTTGTGTGGCTGCAGCGACGACTATCGGCGTCATCGCTTTGCAGCCGTGTTGTGAGTCGCCCGCCAGTTGGCGAACGACTGGCTGCCACTTCGATTTCTCGTCCTTATATAGGAATCGAAATGACAGCCAGCGTCCTTGGATCGTTGTGATCCAATTTGTAAGGAGTGTTTTCGGCCTGAGTAGTTTTGCCGCAAAACATCTCCCCACAGTTCAACTGGGAATATGCCGACCGTCTGCATCACCAGTAGCTGCACCTTTACATATGGTCCCTAAAAAGGATTGTAAAGATTGGCGACCATGCGGAGATTACCTCCGCCTAAACGCTATCACAATTCCAGATAGATATCCGGTTCCCCACATCTAAAACTTTTCAATGAATCTTAATGGTTGTAGGACATTTTCCAAAATTGATTTAGTAAGAGCGTATCACCAAATACCCGTTGCACCAGAGGACATACATAAAACGGCAATAATAACCCCATTCGGGCTATTCGAATTTACACGCATGCCTTTTGGTTTAAAAAATTCTGCACAGACTTTTCAGCGATTCATTAACCAAGTAGTGAATGGTTTGGAATTCGTTTTCGTGTACATCGACGACATATTGGTAGCCAGTCGTGATGAAAGAGAACACGAAAGTCACCTACAGATCCTTTTTCAAAGATTAGCAGAATATGGTTTAAACATTAAACCTTCCAAATGTCTTTTTGGTACATCGGAATTAACTTTTCTCAGCCACACTATATCCCAGAAAGGAATACTACCTTTAAATGAGAAAGTTCAAGTGATTAATGATTTACCAACACCAACAACAATAAAAAAATACAACAATTTGTTGGGATGGTAAACTATTACAATAGATTTATTCCAAATCTGGCACATATATTAACCCCTATTCATAGTCACCTAGCCGAACTTTTACGACAAAAAGGCTCCCAAAAGAAATTTAGTTGGACAGAAGAATGTGAAGCGAGTTTTAGGAAAACTAAAGAGGCTCTCGCGAACGTTACTCTTTTAACACACCCGATGGACAATACACACTATAGCATTACTACAGATGCATCAAATACAGCCGTCGGAGCAGTCCTTTAACAACTCGACGCAGGACATTGGCAGCCATTAGCCTTTTTCTCAAAAAAAATGTCCCCAAGCGAAATGAAGTACTCCACCTTTGATAGGGAACTCCTCGCTATATATTTAGCTATAAAACACTTTAGGTATTTCGTCGAAGGTCAAAATTTCACTGTTTTCACGGATTATAAGCCATTGATAAGGGCTATCCCATCCAAAACAGAACGCTCGCCACGACAAACGAGACACCTAGACTATATATCGCAGTTTACAACAGACATTAAACACATCACAGGAAAAGCAAATCAAGTAGCCGATGCACTATCAAGAATTGATAGCATCAACATAGAAAAAATTTCCTTAAATCTCAAAACCTTATCAGACCTACAACAAAACGATAAGGAATTAAAAGATCTATTAGAAAAACAAACCAAAAATGGAGTAAAGTATAACTTAGAACTCCGGCATGTCCGTTTAACACAGCACAAACAATGGTGCGAAACTAGCACGAGTAAAAATCGCCCATATGTTCCTTTAGAATTACGGCAAGACGTATTTAATTCCATACACAACCTTTCACACCCAGGGATAAGGGCAACTAAGAAAATATTGGCAACAAAATATTTTTGGCCATCAATGAATTTAAATGCGAACACGTGGACCAAAGCTTGTATTGGCTGCCAGAAGGCAAAAATTCACCAACATACTCGAACAAAATTCGAGCGTTTCGAAGTTCCTTCAAAAAGATTCGAACACATTCACATGGATATAGTAGGACCTCTTCCGCCTTCAGCAGGATACTTATACATACTAACAACTGTAGACAGTTTCTCAAGGTGGCCGGAAGCTTACGCCATGAGAGATATGTCAGCGAAAGCAATAGCCGAAATGTTTGTCCAGCAGTACATTCCTCGTTTCGGAATTCCACTAGAAATAACCATGGATCAGGGTACCCAATTTTAATCCAGACTTTTCGCCGAATTAACAAAAACTCTAGGAACTCATCGCATACACACTACCGCATATCATCCTCAAGCTAATGGAATGGTCGAAAGATTTCATCGACATCTGAAAGCATTCATAATGGCGCGAGACAATGCGAAGAATTGGTACACCGAATTACCATTAGTATTACTAGGAATTCGAACTGCAATACGAGAAGACCTTCAATGTTCACCCGCAGATCTCGTATATGGACAAAGCCTCAAAGTACCAGGAGAATTTTTCATACCAACTTCCAAAACCAATGATAACAATCCTCAAGAATACGTCACTCAATTGAAACAATCAATGAGTAATGTTAAACCTACCGACACACGCATTACCAACCAAAAAAATATATACTTTGCAAGCGATTTAGACAATTGTAAATTCGTTTTCTTAAGAGTTGATGAAACAAGAACTGGTTTAAATCCACCATACGAAGGCCCCTATAAAGTTATTCGTCGACTCCGAAAACAATTCATTATAGAGATAAATAACAAGTCAATAACAGTTCCGCACCGTTATTGCAAAACGGAATATTCGCCAAACTAAAATTAAAATTGAAATAGAACAAAAGAAGTACAATGTAACGAAATATGTACATACATAACTAGTTTAGGTTTAAGGTTTTTAGAAAATAAAATTACTAGTCAGAATTCAGCTGCCGACGACACCAGTCGTCTCTTTAAATTTCAACATAACTCCCAATATAAAATCAAACCCAATAATTTCTTTGGAAATTTTGCTGCCCGGTAACAGAAGTATGTTCATCACTAGTGTATATAGATCTCCAAGCCTGAATCCAAGCAATTTTATAAACGACTTACAGCATTTTTTAGAACATACTCATAAAAAAAGTATTCAATTATTGTTGGGGGATATAAATATAGATATACTGAAACCCAAGCTGTCTCCGGTAGGGGCAGAATATCTTGACACACTACCAAATTTTGGTTTTCACGAGTTTCTCACATGTCCAACGAGACTTGGTAGTCATAGTTCTTCATGTATTGACCACATATTTCTCAAAAGTATGGAAGATATAAATTTCAAACCTGCAATTTATGAATCAAATATCACAGGCCATTTTAGCATCATGGCACGACTTACTTTCAATACAGCTTTAAAAACCAAATCCATAAAAACAAAATCCCCACAAAAAATATTCGATGAAAACATCTTAATTCATAGATTGGTGGACGAAGATTGGTCTGAATTATATCGATGTATTAATGTCGATGCTGCTATGGATATATTCTATAAAATTTTAAATAAAGCTATTGACCAGTCTAGTATCACTAGAAACAATGTGCGAAAGTCAAATTTCCTTAATATAAAAAACTGGGTGTCAAAAGGTATCGTGGTATCTATTAGACATAGGAATAAATTAGCTCGACAATCAAGACGGCAACCTTTTAATGTTCAATTATTTCATCAGTACAGAATATACAGAAATAAATTAAACTCGCTCATTAAAAATGCCAAATTGAAATATTATAGAGCTGAGATAGACGCCGTGAAACATAATCCCAAAAATTTGTGGAAGAAGATAAACGAGATATCATATCAAGCGATAGGTAAAACGAAAATTGATCAACTTCGAACTGCAAATGGCAAAATTATCGAGAATCAAACTGAAATATGTACAATATTGAATAACCATTTTATCAATGCTGGTGCTGATATCTCAAATTGGGTTAAGTTTCCACGAAACTGCAATGTATCTTTTGGACTGACTCAATTACCAACACAACTTTCGAGCTTTACCGAAATATCTATAGAAGAACTTAATTTTCACATAAACAACTTAGTAGATAATAAGGCGCCGGGTCCTGACTAACTCAGCTCAAAACTACTGAAAGATATAAGAAACTTCATTGTAAATCCCTTGTGTTTCATCTTCAATAAGTCTCTGTATACTGGCATTTTCCTCAGTGCATTGAAAACCGCCAGCATTACACCACTACATAAAGACAAAGACAGACTAGATCCCTCTAACTATAGGCCAATTTCACTTGTATCAAGCATCAGCAAAGTGTTTTGAAAAATGTATTAAATATCGAATCATGAAATATCTTGGCCAAAATAAATTCCTTGCAGATAACCAATATAGCTTTAGAACCGGTAAAGATACATCAGACGCACTTTATGACGTAACAAAATTTACCAATAATGGCATCGAAAGAAACAAAAATATCTTGGCTGTTTTTCTCGACCTACAAAAGGCTTTCGATACAGTAAATCACAATATACTGCTCGAAAAACTGTGGAACCTAGGTTTGCGCGACAATGCTTACGCGTTGCTCAAATCATACCTTTAAACAAGATCCAACATGTAAAAATTGAAAATTCCAATAGTCCTACCCTATTCGTTAAATGTGGTGTACCACAAGGCACGGTTTTGGGCCCAAAGCTCTTTTTAATATACGTTAATGATCTATGTATGTTAAGTAAACAGGCTGTTAAAGGAAACATTGTCGCATTTGCAGATGATACTGTGCTGTTATGTAGTGGTGATGAATGGGGTGAAAGTTTTTCTCTAGCACAAAAAGACCTACAAACTATCTTCAACTGGCTTTGCATTCATAAACTATCTTTAAATACGAATAAAACTAAATTTATCTGCTTTGGGAACAAAAAAACCCTAAATAATATCCAGCCGCACTTAGAAGTAAACAATTTTCAACTAGAAATGGTTGATAATATAAAATACTTAGGAGTTGTTATAGATTCAGATATGAAGTGGGAGAAACATGTGTCATCTGTTTGTAGTAGGCTTAGAAAAACATTATACAAGTTACTAATTTTAAGCAAAATACTGACTTTGACACAAATAAAGATGGTTTATTTCGCTATTGTACAGTCAATAGTGCAATATGGAATTTTGGATTGGGGCTCTGTGTTTACGTCAATTATCAATCCCGTGAAAATTTTACAGAGCAGAATTATAAAAATATGCTTGAAAAGATCAAAGTTTGACTCAACTACACAAGCATTTAAAGACTTTGGGGTGATGAACATTCGACAGATTTATATTTTCACCGCTTTGAAGTTTATGTTCGTACACCTTTCTGATTTTCAACTTCAGCAGTCTAATTACCGCACGCGTAGGCAGCAAACAAACCCTATCAACTTGCCATTTTTCAAAAAAACTAGAACCTCACGACATTCCTTCATTCTTGGTCCAAGACTTTACAATATTGATTTAAGCAAATTTTATCATGTCATAACTTCAAAACTGTGCTCAAGAAATATGTAAACGAAAACCCGAAACTTTTTGACGAGCTCATAAGAAATAGTACGTAAAACTTGGCTAGTCCTATTTTAAGCATCTATGAAATTTTGAATTATTATTGTTATTATTTTTTATTATTATTATTTTTTATTACTATTATTTTTTTATTTTTATTTTTGTTCTTATTTTATTTTAAATTTTATTTTTTTTTGTATTTATACCTATATTTGATATGAATTTCAAAAATATTTAAAGTTTAAAATCAAAGCACTGCAACTCTCACACACAAGCTTCGCTTATGTGAGTAGTGAGCTAAATATTACTTGTCAAAATTGTGTAAATAAATAAAAAGAAAAAGCTGCAATAAATAAAAAAAAAAAATAAATTTACTGCTTGCATTATTCGCAACCAGCTCGCTGAGTTGAAGGCATTCTTGACATCAAGTGTTACCACTGCGCAGTACTTTTTGTCGCCGTTTTTCCATCTTTCACCGGATGTCGCATCACGCGCAATTCTCATAACAGCATGGTTGGCGTCGATGGTGGATCTCCCTCGGCGAAATCCAAATTGTTGCTCAGATAGACCTCCAGGTCTCTCGAGTGATTCCTGCAGTCGGTTACTGATAATGCTCTCCAGTACTTTCCCCAATGAGTCCAGCATACATAGTGGCCGGCATGCCGATGGTTGTTCAGGTTGTTTTCCGGGCTTCAATAGCAGCACCAGTCTTTGAAGCTTCCAAAAAGCGGGGAACACTCCTTTATTGAGACATGCTGTGTACATCCTAGCAAACGTTTCGGGATCCTTCCGGATGGCCGTTTTCATCGCTACGTTAGGGATGCCGTCCAGACCAGGTGCTTTGTTGTCGGTAACTTTTCGTAGTGTCAGTAGAACCTCTTCAGCTGTCACGGGAATAATATTACTCATATCTGCGGGTAGATGATATATTTGCGTCCGTTCACTCTGTGGTGGAAAGAGTGCCGCCACTACGCTGTCCATAAGCGCAGGCTCCGAGGGTTGCGGCGCTCTGGGTCCTCTTAATCTTTTCATCACTACCTTGTACGCCTTGCCCCAGGGGTCGATATCCGAGTTATAGCGCAGGTATTGGAATGCGGAGTCCTTGGCGTCTTGAGTCGCTTTCTTAAGCTGTAGTCGGCATACTTTGTAGCTAGAATGCAATGATTGCCAAGTGGTACGATTTCGCGTACGCTGCGCTCTCCTACGCGCATGATTGCATCGACTTCTGCATTCGGCAATGTTCTCAATCCACCAGTAGACTGGGGTTCTTGTTGGTGCACCCGACCTTCTTGGCATTGCTGCGTCGCATGCCACGCTCAATCGCTGCTTGATATTTGTCGCCATATTGGTGGCTTCGTCGTCCATTGTTTGCGCCTCGTCCCACACCAACTCAAAAACTTCTGCGTCGAAGGCACGTTGTTTCCATCCCTTGACTTGAGCAACAGCTATTCACCTCTGACGTCTAGTTTGCTGCAGCTCGATGACAATAGCGCGATGATCACTATGCAAGTAAAAATATCCGACGCTCCATGTAGCGTTTCGGGCGATCGAGTTGTGGGCGAACGTTAGATCCACCACCGACCGCCTGGTCCCAGCCTCAAATGTGTGCTGTCCATTATTTAAAAGTTCGAAGTCTAGTGTCGCAAAATATTCCATGAGAAGCTAGCCCCTGCGATTCGTATTCCTGCTGCCCCATGTCATCGACCATGCGTTTAAGTCACCGTCAATAAATGCCGGGAACTTTGATCTGGCCTCCGTCACCAGCTCCGTTAGCATCCGCTCATATTGAATTATGTCCATACTAGATGGAGCGTAGCATGAAAAGAAGTAAATTTCACACAAGTGAAGCCAGTGTAGGCTACTGAAGCTCTACTTTGGCAAACCCTACCACCAAGTGTCCATATCGCTGCTTTGCTGAATGCATTCGTCGTCCACTCGCATCCGTCCACGTTGTGGTGTTGCTCGCACAGGATTGCGAGGTCGAACCGTTGCTCGAAAATCGTCTGCTGCAGGAGGTCCTGTGCTGCAATACAGTGGTTGAGGTTGAGTTGTACAATTTTTATCGTTCAAGCTCCTTGACCGCCTTTTGATGTGCCGGACAGCGAGAGCTGCCAGCAGCATGATCGCCTTCGCACAATGCGCATTTTGTTTTGTTCGTACATGCAGTCGCAAAGTGCCCGTCTTCGCCGCATTTCCTGCATATATTTCTCCGATCTATTGGCTTCTTACAGTTCTGTGCCAAGTGGTTATACCCCCAACACTTAAAACAACGTGTAGGCGAGACGCTCTCGCGTACTCGGCAAGACACCCAGCCAATGCGTATCCGCTGCATATTTACCACTCTCACAGCATCTTCGGCCGGTAAGTTGACATAAGCCGTCTGTGTGCCTTGATGCCCTTTCCGCATGTCACGTACCGATGCTTCATCCGGGCGTCGTATTTCACACTGTGCGTGGAGCGCATCGCACACATCTGCTGGCGTTGTGACCTCGTCGAGATCTCTTAGCTGGATTGTTATGGTATGGGTTTTCGCCGACACCTTAGCCGACTCGCATAATACCTTCTCCACTGCTGTCTGGTACGCTCCGGTCCTAGCATAGGTGGTTCCTGAGATCTGGAAACCAAAATTTTTCGTCTAAAATGCAATTCACAAGAGTCTAAAAAGAGAAATACGAAAGATTTTTCAACTTGTTTATGATGACCAGGCAAGTAGTGCACTTATACATACGAGTATATGTATGTAAAATGAAGCAATATGGGGACCGAGTATACATAACGAATATTTTGATATACATAGCTTTACATAAGTATCCTATTTTTATTCATATGTATATCAAACTGTAGATTTTAATTTTTCTTATATAAAGTTGTACATAAGGGGACCTTTTCTCGGTTCGTGTCTTGGATTATGGTCCTGAATTTATTGATAGCGTTGTTATTAATTTTTCTAAGAAATGAAATAAACGGAAGAAGCCAGTACTTAATACATGCGGTCTGATACCAGAATGTGCAGTTTTTCACTTCTGGTTACTGTTACTTTGTTGTGATCGGAGGCCTTGGAGTGGTTATTTCGACTTAAAAAAGTCAAAATAACCGAAGGGAAGGTTGAGGATCGGGAAACAGGGGTCCAATTCTACCTACGTCCGAATTGGTGGCTGAAGTGCAAACTGGAGCGACGTGCTTGCTGGCTTCCGGGCTAGCTGCGGCTGTGGGGGGGTACGTTGTTTGCACCTCAGCCACCAATTCGGACGTAGGCGTAATTGGACCCCTGTTTCCCGATCCTCAACCTTCCCTTCGGTTATTTTGACTTTTTTTAAGTCGAAATAACCACTCCAAGGCATCCGATCACAACAAAATGGCGCCCAACGTGGGGCTAGCCAAACCAGCGCGTAGTTCACAACGCGTGATGGGACAATATGCGAGAGTCGGAAAAATGCCGCATAAAATTTGTCACATCAAATGGAGTTACAATTTGACTGGTAGCGACTCAAAATAACGCTTAAACAGCACCTACAAGTTCAGTGAACAAGCTCTTTTGTTACTTCACTTACTTCTAGTGTGGTTCGAATTTACAGCTGAACATTGTGAAACCTTCATATTGACAGTTTTCTGTTGGCAACCTTTAGGCGCCATCAGAATTCCATATGAAGGGGCAGCCTTTTCTATCTGTGGGTTCGAATTGGGCTTGTTGTGGGTTAAGTAGGGTCTTCAAGACCCGTCTAACTGATGTATTGTAGGTACCCTTTTGAAAGCTGGGCTTGCCTTGACTTAGCGGGCAAGTCGCCAGACGATTGGGCAGACTACCTGCAATATATGTTTTAGATTGGTGAGGAGAAGACAATACTGAAGTCTTCAAAAGAGTTCCTTATTTCCTTATTCCATCCTTTTAGAGTTCCTATAAAGTAAAATTTAATTAAATTATGTAGCATATTTTTTTTTGAATTTTAAGTCTTAGGACAATTTATTTTTCATATTAGTATTTTATTTTATTTTTCTTTTGTTTTATCCCATTTTTTTTTATATTTTCTCAATTCCAATTTTCCCAGCCAGTTGAAGAGGTTGAGATTTGCCTTTTAACTCGACCTAGCAGGAGAGAGGATGAGGTTTGGGAGTTGGATAGCGAGAAGATCCATCACATTTTTGATTTAAATTTTGCTTTGATGGAGCTTTCTTTTGCTTTGATTTTGTTTTGATTTTTGTATTTGCTAGTTATATTTGCTAGTTGCATTTGGCTTTGCTTTACGATTTTTTTTTTTGATTTTCTTTAATTTCGAAGAGACGAATTTCGAGCCTTATTTATTTAAAATTTTGCACGATTTTTGTTTGCTTTCGTTTCTTTTATTTTTTTTTGCGATATTTATATATATTTATTTTTCTGTGCTATCAATTTTGATTTGATAGTCGCGTATATTTTAATTGTCTGGTTTCGAATTTGATTCACCAAACTTAGCTGAATGTTTTGATTTGCACATCATCTTTTTCTTCTTTTTTTTGGTTTGATCGGCTTCATTTTTAGCTAGCTTTTTATTTTGGATCCTTAGTTTGACGGATTTTTTTTTTTAATTAATATATTTACCTATGTAGCTATATATTATATTGCTTTATTATTTTGAATGTTAGGTTATATTTTCACCGTATCCTAGCTATTTATTCACTTTTTTTGTGCATGGTCTTGTAGGTTTAGTTAGTTTTTTTCATATTTTTTTATCCTATATACAGAGTGTTTGGTACTCCGTGCACGACCTTGTAAGGGGTTATTCCTTGATATATTTGGAGAAAAAAATTGTTCCACAGGGTGGGTCAATTTTCAATAACAGTGGAGATACAGGGTGGTTAAGAAAAGTGTTTTTGACCGGTACCCTTACTCACTTAAAACGTTATATCTTGAAAACGAATAATCACAAGGCAAAGTGTTATAACTCGTTTTTTAGGCAATCGAATTATCTTTCATTTGATGTAACAGTCTAAATTGTAACTGCACCCAATCTTGAGATATTTACTCAAAAACACAGATTTTTGCTACGTGAACCCTTAAAATTCAGTGATCAATGTAGTTTTTCTCAGAAAACCCCATTATAAACATGTCATTTTAATTTTATTTTTTTATGAGCCGTATTATTACCTACAAAAGCTGCATACATATGTATGAGTTACGATTAACATTTTGGAAGTAATAGGTAAAAATACATATCGCATAAAAATTAAATATTTCAAAAGCAGTGCCATAAAGTGGATCTCGTTTAATTTGTCGGTAGTACTGAAGTATTTTTATTGCCCATTTATTACTATTTAAAGTATGTAGGAAAACAATGAAATGTAACTGAGTTTCAACATAATTGATGCTTTTACCTGGTAATACTGGGTGCGGTACCATGCATTTTTTAATAGGGTGCCTTACAAAATAAAAAGCCTATAAAAGCAAAACTACCTTCATATTTTTATCAGTTTTAGTTACGTTGCTAAAAGAAGAAGGTGTCAGTAGAATAAAAAAAATAATTTCGAAATGTCTGAGTACTCCAATGAAGAATATGCTGACATTGTGTTAATTTATGGAGAGTGTCGCGAAAATGGACAAGCCGCGCGAAGGCTTTACCATCAGAGACATCCCCATCGACGGACACCTAACAGGAGGGTATTTCAGGACGTTTACAGGAGAATTAGGGAAACTGGCAGCGTTAGAACAAGGAGAGTAAATGCAAATCCTGCGCCTATAATCGCTGTTCAGATTGAGGAAAGAATACTGCAAGCAGTGCAAAATGATCCATCGATCAGTATCCGACGCTTGGCATTGCAGTTTAACATATCTACTTGGAAGGTTTGGAGTATTTTAAAAGTAGAACGCTTCCATGCCTACCATCACACACCAGTACAGGAGCTGCTACCCATTGATTTCCGCAAACGGATGGAGTTTTGCAGTTGGCTCCTTGAACGACAAATAGATGACGACAATTTTTTCAACAATATTCTGTGGGCGGATGAGTCCCAATTTACCAGAGACGGTATCACAAACTTCCACAACCTACATACGTGGGCTGAGAGCAATCCACACACAAGAAGAGAGGCATCATTTCAGCACAGATTCAGCGTCAATTTATGGGCAGGCGTGATTGGTGACGATTTACTTGGACCTATTAGGCTTCTGCGTACTCTAAATAGCTCCAATTACTTACAGTTTTTATCAAATGATCTACAGGACTTATTGGATGATATTCCACTGGTACGATTGGCTTCCATGTTTTACCAACACGATGGTGCTCCAGCTCATTACGGCCGACAGATCACAGATTGGTTAAATTCCAATTATAGCAATCGCTGGATTGGTAGAAATGGACCGATACACTGGCCTGCAAGATCTCCTGATCTTACTATTATGGATTTCTTTGTATGGGGACGGATGAAGGACCTAGTCTACGCAACGCCAGTAGAAACATTGGAAGATCTAAATATCAGGATCGATGCGGCAGCAATAGAAGTAAGGCAGCAGTTGAGGAATATGAATACCAAGAGAACACTCGCCAAACGAGCTTTAGCGTGCATTCAAAATGAAGGTGGCCATTTTGAACATTTATTATAACAAAATTCTTTTAAATAAAACATAAAAACCATTATTAAATTCTTTTAGTTCAAACAAGTAGTGTAGATCAACATGCACATGCACTGACTTTTGGAATATTTAATTTTTATGCGATATGTATTTTTACCTATTACTCCCAAAATGTTAATCGTAACTCATACATATGTATGTAGCTTTTGTAGGTAATAATACGGCACATAAAAAAATAAAATTAAAATGACATGTTTATAATGGGGTTTTCTGAGAAAAACTACATTGATCACTGAATTTTAAGGATTCACGTAGCAAAAATTGATGTTTTCGAGTAAATATCTCAAGATTGGGTGCAGTTACAATTTAGACTGTTACATCAAATGAAAGATAATTCGATTGCCTAAAAAACGAGTTATAACACTTTGCGTTGTGATTATTCGTTTTCAAGATATCACGTTTTAAGTAAGTAAGGGTACCGGTCAAAAACACTTTTCTTAACCACCCTGTATCTCCACTGTTATTCAAAATTGACCCACCCTGTGGAACAATTTTTTTCTTCAAATATATCAAGGAATAACCCCTTACAAGGTCGTGCACGGAGTACCAAACACCCTGTATATATATATTTATCATTATTAAAATTTGAGAAATTATTATATTTTGCATAGTATTTTTATACTCTAGATGAAATCATATAGAGTATTATAAGTTTAATCCAGCCGAAAAGTTTGTAACGCATAGAACCAAGCCTCGGACGAAAAAAAGTTATATATTATTTTTTGTTTATTTGTGCCCAAAAACCTCAAATCCGCCTGACGTCCGTCCGTCCGTCCGTCCGTCCGTCCGTCCGTCCGTCCGTGAACACGATAACTCAAGAACGCCTTCACCTAGGATCTTGAAATTTTGAATCTGGATGTTTGGTTGAATTTGTAAGGCTAAGTTCGTTAACGGGCAAAATCGTCCTACTCCTTCGGGTAGCTGCCATACAAAATGTCCTTAAAACACGTGTTCAAGAATATTGGTCGATAACTTCAGAAGGGTTTAAGCTACGACATTGAAATATTGTTTCTGTTATTTTTCCAATAGTTCGAGCTAAATATATGATTATGAAGAAAATCCTGTTAGTCCTTCGTGTAGCTGCCATACAAATATCCTGTCAAAATGTATTCACTTAATTTACGAAACTCACTATAACTCAAGTAATCTTTTAGCTACGAATTCGGAATTTTGTACAAGTTAGTTTTGAGTAAAAAGGAAGTTCGAGTTAACTAATCAGCGAAATTCTTTTACTCCTTCTGGTAGCTGCCATACAAAATGTCCTTAAAACACGTGTTCAAGAATATTGCCGATAACTTCAGAAGGGTTTAAGCTACGTCTTTGAAATTTTGTATGTGTTATTTTTCCAATAGTTGGAGCTAAATATATGATTATGAAGAAAATCCTATTAGTCCTTCGTGTAGCTGCCATACAAATATCCTGTTAAAAAGTCTTCACTTAATTTACGGAACTCACTATAACTCAAGTAATCTTTTAGCAATGAACTCGAAATTTTGTACAAATTAGTTTTGAGTGAAAACAAAGTTCAGGTTTACTAGTCAGCAAAATCCTTTTACTCCTTCTGGTAGCTGCCATACAAAATATCCTGTTCAACAATATTTTTCGATAACTTTTGAACGCTTCAACCTACGAATTTGAAATTTTGTACACGTTCATTTTTAAATGGTTCCAAGGAAAAGGATACATATGTAAGAAATCGAGTGAGTCCTTCCTGCACCTACCATGTGGAAGTCCTTCAAAAAGGACATTTTTGTTCGATGACTTACCCAGTTTAAGATATGAAATTAAACACTGAATATTGTCTTTTAGGTTTGAGTAGCAATCTAATGGCAGTCCTTAATAAAGGACATACAACATGCACACACGTAATTCTACTTTATCCCCAACTACAATATAAATCGGAGTTCAGTATTCATCTAGAGTATTATACGATTGGCTTACAGCCGATCGTGACTGCAGTATGTTTTTTTGTTAAGTTTATAGTAGTTTTCTTAGTTTAAATTTTTAGATTTAGTTGTTGAATTTATTTTTTTGTTGGCTTAGTTTAATTTTTCTTAGATTTAGGTGTTATTTTGATAGTTTAAATTTAGTAGGTTAAGTTAGTTTATTTCTTTTTGGTTATGGTAGTTTAATTTATTATGTAGATAGTTATTAGATTTTTTTTGTATTATTATTTTTGTAGTATATAATTTTTTTTTAGAACATTTATTTGAACTTCTTTCTTTTGTTCCTTTTTTTTCTTCAACCATGCCACTGTCACGAACACCGGAACAAGGGGTTGAAGACGTGCTGTGCACTATATGCCAGGAGTGGGTGGGATTGGACGATGAAGTCAGCACAAAATGTGGGCACCGTTTCCACGAAAGGTGCATAGAGAAGTGGGTGAGGGAGAAACAGAGCTGCCCCACTTGTCGGAACGTTCTGGGCAAGTCGGACTACTGGTCTTTCCGGGGAGTAGAGGGAGCGATAGCCGCCCCTGGACCGTTGACAAGAAGCAGGGCTCAGTTAACGGTCCCACAGCTTCAAAGAGATGGAGTTTCTCTCCTTAGGGAGTCAAATTTGGATCCTCCACACGAGCTGGGCAGCGGTCAAGCCTTCTACGCTCCGGACGGAACAGTGGTCACCGACCAAGCGAGGGGAATAAACCTACCACCGCTACCTTCGGAAAACCTACCACAACCACAACAACTACAACCGATGACGACACAAGAGGCACGTGTGAATCTTGTAGTTGATGAGATCACTCAACTGATTCGCACTGTGCTGAGGGAGGAGCGATCTCATCAATTCCAAGAGTCGCACAGTGATCGTTCTCGTTCAACGAACCACACCTCCAGAGCTACAAGTGCTGCCCGAGCACCTGAGAGGGCTCAGCTACCACAGTATCCGGTCGCTCAGTTCGCTGATCGCAGGAGCACCGGACCAAACTATAGACGCCGCAATACTACAAGTCCCATACGGACATGGCGTTTGAAATTCAATGGAGACGCTAAAGTGTTGCGAGCGGAGGAATTAATATATCGCGCCGAAGCTCTTGCGACCAGCGAGCTGAACGCGGATATGGACTTGCTCGCACGCAGCTTTTACATGCTGCTTGATGGCCGTCCGAACAGTTGGTTCTGGACCTGGCACAGGTCAAATCCAATGCCAACTTGGGCGGTTTTAAAACCTGCATTTTTGCAGACATGGGGTGTGCGAGCAAGTGACTGGGACATTAGACGGCAAATGTTAGCCAGACGTTAGGTCCCAAGCGAGTCCTATCAGATGTTCGAGCAGGGCTCCGTAGCTTGCTATCAAATCCGATGCACGACGGAGAGTTCGTGGAGCTGGTGCGGGGAAATCTGTTGCCAAGCACGCAGCAACAAATTTGCCTGCAACAAATTTGGTCGCTTGACCATCTTCGACAGATAGTGTCCAGAGTCGAAGATATTAGACGGTCAACCAGATACGGCTACTCGAGTCATACCCGAGTTGCTGAGGTCGTGGAGCCTCCTACAGAGGTTTGTGATGAGCGCAATGGTTCCGAAGCCATGGCAGTAATTACATCTGGGGCTCCACTAAAATGTTGGAACTGTGAGCGTACAGGTCACAGTTACCGACTATGTGCAGAAGCTCCCAGGGGTATTTTCTGCTATGACTGCGGAACAAAAGACGTTTTGCGACCGCATTGTGCTCGTTGCAATCGGGAAAACTCCGGAACGGAACGAACCACTTCGGCAAATTCTCGTCCTTTTCGGAGCAACCCACAGCAGCCACCCAAAACGTAGGAGACTCTTCGATCTCCGCAACTGGTGGTGATGACGATGCATCACCAGCCCAAATACCGGATTTGACAAATGCCACGACTGAGTTTCATCCAGTCGTAATTCTTCCCAAATCCCTACCTCCTGTTCGCAAAGCGCCTGTACCTCGGAAGCCTTACCATGTAAGACTGAAGGAGTACATGGAGGCACGCGACAGTATTTTTAACGACTCTAAATCCTCTTTTGTTAATATTTCTTCTTGTTCCACATTTCAACCTTCCCCTGATCCAACTCCTAAAAAGGCGATTTTACGTTTACGCGCATTTTGGCGTAAAGTTCGTGAGAGAAAGAAGGCAGTAATGTCGACTATTATCTCCGAACCTTTTGATGTACGTCCCTATGCTATGGTCTCCCTTTTCAATGTAAACGTTAAAGGTCTTTTAGACAGTGGTGCGAGCATTAGTTGCCTAGGAGCCAATGCACTAGAACGCCTTGAGCAGGCGCAAGTGCATTGGAAGCCGATTTGCCACGAGGTGAAGACAGCTGATGGTGCTTCACAGAGGGTACTGGGAAGTGTGACGACCGAAATTCAATTTCGTGGAGTTACACAACCTATTACCCTTTACATCGTGCCGAGTTTATCTCAGGATCTGTATCTTGGGGTAGACTTCTGGCGAGCCTTCCATCTTGCTCCATCCATTATCAGTTGTGTCAACACACAAACCACCTCTTCGCAACATGATGCTACTGCGATGCACTCTTTAACGGACAAAGATATTGAACGTTTAGAGAACGTTAAGTCCAAGTTCCCTTCTTTCGAACTTCACGGTTTGGGAAGGACTAACGTTCTCGAACACGAAATCGACGTAGGAGAAGTGCGCCCCATCAAACAGAGACACTACCCAGTATCGCCTGCGATTCAAAACCTCAAGTATGGCGAGGTCGATCGTATGCTGGCAATGGGAGTGATAGAGGTTAGTTTGAGTGCGTGGAGTTCGCCGGTAGTGCTCGTGAGGAAACCAGGGAAAGTCAGGTTGTGTTTGGATTCTCAAAAGGTGAATAATGTGACGAAAAAGGATGCATATCCACTTCCACATATCGACGGAATCCTTAGTCGATTACCACGAGCCAATTACATAACTAGTCTTAACCTGAAGGACGCCTTTTGGCAGATTCCTCTCGAGGCTAAGTCCCGTGAAATGACGGCGTTTACCATTCCCGGACGACCCCTCCATCATTTCACCCGGATGCCATTTGGGTTGTGCAATGCACCCCAACGTATGTGCCGTTTGATGGATCGTGTTATCCTACCCGAACTGAAGGACCAAGTATTTGTTTATTTGGACGATCTATTGTTGATCTCGGAGGATTTCAATTCCCACTTGGTTTTGTTGGCGGAAGTTGCCGAATGCCTAAGGAAGGCTGGACTTACAATCAATGTGAGAAAAAGTAAGTTCTGTCTGAGGGAAGTGAAGTACCTCGGATACATTGTTGGAGATGGAGGCCTGAAGACAGATCCGCAAAAAGTCTCGGCCATGGTCGATTACCCTTCGCCGAAATTCGCACGTCAGTTTAGACGCTTTCTTGGTATGGCTGGATGATATCGACGATTCATTTTCAACTTTGCAGCCGTGGTTTCACCGATCTCAGACACGCTGAAAAAGGCCGACAAATTTACTTCGACTTCAGAGGCGGAAACTGCGTTTCATTCTGTGAAGGCCATGTTGACTGCGGCCCCTGTATTGGTAAATCCAGACTTCACTAGACCATTCGTGATTCAATGCGATGCTAGCAAATCTGGAGTGGGGAGTGTTCTTTTCCAGGAGAACAATGATGGATCGGAATCTCCTATTGCATTTATGTCCCAGAAGCTCAATTCCGCTCAACGCAACTAAAGTGTTACAGAGCTTGAATGCTACGCCGCTGTGTTGAGCGTGAAAAAATTCAGAGCGTACGTGGAAGGGACATCGTTTAAGATTATAACGGACCATGCGAGTCTCAAATGGCTGATGTCTCAGAAGGATCTCAGTGGACGTTTGGCTCGCTGGAGTTTGAAGTTGCAAGGCTTCGATTTCGTGATCGAACATCGTCGTGGGAGTCTGAATATTGTACCCGACGCCCTCTCTCGCGTATACGAAGACGGATTAAATGCGCTGATCGACGTTGCACCCATGGTTGACTTGAACTCTTCAGAGTTTAAGAATCCGGAATATGAGGATCTGAAGTCAACTGTGGAGGCAAACGCCCCTCGGCTTCCTGACGTATGCGTTAGGGATGGCTACGTGTACAAGCGTACAGAGCCCTATAACGGTGACCCGATCACAGAAGATCGTGACTGGAAACTTTGGATTCCGTCGAGCTTGGCGCCTACTGCGATCGCTCAGGCCCATGAAGCGGATACCATGGTTCATGGTGGGTTCGCCAAAACGCTAGAGCGCATTAGGCGATACTTGTATTGGCCCGGTATAACTACACAAGTCCGCGATTTCGTTCTTTCGTGTCAGACTTGTAAAGAAACGAAGTCCCCGAATCGTCCGCTTAGAGCTGCAATGGGAGAAGCCTTCAAAACGCAGAAGCCCTTTCAACATCTGTACATTGATGTATTAGGACCATACCCTAGGACCAAAAGTGTAAAAATCGCGATCCTTGTTGTCCTTGACCATCTGTCAAAATTTCCCATCCTTCATCCCCTAAGAAGAATTACGGCGGGTGAGATCACGACGTTTTTGGAGAGGGATGTCTTCCATATGTTTGGTACCCCCGAGACAATTCTCTCCGACAATGGGTCTCAGTTCAAGTCGGTGACATTTAACTCCATGCTTTCCAAGTATGGGGTTAAACACCTATATACCCCAAAATACTCGCCTCAAGCGAATGCTTCAGAGCGAATCAACCGTTCAGTTTTAGCTGGACTCCGTGCGTTCATCGTGGAGGACCAGACTCGATGGGACGAAAACTTAAGCAAAATAGGATTTTCTCTTAGGAGTTCGATTCACCAAGCCACTAAGTTTTTGCCCTATCAGGTTTTGTTTGGGACTCACATGATGTCGCATGGGGATGACTACGCTCTGTTGTATCGTTTGAAAGCGCTAGGTGATGTAGACTTGCAACTGGGTCCCAGAGAAGGTACTCCTATCGTGAGGCAACTGGCACAGGCGAATATTCGGGTCGCACACGAGAACAGCAGTAGGCGTTATAATATGCGTGCGGCTCAAACTCAATTTAGAGAAGGACAGGAAGTGTACAGAAGAAACTTTACCCTGTCCACAGCAGCACAAAATTATAACGCCAAACTTGCCAAGAAGTTCTTGAAGTGCAGGATTCGTCGTGTGCTAGGCAACTCGCGATATGAGCTAGAAGATCTCGGAGGCAAACGTGTGGAAGTGTACCACTCCAAAGACCTTCGTCAGTGACTGGAGCGAGTGACAAACCCCAAGAGTGCCCGGTCACTGCAGTCGTGAGCATGAGACGCAGAAGGAGCTCACAGCTGCCTTTTTCAGCCTGTTCGGCGTTGTAAACAATGGCGAGCAGTCTGTGTTGTAGTGTCATCTGTGAGAATTGGTGTGGACCAATTAATGCAGTTGGAATTATTGTGATCCACACCAATTCCACAAAAAAAAAGTGAGTGCAGTGGCGGTTTTGTTTTGGAGAGTTTCTGTCTGACAGCTGGCATGAAAGATAGAGGTTAAGTTTTTTTGGCGCGGAAAAAAGTAGAAAGAATAAATAGAAATGTTAAGTTAAGTTTTGGCGCGGAGCCAAAAATTAAAAAAAAGTAGAATGGGCGGAATTGTTTCATTAAGTGTCGTGATTAAATAAATAAGAATAAGTAGCAAAAAAAGGTGAAGTTTTGGCGCGCAGGAGAAAGAAAGTTTTTTTTTTGCTTTTTGCAACGCATCGGGAAAGAAAGTGCAGTGAATTGGAAGAAATTAGAAAAAGTAGTAGGTGAAGTTCGAGTGTTAGCGCGGTTAATAGCAAAGAAGGTCGGTTTTTTTTTTGCGCGGACGAAAAATACAATGACTCGCAGAAGTCTTCGGCCACCTTTACTAAATAAATGATATACAAAACAAAACATAAAAATAAATATGCAACAAAAACAAATGAAATAAATTAAATTAAAAATGAAATAAAATAAATTAAATTAAAAAATTAAATAAAATAAATTATAATTAAAATAAATTAAAAATAAATTAGATTTATAAATTAGAAAATATGACAGACAACTATGGGACAGAAATTGACACGGACTGAAATAATATAAAAATTAAAATAAAAATTTAAAAAGGAAGAAAAAAAGAAGGATGCAGTAGTCAAAAAAAAAAAAAGGGAATTCTTTTATTAGTCAATTATTTTTTTTTCTTTCGTTGTATATAGTTTTTTTTTGAAATAATGGCTAGTTAAGAAAGCCTATAGGATGGATCTTCTTGTTTGAAGACCTTCCGCCCCCTCATTCCTCTCTCTAGGGGCCATACATATATCATTCTTTCAAGGATCAGTATGGCTATGGTAGGGTGGGATAGACGGCGCATAACAGCAGCGCCAGTCGAGTTTAAGGGAGTTTTCTCGGTCTCTCATGACCGATTGGGAATCTTATTCCAATTTTATCACCCGGGTAAGTCTGATATTTTAAAGATCGGAAAAAGGTCAAAAATAAAACGTCCGACGCTTACGAGTTCACAAGTGACAAAACGGAAGTATATTACATGCAGTCTGTGCTAAAGTACACTATGTATAAAAAAACTAGTACTAAACAGTGGTACCATATATAATTGTGATTCTACTTTACATCACCCCCTCTAGAATCCTATTTTATATTAATTAAAAAAAAATAATCGATAAACAATATGGCAATTCAATAATTCAATAAACAACAATCCAAAACAAAGTTATTGAAAAAAATAAGACATTAGTCTAATAAAGTAATCCCACGCCCTCGTTGAAAAGCATCTGCCTTTTACAAATCGATGCTTTAGTCATGCTGTCTGCCAGCATTTCGTCGCTTTTCGTGTATTCCAGTTTGATCATACCTTCGTTCAATTTTTCTCGTATGAACTGCTGTTTAATATCGATGTGTTTTGTACGTGGACTGTAGCTGTTGTTCGTTGCAAGATGTATTGCACTTTTGTTATCGCAATAAATGGTGATCGTTTTTGGAGCGTCCTTAAATAATTCCCGTTCGAACCGCTTCAACCAGATTCCTTCTTGCATCGCTGCCACCAATGACATGTATTCGGCCTCACTAGTAGACAAGGCAACAGTCGGCTGTTTTCTAGAGTTCCAAGATATAGCCGCACCCTGCATTAAATAAATATATCCCGTAGTAGATCGTCTATCATCGTAGTCTCCAGCCCAATCTGCATCGCAGTATCCTTGAAGTTCACCAGCTGTCCTAGAATATACCAACTTTAAATTAATTGAACCTTTGATATATCTCATAACTCTTTTGACTGCGATCCAATGTTGTTGTCCAGGATTTTTGTTAAATCTGCTTAATGTACTGACTGCAAAACAAATATCAGGTCTGGTTACTTGCGCCAAATACATAAGACTACCAATAGCCTCTTGATAAGGAATATTTCTATCAAATTCGTTAATATTCGCCGCCAACTTTGATTGTGAGTCTAATGGTGTACTGACTGGATTAGACTCATGCATGCCAAAACGTTTTAATATTTCCTCAATATATTGACTTTGATCAATTCCGATTGTCCCTTCACTTCGATTTCTGCTGATTTGAATTCCTAAAATAGATGATGCTTCACCCATATCACTGAGTTTAAAGGTTGATAAAAGTTTTCGTTTAAGTTCTGTTTCACATTGGTTATTAGAAAATATTATTATATCATCAACGTAGATTGCTACTATCAATATATTATTATTGTCCCTTTTAAAATATACACATTGGTCTACTGCTGATCGCGTTAATCCAATTTTTATTAATGTCAAGTTTAATTTCTCATTCCACACTCTACTCGCCTGCTTCAAACCGTAAATGGCCTTTTTAAGTTTGCAAACTTTATGAGAGCCATCTCCAAATCCCTCCGGTTGCAGCATGTATATCTCCTCGTCTAAGTCACCCTGAAGAAATGCTGTAACTGCATCCATTTGCGTAATTTCCAGGTCATATTTTGCGGAATATGCTATTAAAAAACGAAGCGATGAATATCTCAGCACTGGTGAGAATGTTTCCTGATAATCGATGCCCTTTTGTTGTGCATAGCCTTTTATCACCAATCTAGCCTTGTATCGTTTAATTGATCCTTGGGTGTCGCGTTTTATTCGAAATACCCACTTACAATCGATTGGTTTTCTATTCTTCGGTAGTTCTTGAAGCTCCCACGTTTCATTTTCTATAAGTGAATTATATTCGTCGTTCATAGCTAGCCGCCAGTGATCTGCATCTGCTCGAGACAAGGCTTCCTGAACAGTATTAGGACTAAAATGATCGACTGTCTTAGCCGCATATGATACCATATTGGTGCCATTGGTCGGCTCTTTCTCCGCAATTCTCGCTGATCGTCTTGGACCTAGTTCGTCAGTGTTGTTCGTCACAATGGGATTTTCGTCATTTCTGGTTGATTCCATATTCACGAGCGTCTCCTCTAACGTACCGTGTGCAGAATCAAACTCCTCTATGGTCCCGTTGGTTTCATCCTCAACATTAACATCCACAGGTTGACTTTTGTCTTCTGGTAAATAATCAAAATCGAAGTTCGAAATTACCCGTTGCTGATCAATCGGTTTTTCAAAAAAAATAACATCTCGGCTCGTTACAATCTCACGCTTTATTGGGTCGTAGAGTCGATACGCCTTCGCGGTTTCACTATGCCCTAATAGTATACACTCTCTTGACTTTACATCAAGTTTTCGCCGCTTCTGACTGGGAATATGGACCATCGCCTTACAGCCAAAAATTCGAAGCATTTTCAAATTTGGCTTCCTTCCCGTCCAAACCTCCTCCGGTGTTTTGCATGCTAGCCCTTTGGATGGTGACCTGTTAATCACATATGTAGCAGCTGAGGCTGCTTCACCCCAAAACTCCTTGTCAAGACCTGCGTCGACCAACATGCACCGTACCTTTTCAATAATGGTTCTATTCAGTCGTTCTGCCATGCCATTTTGTTGTGGCGAATAGGGTGCAGTCAATTGATGCACAATTCCACACTTCTGCACAAAATTTTTGAAAGTACGATTGCAGTACTCACTTCCATTGTCCGTACGTAGTGTCTTTATTTTTAGTCCGGTTTGGTTTTCGACCATTATTTTAAAATTCGTAAAATATTCGAGAACTTCTGATTTGTATTTTAACAAATATATAAACACCTTCCTACTATAATCGTCTATAAGTGAAAATATATATCTCGCGCCTCCGAGGCTTTCGATTTCTATAGGGCCGCAAAGATCGGAATGCACAAGTTCTAATAATTGTTCAGCTCTTGTACCTACTTCATTAAAGGGCTTTCTACTATGCTTTCCTTTTAAACACGTAACACACGGCTCATAACTTTTTGTGGAAAAATTGATACCATCAACCATCGTCCTAAGTCTAAATAAATTTTCATATCCAATGTGTCCTAATCTTCGATGCCAAAGCTCCTGACTAAGGAATGCCACCTCTGGCTCAACTACCTTCGCGTTGTTGGTTTTAAAATTTAACTGATACATATTGTTTATCATTGGCGCTGTCGTAATTAACTGACCTTCGCGATTATATACCCGACATGATATTTCGTCAAAAACTAATTTATGTCCGCGTTTAGCCATTTGACTAACTGAAAGAAGGTTTGTACACAGACTGGGTACATACTGTACGTCTTTTATGACAGCATCAGTATCACTATCACCATTAACTAATGTCAATTGAACGTCACCAAAACTCTGAACTTGCAATCGCGTATTATTTGCCGTTAATACCTGGGTTCTAACCGGTTTGCTAACGTTACCTAATTTTTCGAAACACATTGTCATATGAGCAGAAGCTCCTGAATCAATAAACCAGTTATCACTATTAACACTTTGACTGATTAAGGAGGTATATAATAATTGTTCTGATTTGTTATTAGTTTTGGGTTTTTCATTATGAAATTTACCTTGGTTTTTGTCAGAGGTCTTATCTTTACGCTTTTCACGACAGTTTTTAGCAAAGTGTCCAAGTTTATTGCATTCGTAGCATCTCGGCTCCCACTTCTGTTTATTCGATCTAGCAGCCTTTTTTCCAAATAACACCATGTCTTCCGATGAATCTTTCTTGATGTCCTGCAGCAATTTAGTTTTTATCGAATCTGCAGTAATCGAAACTCCCGAGCCTTCGATTCCCATGATCATAGGACGATATTCGTCCGGCAATCCAGCCAATAACAGCGTTCCGATCCACTCGTCACTTATGTCCATTCCGATAGATTTTAACTTATAACTTGTCAGCACAATTCTGTTGATATAGTCTTCCACAGATCTACAAGAACTCAATTGAGAAGTAATAAGTGTTCTTAATAAACCCACCTTTCGAGTCAGACCCGAATCTTGAAACGCCTTTTGCAGATTATCCCACGCTTCTTTCGCCGTCTTAGCATTTTGCACATGCGAATAATTTAGAGAATCGATGAGCAGAATAATCTTGGATTTCGCTTTCGTGATTTTGACGACATCACTTTCCGTACCGAGAACACAATCCCAAAGTCCCTCGTGTTCCAATAAGGCTTGCACTGCGAACTTCCAAGAATCGTAATTGTCGCGTCCTCTCAACTTTTCAATGTTGAAAGCAGATTGATTAGCCATGTTGCATGTGCTCCGCTGTACAATATCGCAAAATATCAATGTAATCGCACAACTTACAAATTCTAATAACTTCTAAGATCGACACACGGTTTCCCGAAAATTATAGTTATAAATTTGTTGTTACTGGGTCCTGGGCCCATAACCTGATATTTTAAAGATCGGAAAAAGGTCAAAAATAAAACGTTAAAAAAACAGTGGTACCATATATAATTGTGATTCTACTTTACATCAAAGTCGGCGTGAAATTTTTGTTGTACAGGCCATGGGTTTTATGGTCTGAGATGCAAACAACGTACCCCCCCACAGCCGCAGCTAGCCCGGAAGCCAGCAAGCACGTCGCTCCAGTTTGCATTTCAGCCACCAATTCGGACGTAGGCGGAATTGGACCCCTGTTTCCCGAACCCCAACCTTTCCTTCGGTTATTTTGACTTTTTTAAGTCGAAATAACCACTCCAAGGCCTCCGATCACAACAACTTTCACTAAAATTATGTAACTTTAAACAGCTGCACTATCTTTTCCCTTTAGTTTATTCGTCGGAGTGAAGCACTCCATAGACAAAGCCGGGTGCAGTCCAGAGGTAGTGTACTATAAGTACTAGGAAAACCTTGCTACCGGGGTTCAATTCCCACTCAATACATAATTTATTTGTATGAATTTTTCAGTTGCTATTGGTTTCAGAATATTGATATAAATCGTGAATAGTGCGGAATGTTTAATAGGGTCACTTGTAAAGGATTTAAACCTGAGCAAATGAGTTCTGTTTACATTCTTATCAGATTCCCAAATATCATACGTTGATTTGCTATAGGTAACTTTGCTGTTCTGGTAGACGGTATCACAGCCAAAAGTACTGAAAAATTATTATCATTAAGGCTCCATGAGTCCGGTGTGAAAATTCTGTATTCGCTTTTGATTTTTCTTTCTTCAAAGGGGAAAAGTCAATTTCAATCGTTTTTCATTCGTGCATTTTCGTGGTTCGCCGTTTCAGTCATGAATCGAATGGATCTTGTGTTCATCGCCTTTACATGCGGGAATATGATGAAGGCAGAATCGACGTGAAAAATACTACAGCATGAGTGGGGGAAGTATTATCGGTTTGACTTTGTGCTTTGTTGTTTCGTCTTTGCCGTCGTGTAATTTCAGGTGTCGAGTGTCGTGTCTGTTTTGTAATCAGTCATCACTCATCATAAAGCTATAGCTATAGTCACTTAGCCAAAAGTGTATCGGTGTTCTGCGCATGACATCGCTCAGAGTTCAGAATTCATATACAGCAGCACCTTGATAGGCAAGGTAATGATCGGTGATTTTTAAATATTTTCCTTAGTTGATGGAATAATATTTGTTCAAATGAAAGTTTGAGTTTAAAATAAAATAGTAGATACTCCTATATTTTTATGTGACAATTTTCTTCATCTTATTATTTCTCTTGTCTTTATAAAACATATTTCATTCTCTTTTTTAAGTATGTATTCGCAATTCGAATAAAATCCCTAATTCAATAATAATTCCATTTTAATTTTTTGGACAATCGATATCTTTCGCGTTTTCTAATATCGATTTCAAAAAGTTTCTGCTAATAGACAAGGAACTGTTTGCATTTTGAAATACAGTTGAATCGATCTATTTATAGAACTGCCATCATTGTGTCCAACTATGTAGCTTCGGAGCCTGAACTGGAACTCACGTTGGTCATGATGATCATGTAGGCTACCTTTACTACGAATGGCAAAAAAAAAAACTTTCAGTTACCCAAAGACTCATTTCGAAAATTTCGAACAGAATCATTTGTGAAAAATGTCTTGCAAATCCTTGCGGCGGCTTGTTATAACTTCTTCAACATTTAACTTTCAACAATTCACAATACTTTATTTTTTGGGAAAGCGAAGAACCGAGTTAACTTGTTCCGATAGATGTTTCTTTTTATTGTCACTATTACACCCATAAATAACACCACGCACTGTCAACAAATTTTCATTTGCACCACTAATAATAATAATAACTCAAAAACGCTAAATATACAAAATCGCCTAGCTAGCACTCAAATTGTTACAAATCTGTTACAATACAGGTCATATATTCTTTCGCTGTTAAACGACTCCACAATATTGCTTTGAACGTCATAAATCAAGCTTCTTGAATGATGTACTAAAAAAATACAGCCTTCAAAATATGAAATTTTGTGTAATTTGTGTTTTGCACGAAGCGATTTTAATTTTCCTGCAGTAGTTTCATATCAAATGATTTTTGCACTAAATTTTCTCGACAGTAATATTTTGATAAGGCCTTGCTTGTAATATTTTGTTATAAGTGCTGGAATCACCATCAGCAATCATTTGTGAGTATATCAAACTACGTTTTATTATAGAAGTCTTGAAACCTTCTAAAATTATATCAGATTCCATGCTTGTAGAGCTACCATCGTGTTCTGAAGGGCTCTGACAATAATTTTCAGCTTTCTTGCATACAAGGCAATACTTATTTTCAATTACATGTAGAGTACTTTTTTTGAATATAAAATGACTATTGCCGCTACTTTCGAAAGGGCTGAATAGTTTGTACCACAGGACCTTTTTGACCAACAGCCATCGGCCACCACAGTAATTACGGGGATTCCATGTTCATATACTTCCTATATCTTTTGCATGATCTGCTTCTAACTGCGCAGCATCTATCATAGACGTTTTTTTTGGTCATGAAAAGAATTTCTAATGGTGAAAATAGTTCGTCCAGATATTTCAGATATTATTTTGATATATGACAAATCACATCCAAATCGAATAGAATCATTTTATCAAACAAATATTTAAAATTTACAAAAAAAATTTTAATATGTGTTTTTTTTAATATTTTCTAAACTAGTAAATGGTGGTCCTTTCATCAAGAATCGCAAGAAAATGATTAAAAGCATCACCATCGCCGATTCTTTTAAAACTTTGTGTACTAGAAGAATTACTAAAAAAAACAAAATTAAATTTTTTTTTTCTATATCAACATTTCTTTGTTTAGAAAATAGAATGTTAAAGGATTCGTAAAAATGGTGTCCGAGTTCTATTTGTAAATTCATATATCCGTTTATTTTCCCGTAGAATAATTAATTGGGTCTCATTATAAAGAAAAAGATTGCTGCAATATAAATAACATATTATGGAAAAAAATATCATTGAAATTTGTTTGTCAAGGATAACGATTTTGTGATTTTGATTACTAATTCTTCGAAAACACACAATTTGAAAAAAATCGGAACTGATAAGGTGTGAGGCCGGACCTCTTTTCATAAATTAAAACAACTTTCAGCAGGCATTATTTCTTCCAAAACAGTATGTATTTCAGTTTCACACCCCGGTCTATTCCTAATTGGAAAAAACCAATATTAATTACACATTTATGCATATGTAGAAAATAAATACAAACATTTTTTTTTATTACTTGCTTTCTCACAATAGACTTTTCGACTTATTTTCTGATTCCTCTCGAAATAGCGGGTATGATTCTTTGTATTTGCATATTTTTTCGGTTCTATTAATTTCACTTACAACTTTCACTTTGAATTCTCAATAGAAACTGTCGCGATATCATACCCCAGTTCTATTATAATACAAACATAAGTCCCACGAAGCAAAATGGTGGGTTTATGTGTACGACGTTTGACATTGTCGACGAAAACAGTTCCACTTCCACTGAGCTTATTGTCTTATATTCTGTTGTTAAAAACTGTCGCAATATATTATAAAAAAATACTAATAAAAATTGTCCTTGAAAGTTTTGATGTTTTTCTAAATGAAAGTTTTCTCATTTATCCTTGAATATCTGAAAATGTATATCTATGGTATACATTTTTTTAAATATTTTATATATTGTTTATTATACTGTTTTTCAAAACATATCAAAAAATTAACTTAGGATCTCAATGGCTTCGTGGTCAAAAAAATCGAAGAACATCAGTGGTTCTCAATTAAGGCTAGTGTAGTTCTCTAATAATTTAATTATTGAGATCCCAAGTTCATTTTTTGGTATGTTTTGAAAAACGGTATAACCTACAAAATATAAAAAAATAAAAAAAATTAAAGATACCCATTTTGAGATATTCAAGGAAAAAGGACAAAATCGTTATCCTTGAAAATAAAATTAAAAGGATAATTTTTATTTATTTTTTTATATTGCGAAACCCTTCCCCTTTGAAATAAGCCCTATTTTATTATTCTAGGATAAAAATTACCAGAGATATGAATTTTCAAAGAGAACTCGGACACCATCATTGCGATAACTTTAACATACTATAACTAACAAATAAAATGAGATAGAAAAAAAAATTTCATTTCAATTATTTTTTTCACTAGTTCTTCAAGTACAAAAATTTTCAAAAGAATCGGAGATGGTAAGGTCACACCTTAGGCGATTCTTGGTGGAATGACCCATGTCTAAATCTCCAGTACTCAAAATTTTCTTATACAATATATCTATGTATAATACCAACTCACGTGGTCATGTAGATACGGTGTCATCGACCACGTAAACCCGCCATTCAGTCCCATCATCGCCTAAGCCTAGTCTGGTTCTTCTTCCTAGTTAGTTAGGGGAAGTACGAATATGACGAAAGAAAAACAGCGAAGAAAAATTTGGCGTGAACAACACGTCTGCATCGTTCGCTGGCTAGCAGCGAACTAACTTTGAATTTACAGAATAAATAGTGTTATAGGTTTTCAAATTATTTGAAACGCATAACTATTCAAAATCAATAATTTTTTCATTGATTTATCTTCTAGATATACCAATTAGTTATACTATCTATGAAAGTTTTCAATGAAATGCTGTTTTCTTATGTAATTTCTGACATGAAAATCGTGAAAAATTGCTTCAGTTTGACTTCATATATTATTAACAAAAATGAAAATTTTTTAAAATTTAATCTATTTAGGATATTCTTTAAGATTTTTTCTAGCATTATAGTAATGAAAATGACATGTTCATTACTCAAGAAATAGGTAATAAATGCTTTTGAAAAACTCGGATTTACGCATTTTAAAAAATGTTCAAGGGTTGTTGCTCTAATAGCAATTTTTCCAAATACAGTTTTGAATTTTTTTTCTATTTGCGTCCTAGTTTACATACCAGCTAATAAAGTGGTATAATTTTTTTTTGGTTTTTTTTTTGCTATTGAAGTGAAAAATGCTTTTGAAAACAGCCATAAATCAACAAAATCGCATTTAACGTGCACATGGGGCCTTAACACCTGCTAGTACACTGCCATACTTGACCCGATTCCTGATCTTCCTTCCCATTCATAAAACTGATTACGTTCAGTATCCACTTTCTTCTCCACAATTCCTTCCAACTCTTCTCTCCTTCGCACCAAGAAACACGGAAAAATATTTGATAGAACAATACCGCGGCCAATTGGGCTCAGTTTGTTCTTGCAAATTAGCCAAAAAAACAGCCTTCAGCCGTAGACGCCGTGCCATGGTGCAGTGGGATCACAACGGACCCATCTAGCGGTCTATGTGTTAGCTATCTCTGTAAATAGCTACGCACCTAACCTAACCTAACCCCCATAGACACGCGAGCATGTTGGCGCAAACATAGGTTTGCGCAAACACTAGCTGTAGTGCATAAACCAGCGAGCATGTTGGCGAGCCTCAGTTGCTCATTGGATTCCACCACGGAAACAACGTGTCTCTGTGCCGTTCTAATTATACTATTAGAGCAAAAAAAGAAAAGAGTAAACGAAAAGTATGGACGACAAAAATCCTTTTATGTCCCTCCTTTTAGGGTTTTTGTGCACCTTCTTTTTATTACCCAAATCCTTTTCATTATCCATATTCAGTTATTACTTAAATGCATTTTATTTTCATAATAAGTTTTTCATATCCTATAAAGAGGAAACTAACCAATATGTAAGAGAGATCTTCGCCAACTCAACAAATAAAAACTACAGTGAAATAAATCCTCTTTTATTTAAAAAAATAATTTAAAATAGGTATAAAATCTAACCCGATCTTGTATAAAGCTCTTTATCGGAAGGCTATAGAAGAAACAAGGCACATGCAACGCCATACCAAGCATTACAACTTACAACCTTGGTAAAACTCTTCCGTGCTCAGATGAGTTGTTTCGGACAAGCCCCGACAATTAAGTTATATGTTCTTTACATTATAAATTAGAAAATGGCAGGCATAAGAAGAAAAAACTAATAAATATTGATTGAATCGGATAATATTATATTATATCCTTAATTCATTAATAAAGCCTCGATTATGACTGTACTACTACCTTCAACGACTGCAATTCAACAACTGAACACTGAAGTTTGCGCAAACATCACCACACACGTGAGAACATATGGCCAACACCAGCACGTTGGCGCTGAAAAATCAAAATATTTTGATTTTTGGGCTAGCATGTTTGCGCTAACGGCCAACAATGCCATACACGAGCGAATTGGCTCGCGCAAACCTATGTTTGCGCCAACATGCTCGCGTGTCCATGGGGGGGCTTAGAACAAAAATACGCCAAATATTTTTTAGTTCCAAAGTCGAAGAGTTAAATTTATTGACAAATTTGGATAAAAAGTTTGTTCCGATTGAAGAAAAACACCCAATCTGGTAACCCTGCGGCATGACATGCTAACCATTCTTATAAAAAATATCTGGCGATTTTCAAGAAAAAAAAACTGATGGGTTCCCATAAGACCCATAACAAAACACAATTGCGGTACCGATATGTACCATTATGCGAAAATGTAAAAATTTAAACTATTGTTTTTTATTCAGAAAGGTACATGTCGGGACCGTATTCAATTGTTTTTTTAGTATCGTTTTTTATACACTATGGAAGTATTGATACAAATGATGCAACTCCACGACGAATTTTTTGTTGGTACCCAGCAGGCAAAGTTTCGTATACTATACGAAAGAAAAGACCGTAGAAAGGTCGGATAAAGCCCGTAGAATTCTAGGGTACGATGTCCTCGGCCGCTCTGTAAGTGTATACGTATAGTTTTGAAGAGCACTAGCCGTAGAATATTTACGGCGATTCTACGTATATTATTGTAGGTGCTTATACGTAACATACGTACGTTGTTTGTGCGTACAAAATTCACTCCATTTCTACGAGTGGTGCAACGGATTTGCCCGCCCATTTTTATACTCTAGATGAAATCATATAGAGTATTATAAGTTTAATCCAGCCCAAAAGTTTGTAACGCATAGAACCGAGCCTCGGACGAAAAAAAATTATATATTATTTTTTGTTTATTTGTGGCCAAAAACCTCAAATCCACTTGACGTCCGTCCGTCCGTCCGTCCGTCCGTCCGTCCGTCCGTCCGTCCGTCTGTCCGTGAACACGATAACTCAAGAACGCCTTGACCTAGGATCTTGAAATTTGGAATCTGGATGTTTGGTTGAATTTGTAAGGCTAATTTCGTTAACGGGCAAAATCGCCCTACTCCTTCGGGTAGCTGCCATACAAAATGTCCTTAAAACACGTGTTCAAGAATATTGGTCGATAACTTAAGAAGGGTTTAAGCTACGACTTTGAAATTTTGTATGTGTTATTTTTCCAATAGTTGAAGCTAAATATATGATTATGAAGAAAATCCTGTTAGTCCTTCGTGTAGCTGCCATACAAATATCCTGTCAAAATGTATTCACTTAATTTACGAAACTCACTATAACTCAAGTAGTCTTTTAGCTACGAATTCAAAATTTTGTACAAGTTAGTTTTGAGTGAAAAGAAAGTTTGAGTTTACTAATCAGCGAAATCCTTTTACTCCTTCTGGTAGCTGCCATACAAAATGTCCTTAAAACACGTGTTTAAGAATATTGGTCGATAACTTCAGAAGGGTTTAAGCTATGACATTGAAATTTTGTATGTGTTATTTTTCCAATAGTTGGAGCTAAATATATGATTATGAAGAAAATCCTATTAGTCCTTCGTGTAGCTGCCATACAAGTATCCTGTCAAAATGTATTCACTTAATTTACGAAACTTACTATAACTCAAGTAATCTTTTAGCTACGAATACGGAATTTTGCACAAGTTAGTTTTAAGTGAAAAGGAAGTTCGAGTTAACTAATCAGCGAAATTCTTTTACTCCTTCTGGTAGCTGCCATACAAAATATCCTTAAGACACGTGTTCAACAATGTTTTTCGATAACTTTTGAACGCTTCAAGCTACGAATTTGAAATTTTGTACACATTAATTTTTGAATGGTTCGAAGGAAAAGGATAAATATGTAAGAAATCAAGTGAGTCCTTCCTGCACCTCCCATGTGAAAGTCCTTCAAAAAGGAAATTTTTTTTCGATGACTTACCCAGTTCAAGGTATGAAGTTAAACACTGAATATTGTCTTTTAGTTTTGAGTAGCAATCAAATGGCAGTCCTTAATAAAGGACATACAACATGCACACACGTAATTCTACTTTATCCCCAACTACAATATAAGTCGGAGTTCAGTATTCATCTAGAGTATTATACGATTGGCTTACAGCCGATCGTGACTGCAGTATGTTTTTATTTCTTCCTTTTACATAGAGAATTGAAGGATTTTAAATTTGACTTATGAAATCCTGACACTGAACCAACTGCCATATTTCGAATCCTTCAATTCTAAATGTAAGCCGGAAGAAGTAATAAAAATGAGTATGCAAAAAGTACCTGAAATGTGACTTCAAAAATACGTTGGCAAATGGCAACTCGAAACCTTTGTCGCTCGTGCTCTGAAACTGAAATTAAAAAAACATGAATGCAGCTCGTCAAGCCTTAGAACATACTGAAACATTTAAAAAAAATACATGGAATAAAATCCATGGAGAGTCTAATCTTCAAACTTCAAAACTTAAACACGGAATGCGTCGCAATCAAAATTTTATTTGACTTGACGCTTGAAAGTTTTCTTGCTTCTTGCATGTGTGTGGGTGTGATAGATGTGTGTAGAAAATCTTTTGAATTTTCCTTACATTTATACGGAGTATTTTGAGTATATGCCTCTCTATCGTACATATGGACATATATGTCCATTGAAAATGTGTAGAAATTTCACGACTATTCGATGGCCATGGTTGGCTGGTTGGAAACCTTACTCACATTTCTACGGAGACAGTTTTCGTTCGCTGTCCCTTTCTTATACATGGAGCTCTATGGCTGTAGAAAAGGTGTAGAATTTCGATTAGTTTTCTACAGGTATGATCTGCCTGGTGGGTAGATACGTCAATGCCGCACGAACCAGAACAAACAGTTGCCAAATTTCATGCATTTTTCGAGAGAATTTATTGTAAAAATAACGTTAACAATTCTAAATGCGATTTTAGGCATAATACTGTACGGCATATATATTATATACAAGAATCTAAATATATGAACCCAAAAAGCATAAGAAATGTGTATTTGCATTTATATAACGTCAAACTGACGATTAAAGAAAAAAAAGCACAGTTAAAGTATAGCCAACAGTCTGGGCGCAACTTTATTATTTTATGGGTAGAAGTTCGAAACGTGTTTAATGCTGAGATGCGGTGTAGGTTACTATGCGATTGACAATCCAAAAAATAGCGTTTCAAATAGCCTCCTGGTTTTTCCTTACTTAATATCTCAGTGGGTTAGTGCGTACGGCGGACGGAGTCTACTGCACACAGACGGACATTTTTTTAATTTTTTGGCTTTTTTGGGGTTTACTAGTCCTAAAACGTGAAAATACAAAATTTCAGGGTAGCAAATTTTTTGGAGATTTCGTGCCGATAATACTTTATTCATAAAAAATAATAAAGTAATGTAGATATCGTCAAGCATGGACTTACTTCATGAGCTAAGAGATCCGTAAATCATTTTCAATTGACAGTTTTTAACATATGTACATATCAACAGAACATTTCATACTCTAGTTTTTATCGAAGTTTTTAATTTTTTAATGTTGGTCATATATTTGAGGCACTAGATCTCAAAAAATAATTACTAATTAAATTTCTGCAGAATTAATTTTACTAGCTGCAAACACAGCTCTACAAAATGTTTAATTTATTTTTGTTTATCTGCATTAAAGTGTTGTCGGAGGAGGATCTCGTTCGAATTTTTTTACTCTGAGGGTGAATTATTGGCTGATTTAGATAGATATTTTTTGATGAAAAAATTAAGATTTCTTGAAATATCTCGGAGATACAATCAATTGCAGTCCCTTTAGCTTTCGTTTTTCGAATTTTGAAAATCGGCCTATACCCCGCTCACGGATTTACAAAGAGTTGACGGAGAATTGCGTTCGAATTTTTTTACTCTGAGGGTGAATAATTGGCTGATTTAGATAGTTATTTTTTGATGAAAAAATTAAGATTTCTTAAAATATCTCGGACGTACAATCAATTGTGTGTCTTTGTGTGTCTTTGGTTTTTCGAATTTTGAAAATCGGCCTATACAACGCTCACGGATTTACAAAGTGTTGTCGGAGGATTTCGTTCGAATTTTTTTACTCTGAGGGTGAATTTTTGGCTGAATCAGATTGTTATTTTTTGATGAAAAAATTAAGATTTCTTAAAATATCTTGGAGGTACAATCAATTGCAGTCCCTTTAAAATAGTTTAGCGTCTTTAGTTTTTCGAATTTTGAAAATCGGCCTATACCCCGCTCACGGATTTACAAAGAGTTGTCGGAGAATTTCGTTCGAATTTCGTTCGAATTTTTTTACTCTGAGGGTGAATAATTGGCTAATTTAGATAGTTATTTTTTGATGAAAAAATTAAGATTTCTTAAAATATCTCGGACGTACAATCAATTGCAGTCCCTTTAGAATATTTTAGTGTCTTTGGTTTTTCGAATTTTGAAAATCGGCCTATACAACGCTCACGGATTTACAAAGTGTTGTCGGAGGATTTCGTTCGAATTTTTTTACTCTGAAGGTGAATTATTGGCTGAATCAGATTGTTATTTTTTGATGAAAAAATTAAGATTTCTTAAAATATCTTGGAGGTACAATCAATTGCAGTCCCTTTAGAATAGTTTAGCGTCTTTCGTTTTTCGAATTTTGAAAATCGGCCTATACCCCGCTCACGGATTTACAAAGAGTTGTCGGAGAATTTCGTTCGAATTTCGTTCGAATTTTTTACTCTGAGGGTGAATAATTGGCTTATTTAGATAGTTATTTTTTGATGAAAAAATTAAGATTTCTTAAAATATCTTGGAGGTACAATCAATTGTAGTCCCTTTAAAATATTTTAGCGTCTTTGGTTTTTCGAATTTTGAAAATCGGCCTATACCCCGCTCACGGATTTACAAAGTGTTGTCGGAGGATCTCGTTCGATTTTTTTCCTCTGTGTATGAAGGATTGGCTGATTTAGATTGCTAATATTTCAGGAAAATTTTAAAGTATTATATGAAAAACGGTTGGAGGTACAATCAAATTAAGTCAATTTACAATAGATTGACACATACTTTTTTTTAATTATTTTCTTTTTTTATGGGATTAAATAAAATCATTTTCGGTACAATCATATACGGACGGAATACTATCTGAATAATATCATTTCAGTTAATTTGGTGCAAGTCGGGTGCTAAGTTCACACGAACTAATTTTTCCTCCGTTTCCTTTGAGGTACAAACGAAATAGTGTTCGGTACAATCAAGTACAAACAAAGTCCCACCCGAAAACCATTTTTTTATTCAATTTGGTAAAAGTGGGGTGCTAAGTTCACAGAGGTCCTCAAATCGCTCGTGCAGAATGTCCATCGTGACATGCTCTCAATTGACGAAAGTCATTATAACTCGAGAAACCGTTTAGCAACGAAGTCAAAATTTTGTAGAAAGTTGTTAGGTACTCATATCTTATTGATTTCTATTTCTTGTACATTTATTTATGAGTATTAATTTTTGTGTCTAAAATCGCTTAAAAAAGTTTTCATTTAGTCGATTTTTGTCAATAAATTCTTGCGAAAAGTTAGTAAAACGTGGCAATTATTTGTTCGGCGTTGACGTTTTTACCATTAATAAATTCGTGATGGTGTGGCACCACTTTTATCATAATTGTCGCAATATGAAAACATACTGCAGTCACGATCGGCTGCAAGCCAATCGTATAATACTCTAGATGAATACTGAACTCCGATTTATATTGTAGTTGGGGATAAAGTAGAATTACGTGTGTGCATGTTGTATGTCCTTTATTAAGGACTGCTATTAGATTGCTACTCAAAACTAAAAGACAATATTCAGTGTTTAACTTCATACCTTGAACTGGGTAAGTCATCGAAAAAAATGTCCTTTTTAAAGGACTTTCACATGGGAGGTGCAGGAAGGACTCACTCGATTTCTTACATATTTATCCTTTTCCTTCGAACCATTCAAAAATTAATGTGTACAAAATTTCAAATTCGTAGCTTGAAGCGTTCAAAAGTTATCGAAAAATATTGTTGAACACGTGTCTTAAGGATTTTTTGTATGGCAGCTACCAGAAGGAGTAAAAGGATTTCGCTGATTAGTAAACTCGAACTTCCTTTTCACTCAAAACTAATTTGTACAAAATTCCGAATTCGTAGCTAAAAGATTACTTGAGTTATAGTGAGTTTCGTAAATTAAGTGAATACATTTTGACAGGATATTTGTATGGCAGCTACACGAAGGACTAACAGGATTTTTTTCATAATCATACATTTAGCTCCAACTATTGGAAAAATAACACATCCAAAATTTCAATGACGTAGCTTAAACCCTTCTGAAGTTTTCGACTAATATTCTTCAAGACTTGTTTTAAGAACATTTTGTATGGCAGCTACCAGAAGGAGTAAAAGGATTTCGCTGATTAGTAAACTCGAACTTTCTTTTTACTCAAAACTAACTTGTACAAAATTCCGAATTCGTAGCTAAAAGATTACTTGAGTTAAAGTGAGTTTCGTAAATTAGGTGAATACATTTTGACAGGATATTTGTATGGCAGCTACACGAAGGACTAATAGGATTTTCTTCATAATCATATATTTAGCTCCAACTATTGGAAAAATAACACATACAAAATTTCAAAGACGTAGCTTAAACCCTTCTGAAGTTATCGACCAATATTCTTGAACACGCGTTTTAAGGACATTTTGTATGGCAGCTACCCGAAGGAGTGGGACGATTTTGCCCGTTAACGAACTTAGCCTTACAAATTCAACCAAACATCCAGATTCAAAATTTCAAGATCCTAGGTGAAGGCGTTCTTGAGTTATCGTGCTAACGGACAGACGGACGGACGGACGGACGGACGGACGGACGGACGGACGGACGGACGGACGGATGGACGGACGGACGGACGGACGGACGGACGGACGGACGGACGGATGGACGGACGGACGGACGGACGGACGGACGGACGGACGGACGGACGGACGGACGGACGGACGGACGTCAGGCGGATTTGAGGTTTTTGGCCACAAATAAACAAAAAATAATATAGAACTTTTTTTCGTCCGAGGCTTGGTTCTATGCGTTACAAACTTTTGGGCTGGATTAAACTTATAATACTCTATATGATTTCATCTAGAGTATAAAAACAAAACACGATACTGAAAAACAATGGAATGTGGTCCCGATATGTACCTTTCTGAAAAAAAAAAATGCTTTGATTATGTACATTTACGCATAATGGTTCATATCGGTACCGCGACTGTGTTTTGTTATGGGTCTATTCTCTTGAAAATCGCCAGATATTTTTTATAAAAATGGGTAGCATCTCATGACGCAGGGCTACCAGATTGGATGTTTTTCTTCAATCAGGATCGGAATTTCTATCCAAATTTGTCAATAAGTTTAACTCTTCGACTGTAGAACTAAAATATATTTGGCGTATTTTTGTCTCACTCCGACGAATAAGTTGATGGAAAAAGATAGTGCAGCTGTTGAAAGTTACATAATTTTAATGAGTGTAACAGTAACCAGAATTAAAAAACTGCACATGCTGGTATCAAGCCGCATGTGTTAAGCAAGAAATTTGTATGGGTTAATGTTCTAAAGTCTTTTTGGCATATAATAATAATTGAAATCATGAGATTCGTGTTTTATTGAAACTATGGGGTCTTTCAATAAGGACGTTCAATTTTTAAATGTAAATAAAACAAGTTGTGTGTGAGATATCCACCCAATTCTTTTTTTTTTGAAAGAATATTTTATGACATTAAGGCTCCATGAGTCCGGTGTGAAAATTCTGTATTCGCTTTTGATTTTTCTTTCTTGAAAGGGGAAAAGTCAATTTCAATCGTTTTTCATTCGTGCATTTTTGTGGTTCGCCGTTTCAGTCATGAATCGAATAGCTCTTGTGTCCATCGCCTTTACATGCGGGAATATGATCATAACAGAATAAGCGTGAACAATACTACAGCATGAGTGGGGGAAGTATTATCGGTTTGACTTTATGGTTTGTTGTTTCGTCTTTGCCGTCGTGCAATTTCAGGTGTCGAGTGTCGTGTCTGTTTTGTAATCAGTCATCACTCATCATAAAGCTATAGCTATAGTCACTTAGCCAAAAGTGTATCGGTGTTCTGCGCATGACATCGCTCAGAGTTCAGAATTCATATACAGCAGCACCTTGATAGGCAAGGTAATGATCGGTGATTTTTAAATATTTTCCTTAGTTGATGGAATAATATTTGTACAAATGAAAGATTGAGTTTAAAATAAAATAGTAGATACTCCTATATGTTTATGTGACAATTTTCTTCATCTTATTATTTCTCTTGTCTTTATAAAACATATTTCATTCTCTTTTTTAAGTATGTATTCGCAATTCGAATAAAATCCCTAATTCAATAATAATTCCATTTTAATTTTTTGGACAATCGATATCTTTCGCGTTTTCTAATATCGATTTCAAAAAGTTTCTGCTAATAGACAAGGAACTGTTTGCATTTTGAAATACAGTTGAAGATAATATTTCAAAATGCTGCTGTATTTTTCTATGAAATCCTTTTATGGTTTTGAAAGATCTCCTCTGATAGATGGTTTACTCAATTTGCGGTTGGTTGAATTGCAATCTGTGGAGAACTACAGGATGCGCCATCTCTGATGTCGGTATGTAAACATTGAATAACTTTGACATTTTTCCACAGACTGACTTGATTGGCCAAACAGTCGCTCGAATGGTTGACATTGAACCCGATTTTTGGAAGCAAATTTTGATGACCGACGAGGCCCATTTCACATTTTTTGGCGGCGTTAATAAGCAAAATTGCCGCATTTGGGGAACGGGGAATCCACACAAGAGCCATGAAACGCCATTGCATGATCAAAAAGTGACTGTTTGGGCCGGCGTTTGCGCCAAAAACATCATTGGGCCATTTTTTTTTGACAAAACGAAACAGTCGATGGAAAACGATATCGGTGGATGTCTGCCCACAAAAAAAAAGGTCTGGATGGTTAGTGGTTTCAACAAAACGGTGCGCCATACCATGCAAATGAAACAATTCAGTTTCTGCAACGAAAATTCCCTGGACGTCTGATGTCGAATAGTGGCGACATTGACTGGCCACCGAGATCACCAGATTTGACTCCTCCGGACTTCTTTTTATGGGGTTTTTGAAAAGCAAAGTGTACGCCAGCAAGCCTCAGACCATTGACGAGCTCAAAGCAAACATTCGTGCCGAAATCATCGCTATACCGCCCGAGATGCTCGAAAAACTAATGGAAAACGCAGCAAAAAGAGCACATTTTGTTGTGGCCAATAGAGCCACTTGATTGATGTTGTATTCAAAAACTAATCCAAATAAATTCTAAAAGACCAAATTGAATAAAAATACCTCACACATAAAAATCAGTTGATTTTTTTCAAAGTTATTCAATGTTTACATACCGATATAAAAGATGGCGCACCATGTATTTTTTAATTTCGGCGAATAAGACCAACTAAATTTTCTAGTCCATCCATTAATAGGAAGAATTATTAACAGTTTTGAATCAATTGCATAAATTGGTACAAACCCGATAAAATTGGCTCTATATCAGGTGTATTATCTATAATTGCGTTCGATCTATTTATAGAACTACCATCATTGTGTCCAACTATGTAGCTTCGGAGCCTGAACTGGAACTCACGTTGGTCAGGATGATCATGTAGGCTACCTTTACTACGAATGGCAAAAAAAAAAAAACTTTCAGTTACCCAAAGACTCATTTCGAAAATTTCAAACAGAATCATTTGTGAAAAATGTCTTGCAAATCCTTGCGGCGGCTTGTTATAACTTCTTCAACATTTAACTTTCAACAATTCACAATACTTTATTTTTTGGGAAAGCGAAGAACCGAGTTAACTTGTTCCGATAGATGTTTCTTTTTATTGTCACTATTACACCCATAAATAACACCACGCACTGTCAACAAATTTTCATTTGCACCACTAATAATAATAATAACTCAAAAACGCTAAATATACAAAATCGCCTAGCTAGCACTCAAATTGTTACAAATCTGTTACAATACAGGTCATATATTCTTTCGCTGTTAAACGACTCCACAATATTGCTTTGAACGTCATAAATCAAGCTTCTTGAATGATGTACTAAAAAAATACAGCCTTCAAAATATGAAATTTTGTGTAATTTGTGTTTTGCACGAAACGATTTTAATTTTCCTGCAGTAGTTTCATATCAAATGATTTTTGCACTAAATTTTCTCGACAGTAATATTTTGATAAGGCCTTGCTTGTAATATTTTGTTATAAGTGCTGGAATCACCATCAGCAATCATTTGTGAGTATATCAAACTACGTTTTATTATAGAAGTCTTGAAACCTTCTAAAATTATATCAGATTCCATGCTTGTAGAGCTACCATCGTGTTTTCAATAATAATAATAATTTTCAGCTTTCTTGCATACAAGGCAATACTTCTTTTTCACTTACATGTAGAGTACTTTTTTTGAATATAACATGACTATTGCCGCTACTTTCGAAAGGGCTGAATAGTTTGTACCACAGGACCTTTTTGACCAACAGCCATCGGCAACCACAGTAATTACGGGGATTCCATGTTCATATACTTCCTATATCTTTTGCATGATCTGCTTCTAACTGCGCAGCATCTATCATAGACGTTTTTTTTGGTCATGAAAAGAATTTCTAATGGTGAAAATAGTTCGTCCAGATATTTCAGATATTATTTTGATATATGACAAATCACATCCAAATCGAATAGAATCATTTTATCAAACAAATATTTAAAATTTACAAAAAAATATTAATATGTGTTTTTTTTAATATTTTCTGAACTAGTAAATGGTGGTCCTTTCATCAAGAATCGCAAAAAAATGATTAAAAGCATCACCATCGCCGATTCTTTTAAAACTTTGTGTACTAGAAGAATTACTAAAAAAAACAAAATTAAATTTTTTTTTTCTATATCAACATTTCTTTGTTTAGAAAATAGAATGTTAAAGGATTCGTAAAAATGGTGTCCGAGTTCTATTTGTAAATTCATATATCCTGTCTGAAACATCATATCGACATAATAATTCACCTGCCACAAAAAACAATTATTAATGTAATTTGTGCTTATTCACATTTTTCTTTAAGTCAGCATGTAAGCAATAAGTCCATCAGGCGAATGAACCTACATGCATATTTTCTGGCACACTCCAGAAAATATCTGAATAAGCACAAATCCAAAGTTCAATTAAATTTAAGTAAATCAATAAATTATTACTAAGCAAAATCACATTGTAATTTAGTATATAAGATGCACATATCCAATAAATTGAGACTCGTTATTAGATCATCGCCGTGAGTTTTATTTTATTCCACGATCAATCATTTACATTTTGGTGACCCCCGACTTCGAACAGGACACATCGAGTCATACGACTAGTTACATAAAAAAGTTGATCTTAAATTCCTTTTGTCGGTTCTTCGAAAAGCAGTTCTTTAGTGAGAAGTGAAGTGACAAAGTTAATTCTGTGCAATATTTATATTTTGTTGGAAGGAGATTTCCGGCTTAGTTCGTTCTCTTATCAGAAAAATCTCGGGAAACCGCTAGTTGTGCCAGTAGTAGAGTGATAAAAGCATAACGATGGAGGATTTGGAACAAGCATGGGAATCGATGACCACTCAGCAACAAGAGGTTGGACGACAACTCGAGCAGCTGATGACCAACTACAAGAAGGATTCGACAAGCAGGAAATCCAGGACTTACCTTGACACCAAGTTGAATCAACTGGAGGAACTCTGGGTTAATTTCGACGCAATGGACAAACAACTTCAACCGTTCGCTGATAAATTCCCGGATCACCGATACTTCACACAAAGTTATTATTTGAAGGTCAGTGAACGAATGTCTTCTTGGGCTGGCTAATCTTGACATCGACACAACAACGTGGGATCCTATCCTGATCCATTTGTTGGTAACGCACGGTCTTTATGAGCAGTCCCTCAAGGAACCACGCGAATGCCAAACTATTGACGCCTTTCTCAAATTTCTGGAAATACGCTTCCAATCGTTAGAAGCTCTAGGAAACGAAAGACGTCAGCCGGTTCAACAAAGGGTTACACAGTCTAAGAACTCTGCACTAACATCATATAACAAATATGACGCTACTTGTGAAAATTGCAAAGGTAATCACAAGATATTCTCATGCGAACAGCTCTTGAAACTGAAGCCATCGGATCGTCTGACAAAAATTAAGACTCTAAAGCTGTGCTTCAATTGTTTAAAGGATGGCCATTCAGTCAATCAGTGCAAATCTAGGAGCTGCTTCAAGTGTCAAGGTAGACACAATACTATCTTGCACATAGACACCGCCAAGCAATACAAAGCATCGCCATCCAAGGATGGACCTGAACATACCGTCAATGTATGTGACACCTCATTGGCAGCACACAGATCTCGCCAGTCGCCAAGCAGTTACGTGTTATTGGGTACCGCTCTGGTAACTATCTGCAATGAAGATGGAACTACTGAGGTCTGCAGGGCCATACTGGACTCCGGATCGCAACTAAATTTTATTAGCGAACGCATGTGCAAAAAACTTAACATTTTTGGATCAAAGGACAGTATAACAATATCAGGCATAGGATCAACTCTAACAAAGGCCACCAGGAGAGCAAGCATCGGCATTAAGTCAAACAATTCCAACTACTCCTCAAGATTGGAGACGTATGTTATCCCCGACATATCAACAGTTCAGCCACAAATATTCTTTGAAATTTCTTCGTGGCCAATTCCACCACACATCGAATTGACCGATCCAGACTTCAATAAGCCCAGACGAGTGGACTTATTGATAGGAGCAGAACTATATTGTGAACTGATGTCTGTCGGACAAATAAAATTGGACTCAAATCTACCCACAATGCAAAACACGGTATTTGGATGGGTGATTCTAGGACGAGCAACATTAAATCGTGCCGAGGCAGTATTCTGCGGTATAAGCAATTTTGATCTTGATCGCCGTTTAGAACAATTTTGGACGGTCGAAGAATCTCCAACGTCTTCATCAAGGAGGGAGGAATTTCCAATCGAGCTCCAACGAAACAAACAAGGCCGATTCGAAGTGAAGCTGCCTCTGTGTCAAAATCCATCCGTGCTTGGTCAGTCTGAAGACTTAGCGATCAAACGCTTCTTGGCTTTGGAGAGAAAGCTTAATAAAAACTCGGATCTTAAACGTCAATATACAGCATTCCTCATGGAGTATATGAAATTAAATCATATGGAGGAAATAAGTCGCGACATAATTCCAAAGGTTAACTACTTCCTGCCACATCATTGTGTTCTTAAGCCATCCAGTAGCAGCACTAAATTACGTGTAGTGTTCGACGCTTCAGCGAAAACTTCCTCTAATCTATCTTTGAACGATATAATGATGAAAGGACCCACAATACAGGATGACTTATTCTCAATTTTACTACGATTCAGAACACATAAGTTCGTATTTTCCGCAGACATCGAAAAGATGTATCGCCAAGTAGACGTTTGTCCTGAAGACAGGAACTTACAATTAATCGTCTGGAGAAGTGAGATGAATCAACCACTGAAATATTATCGTCTTCGCACGGTGACTTATGGGACAACCGCTGCCCCATATCTAGCGATCAAATGTCTAGCAGAATTGGCAGCCACATCTAAAGAAACGCATCCTCATGCAGCCTCCGCCATGAACGATTTTTACGTCGATGATGTCATGACAGGGAGCAATAATCTGAATGACGCCATCCAAATCCAAGATGAATTAAGGAAACTTCTGTACTCCGCTGGTTTTATTCTTAAAAAATGGTGTGCGAACCACGAACAGCTGCTAACAAAAATACCTAAGGAAGATACCGAATTGAAATTCGACGTTGAGACCGACATGGAAGAGACCATCAAGACTTTGGGACTTACATGGCATCCTCGGTCTGATCACTTTGCTATTACCACATCATCCGTTCAGCTTAAGGATATCACTAAACGTACAGTATCAGCCGACATCACACGTCTATTTGATCCGTTAGGATTAATGAGCCCGATCATAGTCGCCGCAAAAATATTTTTACAACAACTCTGGGGTCTCAAGTTAGATTGGGACACATCCATTCCAATAGACTTGCATAAGCGATGGGCTAAATTTCGTGAAGAAATGATGCAGCTAAATAAAATTCGCGTTCCCAGATACCTGCAAACTAAGAACGCTGTAATCAGTTTGCATGCTTTTTCCGATGCAAGTGAACGGGCATATGGAGCGGTTCTCTACATACGTAGCGAGGACAGCAATGAAGAGGTTAAGGTCACACTTCTCTGCTCAAAATCGAGAGTAGCGCCAGTCCGTACCGTTACTCTACCAAGATTGGAACTATGTGCAGCTAACCTAATGGCTCACCTCGTTTCTCGTGTCAAAACGACATTAAAGATTGACATCATCAGAACATATTATTGGACCGACTCCCAGATAGTCCTTGCATGGATCCGATCTATGTCATCGTCATTCCACACGTTCGTCTCCAACAGGATTTCGTCAATACAAGAATTGACCAACATATCGGATTGGCGATATGTCAACACTAAACTAAATCCGGCCGATTTAGTATCTCGTGGAATTCGTCCACCTGAACTCATCAACTCAACTACCTGGTTCAACGGACCAGCATTTCTTCAGAGAGCCGAAACTGAGTGGCCATGTGATGTCATCGTCGAACCAACAAATCTACCAGAAGAGAGACCACAACGAACGGTTCTATTGAGCAACGATAACAGCAATCACTTCCTCTACTCAGTGAATCACGGCAATTCGTTCAACCGTCTGAAGCGAATAGTGGCGTACGTGCTAAGAGCAGTCAATCTCTTCCAGAAAAAGATCGCTACCATACCCAAACTTCTGACCGTTACCGAATTAGAAAGTGCTGTAAATATAATCGTGAAGCAAATGCAGAAAGAAGAATTTCAACTAGAAATAGCTGCGTTAACAAAGAAAAGGCCAATCGATCGTAAAAGTAAGCTTATCAATTTAGCACCATTTCTGGACCAGCAATCAATCATTCGAGTTGGTGGCAGACTTCAAGGAGCAGAGTTATCATATGACGCCAAACATCCGATAGTACTGCAATCCTCACATCCGTTCACTAAATTACTGTTGATTCATTTGCACGAAATGAATCTTCACGCAGGCCCACAAGCACTTCAAGCGATATCCAGGCAACAGTTTTGGATTCTTCGCGCGAAACAATTAGCCTCCACCATCGTTCATGAATGCATTCGATGTACCCGTTTCAACCCTAAGGTCTTTGGACAGATGATGGGCAACCTGCCAGATAACCGAGTACTACCAGCAAGACCATTTGTCAATGTTGGTATTGATTTTTGCGGACCCGTATACACTCATTATAAAATCCGCGGCAAAAAACCCACGAAAACATACATTTGCGTGTTTTGTTGCTTCAGCACAAAGGCTTGTCATCTAGAAGTAGTCTCTGATTTATCTACTGATGGTTTTATCGCTGCCTTAAAACGATTTATCGCGAGACGAGGGTGCTGTCAAAATATATATTGCGACAATGCCACCAATTTCGTCGGTGCTCGAAATCAACTCGCTGAGCTTCAATCAATAATACATGACAAGCAATCACAAGAAGACATATCCCATATCACCAGTCAAAGGGGAATCGAATTCCATTTCATTCCTCCACGAAGTCCTCATTTTGGCGGAATATGGGAGGCTGCCGTCAAATCAGCAAAGCACTTACTCCAGCGATCAATAGCCTCAGCTTCACTAACGTACGAAGAACTCTGCACAGTTACATCCGAAGCCGAGGCTGTACTCAATTCACGACCCATTTCGCCTTTGTCTAACGATCCCAACGACTTGACAGCTTTGACCCCAGGACATTTTCTCATCGGAGAGCCATTAACTTCAACAATTAATAGTCAGTGCTGTTCCACCAATCCGAACCTTCTTACCAGATGGAAACTCGTACAGTATATCCGAAACGAGTTCTGGCGTCGCTGGTCAATCGAATACCTTTGTGAATTACAACAAAGATCAAAATGGAAGGTCGGATCCAACAATGTCCAACCAGGTATGCTCGTTCTTATCAAGGATGACAATATTCCTCCCTTAAAATGGCAACTGGGACGAATAGAATCCACCATACCCGGAAACGATGGGATAGTCAGAGTTGCTGATGTACGAACACAAACAGGAATTTTCCGAAGAGTTATTCACAAACTTTGTCCTTTGCTCATGGAAAAGTCAGACACCAAAGATGCGGAAACCCCTTCAGTAACAGAAGCAGTTAAGCAAAAACGACAATCGACAAAACGTCATCCCAATAAAGGCAGATTCCTTCCTATCAACTCGAATTGGCACCAACAACTCCCTAAAGAGAAAGAAGGACCGACTCAGAAAAAGAGAAGTCGAAGTGCAAGTTTACTTACTATTGCCTTGATAGCATGTTGCGTTCTTCCAGTACTGAGTGAGCCAACATCACCGATTACAGTGGAACCTTTCTTACAGGATCCAGGAATTTACTTTCAAACCATTGGACAAGTAAGCCTTACTAGCAGCGAATGGAACATAATCACGTTTTATGATATGAAGCAGTACTGGCAAGAACTAATAGGAATTAGGAAGAGCGTATCAGATATGAAAGAATTCTGCAGTACCGTAATCGTACAAGGCACCGTATGTCAGCAAATATTACTACAGTTCGAACACCAACTCGCTCAAATCGAACAAACAAACAAATTATTTCATAATGGAGGAGGTGGAGCAGAACATTCATCACGAAAAAGGAGATCTCCTCTCGACATCATTGGATCCGTTGCAAACAAACTGTTTGGTGTGTTGGACGCAGAATACGCCAATTATTTGGAAGGAGAAATAGAAAAGATAAGGCTCAACGAAAATCATTTGCAAGTACTTATACGAAATCAAACTTCTATAATGGAAACTACCGTGAATATCTTTAAAAGGAAGGAAGAACACATCGAACAACAATTTAGAGCCATAAGCGGACAGTTAACACAACTCACACACGATATTAGCAGTAATAGCCAGCAGCAGATATTTTCTACATTATGTATTCGCACCATGATGGCTATACATAATTATGAACAGACCCAAGCAGCACTTTGGAATGTACTCAGTGATCTTCACCAAGGAACGATCAACCCGTTATTACTGACTCCAAGTCAACTACACGAACAGTTGGCGCTCATCACAAAAATTCTACCACCTACAACAAGTATTCCAGTAAGCCGAACAAATGAAGACATATCATTATACAAACTAATGACAACTCGCACGAGAATTACGAAGTTATATGTCATTTTCCAAATTAAACTTCCCATTATTCACGCGGACCCCTTTCAACTTTTACACTTAACTGCTGTGCCTATCCATCAAAACAACCAATCTCTCATCATCCAAACTTCTACACAATATCTGATCACAGATCTACAAAGAAATCAACATTACCCAATTACTCAATACGAGTTGGATAAATGTCAGCAAATTCAAGACAACAATATCTTATGCAGTCAACATCATCCACTTTTCAATAGAAGATCCTACATCAATCACTGCGAAATGGCCTTCCTCAATCACGAAAAGGAGTCATTGGGACGATGTCCATGGATTACAACCGATGATACCAACTTCTGGATTCAACTTCACCAACCCAACACATGGATCTACTCACTCAACGAACCCCGGACCTTTAACATCATTTGTGGAACGGACATTACCAGCACGAGCTTACATGGGAGTGGATTGCTTCATTTTAAAGCTAGCTGCGAAATGCAACACGAAACCATGGTAATCAGAGGTCTCTCGCAGTACCAAACAGAGAGAAAGATGACCTTCACATCGAGAGCTAACTTCAGCAAAATACTCCTCCAAACTCAACCACGAAAAACACCACATGGGGAGATCGTTCTGGGAAACACTAGGACAGAATGGGACAACATTCTTCAACGGCTATCAATCCTTCAACAACAAACAATACCAGAAGATCTTACTAAGCACCATATTCATCACTACACACTTGGATACACTATCACCGGCATCTTACTGGTATTAGCTACTTGGTGGGCTATCCGAAAATTACGAGCGCGAGGATGTAAAAAGCAGCAGCTTGCACTTAAACCAATTCCAGCCCAGAGAACTACCATAGCAGAAGAATCCTTTTCCTTTGAACTCGGACAGTTCAAGGAAGGGGAGAATGTCTGAAACATCATATCGACATAATAATTCACCTGCCACAAAAAACAATTATTAATGTAATTTGTGCTTATTCACATTTTTCTTTAAGTCAGCATGTAAGCAATAAGTCCATCAGGCGAATGAACCTACATGCATATTTTCTGGCACACTCCAGAAAATATCTGAATAAGCACAAATCCAAAGTTCAATTAAATTTAAGTAAATCAATAAATTATTACTAAGCAAAATCACATTGTAATTTAGTATATAAGATGCACATATCCAATAAATTGAGACTCGTTATTAGATCATCGCCGTGAGTTTTATTTTATTCCACGATCAATCATTTACATATCCGTTTATTTTCCCGTAGAATAATTAATTGGGTCTCATTATAAAGAAAAAGATTGCTGCAATATAAATAACATATTATGGAAAAAAATATCATTGAAATTTGTTTGTCAAGGATAACGATTTTGTGATTTTGATTACTAATTCTTCGAATAGACACAATTTGAAAAAAATCGGAACTAATAAGGTGTGAGGCCGGACCTCTTTTCATAAATGAAAACAACTTTCAGCAGGCATTATTTCTTCCAAAACAGTATGTATTTCAGTTTCACACCCCGGTCTATTCCTAATTGGAAACAACCAATATTAATTACACATTTATGCATATGTAGAAAATAAATGCAAAATTTTTTTTTGCATTACTTGCTTTCTCACAATAGGCTTTTCGACTTTTTTTCTGATTCCTCTCGAAATAGCGGGTATGATTCTTTGTATTTGCATATTTTTTCGGTTCTATTAATTTCACTTACAACTTTCACTTTGAATTCTCAATAGAAACTGTCGCGATATCATACTCCAGTTCTATTATAATACAAACATAAGTCCCACGAAGCAAAATGGTGGGTTTACGTGTACGACGTTTGACATTGTCGACGAAAACAGTTCCACTTCCACCGAGCTTATTGTCTTATATTCTGTTGTTAAAAACTGTCGCAATATATTATAAAAAAATACTAATAAAAATTGTCCTTGAAAGTTTTGATGTTTTTCTAAATGAAAGTTTCTCATTTATCCTTGAATATCTGAAAATGTATATCTATGGTATACATTTTTTTAAATATTTTATATATTGCTTATTATACTGTTTTTCAAAACATATCAAAAAATTAACTTAGGATTTCAATGGGATCGTGGTCAAAAAAGCGAAGAACATCAGTGGTTCTCAATTAAGGCTAGTGTAGTTCTCTAATAATTTAATTATTGAGATCCCAAGTTCATTTTTTGGTATGTTTTGAGAAACGGTATAACCTACAAAATATAAAAAAAAAAAAAAATTAAAGATACCCATTTTGAGATATTCAAGGAAAAAGGACAAAATCGTTATCCTTGAAAATAAAATTAAAAGGATAATTTTTATTTATTTTTTTATATTGCGAAACCCTTCCCCTTTGAAATAAGCCCTATTTTATTATTCTACGATAAAAATTACCAGAGATATGAATTTTCAAAGAGAACTCGGACACCATCATTGCGATAACTTTAACATACTATAACTAACAAATAATTTGAGATAGAAAAAAAAAATTTCATTTCAATTTTTTTTTCACTAGTTCTTCAAGTACAAAAATGTTCAAAAGAATCGGAGATGGTAAGGTCACACCTTAGGCGATTCTTGGTGGAATGACCCATGTCTAAATCTCCAGTACTCAAAATTTTCTTATACAATATATCTATGTATAATACCAACTCACGTGGTCATGTAGATACGGTGTCATCGACCACGTAAACCCGCCATTCAGTCCCATCATCGCCTAAGCCTAGTCTGGTTCTTCTTCCTAGTTAGTTAGGGGAAGTACGAATATGACGAAAGAAAAACAGCGAAGAAAAATTTGGCGTAAACAACACGTCTGCATCGTTCGCTGGCTAGCAGCGAACTAACTTTGAATTTACAGAATAAATAGTGTTATAGGTTTTCTAATTATTTGAAACGCATAACTATTCAAAATCAATAATTTTTTCATTGATTTATCTTCTAGATATACCAATTAGTTATACTATCTATGAAAGTTTTCAATGAAATGCTGTTTTCTTATGTAATTTCTGACATGAAAATCGTGAAAAATTGCTTCAGTTTGACTTCATATATTATTAACAAAAATGAAAATTTTTTAAAATTTAATCTATTTAGGATGTTCTTTAAGATTTTTTCTAGCATTATATTAATGAAAATGACATGTTCATTATTCAAGAAATAGGTAATAAATGCACTTAAAAAACTCGGATTTACGCATTTTAAAAAATGTTCAAGGGTTGTTGCTCTAATAGCAATTTTTCCAAATACAGTTTTGAATTTTTTATTTATTGGCCACGTAGTTTACATACCAGCTAATAAAGTGGTATAATTTTATTTTGTTTCTTTTTGCTATTGAAGTGAAAAATGCAATGGAAAACAGCCATAAATCAACAAAATCGCATTTAACGTGCACATGGGGCCTTAAGTATGGAATATAACGTCGTTCAAATGTCAGCCCAGCATTGCTTGGTGCCACGTATTTGAGAGGTTAAAATTTCGACGACGTTGTCGCATAAATCTGACTGAATTTGCTGGATGGCGTTTGTTATGTTTACTTAAAGGTCATCAATTGTTTGCAGATTATACTCATCGTCCTGCGATTTAAGATAGCCCCAAAGAAATACTTAAGTCTAAAGGCGTTAAATCGCACGGTCACGGTGGCCAGTTCACGTCGCCGCCGTGCGAGATAACGGTGCCCTTAAATCACTCGTGCAGAATGTCCATCGTGATATGCTCTCAATTGACGAAAATCACTATAACTCGAGAAATCGCTTAGCAACGAAATCAAAATTTTGTAGAAAGTTGTTAGAGAAGATAAAGTTTCGGTTTATAATTCAGAGAGATTCCTTAAGTCCTTCGGGTAGCTCCCATACAAAAAGTTTTTTATACACGTGTTCCAGAATATTGGCTCATAACTTCAGAACGGTTTAAGGTGCGACTTTTAAATTTTGTATGTAATGATTTTTCAATAGTTGAAGTTAAAGTTATGATTATGAAGAAAATTCTATAAGTTCGTCATGTCTGCCATATCTTCATCCTCAACATCAATGGCGCGATAGCCCAAATCGGGCCCTGGCCTCCTGATACAAATGTAAATATAAATATCTTGTCTTCACTCAATTTTTGAAACTATAACTCAAGAAATCGTTCAGCCACGAATTCGAAATATGTATTGTAAAAATTAGTCCTTAATACAGGAAAAACTACATGCGCACTCTCTTTCCCTCTTTATCCCGAACTGCAATGTAAATCGGAGTTCAGTATTTCATCTAGAGCATCATACGATTGGCTTGAAGCAGTATGTTTATTAATAGTCTTTAAATATTTTAAAAATTAGTCAACATATGTATCGAAGAATAGTAATATTATGTAAATATTATTACAATACATATTATGTACCTACTTACTTCATAATTTTTTGTATTACCAAGATAATGATCAAAATCACATAAGGTTAGTTCGTGGCAGTTATACAATAATGCTAAGGTGCAATTAATATCTTCCGAGTCACCCGATCTCAAGGTAATCAACATTTTATAGAATATAGCTAAGGCATCAACCTTTTCATTGGTCCTCGTAAGTATCTTTATTCCATGATCGAAAAAGTCCCCATAATGTCCATTTCACATACTAAACAAAATTGGGACCGGTGTCCTTATTGTATCACTTCACATACAAACATATGGGGACCGTCCCAGTATGTACCAAATGTCCCCATATGTACCTTTAGACCTCAGAAAAGGGCTGAAATGGTCCCCATATTGCTTCATTTTACATACATATAGGTTTATGTACATATGTACTTGTATGTACATACGAGTATATGTTGAATGTACTGTTTCATATTTTTGTTATTTTTTTTTTAAACTTAGATATTAAGGCACTTATGTAACATACAGGGTGGGCCAAATACAAGTTTCTTTTTAAAAATGCAATAAAATGTTTCCATGTATTATGGCTTTATTAGTAAGAGTAAACATTCCCATTAATGATGGAACACAACTTCGTTCAAGTGGCTGCCTCGGCTGGCTGCTCTGTAGACCATTCTGTCACTCCAATTTTCCAAGACCATGTTCATGGTTTCGGGCTGTAGCTTACGGATTGCTTGGATGATATTGGCCTTAAGTGCTTGAATCGTTTCTGGATTGTTGGCATAACATCGGTCCTTCACGGTTCCCCACAAAAAAAAATCCAAAGGGGTCTAATCGCAGTTTCGAGGCGGCCAATAGACACCAAGACGGCTGATAACACGATTTGGGAATTTGGTGCGTAAAAGATCGATTGTGGCATGGGCTGTGTAACATGGCGCGCAGGTCGTCCAAATCCATGTCTTCAATTTCAGTAAAAAAAAAGTCGGATAACATGGCTCTGTAACGTTCACCGTTGACCGAAACGTTGTTCTAGCCTCATTTTCGAAGAAAAATGGTCCAATGATGCCACCACTCCACAATCCGCACCAAACTGTCACTCTCTGTGGATGCATTGGCTTCTCGACAATAACGTGCGGGTTTTCCAAGCCACAGATGCGGCAATTTTGTTTATTAACGTAGCCGCCGAGATGAAAATGCGCCTCGTCAGAAAAGATGATTTTTCGCCCAAAATCGTTGTCCAATTCAAGCTGCTCTAAGGCCCAAATTGCGAAGCGATAGCGAAGGGGATGGTCGTGCGCCTTCAATTGCTGAGTCAATTGGACCTTGTAAGCGAATAATCCGAGATCTTTGTGTAGAATTCTCCTCAGGCTAGTGCGTGAAATGTTGAGCTGTTGAGATCGACGGCGAGTTGATGTTCGTGGAGTGAGTCTCACACTCTCGGCTACAGCAGCCACATTCTCGTCTGTGCGCACCGTACGACGACGGGGGCTATGAGTGTTGTCCACTAACATGCCAGTCTCACGAACTTTTTGCACAAACTTGCGTACAGCAGGCGCGGTGGGTGTTTCATTTCGGCCAAAAATTCTTTTCAAAAAACGCACTGTTTGGGCTACACAGCACTCACTTTGGAAATAAGTTTTCAATATTTCCCAACGTTGTTCAAGCGTAAAGCGACACATTTCGTTCCGCGGAGGTATGATACTGACTTTCTGTCAAGATTTCGAGCGGGAAACAGCTTTCAGTGTTAAAATAACCTGTGATTTAAAAAGAAACCACTAGATGTCCCACCCTGTATACACGCTACCAGAAACACGTCCATTTTCAAAAATATTAAACAAAACAGAAGTGACACTTGACACTCGTTCTTCTTCTTGCTTGCATAGAATCAAAACATACTGCAGTCACGATCGGCTGCAAGCCAATCGTATAATACTCTAGATGAATACTGAACTCCGTTTTATATTGTAGTTGGGGATAAAGTAGAATTACGTGTGTGCATGTTGTATGTCCTTTATTAAGGACTGCCATTAGATTGCTACTCAAAACTAAAAGACAATATTCAGTGTTTAATTTCATATCTTGAACTGGGTAAGTCATCGAAAAAAAATGTCCTTTTTGAAGGACTTTCACATGGGAGGTGCAGGAAGGACTCACTCGATTTCTTACATATTTATCCTTTTCCTTGGAACCATTTAAAAATGAACTTGTACAAAATTTCAAATTCGTAGCTTGAAGCGTTCGAAAGTTATCGGAAAATATTGTTGAACACGTGTCTTAAGAACATTTTGTATGGCAGCTACCAGAAGGAGTAAAAGGATTTCACTGATTAGTAAACTCGAACTTCGTTTTTACTCAAAACTAATTTGTACAATATTTCCAATTCATAGCTAAAAGATTACTTGAGTTATAATAAGTTCCGTAAATTAAGTGAAGATGTTTTGACAGGATATTTGTATGGCAGTTATACGAAGGACTAATAGGATTTTCTTCATAATCATATATTTAGCTCCAACTAGTGGAAAAATAACACATACAAAATTTCAAAGTCGTAGCTTAAACCCTTCTGAAGTTTTAGGTTTAGGTTTAGGTTTAAGAAGGGGCGCAGCGCTAAAACCACCACGCTCACTAGGCGCCAAACGGGCCCATTGCGATCCCTTCAGGTCCTCATGGGCTATTCCATCACCTCAGAAATACTCCAATTCCCTGCAGAACCTGACTAATTTGTCATACCCTAACGACCTCAAATCCTCGATGTTCTCGAAGAAAAGGCTACCCAACCATTTCAGACGCCTCCTAGCGATCCCCGGGCATTCACACAGAATGTGGGTGATGTCCTCCACAGCATACAGATCGTGGCAGAACCTACACATGTCCGATTCCGCAATCCCTAGCCGCATAGCGTGTTTCCTCAGCATACAGTGTCCCGTTAGTGCTCCGACGAGCAGTCGCAGTTTTCCTCTATCCCAAGTCAATATATACCTAGTCTTTTGACTATCCAGCTCAGACCACAGGGATCTAGAAATCCTGCAGCTTGCCAGTCCTGCCCACCTAGAGTTGGCTGTCTTTATGGATCGCTCACCAATTTGCGCTTTGATGCCGCATATCGGAGGACAAACATCCTTCTCAACCCTACCATTCGATGCCGATCCCGATCTCGCCAGCTCGTCCGCTCTTTCGTTCCCTAGAATATTACTATGCCCTGGCACCCAGCAAATCTGTACTTTGTTCTGACTACAAAGTACCTTTAGCACTTCTCGACAGCGCTTTACTAACTGGGATTTAATGGTGACCGATTCCAGCGCCTTTATGGCTGCCAGGCTGTCAATGTAGAGTGAAATATTCTGATCGCATATCTCCCCCATTAACAGGATGTTTGATGCCTGCAACACCGCCAGAATTTCCGCTTGGAATACGCTGCACATATCTGGCAGCTTAAACGACTTCCCTACACTCAGCTGCTCAGAGAAGACGCCTGCGCCAGTGCCGCATTCCATTTTCGATCCATCCGTATATACGGAGATTTCCCCTTCACGTAGTACCCTATTGTTCTCCCAGTCCACTCTACTAGGATACACAATTTTGTATGGCGTCACAAAATCTATCCCTGGAATTAAGTAGTCCGTACTAATATCCGCCGGGCTTCCCAGAAATTCGAGAATTGAACTATGCCCTTTAGAGCTCCGCTTAAAAAGTGCGCAGCTCGATAGCCTAACTGCTGTATTTGCCGCTACCTGTTTCACAAAGATATCCACTGGTAATAGATGCATAAACACCTCCAACGCGGCAGTAGGCGTTGTGCGAAGGGCTCCCGTGATCATAACACAAGCAGTCCGTTGCACTCTTCCTAGTTCCCTAAGATTGTACTCTTTATCCATGGCTTTCCACCATACCACTGCCCCATAGGTCAGAATAGGTCTCACAACCGCCGTGTACAACCAGTGTACTATATTTGGTTTGAGACCCCAGCTTTTGCCCACGGTCTGCTTGCACGCGAAAAGCGCGTTATTTGCCTTCTTAATGCGCTCCTGAATATTCAGTTTCCAGCTGAGCTTCCTATCCAGAATTAGACCCAGGTATTTAGCTTGTTCCGATGGTCTAAGCTCCACGCCTTCGAGCTTCGGCAGCCTAAATGCCGGAATTCTATGCTTCCTTGTAAATAGCACCAATTCAGTTTTAGAAGCATTCACCCCCAGGCCGCATCTTCCAGCCCACTGGCTGAGTGTGCGGAGTGCAGATTAGAAAATACTCGACAGCGTATCCAAAAACTTGCCCTTGGCGATTACCACAATGTCGTCTGCATATGCCACGACCTTTATTCCCTGCTTTTCAATTTCCAGGAGAACCTCGTTCACAACGAGGAGCCAAAGAAGGGGCGATATCACCCCCATGAGGAGTTCCCCTCGAGGCCTGTCTTATAACATTGCCTTGCCCCATATTAGCACTCACGATTCTGGTATTCAGAAGAGTCGTTAGCCATCTTGTCAATACCTCCTCCAATCCTATGCTATATAGTGCCGCCCTAATTGCTTCCACTGTCACGTTGTTGAAAGCCGCTTCTATGTCCAGAAAAGCTGATAAAGCAAATTCCTTATACTCCAGACTAGATTCTATAGACCCTACTACCTCATGCAGGGCTGTGTCTACAGATTTCCCTCTCATGTAAGCATGCTGTGCGCCTGACAGCATCCTGTTTCCACATAGATTCCGAATGTGCGTTTCCAAGAGCCTCTCAAGTACCTTGAGCACAAAGGACGATAGACTGATGGGTTGAAAGTCCTTTGTTGTTGTGTGGCTGGGTCTGCCGGCTTTCGGGATAAAAACGACACGCGCCTCCCGCCAGGCATATGGGACGTACCCCACCGACAGGCAGCTCCTATAAATAGTGCTTAGCCAATTTCGGATTGCCACAGATGCTCTTTGTAGCATGATTGGCCTGATGCCATCTGGTCCTGGTGATTTATAGGGAGCAAAAGTGCCTATAGCCCATTTGATCCTTTTCTCACTTAGTAGTTCGACCATCCCTCCCGGAACAATCTGATTTGCCAATGAAGCTCCATTTCCCGTAGGGTGCCCATCCAGCGATGTGCTTCCAGGGAAGTGAGTGGACATCAAAAGCTCTAGCGTCTCTTGACTAGTTTCCACCAATGTTCCGTCGCTCCGCCTAATGTAGCTCGGTGTACATGGCTCCTTGGAAAGTAATTTCCGTAGCCTAGACGCCTCGCTGTTTCCGCTAATAGATTCGCAGAAACCTTTCCACGACTCCCTTTTACGCTTCCTAATTTCATACTTAAACACTCTGAGACTGGCTTTGTACCTGTCCCAGTCCGCCTCATTTCCGTCTCGTTTTGCCCTATTAAACAGTTTTCTACTAGACTCCCTTATTTTCCTAAGTTCGCCATTCCACCAGGGTGGGTTAGCTTTCTTTGGGGCCCTGGGCAGCGGACAGGACCTTTCGAAAGTGTTAACTAAAACAGCATTGAAAACTCCCACACAATCCTCTATATCTTCTCCACACTTCAGTTCCACCGGAGGAGGCGGTAAATCCGTCTTCGTGATTCTGTGGAACCTATTCCAATCTGTCTTCCTAGGATTCCTTGCCGGCTGTATTCTCACCTGCTCGAAGTTAATTTCGAAGAGAAGCCAGCAATGGTCCGAGAAAGATGGTCTATCTGAGACCTTCCATTTATCAACTCTTAAAGTACTGGAGTTAGTGGCTAGCGTGATGTCCAGCACTTCCCTCCGGTTCCTTACTATGAATGTGGGGTCTGACCCTGTGTTGCATATCCTGAGATTGGTACCCATAATAAAATCAAAAAGAGACTTACCCCGTTCATTGGTGTTGGTACTTCCCCACTGCGTGTGGTGTGCATTCGCATCGCATCCGATGACAGTATCCCATTTCCTACACATTGAAAGCTCCCGCACTGTAGCCGCAGGAACATCCGCGCTGTCATATGGTAGGTAAGCCGACGCCAGACACATTGACTTACCCTTCTCCCTCTCTAAGATAACTGCCGTTAAGTCCTCATTACTGTAATTATTTAACAAAAAAGACTTTAGCTCTATTTTTATCAATATGCATGCCCTGGGTTTCACATTTCTTGTAGCATAGTTTGTAATTCGAGAGCTTGAGTCCCTGGAATTCGTTCTTTCCGTTAACCCAGGGCTCCTGAATTAATGCTACAGAGACTCCCTTTTCTGCCATGTAGGCCGCCAAACAAGCGGTTGCCACCTTACTGCGGTGGAGGTTGATCTGTATCACCTCCAACATCAGTAGGAACCGCCTCCTCAATACCCCTCTTTTGTAGTGATGCTTTTACCATCACCCTGCCCAGTCCGAACCGTACCATCCCTTTGCACACACACTGAAGTTATCGACCAATATTCTTGAAGACGTGTTTTAAGAACATTTTGTATGGCAGCTTCCAGAAGGAGTGAAAGGATTTCGCTGACTAGTAAACTCGAACTTTCTTTTCACTCAAAACTAATTTGTACAAAATTCCGAATTCGTAGCTAAAAGATTACTTGAGTTATAGTGAGTTTCGTAAATTAAGTGAATATATTTTGACAGGATATTTGTATGGCAGCTACACGAAGGACTAACAGGATTTTCTTCATAATCATATATTTAGCTCCCACTATTGGAAAAATAACACGTACAAAATTTCAAAGTCGTAGCTTAAACCCTTCCGAAGTTATCGACCAATACTCTTGAACACGTGTTTTAAGGACATTTTGTATGGCAGCTACCCAAAGGAGTAGGACGATTTTGCCCGTTAACGAACTTAGCCTTACAAATTCAACCAAACATCCAGATTCAAAATTTCAAGATCCTAGGTGAAGGCGTTCTTGAGTTATCGTGTTCACGGATAGACGGACGGACGGACGGACGGAGAGACGGACGGACGTCAAGCGGATTTGAGGTTTTTGGCCACAAATAAGCATAATATATAACTTTTTTTGTCCGAGGCTTGGTTCTATGCGTTACAAACTTTTGGGCTGGATTAAACTTATAATACTCTATATGATTTCATCTAGAGTATAAAAACGCACTGTTTGGGCTACACAGCACTCACTTTGGAAATAAGTTTTCAATATTTCCCAACGTTATTCAAGCGTAAAGCGACTCATTTCGTTCCGCGGAGGTATTATACTGACTTTCTGTCAAGATTTCGAGCGGGAAACAGCTTTCAGTGTCAAAATAACCTATGATTTAAAAAGAAACCCACCCTGTATAATTCCGTGTCTAAGCTTCGATACAGGATTCTATACCCTTTTCACTTTTCACTTGCGCTGGATTCCGAGACACAAAGCGATACCAGGAATTGAGGCAGCCGATGAGCTGGCCAAAACTGGATCTGAAATGACTGCTATACATGCAACCCAAGCGGTAAAAATACCCCTTATTTACGTCAAGAGTAATCTTGACAGAAAAGGAATGGAGCTGACCAATGAGATGGTTCAACCTAACTACTTGTGAAACCTCAAGGCAGCTATGGCCAGTAATACATCCCAGAAGGACTGCCGATCTTCTGAATAGAAGTCGTATAGAACCCGTAACATTACGGCAGTCATAACTGTCTCTTTGGCAGACATGCACAACGCCTAGGCGTTCAATATAACGACTTCTGCAGAAGCTGCAGAAGTGAAGAAGAAGAAGAGATCGTCAAGCATCTACTTTGTGAGTGTCCCCAGCTAGGCAGCTGTAGGTTCAGAGCTATGGCAGCTACTTCTTCTCCAGTTTCGGGGATATGGCTGAAACACGAATTGATGAACTAGCCAAGTTTATTCGCACCTGTGGCTGGTTCGACTAGCTACTCCACTGTAGTAATACTACGATAACTCGCTATATGGGAGTTCATTAAGGTGTCACTGGTGTGGTATCACAATGGACAAAACGAATGGTCTAAGTGAGTGGATCCATAGTTTGGATGGCTACCACCATAACCTAACCTATCCTATGGGAAAAAATCTGCCAACAGTCTCGGCGTAACTTCATTATTTTGTGGGTAGAAGTCCGAAACGTGTTTAATGATGAGATGCGGTGTAGGTTACTATGCGACTGACAACATAAAAAATAATGTTCCATATAGCCTCCTGGTTATTTCTTAGGTTCGTCGCATAGTAACCTACACCGCATCTCATCATTAAACACGTTTCGGACTTCTACCCATAAAATAATAAAGTTGCGCGCAGACTGTTGGCAGATTTTTTTTATTTACTTACGTATTTTTTTATCAATAGAATAATTCATAGTAGTAAAAGCGAATTCGATTATATTAAACCTAAGAGATTTTCGGAATCAGTGAAAACTTGAACAATGACCCCAGGGGGTTTAATTGAGAAAAATACTTAAATCGGTTTTTCCCCGACTACGTTTAAAGCTTATAGAAGTAAAAGTGAATTCCAAATCTCAATATACCTCAGAAATATGTCAGAATTCGTGTATATGTACACAACCACTTTACACCCGCTTAGGGTTTGGATATCGAAAAATTTTGAAGAACGTTTCTAGGCGCTTATATAAAAAGCCCGCAGAAGTAAAATTGCCTTGATAGCTCGACATGTCTAAAACTTTTAACGAAGTTTGTGAAAATGTGGATTCACGGACGTTTTTTTTCCCAACCTCTGAACGCCAATAAAAATCTGAACTTTTTTTTTTGCTTTAATTACTCTAATAGTACATCTACATATACGTACTAAGTTTCAACTTTCTAGCATAAGCCGTTTCTGAGATTTAAAAAACCACCCCTCTCCCCCGTACCTTGATACCCCTATCAAAAATTTTATTTTTCTAGGATGTCTCCATATTCATTACAGTTTTCGAGAAATAAAAATCAGAATGTTTTCCTTTCTACCCATTTTCACCATCACCCCCAACACCCACACCACCAATATTTTTTTTCCTACTAGAAGTTTACCGACCCCAACTCCTGTAAAATTTTCAAGATCATATCTGATACGGTTTCTGAGATATAAAAATTACATTTTTTGAAAAATTGCTGTCCCCCCACTTTCGTGCTCCACCACCCCCCTCAAAAAATTTAGTTTCGGTAGACTCCTCTTGTGATCCCATTTACAAAAGCTAAATTTTATCTTCCTGGTGTAATTAGTTCGGAAGATATTGTAATCCAAAGTTTTTCACCCCGCGCCCCTACACCCCACCACCCCTCTTAAAAATTTTAGTCCTTGTCTAATATTGAAGTATCCCTAAGGACAACAACAAAGTTTCAATCTTCTGACATCAATTGTTCAGGCGATATCGATTTTAGAATGTTTCAATCCCGTCTTTCATGCGTTAAAGACTCATAGTTTTCATGCCCACTTCCACACCCCTAAACCAATATCCAAAATTTTTTTGCAATTGAGTCCATTATCATAGTACTACATAAGTTCCAAATTTCAGCCTCCTAGCATAAGTGGTTCCTGAGATCTAGCAACCAAAATTCTCCCCTTGTACCCCCACCCCTCGAAAATATACCAGTCTTAGGGGTTCACCCAATCTACCCACCATAAAAATTTCAATTTAATATCACAACGGGTTTGTGAGCTACGCACCTTCAAACGGTTTTGCGTACGGCGTGCGGCGTCTACGGCGGACAGACGGACATTTTTTTTTTTTTGCTTTTTTGGGGTCTACTAGTCCTAAAACGTGAAAATACAAAATTTCAGGGTAGCAAATTTTTTTGAAATTTCAGGTCGATAACAATACTTTATTATTAAAAACGCGACGAGTATCAACCTAATTTCCTTTAGTTAAGACGAATAGCTGGAGAAGTTAAACCTAATGCGAGAAATGGATCTGCATGAACTAGAATCTCGCATAAAAGACGCGAAAATGTCTTTAATAGAAAAAGAGTTGGAGCTATTGCGAACAAACTCACTGTCGCTAGTTCTTCCCAGAGCAATGTAAATACCCTTACTTTCCGCGATGTAGAAGGGTCTTTAACGACGTTCACTAGGAATGGCCAGGATCAGGGACGGAGCTTCCATAGGAGCAAGTGGAGCAACTGTGCCGGGCGCCAAATTGTTAGGGCGCCATACCTAATGTTCCACCTACCTACACAATTGTTCGGTCATGTACAATCCTGCAATTATCACTAAATTCACTGATTGTAAATTTTGCAATTCTAAAACACGGCATCCTAGCTACATATACCTATCCATCCAAATACAATTTAACAACAAGTCGTACACCCAACCATTTGTTTTATTCTCCTAAATATACGGTTGCGGTATGATCTTCTCATATACATATATGTATATGTTCATATCACCCTCTTCCAACTAGTTTACACAATTTTGTATGACCAACATGATTTTACTACACTGATCCGACACGTATACATCGTATTGTTCGATCATTCATGTGCGAATCTATTGACTTACTCTTTGGCGCAAACATTTAATCCGCACCATGGTTCGACATACAACACTCACGGTACAATGAACGTTCAACGTTTTTATGCGCGACAGAATGCGTTGTATTCCGCTAAGTGCATATGTATTCATAGTATCTGGCGCAGCCCAGCAAACGAAAAAGTCCGAAATCGTTACGAATTCGCTACGATTTGTCGATAAAACACGTCGATATCAGACACGACTTCGTACCGATGTCGTGTCGAAAAATGTATGAAGTGGTTGACACGATTCGGGAAAGAATAATCGTAGCGACTACCAAGATATATTTCGCATCGAATTACGATAGAAAAATCATTACGATTTCCAAAAGATATTTCGTATCGAATTACAAGGGAAAAATCTCTATGAAATTGTAAAGAATATTCGTAGTGATTTCGTTTGAATTTTTCGATTCAATTTCAAAACAGATTTCGTACCAATATCGGAAAAAAAAAATCTGAAAAAACATACATCGTTATAGTGACTGACCAGAAAGCCAATCATATGACACTCTTGATGAAATACTGAATTCCGATTTATATTGTAGTTGGGAATAAAGTAGAATAAAGATTGCACAAGTACTTTAGTCTTTTTTGAGGAATACGGATTGGTTGCTATTCGAAGGAGGACAATAGGTTTGTTCTTTTTGGCTACACTTTCTACACTTTTCTGCACTAACTCTTGAGCGAGTGCAGAAAAGTTGTGACGAGCCGTCCTGGCATCACCGCCGCAACCGATCATGCAGTGCAAAGGCCGATAATATCGACGCAACTCTAGCGCCAGAATGGACTACGGCGGTGAAATAGCTAACCTCGAAAGACGAAGACGAGTACTCAGCCTCTTTAGCCATCGAGAAGCCGACAAGAGCGGACGTTTTGTTTTTAACTTCGACCACAGTGCTGACCAAAAGTAAAAATAAATTATAGAAGTCATACTTTCAAGTGCGCGTTCAGTACGGGTGATAGTAAAATAAAAAGAAATTGAAGGCGTTGTTCGTAGTGGCGGTACGAAGTTAGCAAATAGTGGCGGCGGAATCACTGCATCGCCTGAGCAAACAATAAAAGGCTGGTGTAAGCATGTAATTTATCTACCTGAGTTTAATATGCGGCCAGGCACGCATAACGGGATGCGACTGCCGTTAGCCATCGGCGCAGTGCGGCCACGCGGTAAGGTAACCGCAACGAAAGGACGTGAGTTCGCATCCCGTTTTTGTTCGTAATTTACGTAAGCGGTAATTTACGTAAGCTGTCCGTGGAGATTGTCCACGATTTGAAAAAAAATCCTAATCGCAAAATTCGGTGCTTTTTTCGTTGTTCCGTTTACGTGTTTACGGTAGCCATGCAATTTTCACATTTCAAAAGAAAAGGGGGATGGTACGAGAACTTTTTACGGATCCGTCACGAATATTCTTTGAGCGATTTTTTTTTCCAATTGTGATTGATATGTTAAATAAAAAGGAGACATAAAAAAAAAGGAAAACATAAAAAACGATTCCAATCGGATTCAGTACGACAAATCATCGAACAAGTTCTAAGACCAAGAAGCGGCTTTTCGAGCAATGTTTTAGTATCACATAAATCTTCAACTCCCAAACCAAGGCAAACTCATATGGATGCGACTAATTTTGGCAGTACTCAGATCTCATCGGAAATAGTCTAACGCGTGTTCCAAATGACAAATCGTCGTCGCTACTACTAAGCCCCACAAATGCATCCGCGAGTCGCACATAATTTTACGTACTTTAGTTCGTGCGTTAAGTACTCGACATTTATTTTGAATTTCGTCTTTTGGCTCTTCGGCGGCCTCCTGTTCGGAATCGGATTGTACGCGTTCGTCGACAAATGGCAGGCGGCCGGATGGGTTTGGGTCGAAACGTTCTACGATGTGGTTCTTAATATTTCGCTGGTGGTGGCAATATCGGAGCGATGGTGCTTATTGTTGGTTTCACGGGATGTTTGGGAGCACTTCGCGAAAATACGTGTCTTCCGAAATCATACCCGGTGCGGTGGCGGCAGTCATGTCGGCTCGAGAGGGCCTCTGTCTCCATGTGGTTCGTGCTCCCGCACAACGTAAACCTAATTCTGGAGGAATCGCGCCCGGAAAAGGCCATGCCCACTCATCGGGGCGGAGTCGATCGGCGGCACATCATCGATTTTGTCCAGCCGGAGTGCAAATACGGTGGGCTGAGTGACGCAGGCTATCCTATTCCGAGAACTCACGACGCGCGCCAAGTGATCCTTCCGAGTGTTTTTGCAGGGCGCGTAATCTGCAGGGAGATCGTCGGGAACCTAATAAACGGTCGAAAGCCAGCACGGAACCAAATGTCAGTGAATAATCGCCGCCGCCTTCGGTTGTGTCAGCAAATGTACGGTCCCTTTTATCCTGAACTCAACTACAAACGCGGCGACAAACAGCCCACCAACCAACTGTGATGCAACAGCGGGCGACAGGAATGGGCCAGTCCAGTGATCACCGTGTACGGCGATTCGTCAGGAGACTGCAGCAACGTCGGATCAGAACTTATGCAGTTTATATTATGTATAAGAAGCAGGAAAGAATAATCAATCCCGCTACTCTATCCCAATTAATTATACAATCATTTCGATCTTTGTAAATGTTTAATAAAATTTTGCATTTATATTTATTTATTGTGAATCCGGTAAAATTTTTTTTTGTGTTCCTAAATAAGGCGCTCTTTACTTCTCTTGCGAAAATTTGACCTATCACGTAGATTGGAAAGTGCACACATTCACACCGATATTAACAGAAATAAGAATTAGTTAGTCAACGTCATATCAAAGCATTTCGAACGAGAGATTGTCCTCTTAAACGGTTCTTGGTTCAAATTGAATAAAACTTTTGCCTAGACTTATTAACAGTATAATTCAATAATTGCTACGAGCCAATAGTTTTTTAAAATGAGACGAAATTGAATATAGCAAAAAGCACATGTCTTGATATGTATATAAAATAATTATTTAAAATACGAAATGGCAATATATTTTGTAGAATTTAATTGCCTATCAGCTTTACATAAAATACAATAAAATAAATACCGTAAAAATAAATTAGGTGTCCATACTTAAACAAAACAAAAAAAAAACTTGTATGGCTTTTTAAAATTGTAAATTTTTATTATATACATCAGTTTTCTTAACATCAACAAATAATGCGTTTCAGTTTAAACTTTGTGAATTTTTAATTTAATAAAAAAAAGAAAAGTTGCCTCTTTAACAACGTATCAATCCAACCGCGTTTGCAATGCCCTCGCGTTATTACAAGCTATTGCACCCCATCTTGAAAATCGCATTGAAATTGGTTTTTTCTTTTCTTGCATCGATATTTTGCTCATTGATCCCTTCTTGTTTTTTTGTTGACAGCATCGAAGGACACGTCCCGTGATAAAGGCGCAGCTGGCAAGCTTTGGGAATACACAGATCACGTAAGAAAACAAAGGAAAGGGAACCGATGACGTGCATTCCAATCAAATACTCGTCAAGTTTTTTTTTTTTTTTTCAATGTGCGATGCACCCACCACTGACGCTCTGGACGTCACGGAAATCCTTATGGATGGGGTTTAGAGCTTACAAAAGCACCTACATCCGGTCCGCTGTTCCGATCGGACCAAGCCCAATGTGATTGCCAAACGGTTTTCTTTCGAGAAAATTCGTTGGCAGTGGCATGGCCTTGGTCCGGCCGCAACAGCGCCGCTTCCATACGCTTTTCGGCACGACTGGGCCATAGTTATCCGCCTCCAGACGGATAAACTCCTTGTTTTCGACAAAATATCGCCATCTCATAGAGGGTTTTCATGTTCGGTCATCCGTCGGATGACTTTCCCTAGATGTTCTTTCCTCTAAACTTATCCTCCTTCACACTCTTTTCCGCACCCTTTTATCGTGCATCTGGCCTCCTCACACCTATGATCCTTTCCAGACCGCCGACCGTAAGAATGGGATTCCTCAAACCCATTTGTCGGCCCCAAACGAGCAGAATACATTCGTCCACGAGTCGAAGTGACAAACTCACCCCATCCGACGAGCTACGCACGTGCTTTTATGCTAGCTGCTCCGTCACTTCAGATAGCCGCTCGTGGGACTTATGTCGTCCAATGACGATCTAGTCAACGAAACATAGGAAAGTTATCCTTCATTTTGACGAAGAAATGACGATTTCTTCCGATAGATGGAGGAAGACTTTCCGTCCGCCAGGTTTTACGTCCAAATTAAAGACAAAAGGCCTAGTCTTCCGGACGTTCTGCGGACATATTCGTTACAAAGTGTAGAAAGTGAATGAAAAAACATACTGCAGTCACGATCGGGTGCAAGCCAATCGTATAATACTCTAGATGAATACTGAACTCCGATTTATATTGTAGTTGGGGATAAAGTAGAATTACGTGTGTGCATGTTGTATGTCCTTTATTAAGGACTGCCATTAGATTGCTATTCAAACCTAAAAGACAATATTCAGTGTTTAATTTCATATCCTGAACTAGGTAAGTCATCGAAAAAAAAAGTCCTTTTTGAAGGACTTTCACATGGAAGGTGCAGGAAGGACTCACTCGATTTCTTACATATTTATGCTTTTCCTTGGAACTATTTAAAAATGAACGTGTACAAAATTTCAAATTCGTAGCTTGAAGCGTTCAAAAGTTATCGAAAAATATTGTTGAACACGTGTCTTAAGGACATTTTGTATGGCAGCTACCAGAAGGAGTAAAAGGATTTTGCTGACTAGTAAACCTGAACTTCGTTTTCACTCAAAACTAATTTGTACAAAATTTCGAGTTCATAGCTAAAAGAATACTTGAGCTATAGTGAGTTCCGTAAATTAAGTGAAGACTATTTGACAGGATATTTGTATGGCAGCTACACGAAGGACCTACAGGATTTTTTTCATAATTATACATTAAGCTCCAACTATTGGAAAAATAACACATACATAATTTCAAAGACGTAGCTTAAACCCTCCTGAAGTTATCGGTAATATTCTTGAACACGTGTTTTAAGGACATTTTGTATGGCAGCTACCCGAAGGAGTAAAAGAATTTCGCTGATTAGTTAACTTGAACTTCCTTTTTACTCAAAACTAGCTTGTTTAAAATTCCGAATTCGTAGCTAAAAGATTACTTGAGTTATAGTGCGTTTCGTAAATTAAGTGAATACATTTTGACAGGATATTTGTATGGCAGCTACACGAAGGACCAACAGGATTTTCTTCATAATCATATATTTAACTCCAACTATTGGAAAAATAGCACATACAGAATTTCAATGTCGTAGCTTAAACCCTTCTCAAGCTATCGACCAATATTCTTGAACACGTGTTTTAAGGATATTTTGTTTAGCAGCTACCAAAAGGAGAAAAAGAATTTCGCTGATTAGTAAACTCAAACTTCCTTTTCACTCAAAACTAACTTGTACAAAATTCCGAATTTGTAGCTAAAAGATTACTTGAGTTATAGTGAGTTTCGTAAATTAAGTGAATACATTTTGACAGGATATTTGTATGGCAGCTACACGAAGGACTAACAGGATTTTTTTCATAATCATATATTTAGCTCCAACTATTAAAAAAGTAATACATACAAAATTTTAAAGTCGTAGCTTTAGGCGTTACGAAGTTATTGGTCAATATTCTTGAACACGTGTTTTAAGGACATTTTGTATGGCAGCTACCCGAAGGAGTAGGACGATTTTGCCCGTTAACGAACTTAGCCTTACAAATTCAACCAAACATCCAGATTCGAAATTTCAAGATCCTAGGTGAAGGCGTTCTTGAGTTATCGTGTTCACGGACAGACGGACGGACGGACGTCAAGCGGATTTGAGGTTTTTGGTGCCGCCATACAAATATCCTGTCAAAACGTCTTCACTTAATTTACGGAACTTACTATAACTCAAGTAATCTTTTAGCTATGAATTGAAAATTTTGTACAAATTAGTTTTGAGTGAAAAGAAAGTTCGAGTTTACTAGTCAGCGAAATCCTATTACTCCTTCTAGTAGCTGCCATACAAAATGTCCTTAAAACACGTGCTTAAGAATATTGGCCGATAACTTCAGAAGGGTTTAAGCTACGTCTTTGAAATTTTGTATGAGTTATTTTTTCAATAGTTGGAACTAAATGTATGATTATGAAAAAAATCCTATTAGTCCTTCGTGTAGCTTCCATACAAATATCCTGTCAAAACGTCTTCACATAATTTACGGAACTTACTATAACTCAAGTAATCATTTAGCTATGAATTGGAAATTTTGTACAAATTAGTTTTGAGTAAAAACAAAGTTCGAGTTTACTAACCAGCGAAATCCTTTTACTCCTTCTGGTAGCTGCCATACAAAATGTCTTTAAGACACGTGTTCAACAATATTTTTCGATAACTTTTGAACACTTCAAGCTACGAATTTGAAATTTTGTACTCGTCCATTTTTAAATGGTTCCAAGGAAAAGGATAAATATGTAAGAAATCGAGTGAGTCCTTCCTGCACCTCCCATGTGAAAGTCCTTCAAAAAAGACTTTTTTTTTTGATGACTTAACTAGTTCAAGATAAGAAATTAAACACTGAAAATTGTCTTTTAGTTTTGAGTAGCAATCTAATGGCAGTCCTTTAGAAAGGACATACAACATGAACACACATAATTCTACTTCATCCCCAACTACAATATAAATCGGAGTTCAGTATTTATTTAGAGTATTATACGATTGGCTTGCAGCCGATCGTGACTGCAGTATGTTTTAACATGTTAAATTTACCTACTTAAATGCGTTTAAAATGCATAGTCTATACAGGGTATTAGGTTCCTTTACAAGTGAATGACATTACAATTGATGAAAAAATGCATGTTGTTGATAACCATTTATTTAATAGAGAATGCATTATTGGGAAAACTTTTTTAAATAGGGTACAAATTTTAATTAATCTAAAAAAAAATAAACTTTGCAAATTCTTTCACCTTTGATGATTTTCACTGCTATCAAATTACCGAAGATAAGTTCGTCGAAAATTTGGATTTTTCGAACTTAATCGAACCGCATCACAAAGACGCAATAGTTAAGCTGATTACCAATTACAGTCCACAACAATCCAGTATAAAAACTCGAATGTCAATGCAAATAATTTTAAAAAAACGACACTCCCATCTATTAATCACCACGACGGCTTTCTGGGACAGAAAAACAAATTGTTGATAACCATATAGAAGAATTGATGCAAAAAGGAATCATACGACCAAGTACTTCAGACTTTGCTAGTCCCATTGTTTTGGTAAATAAAAAAGACGGTTCTAAGCAATTATGCATAGATTTTCAACAATTAAACAGAAAGGTTATCAAAGATAGATCCCCTTTACAACTTATAGAAGATCACATTGACGATTTGAAAGACGGCGTAATATTCAATACATTAGATCTGAAAAACGGATTTTTTCACGTACCAGTAGAGGAGGACAGAAAAAAATTACATCATTTATAACTCCTTCGGGGCAGTTCGAATTCAACAAAGCTCCTTTCAGACTCGCTACTTCACCAGCAGTTTTCCAAAGATACGTGCAAGACATATTCGCAGACGAATTACGATCCAAAAACATATTAATTTATATGGATTATAGTCATACCAGCTAAAAACGAAAACGAGGCAATTGCCAAGTTAAGCAAAATTTTGAACATAGCTGCAAGTAAAAGTCTTGAAATTAATTGGCGCAAATATGTCAATTTTCAAAGAAAGGGATTAAATATTTAGGATGCGAAATAGAGATCGTCAGAGCCGACAAAGGGAAAATTAAAGCAGTTAAAATATTTGACGAAACTACAACTATTAAAAAAGTTCAATCGTTTCTTGGACTTGTAAATTATTTTCGAAAATTTATACAATAGCTAAACTTCTTAGCGACTTGCTAAAATCTAATGCAAAATTTCATTTTGGTGTTGAAGATCGTATTTTTTTGAAAAATTGAAAGAACTGTTATGTCTACGTCCTATTTTAACAATTTATCATCCAAACGCGGAGACGAAAGTTCATACGGACGCAAGCAAAGACGGCTTTGGAGCAATTTTGATGCAGAACACTGAAGATGGAATGATGCATCCTGTTCATTACTTCAGCAAGAAGACTTCACAGGCAGAATCGAACTACTCAAGCTTTTATCTGGAAGTTTTGGCAGTAATCTATGCGATCAAAAAATTTCGAATCTACCAATTGGACATTAACTTCAAAATTGTGATGTGTGCTGTTCTCCTCTTAAGTATGCCATGTGTTGTGAACGGAGGCCTTGGAGTGAATATTTCGACTTGAAAAAGTCAAAATATTCGAGGGAAAGGAAGGTTTAGGAAAGAGTGGGCCAATTCCGCCTACGTCCGAATTGGTGGCTGAAATCCGAGCGGAAGTGACACGCTTGCTGGCGGCCAGGGCTAGCTACGGCAGTTGTGGGGGGGTTCTTGCCCAGATTTCAGACCATAAATCCTTGGCCTGTACAACAAAAAATTTCGTGTCGGCTTACTCCAGGGTGATTTGAAATGGGACTATTTTCCCAATAGGTCGTGAAAGACCAAGAAGCGGTGGAGTTGCGCGACTTCGCGATTTGTCAGGGCGCTTAGGTGTTATAGCGCCCTGTCTGCCCACCCTACCTCAGCCATGACATACCAAAAAACAACATCCGTCATGGCCCCTTATTGAGGTTCGGGGGTAAGAGCTTAAACGCTCGGGTTCATTTTAATCTGGCCTTTAGCCTCTAATCATCTGCACGATAAAACAAAAAAAACACAGCCATATAAGGCCGCTAAAATATATAAAAAAAAATCTGGAAAACAAAAAAAAATATTGCAAAAAAAAGAAAGAGAAAGAAAAAATATAGAAATAAAAAAAACTCACCCTATTACTTTCTTTTGGTTTTTTTCTTTTCTCGTCCAATAACTTAATTTATTTTAACTTTTATTTAATTTAATTTTCGGTCCGTCCTGTCCTTGTCAGTCATGTTGTTTTTATCTTATTATTTATTAATTTATAATTTTACTTCATTTTTATTATAGTACATGTTTTACTTCTATTTAATTAATTATTATGTGATTTTTCTTATATAATTTACTTTTATTTTACTTTAAATTTATATGTTGTTTCTATTTTACACCCTAATCTTCATCGAGATTTCCGCACGCAATATATTGCACATTTGTAAACAAATCGTCTTTTACGATCGCCCTCAGAGCCTCCATGATTGCCGCGGACTCATGTAATCGTCGAGAGAAAAAGAACACACACACGATCCTCTTTCGGAAAAAAGCCGCGAAAACTTAATAAGAACGAACTAATTCTCGAATATAATCGCGACAGATCAACTTGATAGTTATGGATCAAAACTCAATCACCATTTAACATAATTCGTTCGATCAAGTATGGAAACTTCTTAATTTTCACCTCAACTCAATTTTTAATCTCCTAGACCTCCGCCACGGCTCATTTCTTCCTCTTTTTTTTCCTGCTTATTCCAAAGGACACATATAAATTATTCGCGATAAATGCTGTCACTCAGGCGAACTATACAACGCGGCGACCCAAGTACCAATTCAATTCCACGTTATTTAATTATTTCCATGATCGGGAAAACAATGCAATTTTACCGGTGGTACACGCAATTCCGATGGAGTAACGAAACGCGACCCTGATGATTTCTTGCTGGCGACCCTGCCTCGGACATCGCCACACACGGGACTTATTTCTCAAGAACAAACTTTCCGTTTCGGCTCCAGGCCAGGCAAACTATCGCCTGGTTTTTTTCTCCACCAAACTTTTGATTATTTCGTCGGTTTGGATACACCCGCCGCGCACTACCGAAATCGGCTATCTTCTTTTTTTTTTTTCTTCTCCCGGGTACCTTGCCGTTCTTCTAATTTGCCCGCACTTCTGAAATTGATTTTTAAATGGACCAATCTTGTCGTTTTAACTCGAAAATTTCACGTTTCTAATACTTTTTTTTTCCTCTTCCCTTAAAACTTTCTTGTACACGTCATTTTGATCGGGGAAGTTCGCGTTTCAATTTCACTCTTTACACATCGCCCGTACGCCACATTAAATTCACAATTTCAAAACGAAGTCGAATGCGATTTAAAGGCGAATTTCAGCAAAGAAAATCACAGCTGAGTTTTTAAGATGTCGACGATATCTGGGTCTTAACTCGAACTCCTTTCAACATGCCGCTTCCGGCATCTCCCGAATAACGGTCAAAAATTCTCTCTGCTAACTTGGTGGCAGTTGCGGGTGCGATCAAAACTCAGCGTAATGCTGAATTCTGAACGCACTCGTAATCGCCCAGCAGGAAATTTAGCCGTTCTTCAGCGATAACTCAACACATGCCAAAAAGAGATTTATCACCCAAAATAAACAGATGGGCATTAATCTTTGAAGAATTTTCCTACACCATAGTCCAGGAAGTAGTCTGAGATAAGTAGCCTAAGAAGAAACCCCATCGTCATGCAAATCGAAAATAACTTGGTACAACGAATGAAATAAAATCAGGAAAACGACGAATACATCCGATCCATTTTGAAGTAGACTCTTCATCAGGACCGTACGAGAATTTTATTGTAGAGCATGGAGTATTATTTAAAGAGGTCAACCAAAGGAAACTATTAGAGATTTTAAATGGAATGCAAATAGACATGGTACGAAGCATCCACGATCACGGACATTTTGCTGAACGGAAGATGAAGGAGTTGATATCGCGTGAATATTTAATTCCAAATTAAATAAGTGATTGCGATGTGTTCAGTGCAGTGCAGTGCAGATAGACAATGGAGAACTGGGGGTTTTCTACACAACATTCTTAAGGGAACGGTTCCGCTTGATACCTATCATATCGATCACTTGGGGCCCATGACTTAAAGAATTCAAGTATATACTAAGTGTAATAGACAGTTTTACAAAACTAATATTATTGTATCCGGTTAAAGCAATCAATTCTAATAAACTTATTTTTAAGATGAAACTTTAACAAACAGTTTTCGGTAATCCTCGACGTATAATAACGGACCGCGGACCAGGTTTCACGTCGATGCCATTTACGGAATATTGAGTTACGCCAGCCTCCACGTTAAGCCCATCCGGCACATGAAGCTGCGCACACATACAAATAAGCGATAAGCCCATCTGGCATTAACAATGAAACAATTTTAATTATCACTTCCTGCAAGCCCATTCGGAGCAAACAAACTACTAACCCTAACTAAAAATAGAATCGAAAGCTGCATCCACTGTACCAAGATAAACAACCCCCAACGAAGAAGTAACGGAAAATCGAGTTAACATACGAAACCAAAAAACATTGAATGAAAGTCCTCTTATTAGCCTGCAAGCCTTAAGAACGAGACTACAAGCTGTAACTAATTTTGAAAGTAATAAATACATTTATCCCAAAAATAAAGTAAAAGACTTTGAATTAAAACTATCCACTCATAACTGGCGCAGTCGACTTCGAACTAACTAACGCATCCTCACGATTGCAAATTAAAGTGTTTTAGTTTCAAATAAAGTTAAAATTTGTGCTTGTGACAATAAAATTAACTTTTCAAATAAGCTATTTAGCTAGTTTCAAGCAGTGTTAAACTCAGTGCAAAGTTCCACGGTTAACGTTTAGGAAGTCATCGCAAACCTAAGCTGAATTAAGCCCAACCCAGGACAAACTACTTGAGAAACAAGCAACAATTAAGGTATTATAACAATAGTTATAATGGCACTAAATGAAGCTGGGTTAGACTACGCCGGGAAGATTTCGGTACGAAATGTCGGAAGATTTCGATTCGAAATGTCGGGAAGATTTCGAGCCTAGCCCTAGTAACGAATTATTAACGAATTACAGAATTATAACAGTTTCATAAGTTTAATGAAAAAATAACTAAAACAGAAACAAAATTTTCGGAAAATAAAGTTCGCTAAGCCCACAATCTGGAAATAATAATTTATAATGATATCGAGTCGATTTTTATAAGTCGCGTAAAGACAGTAAAAACAGTAGCAGATAGGTAAATAAAGCAAAAAACTTACTCAATTTGTGTGATGAAATAAAATGTAATTGCCGCCCAGTACCGTTGTTGATACCGTCGTTTTGTAAACTTGCAGCGACCAGACAAAACAACGTTTCGATCACCTTTTATTATACATAGTTTCTTTTTTTTTATTTTTTCGATTTGCCGCGCACTTTTAATATTGATTATTTTCGGTGGAGCCTCCAATGGTGGAATGAAAGAGTTCCTTTGTAGAAATAATGTAATAAAAATTAAAAATATGAAATAATATGGAAAATGAAAGGTCGAGAGAGCGAGCATCAGCAAGCCCGGACCTATTTCTCGCCTTCATTATAAGTTTAGTGGGCTCAGTTCGCCGCAGAAGGGTGCGTTCGGACTCCCACATATATTTGCCTATATGTCGATTTGTGGTGTAAAATTGTTATCCTTGTGATGTACCATCTCGGGGTACCCGTAATAATCTTATATTATTAGTGCTGGATCGTCGAACCTAAAAAGGGGATGTGCCTAGCATCTTTCGACGCTGGGTAGCGGGGTAGACCTGGCGCCCGAAAGGACGCTGGTTAGTCGGGAAAAGTTAATCAATTAAAATTACCTTAGGTATTCTGTGATATGGTTTATTATCTTCTTAGTATTCTGTGATATGGTTTATTATCTTCTGACACGTTTTTGTCTCGTTTTAGAACAATACTCAGTTCAAATCTCGGTCGCAACACACTTTTATAAACCTAAAAATGCATTCGACCCATAACGCTGACCTTGTTACGTTAAGCCGGTAAACATTAGGTCAAAACATTATGAGTCGATTGCATTTCTGGTCATTACGCAATCCGGTAGTACTAATTGTTTTGTGTACGAAATTCAAGCCGGCATTCCATAGGTACTGCTGACCGGCGGTATGCCGACTTGGAGTTCGCACAAGAAGGTCGTTAGATTTAGAGGGCGATGCATTGTAAACAAACACTGACTCGAGTTCACTTGCTTGTTTACAACGCGGAAAGAAGAATCTTTTTACAAGGAAACGAATATGATCATTGTAAATAAACATAGACTCGTATTCGTATGTTTATTTACAATGTGGAAAATACTGTGTTTTGAAATGCGATGTGGTTAGAATGTTAGATGAACGTTGGATGATTTCTATAGTACCGGGATGACGTAATGACTACTCAGGAAGGAGTCCAAGGTACAACACTTGCATCATTTTACTGATAATTATAGATACACGGGTAGTCAACTCTCCACCATCTCAAGACCTGATTAAGAGTTACAATAGGTATAGGAGAAGAACCACGAATATGAATCACTAGTCATCGACTTTAATTTGTTGAATATTTAGCAGGATATTGATCTTGGATTCGCGCATGATCTCACCCCAGCCCTGTTCTGGTAGATCGTATCACAACCAATAGTACTGAAAAATTATGATGACTAACACCTGCTAGTACACTGCCATACCCGGCCCGATTCCTGATCTTCCTTCCCATTCCTAAAACTGATTAAGTTCGGTATCCCCTTTCTTCTCCACAATTCCTTCCAACTCTCCTCTCCTTCGCACCAAGAAACACGGAAAAATATTTGATAGAACAATACCGTGGCCAATTGGGCTCAGTTTGACCTTGAAAATTAGTCAAAAAACAGCCATCAGCCGTAGGCGCCGTGCAGTGGTGCAGTGGGATCACAACGGACCCATCTAGCGGTCTATGTGTTAGCTATCTCTGTCAATAGCTACCCACCTAACCTAACCTAACCACCCCAGCCCGAAGCCACAACTACAGCTCCATTTAAAATGGATCGCAGTAAATCATAATAATTTGAACCTAAATTATCCTAACATTAAAACTCATATAGCTGAAAATCATGATTTAACATCAAGTCCTTGATATAGTGCCTATAGGCTACAAAATTTATATCCGTTACACTTTCTCGACAGTATTATGGCTTGACGTTATATCAAATTCTATATGGATGTCGTTTTATCCATTCGTAAATCTTTGGAAGAACGATCCATTCCGTTCCGATATGTTCTCCAGTTTCTTATCGCTTGAAAAGGACCTTCTTCAATATAAGAACCTTGACACCCCTTACTCTAATATACTAAATATGCAAAATATACTTGCCTATAATATGACGAATTATCATCATTAGGCAGCGTAAGTATTTGTTTTATTCGTGAAATGAAAAGAAGATTATTTTCAGAGAGGATCTGATGGCATACATCGGGAAGGCAGAATGAATAGCCTTATTTATGACGATTGCGAGCGTTGAAAGGGCTTAACGTTTGTTATCTGCTTATTTTCATACGCGATATGACATCGGAGGATTTAGTCCCATAATCAATGGAACGTTACTAGCAGTTTAATGACATCAGAGCATATGATGTTGACTTCTTGGAGCCACTTACACCCAAAGTAGAGCCCTTATGCGGACTTTCAGGACTTCTTCCAAGTGGGTGTTATTTTTGTCTATGGCACTTCTATCCTGCAATAACGTGAGTCAAATTTCTTAAAATACTTTTCGCATATGAAGGCAAACATGACGATTTCGAACGAAAAAAAATTAAATTTTATTGGCTTTTTATTTCCTCGTTGATAGTTTTATTTGTGAACGCGTATGGAAAATATTTTTATTGTACGGAGGTGATTTGACTTTTGACGTTCTCGAGGTATTTTCGAAAGTAGTTCAAAAAATGTTCATAAAGCAATTAGATTTTGATATTAGAGAAATTTTAATTTGAATAATAGATTTATGCATCTGTGGCCAAATGATGAAGAGGTACTAGTATTTACCTATCTACCGATATAGAGAATCGCGCCTAAAGTTTGTAACGCATAGAACGGACCTTGGGACGAAAAAAAGTTATATATTCTTCTGTGCTTATTTGTTGTCAAAAACTTCAAATCCGCTTGACGTCCATCCGTCCGTAAGTGCGATAACTCAAAACCGCCTTAACCTAGGATCTTGAAATTTTGAATCTCGATGTTTGGTCGAATTTGTAAGGCTAAGTTCGTTAAAGGGCAAAATCGTCCTACTCCTTCCTGTCATACAAAAAGTCCTTAAAACACGTATTCAAATAAATGAAAAATAACGTTCCAAATAGCCTCCTGGTTGTTCCTTAGGTTGTCAGTCGCATGGTAACCTACACCGCATCTCAGCATTAAACACGCAAACAAGCAAATTCGATCACATTAAACCTAAGAGATTTTCGGAATCAGTGAAAACTTGAACAATACCTTACACCCGCAGGGGGTTTACTATTGAAAAATACTTAAATCGGGTTTTCCCCGGATATGTTTAAAGCTTTTAAAAGTAAAAGTGAATTCCAAATATCAATAGACCTAAGAAATATATCGGAATTCGTGAATATGTACACAACAACTTTATACCCCGTTAGGGGTTGGATATCGAAAAATTTGGAAAAATATTTCTAGGCGCTTATATGAAGAGCGCCCAGAAGTAAAATTGCTTTGATAGCTTTGACATGTCTAAAAGTTGTAACAAAATGCGTAAAAATGTGGATTCATGGACATTTTTTTACTAAACCTCTGAGCGTCAATAAAAATCTGAACTTTTTTTTTGCTTTAATTACCCTAGTAGCGCATCTACATATACGTACTAAGTTTCAACTTTCTAGCATAAGCAGTTTCTGAGATATCAAAAACCACCCCTCACTCCCGTACCTTGATACCCCTATCAAAAATTTTTCCAGGTTGTCTCTATAGTGGTTCCATATAATCGAAAATTTGTAGCTTTCTATTTATTACGGTTTTTGAGAAATAAAAATCAGAATGTTTTCCTTTCTACCCCTTTCACTGTCCCTCCCAACACCCACACCCCCGAAATTTGTCCCTACTATAGCTCTACTGACCCCAACTCCTGTAAAATTTTCAAGATCATGTCGGGTACGGTTTTTGAGATATAAAAATAAATAAATAATAATTTTGAAAAATTGCTATCCCCCCTTTCGTGCTCCGCCTGCACCCTCAAAAAGTTTACTTTCAGTAGAACTCCACTTGTGATCCCATATACACAAACCAAATTGTATCTTTCTGGTGTAATTGGTTCGGAAGATATTGCAATCCCTCAACCCCTATCGATCATTTTTTTGCAAATGGGTCCACTATTATAGTTTTACATAAGTTCCGAATTTCAGCCTCCTAGCATAAGTGATTCCTAAGATCTAGAAACCAAAATTTTTCGTCTAAAACGCTCCCCTCTTCCTCCCTCACACCACCACCCTCACACCTCCCCTCTCCACCCCCACTCTCACACCACCCACTCTCGCACAGAAAATAATAAAGTAAAATCGTTTTCGAAGTTGAAATTTTGAAGAAATTAGTTATGAGGGTTCAAGTTCAATAGTCAGTAAAATTCCTTTACTTCTTCTAGTAGCTTCAAGCTAGGAATTTTTTACACATTAATTTGTAAATGGTGGTTACGCCTATTTTTGGGCGGCCGGCCAGCTGCTGTCGGAGGGGGGGGGGCGCGGGCGGACGGGAGGGCGACAACCGGAGCGAAACCTTTCCAAATTTGGGCGCCAGGTATTTTTTCCTTCGGGGAAAATACCAAACCAAACAGCTCCTCCTGAAGTACACACCTGGAGTGGACGGAGATCTGGGGATAGAACAAGAAAACACCAGAACAATCAAAAACCGCCCGTTAAACTATTAAATACGACTTTTATTCACGTCGTTTACACTTGAGATGCACAATTGCCTGTCGTTAGGCGACGCAAGTTATACTATATGACAAAATTAAAAGCGGCAAGAAAAAAAAAGAAGAAACGACTCTGACGGTCGGTGTTGGGTGAATTGTACACCTGGGAACTTGCCGTGGTTTCTTCCACAAAGGGGCGGTGCGTTCCTTGTACGTGTGCAGTCGTCGGATGTGTTGACGAGTGGTCTGACGCCAGCGTCTGCAAATCGGTGTTGGTTTTGTAGGTTGTTAGTTTTGAATGTGTGTTTCGGTTTCGGTCGGCCGTAGTTTTATTTTGATGGTGCTCGGCCTCGGCCGATTCAACTAACCACTTGAGTCGTCGTTCTTCCCTTTACTCGATTGAATGAAATAAATTTAAATGAAAAAAAAAGGAATTAATTCTAACAATAAAACGTAGCCCGAACCAAAAAGGCTTTCGAGGTGCCGCAATTGTTGGTTGTTCGGCGATGTTCCTTCCATCCTCCCTCCACTCCAAGTGCCCACGCCAGTGGTGATTTTGCCTCGCTGGCCAACTCGGAACAATCCCGGACCGGGCGCACCCCCGTCTAGATGTTCCCTTGCCGTCAACAGTCGTCGCGTAGTCCGGGGCGTGAAGGACGCCAGGTTTCCAATTAGTGTAAACCCCGAAACACCTTCGCTCTCTTTAAGCAGGTAACAATCCCACCCTTTCTTCCAGGAGTTTACCACGCAAACTCCTCATATGAGTAAAAACGGAAAACTAGCCTATCACCTATGACGCGAGATCGCTCACTTTTGGGTTGCAGTCTATAGGCCTTGTTTTATGCCTTCCCTATCCTGTGGATGCGGCTAATGGTTGACCTTATTATTATTAACTTTGGTTCTATTGAATTCACTTACTTACCCCGTTCGGTTTTTTATTCACTACGCTATGATTCCCTACAATTATGTGGTACCTACACCTACTTATGTTAATCTTAACTCCTGTCAATTCTATCAAATTCACTTACTTACCCCGTTCGTTTACTGTTCATTACGCTATGATTCCCGATAATTCTGTAGTACCTACTCCTACTCTTTTCCAACTTAAAGACGGAGTGCTGTGATCCGGCTTGTGGATTCGAAACACCTTTAAACTGGATTACAACCCGATCCCGTATTCTATGTCTACTTCCTGTTCACGGTTCCATCTCAAATTCCTCGCTCTGGTTTCAGTGGTTTTGTTTTCAGTGATTCTGTTCCTACTGGAGGTTTGACATGTAGGTGAAAGGTTCCCGTTAGTCTGGGTCTAGCGTGTACGGTTTTAGGTCCTTAGCATGCCAGGTGCCCACGGGTTTCCGGTCTGCGTCACCTAGTTCATTCGTCCATGCTGACACCTTCTTGAGCACCACACAGGGCCCGAAAAACTTCGGAGCTAATTTCGCGGAAAAATAGTTAGCTGCATTAGAAAGCGCAAAGTTCCTTTGCTAAACCAGCTTGTTAGGGAGGTACCCTACGTCTCGATGTCGGAGGTTGTACCTCTTGGTGGCTTTCCCTGCTGCCTCTCTCATTTTGGTTCGGATGTTCTCGAACATTCTGGTTAACCCCTCTACCCGAGACGGATTTAATTGGGGTTCTCCAACCAAGAAATCTTCAGGCGGTGGGGTTGTATTAGTTTCAGGGTCGCGATGGATAACCATTTCCCTGCCGAAATTGACAAAATATGGGGTGAGTCCTGTTGTGCTGTGCTTCGCCGTTCGTATAGCACAGGCTACCTTGGCAAGGTTGACATCCCATTTGCGGTGATTTTCAGAGACGTATGCCCTCAGCGCAGTTTTTACTGTGCGATTAAGTCTTTCGGTGGGGTTCGCTTGGGGATGGTAAAAGGCCGTATAGGAAATGAATCCCATATTCCTGGGCCATGGCTTGTAGTTCTTTACTGCGGAATTGTTTGCCGTTGTCGACGATTAAGATCCGTGGTATTCCAAAAACTAATAAAACATCCCTTTCCAATAATTCCCTCACTTTGCTAGCGGTGGCCGTCCTCAGCGGGAAGAACATGGGGAATTTACTAAAAACATCTAGCACTGAGAGAATGTAACAATAGCCCTGGGTTGATCTCGGGAGTGAGCCAATAAGATCCGCGCTTACCATTTCCCACGGTCGTGGCACCTGCGGACGTGCTACCATCAAACCCGCCGGAAGCTGTTGTTGTAGTTTCGTAGTTTGACATATTTGGCATTTCTTTACGAAACGCGTCACATCGGCTCGCATTTTTGGCCAATAATATTGTCTCTGAACCCGGTCCAATGTTTTCGCTACTCCCAAGTGTCCTGCAATCGGTAAATCATGTAATTTTGATAATATGGTTCTTCTTTCAAATTTTAGTACGACCCTCACCCAGGAGTCCTCCTCGCTGGCTAGTTCTGGGTACGTTACTTCGCGGTGCTTGTACAAAACCCCCGTTTCTAGTCGCTAAGATGGGAATTTTTGTGGATTAACTTTGACTCTCCCGACCATCAGATCATACCATTTATCGGTAGATGTGGTGGCATTGGTCGATGCTATCGGTATTGCCCTCGAAAGCGCGCCCGGTACTCCTTTCCCTTCCTGTGAACTATCTCGAAGTCAAATTGTTGTAGCCTGACGGCCCACCGGGCTTATCGACCGTTTGGCTCCCTCAGATTAGTCAACCATACTAAAGAATAATGGTCCGTCACGACCTGAAATTTACACCCTTCGACATATGGCCGCAACTTCTTGACTGCCCAGATTACGGCCAGACATTCCCTTTCCGTAGTCGAATAATTTCGCTCCGTGCGTGTGAGAGATCGGCTTAAATAGGCTACCACCTTTTCGCCATCGGGGTGCGGTTGGGAGAGGACTGCCCCGAGTCCATAACCGGAAGCATCTGTTTGTATTTCGAAAGGCAGTTCGAAATTTGGACAGGAAAGGATAGGTGCTGATACCAGCTTTTCCTTCGTTTCGGCCAAGACTTGTGCGCAGTCTTGGCTCCAAACGAATTCGCGATTTTTCCGAAGGAGGTCTGTCATCGGGGCTATGAGTGTCGAAAATGTAGGGATAAACCGTCGGTACCAGGAAACCATCCCGATAATCCGACGCAGTTCTGGCACATTTTCTGGGGCTAGAATGTTCAGGATTGCTTCCACTTTTTCGGGATCCACATGAAGTCCCATTTGGTCCACAACGTAGCCAAGATATCGCAGTCTACAAAAATTACATTTTTCTTTGCTGAGTACCAGCCCTGCGGCTTGTAGTCGGCGAAATACTTCCTGCAATGACTCCAAGTGTTGCTCAAACGTCTGCGTGACAATGATTATATCGTCGAGATAGAAGAATACGTGAGGCTATAATTCAGGTCCCAAAACCCTGTCAATCAGACGCTGCCATGTCGCTGGCGCGTTGTGCAGGCCAAATGGCATCCGTTTGAACTGGAAAAGTCCTCGATTAGGCACAGTGAAGGCCGTGAATTTCCGAGAGGCTTCTTCTACTGGCACCTGCCAATAGGCTGACTTAATATCTAGAGACGGAAGAAATCGGTCATCTCGCAGCTTGTCCAAGGTGGCCGACACGTAGGCACCGGATAGGCATCCCTCTCTGTCGCTTTATTCACCTGGCGAAAATCGATGCAAAAACGATAGCTGTTGTCCTTCTTTTTTTTAAGTAAAATCGGTGACGACCACGGACTGGACGATCTCTCAACCACTCCTTTTTCTGACATGTCATTTAATTCGGTGTCGATGTGACGCTGTACAGGCGGTGCTACAGGGTAGTATCGTTGCTTGACGGACTCACCCTTAGCGCGGATGACATGTTCGACAAGGGTCGTACATCCCAACTTATCGCCCATTAGTTCAAAAGCGTCTTTCACTAACGCATCAAGTTCCAATTGTTGCTGAAGATTTAGGCTAGACCTAGCATGAATCGTGGCCACAGAGTTCACATCACCCGTACTGGCTGAATGAAAATGCCATTCACCCGTACCTAAGTTGGGTACGACTTCCATACCTTTCCAGAAATCCACTCCAAGTATTAGGTCGACCGTCACAGTCGGAACTACGAGCACTTGGAGAATTCGTACGCGCCCTTCTAGCGCGATGGGCACCTCTACGGAGCCATTAACTCCGACTCTCTTACCATCGGCCATTGCGACCTGTGTCGAACTGGACTTTGTCGTCGTGAAACCCAATTTCTGGACCAGTTCCCAACCTTTAGCTCCCAGGATGGTCCGGGTGGCTCCTGAGTCCAATAGTCTCATCAGACCAGCTCCAAGGATTGATACCCGAATGTAAGGTCGCTCATCCTCGCCAGTACGTTCCAATAGATAATCTACCATTGGGGTAGGGTTTATCGATAAAATCCGCTCGTGCGTTTCATTGGCTATACTGGGTCGGGATGCTGCTTCTTCAGGCTGCATCGGGTTTTCAATGTTTTGCTTCGGGATGAGTGGCGTGGGTACACCAGAAATTGCAGCAGCCGGCGACTTTTTCTGAGGATTAATGACTTTTGAGGCTCTCTTCGACCTCATATTCTTCCCGAGTTTGTGCGTCTGCTTATACGCCGCAATGGACCCAACATGGATTTCATTTCGTGTTACTGTGTCCCCCTTTGACTCTGCTCCTATTGCATGGTTGTCGAAAAATTTTTTGAACCACCGCAAGAAACGAAGATTGTTCCGCGATCTTCCTTTAACTAAGTGCACAATTGGAACAATCGTCCCCACTCTGGCCACACTCAAAGCATCCTGAACTAACTTCCAATTACTGGTAAAGTCAAGATCCGACTCTGCGTTGAATTTTACCTCAGCCAATTGGATTAGGTCAGGATCGAGTAGGTTCATGAGTTGGCAATAGACCGTACCGTGACAGAGATTTTCTATCTTTGCTCCAGAGTTATGGAGAACCGAATCAATCCATCGGAGCAACTCTTGGGAAGACTTTCCGGTCGCGGCGTCTTGTTTGGGGTTTGCTGGGCCGCGCCTTAGCAAGCCCCGCTGGCATTTCCCGACTGGGTTGTGCACTTAGGGCAATTCTTTCGAATTACCCCTTCCTTTCCACAGCTGTAGCATCTTTTCGGAAGCGTGCATGCCGTCTAATGACGGCCCGAATGATTGCAATTCCAACAGGCGTTTCCGCGTTTGGCTTGACCCGACTGTGGAGCGGCGACTGCAACCACTGGGGGCTTGCTCTCGCAGGTTTCAATGTATGCCAAATCAGGCTCTAAAAGATTGGTTGTACGCCTTGATGGAGGAGAAGCGAAAGCTTGTACTGATGATCGTACAGTTTCCAGTGTACGGCCCAACCGTAACAGCTCCGCCACGCTGGTAATTTTGGTCAGCTCTAAAGCCAAATGCATCTATAGCCCCGGGTGAATATTCCTTTTTAATATTTTTAATTTTTGGCCTTCAGTGCACGGTTCGGATGGCCGCGCGAACAACCCTCTCATGGCTGCAATATGCAAACCAATTGGTTCCTGTTCGCCCTGGGTTCGACGTTTAATCTCCTCCATTAGGCGGTCGTCATAGTCGGGTGGCAAAAATTGATCTCTCACCTCTTGTACGAGTTCGTCCCAACTCGATACGTCTGCTCTGATAGAGCGGAACCAAATTAGTGCGACTCCCGAAAAAAGGTCGAGAGCGGATTTGAAAAGATCCGGTTTCGAGACACCTCACGCTACCCGCAATTCATCCACCCTTTCGAGAAATGAAGTTATTGACAAAATGTATACCCCATTTCGAGACTGGAATGGCATCACGGACTATCACCGATTCTGCTTTGCGTCCGGCAATTGGGGTTGAACAATTAATTGTACTACCGGATGGACCCGGCTAGGGGGGGCGAACTCATCATTTGCCTCGTCCGTCTCCAACCCGTCCAACTTAGTCAATGCCGCCAGCACTCTTGCTCTCAACTCTAAAACGGCCTTCCTTTCGTCACCCTTGGCTTCACAGCGCTCTTTTCCGATAGTCCGCCGATCCTACCCCTCCCACTATCGTGGTGGTAAGTTCTTCAATTTCCACCAGTTTATCCAAAACCTCACGCAAGTCGTCTGCGACGGTGAAAGGATAATCGGGTATAATGAGACTGGTTCCATCTTGTTCAAGTTTCAAAGCGCTTCGCAAGGCGGCCCTCATTGACTCAACACTACCCACCGGCAACGCTCGACTTGCCATCTCGTAGGTCAACTCCTCTCGGTTCAGTCGGTTTATTTCCATCTCGCCGATCTTACGTCAACCGAGTTCAAAACGTGAACCTGAAGCAGTCTACAGAGGAAAAACCTGCAAAACGAGCAGATCTCTCTTAGATCCCAGAACCTTATAGTCAAGTAATGAGGGAAAGACAAACAAAAATTAAACCAAAGGGATACTCAAATTTGCTGGCCTAGTGTACGATCGCTATTGTACGCCGTACCTAACTCGCTTTAAAGGGCCACTCCCTTTGTTGTTTATTGGTCCAGGCGAATCCTAGTGATTCTAAATACGCCAACCGCAGCGCTCTGCTGAGAGTCTGTGGTGAACTGCGTCACCTATAATTCGCCTCAGAATATGTAATTCTGGAGTTTTCGCGGCTTAGTCGAGAACACCACCAAGAAAACCACTCGGATAACCAAAAAAACCGAGAAATTCACTTTTCTACTATCGATGTACACTAGCCACTTGGTACAAAAATTTGTTGTTGTTTCCTCTTAGCTAACTTGGGAAAACCCTATAATCTAGTCGGGAAGTTTTCCGGGACCGTTGTACCGGTACCGCAAAAACACCGTAATGCACGCGTACTGGACGCTCGTGCGAATTTCCCGTTGCGGATCCCCGTTAGGGTGATCCACCCAATAATCAAACTAACCGAAACTGATATGAACTTTTGAATTTTCACGTTCACGATTGTGTTTTCCGTTTTCCCCTACACTAAATTGATTTAGATTTCACACTTTAGTACCCAATGAAAGGAAACGAATGTGTTTCGGGGATATGATTCTGATTAGAGAGGAAAAAAAAATGACTCACCGATTCTTCCCTGGGGTTCTTCACCTTCGCTCAAATCGATTTACGCGTCTCCCAAAATCCTGCGCCAAAATGTTACGCCTATTTTATTTTTGGGCGGCCGAACAGCTGCTGTGGGGGGGGGGCGCGGGCGGACGGGAGGGTGACAACCGGAGCGAAACCTTTCCAAATTTGGGCGCCAGGTATTTCTTCCTTCGGGGAAAATACCAAACCAAACAGCTCCTCCTGAAGTACACACCTGGAGTGGACGGAGATCTGGGGATAGAACAAGAAAACACCAGAACAATCAAAAACCGCCCGTTAAACTATTAAATACGACTTTTATTCACGTCGTTTACACTTGAGATGCACAATTGCCTGTCGTTAGGCGACGCAAGTTATACTATATAACAAAATTAAAAGCGGCAAGAAAAAAAAAGAAGAAACGACTCTGACGGTCGGTGTTGAAGTTCTTTGTTCGTTGGCGGTCCAGACTCGAGAGACGGATCGTGCACTGCCAATTTCCTTTTTCGCTCCCTCGTCCAGCACAACCTTTCCAGGGCTTGCAGCCCCGTTGATCCTGGGTGAATGCCCGCCTCGGGAGCCAGGAAGCTCGCGCGTGCCGCGCTCTTCGGTTCTTTCGTTGCGTTGCGGCCATCGCCCGGCCATCGCGGTGTCGCGCTGGTAGCATGTTGGTGGGTTGTAAACCTGGGAACTTGTCGTGGTTTCTTTCACAAAGGGGCGGTGCGTTCCTTGTACGTGTGCAGTCGTCGGATGTGTTGATGAGTAGTCTGACGCCCCTGCAAGAAAATTACCGGATAAGTCCGCCGGAGCTCCGCCGTAGCATTACCCGGTAATCTTTCAGTTAAAACGTATAGGCCGCGGGACAAAAATTAACTTATATACTTCGTATCGGTGTACATGTGTGTGATTCTCTACCTCTTTCTTTTAATATTGCCGTCTTCTTTACTCTTGGTTAACGATAACCGGTGGTTACCGGGTAAAATACGGAAACCGATACCGAAATTATTGCGGCGCAGAAAAACAACTAGAAGTTTTGTGAAGTCGGATGGCGCGTTCTGCTAATGTTTATTGCATACGCGTACATATGCAATAAACACTAGCAGCACGCGCCATCGCTGCAAGAAAGCGCTACCCGAGTTGCAGGTTGGCCTAATGTTATAATCGCATAAGTTAAAAAAAAGCATATCCCAGGCTTGAAGGTTCAAATTTGAAAACGCAGGTCGCAGTCGTTGGTCATTTCAAACGTGCTTTGCCAGTTGCACGAGTATATAAAGGAGAGTTACATCCACTAGAAGAAATTTCTAACACCAGAAAAATTCTGGTGTCACTGTATTGAATCTTCTGAATGTATGCGTACTTTCGGGTAGCGCTTTCTTGCAGGGGCCGGCGTCTGCAAATCGGTGTTGGTTTGTAGTTGGTTTTGTTTTGAATGTGTGTTTCGGTTTCGGTCGACCATAGTTTTATTTTGATGGTGCTCGGCCTCGGCCGATTCAACTAACCACTTGAGTCTCGTTCTTCTCTTTACTTGATTGAATGAAATAAATTTTAATGAAAAAAAAAGGAATTAGTTCTAACTAAGGTCGCCAGATTGGGCTATTTAGCGCGATTTGGGCTATTTAAATATTCAATTCGCGGGTACAAATTTCAAAAAGCTACTTATAGCTTTCTGGGCTATTCGGCCAACGCAAATTGTGTAAGTTAGTTTAGTGTTAGTTTACAACAGAGCCGATTTACGAGGAAAAAATAGAAATATAAATATTAGAAAATTGAATTTTAGTCGTCTCTTGGGTTAAATCTGCTAGTGTTACCGGCTCAAATACAACGTTGGCAAACTATGTCATATCACAAATCCTGTTGCCACTAAATGTTAGGTTCTCTCTAATGAAAAATAATACTTCACACGATATCTATCTGGTGTTTGCAAACTAAAATTCATTTAGAATCGGTTCATTATTTGTTGACTTTCTACAAATGAACCACTTTCTTTCAAGTTAAGGACACCCATCGAAATATAACATACAAGAGATAATAGATCTATCAATATTGATGACTGTAGTAGAGTTCAATTTTTTCGTAATTTATTAATCATTATTTTTATATTTATATATTTATATTTATATTATTGGTGGGTTACAGACATGTGTTGCAAAAATTAAAGTTATTGTTACATGTGTACTCTGGCAATGTGAACAACCCATTTATTATTGGTATTAAAGTTTCCAGAGAAAAACAACAACCTTGTAATATCGTAGATAGGTCCATGTACTTCTCGCATATTCTAGACATTTCTCGCATGTAATAGTTACTTCATGCGCATTCCACACAAACAACTGAATATGCTGGAAATCTCTAGACTCACCACAAGCAGTGTATAAGCGCTGCAGAGGCCGAGGACATCTTTTTCTGCTGCGAGACATCAACGACGATCAGTTCTACGCGAAAGAGTAATTTTTAAGCGATTATCATCGATAACAGCGATCAAGTAGTAAATGAAATCGAACTGTGTTTTACTTGAAATCTCGGCGAACCTCAAGCTCGCAACATTGTATGACGCTAATCGAGAGGCGGCTTGATCTTGTTTAGACTCAGGATCTGATCGCTTAGTCAAAAGGGATTATGAGATGCTGACATTATTATATATTGATGTTCATCTTGTAACATAAACTAATACTCGTATATATTATTATTCATAAAAGCAAAAAGCCATATTTTATTGATGCCTGATAACTTAAGGCTGGTTAACATGACGATTGCAAATAATTTTTACTGAGATTGTGAGGGAGAAGGATTATCTCTAACGAGAAACTAATCAGGATTGAAACGAACAGATATTATATCCAGCAAAAAATATTGACGATATTTCTGTGAATGTGTTTGTGCCAACATTTTTTGCAGTAGTTGCTTCTACTCCATTGAAAATTCGATAAGCTAGAATTATGAAAATCACAAATTATTTTTCATGAATAATTTGATTATTGCACCTAGTATTTTTAGAAAATTTTAAAATTGTGATAAATGCGAATTTATATATTCACACACATATTTACATTACAGTGTTTCTTAAGAATTCTGAAGCACAGTTTTTCGTCGGAATCGCAATTATGTTCAACACATTTAAGAAGGTCTGATAAATTTCAAAGTTGAGCGCGGTATTTGGGCTACAAATCTTCGTGCGGGTTTTGGGCTATTTCATCAGTTTACTCGGCGGGTTCTGCAGCCAACTATCTGGCAACCTTAGTTTTAACAATAAAACGTAGCCCAAACCAAAAAGGCCTTCGAAGTGCCGCAATTGTTGGTTGTTCGGCGATGTTCCTTCCATCCTCCCTCCACTCCAAGTGCCCACGCCAGTGGTGATTTTGCCTTGCTGGCCCACTCGGAACAATCCCGGACCGGGCGCACCCCCGTCCCGATGTTCCCTTGCCGTCAACAGTCGTCGCGTAGTCCGGGGCGTGAAGGACGCCAGGTTTCCAATCAGTGTAAACCCCGAAACACCTTCGCTCTCTTTCCACAGGTAACATGGTTGCAGGTAAAATGCTAAATACATATGCATACTCAAAATCGAGTGAATCCTTCCTGCACCTCCCATGTGAAAGTAAATTTTACTTTCGGTGATTTTCCTTGTTCCAAATATGAAATTGAACACTGTCTTTTCGAGTAGCAACCAAACGAGAGTCCTTAATAAACGTCATACAACATGCGCACTCCTTATTCTATTTTATCTCCAACTGAGGGATAAAGTATAGTAAGGAATGCCCATGTAGTTTGTCCTGTATTAAGGATTCTCATTTGGGTGCTACTCGAAAGTAAAAAACAATACCTTGACGCCGAAAAACAACAAAAACTTCTTAAAAATTAAAAATTTACTTCTATGGTAGCTTCTTCTCACCATCTAACAATTCTATTCTCAATACCTTAAGCATGGGCGCCCACAGGGGGGGGGGGGCAAGACGGGACACTTGCCCCCCCTGCATTTGACTATCGCTAAAAGTTGAGAAAAATGTTGAAGATCAAATGTTGTTGCATCTATTTTTGCCATTCACTGTAAAATCATTGTTCACATCTTTCATGCTTCGACTGTAGTTCTTAGTAATGGCACTAAAATAAAAATCAAACGAATCTATAGAAATAGATAATTAGCCCTTTTCCGGAATTGACCAAGGCCGCGAACTGAAGAAGAATCAGATCAGGCACATAACAGCAGACTGCAGTGTATGGTATTTCCAAATCGAGTAATAGTTCAAAGTGTTTTTTTTGCATAAATTGTTACTATTTGTGATTAGTATTTAAATTGCTAGGTTTTCTTTTCTCGGCTGGATTGCAAGTAACAAGCATATATATCCATGTAAGTGAAGAGTTTTTTAAATTTTAACTTTCAAGAATGATATGCATTTTACAATTTTGTTATTATCAATAATATTTTTTGTATATTTGATGTAACTTTCTTGAATTTGGTTGTGTTTAAGGGCTCACATACCCCTTCCTGCGCGCTGAATTAACTATACATTTTTTTTTTTTTAATATTAACATTATTTTTTACGGGTATGAAAACCATGGCGTCTTCTTGTCGACATCATAACTTCACCAAAAATAACCTAATTTGCAAAAATAAAACATAATCTTGTAAAATAATGTAGTGGTAATAGTGTGATAGAGGGAATTATTTTTTTTCAAAAATAAAGATGTTACAGTATTTCAAACTTTAGTTTGCAGTTTAAAAAAAAAATTGTCCAAAACAAATTAAAAAAAACCTCTCGTCACACTATAGAGAAAATAATAAATTATCAAAATTAAAAAAAAAGTTCAAAAATATTGAAAATTGACTGAGTTAGCATGCCGACAATATCTAAAAACATAGTTTCGAGAAAAACGCGTTTATACTCGTAGCTTCTGGTATAGGTACAACGTGAACTTACGGCTAGTCTTCCATTCCAGCTTCGTACTGTACCCCTTTTTCCCCTTGTATCTTCCTATAAACTTGGTCCTTTAAACGACTTTCTTTTCTAAGCAACCCAGGTTTTGCGAACAAAAGAAATACGAAACGCTGCTGTCGAGAGAGGCGCGGCAGTTAGCCGTAGCCGTAACGTAGTGGAATTTTATTCAAATTTTTTTTCCTAAATTCTAAATTTTGTTTTTTAATTCTTAAAAGTATAACAAATGAAAATCTGTAAAAAAAATCAATTTTTTGAAAATTTCAGAGGTATGAGAGCCCATAAAATTATTGTTGTATTCAGTTAGCTTTTCATATAAAGCTATATGCTTCATGATAGTATCAAATAAAAATACGTCCCTGAAGTTAGTGGACACTTTTTGACGGAATCGATTAAATTCTTCATTATAATTTATTGCCCATTTATTGCGAAAAGCTCAAATTTATTGCTCTAGGATTGTGATTTTTACGAGGTTTTTCGCTAAAATAAGATGAAGTTAGCGGTATTTTTTTCGAAAAATTATTTATTCGCGAGTTGACTTGCTTTAGGGGTTAACCCGAATTTATTGAATTTCAACCGATTCCGCCAAAAAGTGTCCGTTATCTTCGGGGACGTAATAAAAATTGAAACGGACCAATGCCTTTCAATCCTCTTTCTTGACAACCAAGACAAACAAGTTTATAATTTTCAGTTTGTGAAGCTTAAGACTGCGTTTGCTTCTTCGCCGTTTTGCGTCGCCAAAACTGGTGTCTCTTCACATTATTGCCATCGTCGTTTTTATCTGCCACGAAACTGTCGATAAGACGCTAAAACGTATAATTTTGACTTACAAGGACAAAAAGCACTCTAAAACTGAATCATTCAAAATTTTGTTATTTATTCCACAGCTCAAAGTATTTAATACAAACTTAATTTTAATCATGGATATACGAAAATATTTAAAAACATACTGCAGTCACGATTGGCTGCAAGCCAATCGTATAATACTCTAGATGAATACTGAACTCCGATTTATATTGTAGTTGGGGATAAAGTAGAATTACGTGTGTGCATGTTGTATGTCCTTTATTAAGGACTGCCATTAGATTGCTACTCAAAACTGAAAGACAATATTCAGTGTTTAATTTCATATCTTGAACTGGGTAAGTCATCGAAAAAAAATGTCCTTTTTGAAGGACTTTTGCATGGGAGGTGCAGGAAGGACTCACTCGATTTCTTACATATTTATCCTTTTACTTGGAAATATTCAAAAATGAACGTGTACAAAATTTCAAATTCGTGGCTTGAAGCGTTCAAAAGTTATCGAAAAATATTGTTGAACACGTGTCTTAAAGACATTTTGTATGGCAGCTACCAGAAGGAGTAAAAGGATTTCGCTGATTAGTAAACCCGAACTTCATTTTTACTCAAAACTAATTTGTACAAAATTTCCAATTCATAGCTAAAAGATTACTTGGTTTATAGTGAGTTTCGTAAATTAAGTGAATGCATTTTGACAGGATATTTGTATGGCAGCTACACGAAGGACTAACAGGATTTCTTTCATAATTCTACATTTAGCTTCAACTATTGGAAAAGTAACACATACAAATTTTCAAAGTTGTAGCTTAAACCCTCCCGAAGTTATCGGCTAATATTTTTCAACACGTGTTTTAAGGACATTTTGTATGGCAGCTACCCGAAGGAGTAGGACGATTTCGCCCATTAACGAACTTAGCCTTACAAATTCAACCAAACATCCAGATTCAAAATTTCAAGATCCTAGGTGAAAGCGTTCTTGAGTTATCGTGCTAACGGACAGACGGACGGACGGACGGACGTCAAACGGATTTGAGGTTTTTGGCCACAAATAAACAAAAAATAATATATAACTTTTTTTCGTCCGAGGCTTGGTTCTATGCGTTACAAACTTTTGGGCTGGATTAAACTTATAATACTCTATATGATTTCATCTAGAGTATAAAAATCAGCAGATCCAATGAATAAAGATAGTCCATTATCAAAAAGAATACGCATCGAAGAAGATAGCGGTGACAGTTTCACTGTTAGTAGTAGTGCAATAACTACTGCTAAGAGTGCAACAAAATCGATAGCGACAGTCACTTCAGAAATTTTGAAAGGTGGCTCAGAAATTGAAGAAAGTGTCAAAAATAGTTCTGGTTGTCGTAGTGCAACTGTACAAAAATGTCGAACAGGGGAAGTATTTTTGGAAAGTAGCGCGGCAGATATAGATATTGGTTGTTTTCTTAATTTGAAAAAATTACTTGCGTTGAATGATTCTCAGAAATTTAATCTAATTTCAAATCCGCCAAGTCCTGGGAAAAAATTATGACTATAAAAAAGATGTCACCGTAGAAAGTAAGAGACACTTTCGTATTGAATGGTCTCATCAGTATCCGTGGATAGTATATTCAAAAAAACTGAAGGGTGTTCTTTGTATACACTGTGTGTTATTTAGACCTGCGGTAAAAAGAGGATATCAAGGTTCATATATTTGTACCGCATTTAGGAAATATAAAGATTTTCATGAATCAGCAAAAAAACACGAGAAATGTGAATGGCATGCAGAAAGTGTTATGAAATCCAAAAACTTTGTTAATATTATTTCTAAAAAAAGGCACAGTATTGATTTGCAACTCAATTCAGCAGAAAATGACTTAATTAAAAGAAATAGAGCAAGATTATATCCCATTTTGTCAACCATAATTTTCTGTGGTACGCACAACCTGCCACTTCGTGGAAAAAAATCAAATGAGGGTAACTTTCGCGACCTGTTAGAGTTTAGGGTTGATGCCGGGGATACAATCATGCACGAACATTTAACTACAGGTTCAGGAAACGCTAAATACACTTCCCACCGCGTTCAAAATGAACTTATAAATATTTGTGGGTCCTTAATTCAAAATAAAATTGTTGACGATAGTAATAATGAACAATGCACTGCATTTTCACTAATTGCGGATGAAACGGCTGATATTTCTGGTATTGAACAACTATCAATTGGAGTTCGTTTCCTAGCCAAGGGTATGGACGGAAAGCTATGTACTTGTGAAGAATTTTTGGGTTTTTCTGCATTAAAAACTATGAATGCAAAGAGTATATCTGACGAAGTTCTTTTCTTCTGTGAAAAATAACGTTTAGATACAACCAAACTGGTTGTACTAGGTTTTGACGGATGCTCTGCAATGTCCGGACAGGAAACTGGTGTCTAAAAACGCATAAGAGAAAAGCATCTAAAAGCATTATACTTTCATTGCGCGTCTCATAAATTCAACCTCATTGTAAACGATTTAAATGCAGTGCAAGAAATAAGAAATACCGTAGGAACAATAAAAGAGGTCATTAAATTTTTTCGAGAGAGCAGTCTTCGACGACAGCTTGTTCTGAAGTTACCTCTTTTGTGTGAAACTCGTTGGTCAGAGAAGTACAAAAGTATTAAATTATTTGGATTTCATTTTTTGGCTATTAAAAATGCTTTAGATTCTTTGCCGACCGATTCAAATTTCAACACTGCAACGCGAATAAAGGCTCAACAACTGTCAAGCGCAACTTCAGAGTCCACTTTTATTATAGCTCTTTATATAATAGCAAAATATTCAGCGCTATTAGAACCAGTTGCAAATATCTTGCAATCAAAATCTATTGATATGTTAAGTGTAAAAAAACATATTACAACTTTATTAGAGATGTTTCAAAAACACAGAGAAGAATCTGATGAAATATTTCATCAAATTTTCTCTGATGCGCAGAATGTTGCTAAAACCCTCGATATCGAAATAATAATCCCAAGATTAGTGAAACATCAGTTATATCGTTCAAATTATTCGGCCAACTCTGTAGAGGAGTATCATAAAATATCAATATTTTTGAAATATTTAGATTCTCTTATAAGCTTAATTAGATTTTATTGAGTGTCCATCGGGACTTTATAAAGAAAAATAAAACATTTATTGAAAATGTTATTAATGAATTTGGAAAAGATTCCAGAAAATTAAAATTAATTTTTTCGCAATCCCAGGATTTGGTGTAGACCATTAGATAAGTTATTTAATATTTCTTACATCGTATGAACGCAATAATGTAGCGTTAAACATACTGCAGTCACGATCGGCTGCAAGCCAATCGTATAATACTCTAGATGAATACTGAACTCCGATTTATATTGTAGTTGGGGATAAAGTAGAATTACGTGTGTGCAGGTTGTATGTCCTTTATTAAGGACTGCTATTAGATTGTTACTCAAAACTAAAAGACAATATTCAGTGTTTAACTTCATACCTTGAACTGGGTAAGTCATCGAAAAAAAATGTCCTTTTTAAAGGACTTTCACATGGGAGGTGCAGGAAGGACTCACTCGATTTCTTACATATTTATCCTTTTCCTTGGAACCATTCAAAAATTAACGTGTACAAAATTCCAAATTCGTAGCATGAAGCGTTCAAAAGTTATCGGAAAATATTGTTGAACACGTGTTTTAAGGATATGTTGTATGGCAGCTACCAAAAGGAGTAAAAGGATTTCGCTGATTCGTAAACTCGAACTTCCTTTTCACTCAAAACTAACTTGTACGAAATTCCGAATTCGTAGCTAAAAGATTACTTGAGTTATAGTGAGTTTCGTAAATTAAGTGAATACATTTTGACAGGATATTTGTATGGCAGCTACACGAAGGACTAACAGCATTTCCTTTATAATCATATATTTAGCTCCAACTATTGAAAAAGTAACACATACAAAATTTCAATGTCGTAGCTTAAACCCTTCTGAAGTTATTGACCGATATTCTTGAACACGTGTTTTAAGGACATTTTGTATGGCAGCTACCAGAAGGAGTAAAAGGATTTCGCTGATTAGTAAACCCGAAATTCGTTTTTACTCAAAACTAATTTGTACAAAATTTCCAATTCATAGCTAAAAGATTAATTGAGTTATAGTGAGTTTCGTAAATTAAGTGAATTCATTTTGGCAGGATGTTTGTATAGCAGCTACACGAAGGATTAACAGGATTTTCTTCATAATCATATATTTAGTTCCAACTATTGGAAAAATAACACATACAAAATTTCAAAGTCGTAGCTTAAACCCTTCTGAAGCTATCGACTAATATTCTTGAACACGTGTTTTAAGGACATTTTGTATGGCAGCTATCAGAAGGAGTAAAAGGATTTCGCTGATTAGTAAACTCGAACTTCCTTTTCACTCAAAACTAATTTGTGCAAAATTCCGAATTCGTAGCTAAAAGATTACTTGAGTTATAGTGAGTTTCGTAAATTAAGTGAATACATTTTGACAGGATATTTGTATGACAGCTACACGAAGGACTAACAGGATTTTCTTCATAATCATATATTTAGTTCCAACTATTGGAAAAATAACACATACAAAATTTCAATGTCGTAGCTTAAACCCTTCTGAAGTTATTGACCGATATTCTTGAACACGTGTTTTAAGGACATTTTGTATGGCAGCTACCCGAAGGAGTAGGACGATTTGGCCCGTTAACGAACTTAGCCTTACAAATTCAACCAAACATCCAGATTCAAAATTTCAAGGTCCTAGGTGAAGGCGTTCTTGAGTTATCGTGCTCACGGACAGACGGACGGACGGACGGACGGACGGACGGACGGACGGATGGACGGACGGACGGACGGACGGACGGACGGACGGACGGACGGACGGACGGACGGACGGACGGACGTCAGGCGGATTTGAGGTTTTTGGCCACAAATAAACAAAAAATAATATATAACTTTTTTTCGTCCGAGGCTTGGTTCTATGCGTTACAAACTTTTGGGCTGGATTAAACTTATAATACTCTATATGATTTCATCTAGAGTATAAAAAGTCATTTTAATTTTTTTAAAGAACCCAGATAGAGTAGGGTCAGCACTGTTTTCATCAGACAATTTTTGTTTCTTCTAAAAATATACATTTGTTGAAGTACATAATGTAAAGATCTCATTAAAAATCATTGTATTGAATTTTTTTTACTTTATTTTTAATATAATAAATCGCATCATTAAGACTAATAAACATTTTTGTTTCAGCAATTAAGGTAATGAAACTACGAGGTGCATAGAATCGCCAAAGTTGTGACCTTACCATCTTCGATTCTTTTGAAAATGTTTGTACTTGAAGAACTAGTGGCAACCCTCCCCTTTAAAATAAGCCCTATTTTATTGTTCTTTCTGTGAATGTGTTTGTGCCAACATTTTTTGCAGTAGTTGCTTCTACTCCATTGAAAATTCGATAAGCTAGAATTATGAAAATCACAAATTATTTTTCATGAATAATTTGATTATTGCACCTAGTATTTTTAGAAAATTTTAAAATTGTGATAAATGCGAATTTATATATTCACACACATATTTACATTACAGTGTTTCTTAAGAATTCTGAAGCACAGTTTTTCGTCGGAATCGCAATTATGTTCAACACATTTAAGAAGGTCTGATAAATTTCAAAGTTGAGCGCGGTATTTGGGCTACAAATCTTCGTGCGGGTTTTGGGCTATTTCATCAGTTTACTCGGCGGGTTCTGCAGCCAACTATCTGGCAACCTTAGTTTTAACAATAAAACGTAGCCCAAACCAAAAAGGCCTTCGAAGTGCCGCAATTGTTGGTTGTTCGGCGATGTTCCTTCCATCCTCCCTCCACTCCAAGTGCCCACGCCAGTGGTGATTTTGCCTTGCTGGCCCACTCGGAACAATCCCGGACCGGGCGCACCCCCGTCCCGATGTTCCCTTGCCGTCAACAGTCGTCGCGTAGTCCGGGGCGTGAAGGACGCCAGGTTTCCAATCAGTGTAAACCCCGAAACACCTTCGCTCTCTTTCCACAGGTAACATGGTTGCAGGTAAAATGCTAAATACATATGCATACTCAAAATCGAGTGAATCCTTCCTGCACCTCCCATGTGAAAGTAAATTTTACTTTCGGTGATTTTCCTTGTTCCAAATATGAAATTGAACACTGTCTTTTCGAGTAGCAACCAAACGAGAGTCCTTAATAAACGTCATACAACATGCGCACTCCTTATTCTATTTTATCTCCAACTGAGGGATAAAGTATAGTAAGGAATGCCCATGTAGTTTGTCCTGTATTAAGGATTCTCATTTGGGTGCTACTCGAAAGTAAAAAACAATACCTTGACGCCGAAAAACAACAAAAACTTCTTAAAAATTAAAAATTTACTTCTATGGTAGCTTCTTCTCACCATCTAACAATTCTATTCTCAATACCTTAAGCATGGGCGCCCACAGGGGGGGGGGCAAGACGGGACACTTGCCCCCCCTGCATTTGACTATCGCTAAAAGTTGAGAAAAATGTTGAAGATCAAATGTTGTTGCATCTATTTTTGCCATTCACTGTAAAATCATTGTTCACATCTTTCATGCTTCGACTGTAGTTCTTAGTAATGGCACTAAAATAAAAATCAAACGAATCTATAGAAATAGATAATTAGCCCTTTTCCGGAATTGACCAAGGCCGCGAACTGAAGAAGAATCAGATCAGGCACATAACAGCAGACTGCAGTGTATGGTATTTCCAAATCGAGTAATAGTTCAAAGTGTTTTTTTTGCATAAATTGTTACTATTTGTGATTAGTATTTAAATTGCTAGGTTTTCTTTTCTCGGCTGGATTGCAAGTAACAAGCATATATATCCATGTAAGTGAAGAGTTTTTTAAATTTTAACTTTCAAGAATGATATGCATTTTACAATTTTGTTATTATCAATAATATTTTTTGTATATTTGATGTAACTTTCTTGAATTTGGTTGTGTTTAAGGGCTCACATACCCCTTCCTGCGCGCTGAATTAACTATACATTTTTTTTTTTTAATATTAACATTATTTTTTACGGGTATGAAAACCATGGCGTCTTCTTGTCGACATCATAACTTCACCAAAAATAACCTAATTTGCAAAAATAAAACATAATCTTGTAAAATAATGTAGTGGTAATAGTGTGATAGAGGGAATTATTTTTTTTCAAAAATAAAGATGTTACAGTATTTCAAACTTTAGTTTGCAGTTTAAAAAAAAAATTGTCCAAAACAAATTTAAAAAAACCTCTCGTCACACTATAGAGAAAATAATAAATTATCGAAATTAAAAAAAAAGTTCAAAAATATTGAAAATTGACTGAGTTAGCATGCCGACAATATCTAAAAACATAGTTTCGAGAAAAACGCGTTTATACTCGTAGCTTCTGGTATAGGTACAACGTGAACTTACGGCTAGTCTTCCATTCCAGCTTCGTACTGTACCCCTTTTTCCCCTTGTATCTTCCTATAAACTTGGTCCTTTAAACGACTTTCTTTTCTAAGCAACCCAGGTTTTGCGAACAAAAGAAATACGAAACGCTGCTGTCGAGAGAGGCGCGGCAGTTAGCCGTAGCCGTAACGTAGTGGAATTTTATTCAAATTTTTTTTCCTAAATTCTAAATTTTGTTTTTTAATTCTTAAAAGTATAACAAATGAAAATCTGTAAAAAAAATCAATTTTTTGAAAATTTCAGAGGTATGAGAGCCCATAAAATTATTGTTGTATTCAGTTAGCTTTTCATATAAAGCTATATGCTTCATGATAGTATCAAATAAAAATACGTCCCTGAAGTTAGTGGACACTTTTTGACGGAATCGATTAAATTCTTCATTATAATTTATTGCCCATTTATTGCGAAAAGCTCAAATTTATTGCTCTAGGATTGTGATTTTTACGAGGTTTTTCGCTAAAATAAGATGAAGTTAGCGGTATTTTTTTCGAAAAATTATTTATTCGCGAGTTGACTTGCTTTAGGGGTTAACCCGAATTTATTGAATTTCAACCGATTCCGCCAAAAAGTGTCCGTTATCTTCGGGGACGTAATAAAAATTGAAACGGACCAATGCCTTTCAATCCTCTTTCTTGACAACCAAGACAAACAAGTTTATAATTTTCAGTTTGTGAAGCTTAAGACTGCGTTTGCTTCTTCGCCGTTTTGCGTCGCCAAAACTGGTGTCTCTTCACATTATTGCCATCGTCGTTTTTATCTGCCACGAAACTGTCGATAAGACGCTAAAACGTATAATTTTGACTTACAAGGACAAAAAGCACTCTAAAACTGAATCATTCAAAATTTTGTTATTTATTCCACAGCTCAAAGTATTTAATACAAACTTAATTTTAATCATGGATATACGAAAATATTTAAAAACATACTGCAGTCACGATTGGCTGCAAGCCAATCGTATAATACTCTAGATGAATACTGAACTCCGATTTATATTGTAGTTGGGGATAAAGTAGAATTACGTGTGTGCATGTTGTATGTCCTTTATTAAGGACTGCCATTAGATTGCTACTCAAAACTGAAAGACAATATTCAGTGTTTAATTTCATATCTTGAACTGGGTAAGTCATCGAAAAAAAATGTCCTTTTTGAAGGACTTTTGCATGGGAGGTGCAGGAAGGACTCACTCGATTTCTTACATATTTATCCTTTTACTTGGAAATATTCAAAAATGAACGTGTACAAAATTTCAAATTCGTGGCTTGAAGCGTTCAAAAGTTATCGAAAAATATTGTTGAACACGTGTCTTAAAGACATTTTGTATGGCAGCTACCAGAAGGAGTAAAAGGATTTCGCTGATTAGTAAACCCGAACTTCATTTTTACTCAAAACTAATTTGTACAAAATTTCCAATTCATAGCTAAAAGATTACTTGGTTTATAGTGAGTTTCGTAAATTAAGTGAATGCATTTTGACAGGATATTTGTATGGCAGCTACACGAAGGACTAACAGGATTTCTTTCATAATTCTACATTTAGCTTCAACTATTGGAAAAGTAACACATACAAATTTTCAAAGTTGTAGCTTAAACCCTCCCGAAGTTATCGGCTAATATTTTTCAACACGTGTTTTAAGGACATTTTGTATGGCAGCTACCCGAAGGAGTAGGACGATTTCGCCCATTAACGAACTTAGCCTTACAAATTCAACCAAACATCCAGATTCAAAATTTCAAGATCCTAGGTGAAAGCGTTCTTGAGTTATCGTGCTAACGGACAGACGGACGGACGGACAGACGTCAAGCGGATTTGAGGTTTTTGGCCACAAATAAACAAAAAATAATATATAACTTTTTTTCGTCCGAGGCTTGGTTCTATGCGTTACAAACTTTTGGGCTGGATTAAACTTATAATACTCTATATGATTTCATCTAGAGTATAAAAATCAGCAGATCCAATGACTAAAGATAGTCCATTATCAAAAAGAATACGCATCGAAGAAGATAGCGGTGACAGTTTCACTGTTAGTAGTAGTGCAATAACTACTGCTAAGAGTGCAACAAAATCGATAGCGACAGTCACTTCAGAAATTTTGAAAGGTGGCTCAGAAATTGAAGAAAGTGTCAAAAATAGTTCTGGTTGTCGTAGTGCAACTGTACAAAAATGTCGAACAGGGGAAGTATTTTTGGAAAGTAGCGCGGCAGATATAGATATTGGTTGTTTTCTTAATTTGAAAAAATTACTTGCGTTGAATGATTCTCAGAAATTTAATCTAATTTCAAATCCGCCAAGTCCTGGGAAAAAATTATGACTATAAAAAAGATGTCACCGTAGAAAGTAAGAGACACTTTCGTATTGAATGGTCTCATCAGTATCCGTGGATAGTATATTCAAAAAAACTGAAGGGTGTTCTTTGTATACACTGTGTGTTATTTAGACCTGCGGTAAAAAGAGGATATCAAGGTTCATATATTTGTACCGCATTTAGGAAATATAAAGATTTTCATGAATCAGCAAAAAAACACGAGAAATGTGAATGGCATGCAGAAAGTGTTATGAAATCCAAAAACTTTGTTAATATTATTTCTAAAAAAAGGCACAGTATTGATTTGCAACTCAATTCAGCAGAAAATGACTTAATTAAAAGAAATAGAGCAAGATTATATCCCATTTTGTCAACCATAATTTTCTGTGGTACGCACAACCTGCCACTTCGTGGAAAAAAATCAAATGAGGGTAACTTTCGCGACCTGTTAGAGTTTAGGGTTGATGCCGGGGATACAATCATGCACGAACATTTAACTACAGGTTCAGGAAACGCTAAATACACTTCCCACCGCGTTCAAAATGAACTTATAAATATTTGTGGGTCCTTAATTCAAAATAAAATTGTTGACGATAGTAATAATGAACAATGCACTGCATTTTCACTAATTGCGGATGAAACGGCTGATATTTCTGGTATTGAACAACTATCAATTGGAGTTCGTTTCCTAGCCAAGGGTATGGACGGAAAGCTATGTACTTGTGAAGAATTTTTGGGTTTTTCTGCATTAAAAACTATGAATGCAAAGAGTATATCTGACGAAGTTCTTTTCTTCTGTGAAAAATAACGTTTAGATACAACCAAACTGGTTGTACTAGGTTTTGACGGATGCTCTGCAATGTCCGGACAGGAAACTGGTGTCTAAAAACGCATAAGAGAAAAGCATCTAAAAGCATTATACTTTCATTGCGCGTCTCATAAATTCAACCTCATTGTAAACGATTTAAATGCAGTGCAAGAAATAAGAAATACCGTAGGAACAATAAAAGAGGTCATTAAATTTTTTCGAGAGAGCAGTCTTCGACGACAGCTTGTTCTGAAGTTACCTCTTTTGTGTGAAACTCGTTGGTCAGAGAAGTACAAAAGTATTAAATTATTTGGATTTCATTTTTTGGCTATTAAAAATGCTTTAGATTCTTTGCCGACCGATTCAAATTTCAACACTGCAACGCGAATAAAGGCTCAACAACTGTCAAGCGCAACTTCAGAGTCCACTTTTATTATAGCTCTTTATATAATAGCAAAATATTCAGCGCTATTAGAACCAGTTGCAAATATCTTGCAATCAAAATCTATTGATATGTTAAGTGTAAAAAAACATATTACAACTTTATTAGAGATGTTTCAAAAACACAGAGAAGAATCTGATGAAATATTTCATCAAATTTTCTCTGATGCGCAGAATGTTGCTAAAACCCTCGATATCGAAATAATAATCCCAAGATTAGTGAAACATCAGTTATATCGTTCAAATTATTCGGCCAACTCTGTAGAGGAGTATCATAAAATATCAATATTTTTGAAATATTTAGATTCTCTTATAAGCTTAATTAGATTTTATTGAGTGTCCATCGGGACTTTATAAAGAAAAATAAAACATTTATTGAAAATGTTATTAATGAATTTGGAAAAGATTCCAGAAAATTAAAATTAATTTTTTCGCAATCCCAGGATTTGGTGTAGACCATTAGATAAGTTATTTAATATTTCTTACATCGTATGAACGCAATAATGTAGCGTTAAACATACTGCAGTCACGATCGGCTGCAAGCCAATCGTATAATACTCTAGATGAATACTGAACTCCGATTTATATTGTAGTTGGGGATAAAGTAGAATTACGTGTGTGCAGGTTGTATGTCCTTTATTAAGGACTGCTATTAGATTGTTACTCAAAACTAAAAGACAATATTCAGTGTTTAACTTCATACCTTGAACTGGGTAAGTCATCGAAAAAAAATGTCCTTTTTAAAGGACTTTCACATGGGAGGTGCAGGAAGGACTCACTCGATTTCTTACATATTTATCCTTTTCCTTGGAACCATTCAAAAATTAACGTGTACAAAATTCCAAATTCGTAGCATGAAGCGTTCAAAAGTTATCGGAAAATATTGTTGAACACGTGTTTTAAGGATATGTTGTATGGCAGCTACCAAAAGGAGTAAAAGGATTTCGCTGATTCGTAAACTCGAACTTCCTTTTCACTCAAAACTAACTTGTACGAAATTCCGAATTCGTAGCTAAAAGATTACTTGAGTTATAGTGAGTTTCGTAAATTAAGTGAATACATTTTGACAGGATATTTGTATGGCAGCTACACGAAGGACTAACAGCATTTCCTTTATAATCATATATTTAGCTCCAACTATTGAAAAAGTAACACATACAAAATTTCAATGTCGTAGCTTAAACCCTTCTGAAGTTATTGACCGATATTCTTGAACACGTGTTTTAAGGACATTTTGTATGGCAGCTACCAGAAGGAGTAAAAGGATTTCGCTGATTAGTAAACCCGAAATTCGTTTTTACTCAAAACTAATTTGTACAAAATTTCCAATTCATAGCTAAAAGATTAATTGAGTTATAGTGAGTTTCGTAAATTAAGTGAATTCATTTTGGCAGGATGTTTGTATAGCAGCTACACGAAGGATTAACAGGATTTTCTTCATAATCATATATTTAGTTCCAACTATTGGAAAAATAACACATACAAAATTTCAAAGTCGTAGCTTAAACCCTTCTGAAGCTATCGACTAATATTCTTGAACACGTGTTTTAAGGACATTTTGTATGGCAGCTATCAGAAGGAGTAAAAGGATTTCGCTGATTAGTAAACTCGAACTTCCTTTTCACTCAAAACTAATTTGTGCAAAATTCCGAATTCGTAGCTAAAAGATTACTTGAGTTATAGTGAGTTTCGTAAATTAAGTGAATACATTTTGACAGGATATTTGTATGACAGCTACACGAAGGACTAACAGGATTTTCTTCATAATCATATATTTAGTTCCAACTATTGGAAAAATAACACATACAAAATTTCAATGTCGTAGCTTAAACCCTTCTGAAGTTATTGACCGATATTCTTGAACACGTGTTTTAAGGACATTTTGTATGGCAGCTACCCGAAGGAGTAGGACGATTTGGCCCGTTAACGAACTTAGCCTTACAAATTCAACCAAACATCCAGATTCAAAATTTCAAGGTCCTAGGTGAAGGCGTTCTTGAGTTATCGTGCTCACGGACAGACGGACGGACGGACGGACGGACGGACGGACGGACGGACGTCAGGCGGATTTGAGGTTTTTGGCCACAAATAAACAAAAAATAATATATAACTTTTTTTCGTCCGAGGCTTGGTTCTATGCGTTACAAACTTTTGGGCTGGATTAAACTTATAATACTCTATATGATTTCATCTAGAGTATAAAAAGTCATTTTAATTTTTTTAAAGAACCCAGATAGAGTAGGGTCAGCACTGTTTTCATCAGACAATTTTTGTTTCTTCTAAAAATATACATTTGTTGAAGTACATAATGTAAAGATCTCATTAAAAATCATTGTATTGAATTTTTTTTACTTTATTTTTAATATAATAAATCGCATCATTAAGACTAATAAACATTTTTGTTTCAGCAATTAAGGTAATGAAACTACGAGGTGCATAGAATCGCCAAAGTTGTGACCTTACCATCTTCGATTCTTTTGAAAATGTTTGTACTTGAAGAACTAGTGGCAACCCTCCCCTTTAAAATAAGCCCTATTTTATTGTTCTAGGATAAAAATTACCAAAGATATGCATTTTCAAAGAGGACTCGGACACCATTTTTGCGAAAACTTTAATATACTATAACTAACAAAAAAATTAGATAGAAACAAAAAAATTGAATTTCAATTATTTTTTTCACTAGCTCTTCAAGTACACAAATTTTCAAAAGAATCGGAGATGGTAAGGTCATAAATTTCTTCATTTTTGGCGACTCTTGATGGAATGACCCATATTAGACGAGAGTAGGCTTCACCAAAGGGTTAATTCAAAACGATAGGCAGGAAATAGTATGACACCTACTCTAGATGAAGTACTGAACTCCGACTTATATTGTAGCTGAAGGTAAGCAGAATAAGCTTGTTGTTCAGACTTCTATCACTTGAAGAAAGTCTGAACATGGCTATATTTCAGACGCAAAATGAAATGATTGTAAATGAAAGCATTCACATGGGCTTAAATTCACAATTTACATCTGATACATACATATCAATATGGCAATGCTAATGAGTCGCGTCGATACGATTACACATTGGTTACACAATCGGTTTTTTCGTTCGACATGAAATTCACAATACAGTCAAATATGTAAGCTGTGACTGATCATGGCTCGCTTTGCTTACACAAAACTCTATTGAACCAAAAGTTACAGAAAATAGTCGTTAACATCGTTAACAAACTAAGGAATAAAAATTCAACCAAACATTCAGATTCCAAATGGAGTGGGGGGGTTATTTTATAAACATTTTGCCTTGCCCCCCCCCCCCCCTGGAAAAAGTTGTGTGAGCGCCCTTGACCTTAAGTGTTCAATAAAGTAAAATGTCCCTTTTTCAAGGACTTCCACATGTCAGAAGCAGGAAGAACTTACGAGTACTTAATTTCTAGCATATTTATCCTTCCAGCAGACCAATAAAGCGGAATGTTCTGGAAAGTTCCAAGCTATTTCTGATATAGGGGAACGTGATCCAGAAGTTTCCGGTGGATTTCATTCGGAAAATTTAGAGATAATTCCATGAGGAAAAGTAACAAGAATTTCATCGAATTATCAAGCATAATTACAAAAGAACTTGCCGACATCCGGACATATCGTGGAAAACTCTGTTCAAATTCCATTAGAATTTTTTTCTTAATTCTATACCAAAATAATAAAGGGGGAACCCTCGACTTTTGTATCTTTCTTTTCATCAAAGTCGTTATATTTGTTAAATTTTCTAGTTGCAAAAGTATTCATAAGAACTGCTCTTAGTATTATACATTACTTTATTATAATACATTACAAGAATAAAAAATGCTTGTGCTGATAAGTCCATAATTAAAAATTCTTCTAAAATGAAAAGTAATTCGCTGTCTTGTCCGGTCTGACGCAAAAAAATGCAGGATTAGTAGAATTTTCGCACAATAGGTTATGATTGCAGTAAATTCTATAGACTTTTATGTTTCTTTACGCCAAACCTGAAAAAATGATCAATGTTAAATCTTAGTAAGCTTTTGGAAGGGAAAAAAGCTTTGGGAAATGTTCCGGACATTTCTCTAAAGGCAGGCGTCCACTAGGGCGGACGGGCCGCATCGCAAAAATCCGCCTGCCATACATTGTTATGGAAGTGCGTCCACTGAACGACACTCGCAACGGAACGAACTACGTAGAAAAAAAAAATGCTCGCTGCACCGTTGCGATGCGGCCCGCCTCTAGTGGACGCCTGCCTTAAGATTTCGGTAAGAGAAATCCCACGGAACAGCGTTGAATGTTTTACGTGGACTGAGTTCTTTTACTCAGCCACAATGAATTACTGCTTGTTCTGGTTGTTGTAACGGACAGAGTTTATTTTATCTAAGTTAAGGTTTATATACAATTATTATCTTATAGTAAGCAAAAAAATAGAATATACATTAAAATATTGCGATCGATAGATCGTCATCAATAACGATAAAATTGTTGGTAAGGTATTTGACCGAGCAATTAGCTGACCGTAAGGTGAGATCGTCAGCAATTCTCGGTCATATCGACCTTAGGGTAATTGGCCGGGTAGTTGACCGTACAGGTGACTTAGCAATTTTCCGTGCATTATGGTAATATTGTATTACTCGACTATTGACCATTTGTGTAAGTCGAGTAATACAACACCTGATACAGTCTACATATCTATATGTTTCTAGACATTCTCCCCCTCTTTGAACTCTTGTAGTTCAAAACTGGGTATTCTTTTAATTCTTGGCCTTGGTTTCGGCATTTCAGTTCGGCTTGAGGAGATGTGAGTGATCCCGGTTTATCTGAAGATCAGAATTGCCGCAGCGAAAAGGATGAGACCGATGACAAGATATCCCAATATGTAGTGGTGGATATGGGGCCGTTTAGTTCTGTTGATGGTGGTGTCTGTTGTTTTATCGCATCTAGTTGTCTTGAAATTGAATCCCACTCTTGGTTACTGGATTTAACAAATAGTGAATTCGATGGTTTTGTTTGTGGATTGTCGTCTCTGATTAACAAAGGTTTCTCAAGCTCGATGATAGGTGTAAATGATGCATTGAGTTGCCTCTGATGTACGGCTCTCCCTCTTATGGTCAAGCTCTCCTGTCTAAGTTCGCAATCCGGATTGATGGTGAGTATTCCATCCCCGGTCAGTGTTGTTGTTGTTACTTCAGTTCCACAAATGATGTCAAATGCTTCACGCTGGTCGAGAACATAGATCCAGGAATTGGGATGATGTAGCTGTATCCAGAATTTAGATGAATTTGTGGTTAACATCTGACAATTGTTTGATAACGTCTGTGCATGGTTGAGTAATGTCATTTCGCAATGATTCATTATGGAGTTTCTGTTGTAGAGTGGTTGATCCTGGTAGCACAGAAAGAATGTTTCCTTGATGTGCTTGCAGGAGTTTAATTCTTTCTGTGATAGTGGTGAATGTTGAGTTCGTTGGAGGTTGGTCATAAGGTATTCCGTTGATGATTGAATTATCAAAAAGGAATTATGACTTGGAATGGGAATAGGAGTTAAATAAAATAGTTGGAAGTATTCGGATCGAATAATAGGTAATTTGATTTGGAATATTACTGCTGATTTCATAAGTCGCGCCTTGACGGTCATTAGTCGTTATGCTTCCAGGTCTCCATTCGATTGCCCATATGGAATGGACAATGCTGCAGGAAGATTCTCTTTGATTAGTATTAACTGTTGATGTAGCTGGTTCGGTGTTAGAAGTAGTGGGTTGATTCTTTCGTGTTGTAGATCTGTTAGAACGTCCCAAAGTGCTCCTTGTGTTTGCTGGAAGTTGTGCATGGCCATCATCATTCGGATACATAATGTCGAAAAAACTTGTTGCTGGCCATTTGTACTAAGATCTATGTCAAGTTCCTTTAAGTGGTTTTTTATTTCATTGAATTGTTCTTGAACGTGTTCTTCTCTTCTTTTAAAAATATTGACTGTGGCCTCTATTACGGAGGTTTGATTTTTCAAAAGCTGCAATATGTAGTTATCATTAGATCTGGTTTTTTCGATTTCTGCTTCTAAATGCCGTCCGTGATCTGCGTCTAGAACGCCAAAGAGCTGATGAGCGACAGATCTGACGAAATCAAATGGAGATCTTTTTCCTCTTGCCAAGGTGCTTGTTCCAACACCTCTTTGATGGAAGATTTCGTTGATGTCCTGAATTTGAATTAATTCGTGTTCAAACTGGCTCAATATTTGTGTACAGATTTTTCCTTTGATCATGATTGTGCTACATGCTTCCTTCATTTCTAGGACACCTTTTTTAATACCTGCTAGCTCCTGCCAGTAAGTTTTTAGATCGTAGAACGTGATGATGTTCCACTCACTACAGATGAGTCCGATTTGTCCGATGCTTTCATAATAAATTCCTGGATGATGCTTAAATGGTAAATGGTCCGGTAAACGGACTTGGAGATTGACTCATTACTGGGATGATCAGTAATGACGTCAGAATAACGCTGAGCATTGAATTGTGTCGAAAACGTTTCCTCGGCATTGTTGGTTCATCTTTCTTCATTTCAATTGGTTGAAGCCAATTGGAATTAATTGGTAAAAATCTGCCTTTGTTTGGGTGAGGTTTGGATATTTTGCGTGGGGGTCTTTTTTCAGCATTAGATGATTGTTTCTCGCAAGGATCGTCTTCCGGAAACAGTGGACACAGCAAATGGATAGCTCGACGGAATATTCCCGATGCAGTTTTTACGTCAGCTACTCTGATTAAGTTGTCGTTGCCTGGAATGATGGTTTGAATTCTTGCAAGCTGCCATTTTAACGGTGGAGTGTTGTTGTCCTTAATCAAGACCAACGTTCCGGGCTGAATGTTTTTTATTCCTGTCCTCCATTTGCCTCGTTGTTGTAACTCTGATAAATACTCCTTGGACCATCGACGCCAAAATTCATTGCGAATGTAGGACACTAGTTTCCATCTAGTGAGAAGGTTTGTATTTGCTTCCTTGGATTCAGGTTCGACCGTGGCTGTCAGTGGCTCTCCTATCAGAAAGTGTCCTGGTGTCAAAACTGATAAGTCGTTTGGGTCAGTTGACATTGGCGACAGCGGACGAGAATTCAATACTGCTTCTGCTTCTGATGATACAGTACAGAGTTCTTCGTAGGTTAATGAGGCTGAAGCTATGGTTCTCTGCAATAGATGTTTCGCTGACTTGACTGCCGCCTCCCATATTCCTCCAAAATGCGGGCTTCGTGGTGGGATGAAGTGAAAGGTAAACCCATGTTTAGTGCTGGCCCGTGTGATACTTTCTTGAGCAGCCTTACTGTGAAGTAATGTTTTAAGTTCTTCAAACTTGTTTCTAGCACCAACGAAATTTGTAGCGTTGTCACAGTATATGTTTTGACAGCACCCTCTCCTGGCGATGAACCGTTTAAGTGCACCAATAAAAGCATCTGTTGATAAATCTGATACCACCTCTAAGTGGCATGCCTTTGTTGTGAAACAGCAGAACACACAGATGTACGTTTTGGTTGGTCTTTTTCCTCTGACCTTATAGTGTGTGTATATTGGTCCACAGAAGTCGATTCCAACGTTCACAAATGTCCTTGCAGGGTTTACTCTCGCCGCAGGTAGATTGCCCATAATTTGCGTTAATGATTTAGGCTTAAATCTTCTGCATCGTGAACATTCATGTACAACAGAAGTTGCTAGATCCTTTCCCCTGAGAATCCAAAATCGTTGTCGAGCAGTGGAATAAACAGTTTGTGCTCCAGCATGCAAATTTAACTCGTGTATTTCTGTTAATAGAAGTTTTGTAAACGTATGTAACGATGGTAGAACCATGGGATGTATTGCATCCGTTGGTAGTTCTGATTCTTGAAGTCTTCCCCCAACTCTGATGATTCCTCGCTCGTCCAAGAATGGAGTGAGATTTATAAGTTAGCTTCGGGCAGGAACTGATGTCCCTCTTTTGAGTAACTGGATTTCTTCATGGAATGATTGCTGCTGCATGTACTGCACAATTACCATGAGAGCCTCTTCTAGTTCAGCTGTAGATATCAATTCCTTGAATTCTCCTCCTTTACCTTTAAGATGATTGATTGCTCTCAGTATTCTTGCTACGATTCTTTTGAGTTGATCGAATAAATTGCCATGATTTATTCTTTCAAGGAAATGTGGTTCCAGTTGCAGTGCTGTGAGTGCTGCTCGCGGTTGTTTTGTTTCTGGAATTTCCTTTATCGGTGTGATTGCTGTACAAGGCCAATTCGTCTTAGGTTTCTGAAGAAATGATGGTCCTTCAAACCAAAATTTTGATGTAATGAGTTCGCTGGGGTGTATTCCCCGGAAAACAAGGTCTGCTGGGTTGTCCTTGGTGCTGATGTGCCTCCATTGTGCCGTCGAAGTCATGTCATGTATGAGTGATATGCGATTGGCCACAAATGTGTGATATGAGGAAGAGGTTGACTGAAGCCAGGCCAGTACGATTTGCGAGTCCGTCCAATAGTAAATTTCTTCGATGTCCAGTTTCAATGAAGTTTTTACTTGGTTTACAAGTTGCGTCATAAGGACGGCGGCACACAATTCTAATCTCGGTATTGTGACTGCTCTGACCGGTGCAACTCTCGATTTTGAACAAAGTATGGTCATGTTAATATTTCTGTCTGTGTCTACGGTGCGTATGTAGAGCACAGTACCATACGCCTTTTCGCTCGCATCGGAAAACGCATGCAACGTTATCGATGCCCTGTGTGTTTTTAGATATCTGGGTACCTTAATATTGTTCAGCTGGTTTAGTTCGCTGCGAAAAGTTAACCATTTAGTCTGAAGTTCCAGTGGTAGCGCTACATCCCAGTCTAGTTTTAGAGCCCACAACTGCTGCATGAAGATCTTGGCTGAGACGATGACAGGATTCACGAAGCCCAATGGGTCGAACAAATGTGCGATGTCCGCTAGTACACTACGTTTGGTGATGCGTTTAGGTTCTTTCCAAGAGGTGGTTACTGCAAAAACATCTCTCTTAGGTTCCCAGGTGAGGCCTAATGTCTTAACTTCACCTGTAACTTCATTATTGATGTCCACCTTGGTTTCCAGATCTTCCTTGGGTATGTTGGCCAATAATTGATTATGGTTAGAGCACCATTTCCGTAGATGAAATCCGGCTGATTGTAAAAGTGATTGAATCTCCTGCTGTATTAGAACTGCTTGGCGAAACTCGTTACTTCCAGTCATTAGATCGTCAACGTAAAAGTCTTTCATTGCTGCTGCTCCTAGAGGATATTTGTCACTCGCGGTCTCGCCTAGCACTTCAAAACACTTCGTAGCCAGGTATGGTGCAGCTGTTGTACCGTATGTTACGGTCTTTAATCGATAATACCGTAGTTGCTCTTGGGGGTTGTCTCTCCATACTATTAACTGTAGATCTTGATCTTCTTTCTGCATCAAGATCTGGCGATACATTTTGGTGATATCTGCAGTAAACACGTTGTTTAAGATTAAACTTTTCTTAAATTCAATAACTTCTCTACCTCGGCAAAATCAGGCCGTAGGTACTTCACTTTCTTTCTAGTACATAGTTTTAGTCAGTTAGTTCAGTCTCTATTGCAATTGCATATAGATTACGGGACCTTCAGTCCCTGTTGCAATAGTTTTGAGTTTTTTCTTGCTCACTACCAGTTCAGCCGTCTAAAGTGAAGAATTAAATTAAACACCAGAATTAAAGTAATAATCATAAGACAAGTTTTTTTTACTTAAGGCCCCGTGTATACCAAAACAGCATTTTTGTTGAAAATAAGGCAAACGGGATTCGCGAAATCTCCAAAGCAGCAAAAGATAGGTCTTTTCTGCTTAGACAAATATAATTAGCAATATGTTTTCAAGGTTCTGTTGATTATTGTTTTTTGAAATTTCGATCATAAGAAAAATTATAAGCGATTACGTCGAGTAAGTTTTCGAAATTATTGAAAACACACATTTGGTAATTGCGATTTTGGAAACATTTCTGAAGTGATTTTCATTATTTTTGTTTTCACTCAATTAGGAACGATTCAATCTAATTTTTTTTGGAATTGGAATTTTCGATTTTGACTTATGTTTGGAAATAATACATTTTGAAAACTCTGATTTTTAAAAAAAATTATGTTTTTTTATTATTAAAATTTTCTATGAAAACCGATTTTTTTTTTCTTCTGTTACTTTATCGAAGCGTTCTAAAGCGACTTAAATTCAAAAAGCTTCAAAAAAGTTAGTATAACATTGTTTTTGCAACGATTTTTCAAACTACATTTTTCAATAAAATTTTCCATTCAGACCACTCGCAGAGGTCGAGCTGAACGGACGTGTGGCTATGTCGCATTTTTTTTCGGCAGGTTTGTTTTTATGTTTCATTCGCTGAGAGTAAAAAGGTTACGATGTTCCCCACCCTGCAAGCCTGCAGCACACGATTCGAAGGCATAGTAACTATATGGCAAGGTGTGTGTGTAATCGGCATAATGTCTATTCGCCTGCTCAGAATGATTTTTAGCTTTTCTTCTTTCTATGTGGCAAACAGGGCAAAAAGTAAATCGAAAAAAAGAAAAAAAAATCTGCCAACAGTCTGGGCGCAACTTTATTATTTTTTCGGTAGAAGTTCGGGATGCGTTCAATTCTGAGACGCGGTGTAGGTTACTATGTGACTGAAAACCCAAAAAAAAAAATTAGGAAAGCGGTTAGAATGGGGTCGCGCTAGAATACTTACGCCGCTGCCACATATAACATATGAATTACGTAATTAGGTCATACTCCGGGACGAGGTCTAGTCCTAGTATAATATCAGTTGTTACGCCATTAGAAGGTTTTTCGTGATTTGGTTTTGGGCCATTACATGAAATCGGAACTGCGTTTTTAGGCGATTATATAAAAAGTCTGTGGAAGTACAAACCAATCTAATATCTCATCAATCCTGAGAAATATGTCGACAGCCATACGTCCTATTGGAGTTGAATAACAAACATCCTGAAATCAACTTTTTGACGATTATGTAGGAAGCCTTAGGAAGTAAAAATAAATTCGATATCTCATTAGAACTTAGAAATATGTAAGAATTTGTGAAAACATATGCAAAATCCTTGCACCCACTTTGGGGTTGAATATCCAAAAATCCTGAAATGGGTTTTTAGATATATATAAAGAAAGCACGAGGAAGTGTAAACCAACCCGATGTCTTATCACTCCTAAGAGATATGACGGAATTCGTGAAAAAGTGCTCAACCCGTTTTTACCCTCTTAGGGGTTGAAAAAGAAAAAAACCTGAAAACGAGCTTTAGGTGATTATTAAATAAACCCGGGGAAGTAAAAAGTTATTCCATATCTAATCAGACTTGAGGGATACGGCTGAATTCGTGAAAATGTATACATCCCCTTTACACCACCTTGGGGGTCGAATTTCAAGAAATCCTTAAAACGCTTTCTGGGTATTTATATGAAGAATCCGTACAAAAAAAAATGAATTCAATATTTATGAAGACCTAATAGATATGACGAAAATCGTAAAAATATAAGCATTCCATTTTCACTGATTATTTTTTTCCCCACTTCCGAAAGCCAATAAATATTTGAATTTTTTTTTAATCAGAATTACTTTTCTAGTTGATTTACATAAACATACCAAATTTCAACTTTCTAGCATAGGCCGTTCTATAGTTAAGAAAAACACCCCCCACCCCCGTACCATACTACCCCTATAAAAAAACATGCTACTACTATAGCTCTATCTAAATACTAAGTTTCAGGTTTATGTCGTTATAGGTTCTCGAGATCCTCACCCTCTACACCCTCATACCTGAAATTTTTTTCTCTGCTAAGCTTCTATTAGGCCTACCTCTGGTAAAAATTCTAAGCATCTATCTTACACCGTTCTTGAGATATGAGACGTGATTTTTGAAAAAAAATTCGTACCCCCCTCCACTTCCATGCTCCACCACCCCCTTAAAAAATTGTACTTTTAGCAAACTTTATTTGTCAACCTTTATACAGAAACCAACTTTTATTTCTCTAGTGTAATTGGTTCATGAGATATCGTAATCTAAAATTTTTCAACCCCCACCTCCGTACGCCACTGCCTTCACTCAAAAATTTATTTCCGATCTATTCTCCTAGTATACCTAAGATGTTCATTAAGTTTCAATTTCGTGACATTAACCGTTTAGGAGATATGGATTTTAGAATGTGTCGATCTCGGCTTTTTTGCGTTTCGGACGCATTATTTTCCTCCACTCCCACACTCCTTCACCCATATTTTGTACCCCGATCCCCTTGAAATCCCAATTTGGTTTTTTAATATGTTTTGAAAAACAATATAATATACAAAATATAAAAAAATAAAAAAAAATATGAAACTACGGATTTTGAGATATTCAAGGATAAAGGACAAAATCGTTATCCTTGTAAAAAAAAAATTGGAGGACAATTTTTATTCGTATTTTTTTATGTTGCGATAACATTCCCCTTTAAAGTAGCCCTATTTTATTATTCTATGATAAAAATTACCAGAGATATGAATTTTCAAAGAGAACTCGGACACCATTTTTGCGAAATCTTTAAAAATCTTTAAATCTTTATAATTGAGATAGAAACAAAAAAATTAATTTCACTAATTCTTCAAGTACAAAAATTTTCAAAAGAATCGGCGATGGTAAGGTCCCAAATTTCATAATATTTTGCGATTCTTGATGAAATGACCCAATATGCAATAATACGAAATTAATTTTATTTTAGTCCACAATTGCCTATAAAAACATGAATGGAGACATGTCTCGTGCCTACATAAATATACATAGTACTATGTCATGGTGCATTTACACTCAACGTTTGAGGCGAGCCTCTATCCCCACCAAAAATTCAACCCATCAGATGGCTCGTGGAATCGCAAGAGTCTAACATTCTTCAACTTTTTCTCCGACGCACGCTTCCATATGTGTGCACACATACAATGAACTGTGGCAGCATGCACTTCGCAGCTCATTGTATTTCTGTCGTTTCGCATTTATAGGAAAGTTGTGCCGCAAAGGCATGTTGAGTGTAAATTGCTTTCAACACAGCCCGTGAGTCCCAAACCAAAATCGAAAATTTCACCTATTTTGCTTTGATTTCATTTCGAGAGCGTAAGAAATTATTCGTGAGCATCGGAAATTTAAATCTGAACGATCACGCACGATGTACAACGATTCAACCGTCAATCGATGCCCCTACACAGCTCTGTGTGTACGGACCTGTATGTGTGTGTGAGATGCAAAATGATGAAAAACGGAATGTAGAAAAATAGCGAAAGTATGAACGGAAAGGAGCACTTTTGCAAGGGGTACAATCCGATCGAAAGTTCGGAAGAAAATTCATTGACCTGATGTCTTCGGTTTTTTTAATTTTCTGTGGACGGTGGATTTCTGGACATTCGCATGACATAGTATACTATGTATATTTATGTAGGCACGAGACATGTCTCCATTCATGTTTTTATAGGCAATTGTGGACTAAAATAAAATTAATTTCGTATTATTGCATATTGGGTCATCATCAAGAATCGCAAAATATTATGAAATTTGGGACCTTACCATCGCCGATTCTTTTGAAAATTTTTGTACTTGAAGAATTAGTGAAATTAATTTTTTTGTTTCTATCTCAATTATAAAGATTTAAAGATTTTAAAGATTTCGCAAAAATTGTGTCCGAGTTCTCTTTGAAAATTCATATCTCTGGTAATTTTTATCATAGAATAATAAAATAGGGCTTATTTTAAAGGGGAATGTTATCGCAACATAAAAAAATACGAATAAAAATTGTCCTCCAATTTTTTTTTTTTCAAGGATAACGATTTTGTATTTTATCCTTGAATATCTCAAAATCCGTAGTTTTATTTTTTTATATTTTGTATATTATATTGTTTTTCAAAACATATTAAAAAACCAAATTGGGATTTCAAGGGGATCGGGGTACAAAATATGGGTGATGGAGTGTGGGAGTTGAGGAAAATAATGCGTCCGAAACGCAAAAAAGCCGAGATCGACACATTCTAAAATCCATATCTCCTAAACGGTAAATGTCACGAAATTAAAACTCAATGAACATCTTAGGTATACTAGGAGAATAGATTGGAAACAAATTTTCGAGTGTGGGTGAAAAACTGTAGATTACGATATCTCACGAAACAATTGAGTGCAATTGTTTCGTGAGACAAATAGATAAATAAATAATTCCTTTCTATAGAACAGCTAATGCTACAAAGTTGAAACTCGGTATGTATATGTAAATCAACTATAAAAGTAATTTAGATAAAAACATTTAAAATAGCCATTGGCGTTCGGAAGGTAGTGAAAAAAATGATCAGTGAAAATGGAATACATATATTTTTACGGTTTTCGTCATATCTATTAGGTCTTCCAAAATACTGAATTCATTTTTATTCTACGGCCTCTTCATATAAATACCTAGAAAGCGTTTTCAGGATTTTTTAAATTCGACCCGTAAAGCGGTGTTAAGGGGGTTGTATACTTTTTCACGAATTCTACTACATCCCCAGGTCTTATCAGATATCGAATATCTTTTCACTTTCAAGGGCTTGTGTAATAATCGTCTAAAACTTCTTTTCATGTTTTTTCCTTTTTTACTTCCTGGAATTTAGCAATCGAAATTTTATTTCTGAATGAAAATTATGTGTTTGTGGTTATAGAGTTCATAGAATTTGATGATCGTGTTATTGCGCTAGCCCTGCGAAGTTTCACGATACGCGCCTGATATTTATCTATCAACTCCTTTAGGACTTTTGGATATTTAACCCCCAAATGGGTGTAAGGAGGTTGCATATCTGATGATATATCGAATTCATTTTTACTTCATAAGGTTTCCGATATAAGCGCCAAAAAGTCAATTTCAGTATTTTTAAATATTCAATCCCAAGCGGTGTGAGGGGGTTGTATGGTTTTCAAAGCTTCGCCATATTTCTTAGGTTTGATGAAATATTAGATCGCTTTTCACTTCCACAGACTTTTTATATAATCGCCAACAAACTCATTTCTCAATTTTTCAATATTCAACCCCCAAGGGTTTGCATATGATTTCACAATTTCTGTCATCCCTTAGTTCTGATGAGATATAAAATTGTTTATTACATTTGACCAAAAACCAATTTAAAGATTTTTCGAATTTCAAAAACCAAGGGGGTGTGAAGGGTTTGCTTACGCTTACACAATTTTTTCAAAATCTCTCGTGTCTCATGAGATAGTTGCTTCTTATGAAATCGTCTAAAAACCTGTTTCACAGTTTTTTCGAAATTCAAACCCCAATTTGTTGTATCTCTTAATTCTGATAAGGCAGCAAATTCGTTCTTACTTCTATGGGTTTTTGGTGTAAATAATATACCGAAATTCGAATGTCTACACGGGCTTTTCCAATGTTTAATCGGCTAAAAATCTCTATTTTAAATATTTTTTTAAAGAACAAAACTAACTTTCCAAGAAACCTCATAATTTCGAAACAACTGATGACATACTCCAACTTTGACCGCTCCCGAACTTTGACCCGAAAATAATAAATTTTCGCCCAGACAATTGCCAGATTTTACTTTATTATTTTAATAATAAAGTATTGTTATCGATTTTTAAAAAAAAAAAATTTGCAACACTGAACACAAATTTCTATATATTTCTTAGTTCTGATGAGATATCAAATTCATTTTTACTTCCTAATGCTTCCTACATAATCGTCAAAAGTTGATTTCAGTATTTTTAGATATACAACTCCAAGAGGACGTAAGGTTTTCGACATATTTGTTACGATTGATAAGATATCAGATTGGTTTTCACTTCCACAAACTTTTTATATAATCGCCTACAAATGCATTTCCAATTTCATGTAATGTCCCAAAAGCAAATCAAGAAAAACCTCCTAATCACGTAACAACTGATATTTTACTACGACTTAGACCTCGTCCCGGAGTATGACCTAATTACGTAATTCATATGTTATATGTGGCAGCGGCGTAAGTATTCTAGCGCGACCCCATTCTAACCGCTTTCCTAATTTTTTTTTTTGGGTTTTCAGTCACATAGTAACCTACACCGCGTCTCAGAATTGAACGCATCCCGAACTTCTACCGAAAAAATAATAAAGTTGCGCCCAGACTGTTGGCAGATTTTTTTTTCTTTTTTTCGATTTACTTTTTGCCCTGTTTGCCACATAGAAAGAAGAAAAGCTAAAAATTACTTTTCATTCTGAGCAGGCGAATAGACATTATGCCGATTACACACACACCTTGCCATATAGTTACTATGCCTTCGAATCGTGTACTGAAGGCTTGCAGAGTGGGGAACATCGTAACCTTTTTACTCTCAGCGAATGAAACATAAAAACATACCTGCCGAAAAAAAATTCGACATAGCCACACGTCCGTTCAGCTCGACCTCTGCGAGTAGTCTGAATGGAAAATTTTATTGAAAAATGTAGTTTGAAAAATCGTTGCAAAAACATTGTTATACTAACTTTTTTGAAGCCTTTTGATTTTAAGTTGCTTTAGAACGCTTTGATAAAGTAACATAAGAAAAAACAAACTAAAAAAAAATCTGTTTTTATAGAAAATTTGAGTAATAAAAAAACATAATTTTTTTTAAAAATCAGAGTTTTCAAAATGTATTATCTCCAAACATAAGTCAAAATCGAAAATTCTAATTCCAAAAAAAATTAGATTGAATCGTTCCTAATTGAGTGAAAACAAAAATAATGAAAATCACTTCAGAAATGTTTCCAAAATCGCAATTACCAAATGTGTGTTTTCAATAATTTCGAAAACTTACTCGACGTAATCGCTTATAATTTTTCTTATGATCGAAATTTCAAAAAACAATAATCAACAGAACCTTGAAAACATATTGCTAATTATATTTGTCTAAGCAGAAAAGACCTATCTTTTGCTGCTTTGGAGATTTCGCGAATCCCGTTTGCCTTATTTTCAACAAAAATGCTGTTTTGGTATACACGGGGCCTTAAGAGTGCGACTAGCAATCGTCGTCATCAGCACAGTATTTGCGATCAAACATTTTTGTCACCACGAGCCGGAATTTTGGAATTTTGCATTTCGCATAAGGCGCAATTATTCAGTTTTTCATCGAATGTTTTTGCATTGTGCATAAGGCGCAATAGAGCAGTTTTTCATCGTGCATAAGGCACTTATCGAATATTTTACGTTGCGCATAAGGCGCAATAGTTCATCGTGCATAAGGCACTTATTAAATATTTTGCGTTGCGCATAAGGCGCAATAGTTCATCGTGCATAAGGCACTCAGTAAACACACGTACTTGTGTGTCCTGAATCGAAGTACGATAGAAAACAGATCATCTTGCACTGTTGGTCCAGTATGCATTATATCGTTTAATGAAGTGTTTGTGCTTGTCTTGGCTGAAGCATCAAATACTACGCGAAGTTTGGTTGTGCTGCTGCTTGGACGTAACACACAATGGTGGGGTAAGAAGTAATTGAATTGTGGTATTAATGCTGGCTTAACTTCTTCCATGTGCTTCAATTTAATGTATTCATCAATAAATTGAGAGTACTCGACCTTCAATAATGGATTCTTCGCAAGTGTTCTTTCTAACGCGAGAAATCGTTTCGTGGCTTGGTCCTGAGATTGTCCTAACATCGTACGGGGCTCTCGTAACGGGAGGCCGACAACGAAACGTCCCTCTTTGGTTCTTTCGATACGTGTTTCGAATTTCTCCTTTTGTGTCCTTGAAGCTACGGCTGGTAACTCTTCGACGGTCCAGCATTTTTGCAATGAGTCCTCTAATTCTGCATTGCTAATACCGCAGCAGCGTGTTGCTGATTGAGCTGTGCTGGCTTTTCCTAATATGACCCAACCAAGTAGGGTGTTTTGCATGGATGGTAGTTCTGTGCCAAGTTTTATTTGTCCAGTTGACATTAATTCTGCATACAATTCTGCTCCAATTAGTAAGTCCACCTTACGAGGTGTGTTAAATTCAGGGTCTGCCAACTTCAAATTATTTGGTATCTTCCAAGTTGATGTGTTGATTGATACTTGTGGTTGATATGTTGTGATTTCTGGGATGACGAAAACTTCTAGATTAGCCTTGTATCCAGAGTGCAATGACGATATGTTGATGTTCAATCTTGACGATGACTGTAGCCTGGATTGCCCAATGCCGGATATGTTGAGTGATGCATTATAACCGGTGAGCTTCAATTTTTTCGACAACCGCTCGGTAATAAAATTTATCTGAAATCCTGAGTCCAATATAGCCTTGCAGTGAATCTGGTTACCATCGCGATCAATTATTCCTATAATAGCTGTTGCTAGCAGAACATAATGTGATTTGGTTTTTAGTTCTGATTGGGTTGTAAGCGTAGTCTCTGAAGAACTTGCGGCTGCACCAGAAGAACTTGCGGTTGTACTTGAAGATTGGTCCCTTTCGGTTGTAGGACCCTTACTTCCTTCCTTCCTTTGTTTGGATATCTTCGAATGTACAGGATTGCGTTGATTTTCCTTCTGGTTGTCTGTTCTGTGAAGCAATGTGTTGTGTCTCTCAGTGCATTTGGAGCAATGTCTGGCCTTGCAGTTGGAAGAGAAGTGATCGTCTCTTAAACAGTTGAAACACAGGTTGAGTTTTCGAATTTGACTTATTCTGTCTGCTGCCGATAATACCAAAAACTTAGGACACGCAAAAATCCGATGGTCTTGAGCGCACATCTTGCACGCAAAACGCTCCTGGCCCAATAAAGTCGAGACGCCGCCCTTCTGCTTCGCATTATGATTCGTCATGGAAGATTTGTTTAAACCAAGCGTATCCAATGCTTGAAATCGTGTTTCCAAGAATATGAATAATATGTTCATCATTGGCAGATCTCTGGGATGTTCTAGCGACTGCTCAAACAGGTTATGTGTATTTCTGTCAATTTTCTTTATTAACAGAAAATGGAGAAGTGGATCCCAGGACTCTGTGTTGATACCGAGGTTGTTCAGTCCTGCGAGACACTCCTTTGTAGTATCATGTAGTCTTTTTATTGCTGTTGAAGACTCTATGTTGAAACTAGTCTGATTGAGAAGTCTTTCCAATAGTGCTGCTACTAACAGTCGCTTATTGTTGTAGCGATTTTTTAAAGTTTCCCAGGCGGTGGTGTAATTTTCGTCTGATAATGCGAGATGTCGTATAAGAGTTTCAGCTTCTCCAGTAAGATTGGTCTTCAAATACCACATCTTTTGTGAATTGCCTAGTGTCTGATTGTATTGTATTACTCGACTATTGACCATTTGTGTAAGTCGAGTAATACAACACCTGACACAGTCTACATATCTATATGTTTCTAGACAAGCGTCAACCTCGCCATATGGAAATCTCTCGGAAATCGCATGGATTTCTAGTCCAAAATTCCGACTATTTAAAGAACTTTCCATCGGAATTCTGGCGGATTTCTGTGTTTTTGGTCCGCTGGGCTTTCACCGGCAACCATTTAAAAATTATTATGTGCAAAATTTTTTGTATGGGTGCTACCCGAAGTAGTAGAAGGATTTCGCTGACAAGTAAACTAAACTTTGTTTTCACTCATAACTTATTTGTTCAAAATTTGCACTTGCTGGCTAAACGATTTCTTGACTTATAGTGAGCTCCGTAAATTAAGTTAGGTTAGATTTTAACAGTATTTTTATATTCATGTCCTTCGCTGCAATAATTATAAAATCAACGTATACAAAATTTCAAAGTCGTAGTTTAATTTGTGTTCTGAAGTTTTTGTCCAATATTAGTAATGCCGCGTTTCCACTATCGCCTTTATGTTCATTGGATGCCGCGAACTAGCGCGTATACGTATGAGGAAACGGTACATTCGCGTTAGTACGCAACTCAAGACGAGAATCCCGTAGATTTGCGTCGATGGCGGTGTTTGGGCGCACATAAAAGGGATTCGCATTGAACACGAATGTAACGTTTCCACTATCGCCTATGCAAGACACTACTTCAGCTGGAAAAAGAATGCTGAAGAATGCATTTCGTAAACATTCAGATTCAATGGATGGAAGCATTACCATACTATTCACACTATTCGTATTTAATTTTTTCTGGAATATTGAAGGAATGATTCTCTATACATTTTTCAGAATGTGAAAAAGACACATTGTAATAATCTTCATAAACTATAATATTACATACAGTACATAATACATTACTCGTATTCCTGCTGGGACTGAACTGAACATCTGCTAGCATCGTCATTCGCGTCGATGGCGGTTTTTGACGCACATCAAAGGGATTCGCATTGAAACCTAGTACTGTTTTCCGAGCGAAACGAAATGAACTGTCAAATCCCATATAAAAAAATGAATATTTCGCTCACTTTTCGCGACGAAATATTTCGTTAGTTGTGTTGTGTTCATGGGCGGAATGGACATTTGCAGTAGTCAGTAATAGATAGTGCTTATAGAACTGTAGAATTTATTTCAATCTTAGGTACCTTTTCGTTCGTTTTCGTTTCGCCGAACACAGTACTATACTTGAGCACGGATGTACTGTTTCCACTATCGCCTACACAGTTAAAAAATTTGGACTAGATTCCAATATTTTTTGTATTGGATATATGTCCACACCAAAAAATTATTAAATTTTAAACTCCCAATGTATTAAAAACATATTTCAATCTTTTATAGTATTGCACTTCAATACTCTAAATATTGAATTATTAACAAAAAAAAATCTTATTGAATAGTATTACATTATAAGCTCATACCATTAGAATGTAATCAAAAGAAGTTTAAGTTTTAAACTAAATTCAATTAAAGTTTACTCCTATATTTACTAGGATTTTAATTGTAATGTGTATTATAGTTGAATGCAAAACATGATTTCAATTCAATACATTTAATTATTATTAATACTAATACAGCTTACCTTTGTTGTATTTCTATTTGCCTCAAGAAATAAAAATTAATAATGAAATTTTAATTTTTTCTTTTATTTAATAATTAAATTACAAATATATTCTGAATATAAAAAACAAACACAGTAACAGGCAATAGCTTTAGCAGATATAAAAAAGGTTTAAACGATACATTCCATTCTGTGAAAGAAATAAGAGATATATTTATTAAAAGTATGTCAGCTAATGCAATTTAGAGCTATTGAGCATCTAATATCCCAGTTTCGTCGCGGTAAATAAAAACTCTTCTCTTCATTGGCATACTTGGTCCAATTGGTCATAAATGAATTAGATTTTTCCAAATACCTTAATTGAAAGTCAAAAAATATCTGAAAGAAACATATAGTTTTAACTCGGTAATATATATTTAACTATTTTACATATCAAGGTTGTATCGTTAAAGAAAAATAGATATTCCTTACATATATTATTTGTTCCGAGCGTGGAGCTACTAGAGTCTGTTGAAGCTTCTCCTTAACTAATTCGCAGAAAGTGCAGTAGGTACAAGCAATATTTTCAAAACTTTTTAGCTCGACGAGCTTTGTTTTATTTGTTTTTTCAAAAATCACTTGCACAAATACTCTCGGTCTACAAAAACTCATATTACCGACAGAAAATATAACATGTCAAACTAACGACGAATGCAAAAAGACTGAGTAAAACATGTTCTTCCAACGTTATAACCACCTGTTAAGCCGAATGCTTTTAATAGAAATAAAAGAAATGTTCTCCTTAATTCAACTTTATTGACTGACGGTCAGTAAGCGAGTGGCCGATTTTAACTTTTTACAGTTGTACAAAATTCTATATTGCCGGATAATATTAAACAATGATATTGCCAGATAAAATTAAACATGCCGGCCGCCTTGAAGCCTCTTCAACAAATGTTGTTAGTCCATTGGGAGCGGTGCGACCTTGGTTATTGACCGACGAATGATACCATTTTTTGTACGTATGTCAATGACCCTGACTCGTCCGTCAGTGCCTGGGATGACCTTGACAATTCTTCCGAGTAGCCAATTTTGTGGAGGTGATTGGTCGTCAACTACAAGGACCAGCATATTCTCCATTATATTCGATGAAGCAGTCAACCACTTGTGTCGTTGCTGAAGTTGAGGAACATATTCGTGTGACCATCGACGCCAAAAATGTTGCTGAACTGCGGATAGCACCTGCCATCGAGTTAATGAAGACAATCTTCTTTCCGTTAGATCAGGGTCTGGTAAAGCATTCACTGGACCGCACACCAGAAAATGACCCGGTGTTAATGCCGTCTCATCGTTTGGGTTCGATGACATAGCCGCTATTGGCCGCGAATTGAGGATGGCTTCGACTTGGGTTGCGACTGTGCTGAGTTCCTCGAATGTTAAAGCAGATGATTCCAGCGTGCGGACTAAGTGGTACTTTGCACTCTTTACGGCTGCCTCCCACAAACCTCCGAAGTGAGGTGCCCGAGGAGGGATGAAGTGGAACTTGATACCACTGTCTGTACAGTAGTCAAGCAGTTGCTTGCGATGTTGTTCTGCATAAAACTTTCGCCGAAACTCCTCCATTTTGGTTTTTGCGCCTACGAAATTGGTAGCATTATCACACGAAAGCGTGCTACAAACTCCACGCCTACTGATGAACCTTTTTAATGCGGCAATGAATGCATCTGACGTTAAATCCGAGACGACTTCTAGATGCACAGCCTTGGTCGCGAAGCAGACGAATACTGCTAGATAAGACCTTTGCCATTTCTTTCCCCGAAGTTTATAGGAAGTCCAAAATGGTCCACAAAAATCAACGCCTGCATGACAAAAAGCACGAATTGCTTGCGTGCGGAGCGTTGGCAATGGTCCCATGATCTGGTTCATTATACGAGGACGATAATGAAAGCAATGGATGCATTTTCGAACAACCCAATTTGCGACTGATTTTCCGTTGAGAATCCACACCTCAAGCTCTGACATCCAGCATGCAACGACCTGAGATGAATAAATTTAGCATATGCAAAAACAAAAGGATGATTTTTGGGAAGAAGGATGGGATGTTTGACATTATAGGGTAGATTTGCGTTCTGCAAACGCCCACCAACTCTTAGAAGTTTTGGACTACTATCATCTAGGAAAGGACATAAAGATTTCACAGTACTTTTTGGGCTAATCTGTCCATTTTTTTGTAAAGAATCAATTTCCGCTGAGAAGTATTGTTGCTGTAGAACATATACCATCCTGTTGAACGCTTCTTCTAATTCCAATGGGGTTAGTTCTTCTCTCTCAATATAATCTTTTCCTTGACGACGAAGCGATAGAATGTTAATAAAACGAATTACGTATCCAAAAATTCTTATAAATTTTCGATGATTGTTAACATATTTGTGATTTGAGATGAAATCGTCCTGACTATTTGTTCCGATTAAAACTGGTTTCGGTGTTCGAATTTCCGGTAGATTATCTCTTGTGTGATCGAATAGCTTTGTACCTGGCCAGAATTTCTCAGGTTTCTTCAAAAAATCTGGTCCTTCAAACCACATGGAGTCCAATAATTTATCAACAGTTGCACCTCTTGATATTAGGTCCGCTGGATTCGCTTTCGAATTCACATGTCTCCAGAAAACGTCCTTCGCAGTTAATTCTTGGATTTGTGCCACACGTTGTCCATGTAGATGGATGTCGATGAATCCAATGCAGAACTATTTCTGAGTCCGACCAGAGATAAACTGTGGCAATAGATGCGAATAGTACACGCACTGATTTGTAAAGGCTGGCCAGGAGCGATGCAGCTAACAATTCTAAACGAGGGAGTGTTACCGTTTTCAAAGGTGCTACTCTTGATTTTGCAGTGACCAACTTGACGAAAATGTTACCAAAAGAATCTAGTACACGTAGATAAAGGCAACAACCATATGCTCGACCCGAAGCGTCTGCGAAACCATGTAACTCTACCGATGTGGAACCGTTTGGTGTGTATAACCATCGAGGTACCCGAATTCTACTCACTCCACATAACTGCTGTCTGAACTCGATCCATTTTTCTGAGTCTTTTGGAGGGAGTGTTTGATCCCAATCCAATTTCATAGCCCATAGTTCCTGCATAAACATTTTTGCTCGAATAATAATGGGGTTTAGCAAACCTAGTGGGTCAAACAACTTCGCCAGATCGGAAAGGACGACACGTTTTGTTATTTCAGATGGTAGCTCGTTCAATTCCAACCCAAAACTCAGGCGATCAGCAATTGGATCCCACATGATTCTCAGGGTTTTTATAATTTCCGCATCCTTAATCTGCATCGGTGTTTCTCTATCACATTCTGAAATTTGGTCTAGAAACGTTTTCTCATTCGAGAACCATTTTTTTAATCGCAAACCTCCGTGGTCTAGAATAGCTTCTACTTCATTTTTAATCTTATTTAATTCAGCTAGTGTTTCTCCTCCGGAAATAAGGTCATCCATGTAAAAATCAGATCAGATCCACATCTGGATAAACTTTTCGATGATTATCAGCTAAATAATTCAAACAGCGCGTTGCTTGGAAAGGCGCTGATCTTGTTCCATATGTGACTGTCTTCAACAGAAATGTTCGAAGTTCATCATTCGGATTTTCTCTCCAAAAATTGCCTGATAGAGCCAATCATCCTCGCATACCCAAATTTGTCTATACATTTTTGGAATGTCGGCAATAATCGCAAACTTGTGACAGCGAAATCTTATCATAATTGAAAATAAGTCGTTCTGTACAACCGGTCCACACATAAGTATGTCATTCGAGGATACATTTGAACTGGTCCGACATGATGCGTCAAAGACAACTCGAAGTTTTGTGCTTGAACTTTCTGGTCGTAAAACAGCATGATGAGGTATATAATATTTAGCGAGCTCACGCTCGCTATCCATAAGCTTCATATGACCTAGAGTTTCGTATTCTCGCATGAATTGGATGTACTGCTCTTTTAATTCCAAATTTTTACACAATTTTCTTTCTAAACTCAAGAATCTCCTTTTCGCTATTTCGAAAGAACTATCTAGTAGGTTAGAAGATGATTTTAGAGGCAGTTTAACTATTAGACGTTTTTCTGGAGCGAATGAAATTGTTTCCAGGAAGTGTTGCTCGGCATCTTGCTCTTCTTGAGTCCAATTCGACCCATTAGTTATTAAATCCTCAACCTTTCAAAACCGTTCTACTTGTTCCGACAGATTTTCGTAATTATATTCTAATTTTGTTTGAGCTATCAAACTCGTACCTTGATGCATATTGGCGTTTCTATTATAACGTCCTCCGACAATCCACCCGAATTCTGTGTTCATCAGTATTGGAAGATCACCTGATATTTTCAATTTTCCATCAGTAAGCGCTTCGTACACTACACCTGCTCCCAAAAGCATATCAATTTTCTGCGGTATATTAAAGGCAGCATCCGCTAGCCGAATATCAGTTGGAATACTCCAATTCGAAATGTTTATTTTCCTTTCTGGTTGTAAACCAGTAATGGATGGTAGAATCCACGCTTCCAAGTCAGTCTCGAACCCTTTTAATTGTGATCTTATCCTTGCATTCACAGAAAACTTTGATTTGGAAGAAACTTCCGCTATTCCACTAATATCTTGGTTCAGGCGACGGCGCTTCAGTAATAATTTTTGAGCCAGATCTTCTGTTATAAAATTTAATGTCGAAGCAGAATCCAAAACAGCACGAGCTGGAATTAATTCTCCGAATTTGTTTTTTATCCAAACTACAGCTGTTGCCAAGATGACCTGGTCCGAATTATTTGTAGTAAGTTGCGAATGTAACGAAGTGGACGAACCATGTGCTAGTTCAATATTCGAATTAGAAGTCGTCAATGACGTTTCTGGACCTTGATTTGAAGAAGACTGTCCCTCTGAAGTAGTGAAGCGGTGTAAAAGATGATTATGAGGCGCCTTGCAAATTTTACAGTGAGGCATGGTACATTTATCCGCAACATGTCCCTTGCTTAGGCAATTCAAGCAAGCACCCAATTTCTTCGCTTGCCTAAATCGGTCATGTACATTAAGTTTGGCGAATTTGAAGCATTGCTCGATCGTATGATTTGTTCGTTGGCAATGTAGACAATTTAACTTGAATGCCGCTAAACTGGTGGATTGTTTGTTTCCTTTATTTCCTAATTTGGAACGAGTATTGTGAGAGAGCTTTCCTTCTATTGAATGGTTTCTGGTTTCCAACTGTTGGCAACGCTTATTCAAAAACTCATAGCATGCCTCCCAAGTCGGGATCTTCGAAAAGTCCAAGGATTCTTCCCATTTATTTAATGATTGCTCATCTAATTTTCCTTTAACTATATCGCCGTGTCGGAAGAACAGTGACGCAACTGCAATTTCGAAAATTTTTTGTTTTCACATTTCAATATTTTGTGGTTTTGCTATTCTTGCATAAAATCTTTCCCCGTTGTTTTAAACGAACGTGCTCTTGATCTAAGCTGTCTATAGTAACTATTACTAAGCTCGTATGGCTTGTGGGCAATTGTCAAAAATGATATTGTTTCTCGGAAAAAAATTCGAATTTTTTGCAGTTGCGTCACTGTTCTTCCGACACGGCGATATGTAGAATGATGACGTTCAAAATTTCCTCTTTCGATCCTAATGAATTAAGCGCTCTCAAATTAACGTTAAGTTTATCCATTACGCTTCTCAGTTCTGACGGAATACCATTTATAGCAACAGGAACATCGAATAATTGCCGTACATGAGCTTGAAATATAAGGCTTTTGTTCTCATAGCGAGATTTCAAAAGCTCCATGGCATGGGTATAATTGGCACCAGTTATTTCTAATCCCTCTAATAATTCCTGCGCTTGACCTTCGAGGCAAGTTAACAGATGCTGGAATTTTTGTACACTGTCTAACTCCTGGCAATCGCCCACCAAAGTCTTGAACTTATTTATGAAGCTCATATACTCCGTATAGTTCCCAGAAAATTTGGGTAAGGTTAACTTTGGTAACCGAGGATGAGCTTTAGAGGCGAAAAACGAAGGTTCGACTTTTTCTTGTCGAGCGGGTGAGAATTTATTCAGAGATTCGTTTTCGCATTCATGCAATAATTTTAAGATTGCGGATTTTGTTCCGCAATACTGAGCTTCGAGATCATCACGTTGTATTAGCTGTGATGGATCCTCAGTTTCTATAGCGTCCTGTAGGGTTAGAATTTGCTGAAAATACCTCTCAAGCAATCCCAATCGCGTTTCCAACTCTTCGCGGGTTATGGTCTTCACATTTTGATCCACAAAATTTCTAATTTTGGTAATGCAACCTTTCATTGTTGCCCGTCTAGTTTTAGCCTTTGCAACTTCTTCGGTGTCCATTTTGATCATTGGTTGCCGGTTCTATTTAAATGAAAATATACCAACCAACAATTACGCCTTCCAACAGCTACAGAACCCTTATAGCAATCGATATTGCACCTTCTTTGAAATGCGCGAACAGTCGAGAATCCCGCACAAAGAACCGCTACTCACGCTATTTCACATGCAACAGTAAATAGTCCCGGAAATCACACGTTGGTTGCTACGTACAAACGATATTGTACGGCACCTTTTCCACGAAACTAATGATTTCGAATGTTCCGATTTTCAATAACTGGTAAATTGTCCCGAAAATCACCGGAAAACGATATTCCCGGTCGCGAACAGCTCATTAATCGTCACAAAAAACCCGGTAGACCAACGCTATTTGCTGCGCAACAGTAAATAGTCCCGAGGATCAGCGGGAAACGATATTCCCGTTTGTGCGCAGACGATTAATAATCACAAGAACTCTATTCGACTTCAGTTTTTCCGATTTTGTAAAAAACCTGAATGTAATTTGCGTGCACGAAATATAGGTCTGATGGTCAACACTGCACTCGATCATGCACGTCGAAAATTGTCGATACCGTCGGAAAAAACTATCGGCTTGTCGTGGCACCAAAATGTACCAATAAATTTGCACTACACTTGCATACGCCAATCGAATCAACTGACTTTTGCAACCGATTGTTGTCAAAAGCACTTGTTGTATTAATTATCGCGATCAAAATCACGTCGGGGTCACCAAATTGTTAAGCCGAATGCTTTTAATAGAAATAAAAGAAATGTTCTCCTTAATTCAACTTTATTGACTGACGGTCAGTAAGCGAGTGGCCGATTTTAACTTTTTACAGTTGTACAAAATTCTATATTGCCGGATAATATTAAACAATGATATTGCCAGATAAAATTAAACACCACCTAAAACAATTGAATTGAATTGCAGGAGAAATCGAAGAATCGCGATGAAGTTTAAACCAAAAAGTATTAGTTTTAAATCTCTCAGAATTGAAAGATGAGTTTATATACCTTTTAGGTTTATAATCAAATACTTTCGTATAATAATTCTGAGCATGATCACTCTTGCCGAAAAATGTAAGGCAATTTGTATTACATGGTAGTACTAACATTATTATGTGCTCAACTCTATAAATTTCTACCAAGATTAAATTACAATAGTATTTGATTAAAATAGAATGTAAACTAATAATTTCATCAAAATGGATCGTAACTTAATCCGTAATGTATTAAATATTAAAGTAAGTATTTTGAAAGTTTACATTCTAAATCTAGATTTATTTGATTTTGCTGTAATACAATTCTGGATTAAGACTTTAGTCCAAGATTTTTAACCGTGTAGACATTCGCGTTCATCGCACATGTCCAATACGCCTGAAGGCGATAGTGGAAACGCTGCATAAGAACGTGTTTGGATTTAAGTCAAGAAAATTCTTTACTTAAAGCTAGGTAGGTACGCGTGGGGCGTGGCTGCCCGCGAGAGCACGGATACACTTAGACCTGACAAAAAGGTCCGTTGTGTTACCACAGGAGCATCGAATCTACTTAAAACTAATAAGTACCTGTAAAACTTTTACTTCTGCTTTAACGCGCTCTTGAGGTATAGTGTATTTTGTAACTGTATACATTTTCGAAGGACTTTTGTAGTCTCACGAAGGAATCATTCGATTTTCATTATATTCGAAATTTTCAATTCAAACATTGGAAAGTGCATGAGTGTAAATTTTTAAGTTTCGAACTTGAAGTATTCAACCTATAGTTGTGAATACGTGTTTTAAGGACTCTTACATTGGCGGATACAGGGGGGGCGGAGGGGGCGGCCGCCCCCCCCCCCAAGAGCACTTCCGAATTTTCTAAGAACACATACTTCAACCGTTCTCCGATTTTTTTTACTCCACTGCAATGTGGACTGTAATTAGCATTTACTGTAGTTCTGCTGTGCAATGCAAAGCACAGAACAGAACCATGATGGTGGATTTACAATACACTCAACGTTTGAGGCGCGCATCTATCCCCACCATAAAATCAACCAATCAGATGGCTCGTGCAGTCGCAAGAGTCTAATATTCTTCAACTTTTTCTCCGACGCACGCTTCGATATGTGTACACACATGCAATGAACTGTGGTACCACGAAATTCGCAGCTCATCGTATTTCTGTCGTTTCGCAATTATAGGCAAGTTGCGCCGCAAAGGCATGTTGAGTGTAAATTGCTTTCAACACAGCAAAGAACACAGCCGACAAAAACCGGTTTGCAATGACCTGATGGGGGTAGAGGCTCGCCTCAAGGGTGAGTGTAAACGCACCATGATAAAAAGACTACAAGACAACATATTGCGTAGGTAATAGGGTCATTCCATCAAGAACCGCCAAGAATGACGAAATTTGGGACCTTACCATCTCCGATAGTTTTGAAAATTTTTGTACTTTAAGAACTAGTGAAAAAAATAATTGAAATTTAATTTTTTGTGTGTCTATCTCATTTTTTTTGTTAGTTATAGTATGTTAAAGTTTCACCAAAAATGGTGTCCGAGTCCTCTTTGAATAATAAAATATGGCTTATTTTAAAGGGGAAGGTTGTCGCAATAAAAATTATCCTTGAAATTTTTTGGATAATGATTTTGTATTTTATCGTTGAATATCTCAAAACGGTTTTTTTTTTATATTTTGTAGGTTATACTGTTTTTTAAAAAATATCAAAAAATTAGCTTGGGATCTCAATGGGATCGGGGTCAAAAAAATCGAAGAACATTATAGTGGTTCTCAATTATTTTATAGAAAAAGGGTCATTTAATCAAGAACGAGTGTGACCTAATCATCGCCGATTCATTTGAAAATTTATGTACTCGAAGAATTAGTGAAAAAAAATATGATTTCAAGTTTTTGTTTCTATCTCTTTTTTTTTGTTAGTTATAGTATGTTAAAGATTTCCCAAAAAAGATGTCCGAGTCCTCTTTGAAAATTCATATCTCTGGTAATTTTTATCCTTGAATAATAAAGTAGGGCTTATTTTAAAGATTGTTGTTGTTTTTGTTAGTTAAAAAATGAGATAGAAACACAAACTTAAATTTCAATTATTTTTTTCACTAGTTCTTCAATTACAAACATTTTCAAAAGAATCGGTCACAACTTTGGCGATTCTTGATGGAATGACCCATAATAAGATGAAAACAATATGATCCCGTTTTTGCTAAGTGTATGTCTATGTTTTTAAAAAAATATAACACAGGATTATTACAGATAATTTTATTTGTCACGTCTGTCGCCTTTGAACTCTTGGTAAAGAAGACCGGATGCCGCTCGCTTGACAGATGACGACCGATCACCATCTCTTCTCAACGATCGGGTCGCCATCTCTTCTCAACGATCGGGTCGCCATCTGTTAGTCATATATAATGTTATTATATATTATAACAGTAGCTAAACTTACACAGAACTTGATCAAACAAAATAGTCAAATCAAAAAAATGTCCGCCTCCCCAACAGCAAAGTCTGGATCCGCCACTGGACTCTTGTATAAGAGGTACCCGAACGAGTGGAATGAAATTATAATTCTCAGGTGATCGCGTTTGAGTTGAGTTATCGTGCAAACGGATTTGGTTTTTTGGCCTCAACAGAACACAAAATAATATATAACTTTTTTTCGTCCGAGGCTCGGTTCTATGCGTTACAAACTTTTCAGGGTGAATTAAACTTATAATACGTTATGATATAATCTAGAGTATAAAAAGCGTACGATAATCAAAAGTTTAGAGCACAGAAGTACAGTAAAGTAGACATTTAGTTAGAGATCAGAACCTGTACTCCCTTTCTTGGAAATTTGCCATCCTTACCAACGACAAATTTTAATGGTGAGACTACAAATCCAGAAGTACAAGTATAACACCTGTTGGATTGATTCGTCCAAAATTCTATCGATCTACGTCCCAGAAATACAAATAATTTCGAAAACCAGATAGAACCTAGTCTATTCCTCAAAAAAAAATTACCGCACAAAAAACGTTTCGCTCGAGTGGTAATTCTACCCACCACTCCGAATGAAAAGTTTTGTTTTCCGCTTTTCCATTCGTTAAACTTTTTCTTGAACCGTCTCGTCAGTTGATGCGTGCAATAGATGTTAACAACTGCTGTCAGAAGTGGGATGCGATTCGCGGTTAGTCTTCGACTGCAATTGCTTCCTTGCTTCTTTGAGGAATCATTTCGTCGCATATTACGAATAAAGTATAACAACATACGAGAAATGTTGGAACACAAGCTCGATGGACGACGATGATGACGATAATAAAAACGAAAAAGAAGAAAAAGTGGAGCAGCAGTAAAAGTTTTCTCATTTCCGTAATTTCGTGATTAGCTTAGCAAATTCCTTGTTAAAAATATCGAAAAAGTTTTGCGCTCAGATTGATGAAAATTGCAAAAAAAAACATTTCATGAGACTATTTCTCATATATTGCTATACATATGTATAAGCAACCTCTGGACAGCACAGACAATAATTAGAGGAAATCAATGTCAAGGACTGTTTTAGATAATTTTTATGGAGGAGTTTCCGAAATATTTTTTTCCACCCAATCTCGGGAATTCTACAAGTATATGTATGACGTAAAGTGATAAACGTTTGGGATTGTATGGGTTCAGAAAAATGTTATCCTTAATTAGTTCTGTCCGGATGAGATTTCATCGGAAAACCGAGAAAGTAAAGGTGAAAGTAATTGGATAATTGTCAGATAAATGTGATAGGTATTGCGAGTAGAACGAATAAGTTCTTTGTGCGTGTTACATAGTGTTTAGGTGTCAGCTATTAAGTCCTCCTGGTTAGAATGTAAATGTTTGTAACATTTATTCGATTATGACAATGTTGTACTACTTTTGGCTTGTGCTCATTAATCAGGGCTGTAGAATCAGAGTCTGAGTCGAGGAGTATGTTGCTTTTGTAATTTAGTCGGTATAAATATTTTGTCTTCAACACCAAATGAGAAAATAAAAGCAATGTAGTGAAACCTGCTAAAAGTTATGGTGTCCTTCGAGTTTTGAACACATTTGTCTCTCAATATCTGAACCACCTTCAAATCAGACCATTTAGACCACACCAGCCTATATAAATAACTTATAAAACAAAATTGGAAACTTCGACCGTATGTTGGGTCTGACTTCAATTGGTAAAAATTATCGGTCTTATGTAGAAGGATGTAATTGTACAAGGTCCTATTGAAACGGTCCCTTTATTTCGAAACCATCTTCTAATCGAACCATTTTTTTCCAGTTAAGACGTGGTCCGGTTACACAGTTTTCATTTTGTTAAGTCACTTGATTGGTTAGCTCCATAGCGAAACAAAGGATATGCTTCTTAAAGTTTATGTTAAAAACTACAGGTTCCTTCGTTATTTCGTCTTTGTAAATTTAAAATGAGTATTCCATGACTTCTCTGCTCAACTCAATCATTTTCGAAAACTTACGTAATTTTTCCAGTTTCCTTTCGATTTGTCTATGACAAATGAGGAAGATTAGAACAAAATATATTCGAACCAAATTCAAATATGAATGTTGCCACATCTGTTTCCTGTATAATACGCCAACAGCTAATGTCGTCTAATTTACATAACCGTTTTCTATAACGTCATGCCTTTGGAACAAGATTCCTCGAAATCAAAGGAAAATGTGCCTAGGCCTTGTTTGCTAAGTCTTTCGTGTTCGAAGAACCTACAGCTTCTTGAACAACTTTCGCTGCCGGTTCTTATCATTTTGCTTTCTGTATTGTATAATGTAATAATCTCGAAGTTCTCATCCTTAGTATTTTCATATAGTGATGTGGCGTACGGTAGGACTGAAAGTGACATACATGGCCCGTGCGCCCAACCTCTATTCAAACCTAGACCCTCAAAATTATGTAGATTTCTTAGACATGTGCGGCTGTTCTTACTACGACTGGCAAATGGTTTAGGTGCTTCTTTTCTAAATTTTTTTTCTTCTTTTTCTTCAAAATGAAAAATATACCAAAAGAAAAAAAATCAGCCCTATGTTATAGTCGTAAGGATGCTGTCTCTGCTAGCGAATCCGTAAATTATGATTAAATTTCGTTCACGGATTACAGCGATTCGCAATAAGATTTCGTTAAAATTTCGCCTCGATTCTATTCAAGGAGTCTGCATGCTCGTGCCACTGTGACGGGAATTTTTGTAATTATTTGCAGGAAACACACTTATCCAATGTGACATGTTAAGGCACACGCTACGTGTGATGGTGTAATCCTTGCGCTACCCTCGTCAGATGTGCATACGAATATGGAGAGCGGGATATTTGCCTTGTGGTACTGAATGAAGGGTGCAAATTTATTTTCTTCGTACTGATAACGGTCTGGTGATAACGATGATGATGACAGAGGTGGTGGCGATGGGTGCTGATTAGAGATGAGACGAATATATTAGTATTCGCTATGATATTACTAATATTTGGATATATTAGATATTAGGAATATGCCGATATCAAATATTCGAATATCATGATATTCATTTCCCACCGACCCCTTCTCATTAGAGATGGGAAATTCGGATCTTTTCAATGAACCGGTTCACCGGATCTCGCTCTTTTCATTGAACCGGCTCTTTGAACCGGTTCAAAAGATCCAGGTGGATCTTTTGCACTGCCGTACAAGGGGACTGCAGATTAATATTGAAAAACCGAAAACTAATTTAAAAAAAAAAAAATTTGAATAAATTATGAGCTTTAATAAAAATACTCAAAGTTGATTATTTTAAGGCAATGCTGGGGGTATTGCGGGAAATAATAGGAATCTCGTTTTAAAAAATATTGGCTCTAGTCCTGGATTTGACGGCATAACAATTGAATATCTAAAAATATTAAAAGATTTTATCTCAAAGCCTCTTACACACTTAATTATTTTTAACCTTTCGAAGAGTGTATTCCCTAAAATTTAGTAAACACTCAACAATTATTGACTTATTTCCTTAATATATATCGTTGGAAAAATAATTGAAAAGGTTGCATAGTAGAAATTAATGAGTTTCTTTAAAAGACATAAAATATTAAACGAAAGTGAAAATATTTCTATGGCAAGAGCGAAGCGCACGTCAGTCAAACATGAACGCGAAAAGAGTTTTAATCCTTTTAGCCACGCAGGGCTGCGCAAAAGGCAGTTGGAGCGTAGCGCGCGTCAGCCAAACATAAACACGAAAAGGGAGTTTTAGTCCCTATAGCCCTGCAAATTTTGAGCTAGCGATATCTTTTAATTTCAAGTCGAGCGGGGAGTGAAACAAATTGAAATTGACTTAAGAGTGGAAATACCATAAACGAAAAATGTAAATTTTCATTTTGGCGTTTAGGTGTCCAGTAATACTTTTTCCTAAATCTGTCTTCCATCTCCTCTTTTCAATTTATAATCTTTAATATTCCATCTTTAATCTTCAATTTTCAATCTTAAATCTTCAATCTTTAATTTCCAATCTTCAATTTTCAATCTTCAATCTCCAATTTTCAATCATCAAACTTCAATCATCAAAACTTCAATCTTCAATTTTCAATCTGCAATCTTCAATCTTCAATCTTCAATCTTCAATCTTAAATCTTCAATCTTCAATCTTCAATCTTCAATCTTCAATCTTCAATCTTCAATCTTCAATCTCCAATCTTCCATCTTCAATCTTCAATCTTCAATCTTCAATCCTCAATCTTCAATCTTCAATCTACAATCTTCAATCTTCAATCTTCAATATTCAATCTTCGATCTTCAATCTTCATTCTTCAATCTTCAATCTTCAATCTTCAATCTTTAATCTTTAATCTTTGATCTTTGATTTTTGATCATTAATCTTTAATCTAAACCCACTATCCTCCACCTTTCATCCTCCATCATCCCTCCTCCATCATCCATCCTCCATCCTCTATTCTCTATCTTCTATCCTCTATCCTCTATCCTATATCCTCCATCCTCCATCCTCCATCCTCCATCCTCCATCCTCCATCCTAAATCCTAAATCCTCCATCCTCCATATTCCATCTTCCATCCTCCATCCTCCATCCTCCATCCTCCATCCTCCATCCTCCATCCTCCATCCTCCATCCTCCATCCTCCATCCTCCATCCTCCATCCTCCATCCTCCATCCTCCATCCTCCATCCTCCATCCTCCATCCTCCATCCTCCATCCTCCATCCTCCATCCTCCATCCTCCATCCTCCATCCTCCATCCTCCATCCTCCATCCTCCATCCTCCATCCTCCATCCTCCATCCTCCATCCTCCATCCTCCATCCTCCATCCTCCATCCTCCATCCTCCATCCTCCATCCTCCATCCTCCATCCTCCATCCTCCATCCTCCATCCTCCATCCTCCATCCTCCATCCTCCATCCTCCATCCTCCATCCTCCATCCTCCATCCTCCATCCTCCATCCTCCATCCTCCATCCTCCATCCTCCATCCTCCATCCTCCATCCTCCATCCTCCATCCTCCATCCTCCATCCTCCATCCTCCATCCTCCATCCTCCATCCTCCATCCTCCATCCTCCATCCTCCATCCTCCATCCTCCATCCTCCATCCTCCATCCTCCATCCTCCATCCTCCATCCTCCATCCTCCATCCTCCATCCTCCATCCTCCATCCTCCATCCTCCATCCTCCATCCTCCATCCTCCATCCTCCATCCTCCATCCTCCATCCTCCATCCTCCATCCTCCATCCTCCATCCTCCATCCTCCATCCTCCATCCTCCATCCTCCATCCTCCATCCTCCATCCTCCATCCTCCATCCTCCATCCTCCATCCTCCATCCTCCATCCTCCATCCTCCATCCTCCATCCTCCATCCTCCATCCTCCATCCTCCATCCTCCATCCTCCATCCTCCATCCTCCATCCTCCATCCTCCATCCTCCATCCTCCATCCTCCATCCTCCATCCTCCATCCTCCATCCTCCATCCTCCATCCTCCATCCTCCATCCTCCATCCTCCATCCTCCATCCTCCATCCTCCATCCTCCATCCTCCATCCTCCATCCTCCATCCTCCATCCTCCATCCTCCATCCTCCATCCTCCATCCTCCATCCTCCATCCTCCATCCTCCATCCTCCATCCTCCATCCTCCATCCTCCATCCTCCATCCTCCATCCTCCATCCTCCATCCTCCATCCTCCATCCTCCATCCTCCATCCTCCATCCTCCATCCTCCATCCTCCATCCTCCATCCTCCATCCTCCATCCTCCATCCTCCATCCTCCATCCTCCATCCTCCATCCTCCATCCTCCATCCTCCATCCTCCATCCTCCATCCTCCATCCTCCATCCTCCATCCTCCATCCTCCATCCTCCATCCTCCATCCTCCATCCTCCATCCTCCATCCTCAATCCTCAATCCTCAATCCTCCATCCTCCATCATCCATCCTCCATCATCCATCCTCCATCATCCATCCTCCATCCTCAATCCTGAATCTTCAATCCTCCATCCTCCATCCTCCATCCTCCATCCTCCATCCTTCACCCTCCATCCACCATCATCCATCCTCCATCATCCATCCTCCATCATCCATCCTCTATCCTCCATCCTCCATCATCCATCCTCCATTATCATCATCTCAAAGATCCGCGAACCTTAAAGATCCAGGAGCCGTGATGATCCGCGAACCGCAAAGATCCGTCAAGATCTGTTGAGCCGGCGAGATCCGCGAACCGCAAAGATCCGTAAAGATCTGTTGAGCCGTCGAGATCCGCGCACCGCAAAGATCCGTAAAGATCTGTTGAGCCGTGCAGATCTGTTGAACCGTCGAGATCTGTTGAACCGTTGAACCGTAAAGATCCGTGGAGAAGATCTGACTCAGTTGGATCTTTTGCTTGAGACGGTTCATTGAGCCGGCTCAGATCTGAGTTACCCATCTCTACCGTGCCAGGATACCAATTAGTTTTATATCCAATAAAATGAATTCGGAAAATTATGTGGAACTGTTAGAAGGAGTTAGAAGTGGTTAGAAGGTTTTAATTCCATTCATGGAGCAACACTTAGACGAGGATTTAATTTTTCAGCAAGATAATGCTGCGATCCACGTCTCCAGGCATGCAAAGCAGTGGTTTATTGAGCGAAATATTACACTATTGGATTGGCCCGCTTGTAGTACTGACCTAAACCCCATAGAAAATTGATGGGGAATCTTAGCTAGGGAAGTATACAAGAACGGACGACAATTTAGTAATATTTCAAGCCTTAAAAATGAAATTAAACAATGTTGGGAAGCAATTTCTTGTAAAATCTATGTCACATCGAATTTTTGCCGTTATAAATAGAAATGGAAGTCATACTAATTGTTGAGAGCAAGGGCCTTTCCTTGCTCGTTGCGTATTGAAAAACAAATTTGAGAGTGATGATAATTTTTATTTCCCACAAACTTAAATACTAAATTATTGCTAGTTAGACAAAAATCGCTTAACGCTATATAATCAAAATTACTATAATTTAATTGTCCACAGTTCAAGTTGTCTTGAGCTGGGCTCTTATTACGGCAAAAAAAGCGTGCCGGAAATTTGGTGTACTTGGAGTACATGGAGTTCAATAGAATTTTGTGCTGATCGGATATGCTCGATCTGCACTTTAGCACGCGCTATATTTTGTACATAAAAAAATGTGCAAAAGTGCACATTCATGGTGGGAAAATTTTAATGTGCTACGAAAGGTGCATTTTATATCTATTGTACTATTGGATATATTGAGTTTCAACATTCTCCCCGCGTTGAAAATTCTTCAACTCTTTACACGGATTGGAAATCAAAGTTGGGAACCTGCCTTGGCGCAGGTGTCGGTGAATATTTCTTCTTCGTATATTTCCTCCACATTAGGTATCCAATTAGTCCTACAAGAGCTAGCAGTGCGCAGTAAGCAACTGAAAATTGGTGTATCTCTCGATGTTCGGTTTCTACAGGCAATTGCAGAGCTTCCTTGATTCTCTTAATCTCGTGTTGTAGGCCTTCGATACCTTTGAGGTCCTGATGATAGCGTATCGGCGTGTAAGAGATGTTTTGCAGTACTTCCTCGGTTAAATTCTTAATCGGCTTGATTACGGGCACAAATGATGATCTGACCTCCGTTAAGAAGGTGTCGCGAGAGGCAATGGTCAGCTGTCAAAATGCCTCAAAACGTTCATTTGAAAGCAATGGTAGCCTGATCTCACAGATTATATATTTTGATGTCGCGCGACCTTGCACAGTCATTAGGTTGTAGAGTTGAAGTAATTCCAGCTGATCATTGTACTCCGGTAACCTTTGATTAGCTGATAAATGTCGTCGAATTAATCCAATGCTTTCCTCCAATTGTTCAGGTGATGCCAATAATGCGCTAAGACGTCCAAGGTGTATGTTAGTAAGCACGTCTAGTAGGGCAGCCTGAGTCTGTTGATAATTTTTAAGAATTAATGCGAGATGAAGAGTTATGGACATAGTGACTTGTTAAGACCGCTGAATCTTGACTTCTTCCTTTAATTGATTGTATCCATTGTAAAGTTCATTGGCGTCTTTATCAAGGTGTAAAAATTGTTCACGGATTTCGACATTAGTTTTCTTAATGATGTTTGTAGTCGATTCGAGGATGGATGTCTGAGCTTTCATCAACTGCTGTACATGATTCGCATTTATATTTACGGCTTCAATCTTCTGCTCCAATTCCTTGGCATAGTTCTGATCTAACAGACCGAATAGCGAATTAGCCAGGCTTCCAATGATTTCCAGCGGCGCTCTTTTCTTCCTGTGCCCTTTGCGTTCATATCCTGGATTTGCTAAAATTGATGTTTGAACTTCAAACACAAATTCAACACAGTCCACCTTATACTAGCCGGACTGTAGGACAACTGCGACAGCATTGACTGTAGAACTGGAAGAGTCAACGGCAGTAAAAGCTACACGGCCATATAAAGGCTCGGCCCGCCTTGACTCGACCTTCTTTTTACCAAGTATCGTTCTAGGTGACTTAACTAAGCAGCGATTCCGCTCACGGCTGATTTCAGCATTTAAGTCGCCAATTAATTACGGTAACTATCAACAACAAGCAACAAGCGGAAACCTTTGAAATTAGTCTCTACGCTGTAACAGCTGGGGACTCCTTTCAAAAGTAGCACGCTCAACATACACTTTATTACCGATCATACCTATATCCTCCTCGTTACATATAATTCTCAATAATTTTCTATCTTCGGCAAACTCGCCAACATCCCATATTGTAGCAAGTTTCAGTCTTGCAATCGATCACCTGATCGCATTCATTGATGTTGCAACTGTTCCAAGTTTGCTGCGCAGTATCGTCCGCTTTTTGTTATTCCACACATAAACTCTAGCTTAGCTAGTTCACGTTTCAATTCTTCAGCTTTCTGCCAATAATTGGTCATGTTGTAGTAGACTATGACCTTCCACTCATTATTGATGAGGTTCACAGCGCCAATGTTCTCGAAATATAGGCCAGGCGAAGTGGTAAAAGGAATGATTTCTGTAGCGTTTCCCAGGGCTGGGATGATCATTGTTACTACAACACAGTAAAGAATGACCGGTTTTGTTGCACTCTTGCCGGAGGAAGATTGCCCATTAATTGAGAGCATAATCTTGGCTTGGTTCTGGTGCAGCGGACACACTCTCGCACTACTGATCGGGTTAAAATTTTTCCTTGCAGCGGCCAAAATCGCTGACGAACTATCGATAATAACGACTGCGGTCCTGCATGCAGGTTGATTTTGTGGTAGTCCATCACTAGCAAGCGAGTGAACGGATGCGTGCGCGGAAGTAGCATGGGGTGTATAGCGTCATACTGCATGTGGGCCGCTTGAATTCTTCCTCCCACTCGGATGATCGTGTTCTGATCGATGAAAGGAGTTAAGCTGACCAAACGATTCTGATTGCCTAATTCATTTCCCTTTATCAGTTCCTTGAGTTCGTCACCAAAACTGTGTTTTTGAATGTGCCGGACAATGGTGGTTGTTAACGCGAAGGCTCTTTTGCCTCAACGGAATTGGTAATTCAGGTACTGAACCTGAACTACTCCGCAACGATTCTTGAATCGTTACAGGTGGCGTTGCAGCGTCGTCTGTAAAAATATGCGATGGCTAGCAAGTGATGGCTAAACCGATTCTGTATCGGTTCAGACAAGAACACAACTGGAAGGTTTGAATTAACCTCCGTAGATTCCTCTAAAAATGCGATGGCTAAACCGATTCTGTATCAGTTCAGAAGAAACAAAAACAATTGGAAGGTATGAGTTCACCTCAGTTAGACTTCTCTAAAATTGCGATGGCTAAAACTGATGGCTAAAACTGATGGCTAAACCGATTCTGTATCGGTTCAGACAAGAACACAACTGGAAGGTTGAAATAAGTAAACTCATTAAAAATCCACGAACGACTGATCTTTAATTTTTGTTGTACAGCTACTTATAATATTTTTACAATCACAAATAAAAAAAAACAAAACAAATGGTGCGCATGAAGTGCATCATAAATTGCACGAAAAGCAAAACATAAGGTAGACCAAACAAATGCATGAGGTGCATATGAGGTACAGATGAAATTGATCTATATAAACGAAAAACAATAAGTGCATGGAAATGCTAAGGTAAAAAGAAATGATGACGGGACACTTATAGTGTCATCAAGATGCATACGCGACAGCTCGAAATTGGTGGCGTACTGCCAGGCGAGTCGGTCGTAATATGAACCGGAAGGAATGTGCGGTGGTTGCACCTTGGTGTGAATCTTAACAGTGGTCACCGCCTTATTGATTTCCTCCACAGTCAACGGACCAGTCTGATGGTAGTGCTTACGTCGTATGTTGGTTACGAACCTGAGGACGTAAGCTGTAACACGTTTAAGATTTCTAAAGGAATTCCGATGATTTACTGAATCCAAGAAATGGCACTCATGACTGGCTGCGACTAAGGATACGTTATTCTTCTGTTCTAGCTGATCGCCGAAGTTGTTGAATTGATCACTCACAGGTCAGCCTTGGGTTGAGTCTAGCTGGAATTTCGGTCCTTGGGTCCATATCGAAGAGTTAATTAAGGCACTAGGTGAGACTCCTCGCGACACTAAATCTGCTGGATTGTGCTTAGTACCCACATGTCTCCACATTTCGCTGCTCGTAAGGGTTTGTATGGTGGCAATCCGATTTGTCACAAATGTTTTGTAGTAAGAGGACTCCGATTTGATCCAATGTAGTACTATCTGAGAGCACCAGCAAAAGAGTTGATCATTTTTCAATTGTAGAATGTGTTGAAGTCGATTCATCAGTGCAGCTAACAGTCGAGCGCCGCACAGCTCCAGCCGAGGCAAGGTCATAATTTTAGTTGGAGCGAAATTAGATTTTGCGCATAATAATCTAGCTTCCTTGCGCCCACGCGAGTCGGTAGATCGAAGATAAATGGCTGCTCTATAAGCTTTCTCCGATGTGTCCGAAAAGCCATGCAGCTGTAGTAGTGTCTTGGAAGCTATGAGGCAAGCTTGTCTTGGCATCTGGAAGTTGTTTAGTAGTTTGAGTGTTTCTCGAAATTCCAGCCATCGTGTATGCAACTCATTGGGAAGTGATGCATCCCAATCGAATTTTAATTTCCACAACTCTTGGAGGAAAATTTTGGCCTGTACTATTACAGGATTCACAAAGCCAAGCGGGTCAAATATGTGTGCAATGTCCGCTAATATGGTTCTTCTTGTAACTTTAGACACGTTTTGGCTGTGAACTAGTCAGTTTTAGGTAACCACGTAATACCCAACGTTTTGATTTCAGCATGATCTTAGTCATCTATTTCCAAATTGAGTTCGATATCCATGTCGGGAATCGTTGAAAGTAGTGCCGAACCAGTGCCGCACCATTTTCGAAGATGGAATCCTCCACTTTTCAAAAGAGCCTTCAATTCTGCTTGGACTCTCAGTGCTTCATGTAGATCATTACTGCCTGTCATGACATCGTCGACGTAAAAATCTTGATTGGCAGCCTTTGAGTCCAGTGGGAATGATATTTTTCCTTTTTCTGCGAGTACCTGCAACAACTTCGTGGCCAAATACGACGCGGACGTGATGCCGTAGGTGACAGTTTTGAGCTTGTGGTACTGCAGTTCCTGACAAGGTTCATCTCGATAAACGATCAGCTGGAAATGCTGGTCTCGGGGGTCCACCCAAATTTGGCGGTACATTTTTTCTACATCCGCAGTAAATACATATTTATGTAGCCGAAAACGTATAAGAATGCTGAATAGATCATCCTGTATTACTGCTCCTTTATGTAGAGCCTCGTTCAGCGATATGTTTGACGATGTTCGACAGGATGCATCGAAGACGACACGTAACTTAGTGGTCGTGCTGGACGGCTTCAAAATGCAATGGTGGGGTACGAAGTAATGCGCTGGTCTTACATCACCCTCGTCTATTCTTTCCATGTGGTTGAGCTGGATGTACTCCTTAATGAACGCTTGGTAGTCCTCCTGCAACTGTTTGTTTTTGCTAAGTTTGCGCTCCAAACTGATGAATCGTCTGACTGCGATGTCTTTAGATTTTCCTAGTGTCTCTGGCTGCCTCCAGAATGGTAGTCAAACCACGAAACGTCCTGATTCATCTCGACTCGTTGTATTTTGATAAAACTCCTCGCAATGCTTCTCTGATCGCGTTTTTGGTTTCGCCAGCGGGTCGATTTCTTCCATTTCCCAAAGCCGTTTAATGTTCGTCTCAATGTCTTCTATCGCAGATATTCCGCAGAAAGATTTAGCGTGAAGGTTTCCACCGGTTTTTCCCATCACTATCCAACCAAGTAGTGTATTTTGCAGTGTCGACTGACCGAGTCTAATTTGTCCTATTGACATTAAAGCAGCATAGTGTTCAGCGCCAAGGAGCATGTCGATTTTCTGGGGCTTATTGAACTCGGGATCAGCAAGTTTTATGTTCTTGGGTAGCTGCAAATGTTTCACGTCTACAAGGCAACTGGGCTGGTCTGATGTTATCTTCTTTAGTACGATGGCTTCGACTCCAACAGAAAATCCAGTGGTCCTGGATTGAACCATTGCGTGTAGTCGCTGATTTGCCCTATGCTCTACATTTCCAACGCCTTGAATGGCTGTTTCACAGGGCGTGGGTTCCAAGTAGAGCCGTTGTGCCAGGCCACTTGTTATGAAATTGGTCTGCGATCCAGAGTCTAGTACTGATCGACACTCAACAGGATTGTTGAATTGATCCAACACGTGAATGATAGCCGTCGCCAAGAATACGTACTGCTGCTGCCGTCCTTCCGATAGCCCTGCTGTCAGTGTAGCAGTGAGCTCTTTTGGTGGGAGTACTTCTGGTTTCGGTGGCTCTAAACTGTTCTGCTGAATGTTCTTCTGTTGGTTTTGCTTCCATGTGCAGCAGAGTGTTGTGTCTCTTGCCGCATTTCTTGCAGTTACTTGACGAGCATTTGTTGGCGGAATGACCCTTCTGCAAGCAATTCAGGCAGAGTCGTTGTTGCTTTACAAGTTTACCACGTTCCTTGGCATTCATCTTGAGGAATTTGGAACATGCAAATATTCCATGTGCTTGATTACAGGCCGAACAGTTACCTTTGTTGGATGTTAGAGCCGAGCTAGTTTTGTCATCGTCCTTCGAGGTTAATAGAGCAGACTGTTTTGGCCGCCGCTCAGTCAATGATCGTGTATTAGACGCTCCAAGTACTTGAAGTGATTGGAAACGTCCTTCGAGAAATTGTAGTAGCTCTTGAGTACCCTAGACTTCTTTGGGGTACTCTAGTGACTGCTCGTACAAGCCATGAGTCGTCTTATCCATCTTGCGGATGATAATATACGTCAAAATGAAGTCCAACGTCTCGGTGCTAACTCTCAGGTTTTCCAAGCCCAGAATGCACTCTCTGGACACATCATGTAGTGACTTGATGGCGGCAGCTGATTCCTGTTGATAAGATGCTTGGTTCAACAGCCGATCGAGAATCGATGTCACAATAAGCCGCCTGTTGCCGTAACGGTCGCAGAGTGTCTTCCAAGCGGAAGCGTAACTTTCCTCCATGATTGAAAAATGCTGTATGAGTTTCTTTGCCTCCCCAGACAAGCTGCCCATGAGGTAAAACATTTTTTCCGTCTTACTCATCGGGTTGTCATTAATTAGACGCTGATATAGTTCGGAGAACGATGTCCACTCCAAATAGCTGCCACTGAATGTTGGGACATTGATCTTTGGCAACTTCCAATTTGTAGCACTGTGGTCGAATTTAATGCTTGGCGTGACATCTGATAATGACTTTGCTGCTACCATCAATTCGGTGAGTTTAATAACTGCATCTTGTGTCAGCGCTCAAACTTAAAAAAAGGCTCAATCTCAGGATGATCACACTTGGATCACAAGTCCCGATTGATTGCCGCGATCTTGACTTGGTAAAAGGCTGCAGTCTGTGTCGTCTTCGCTTGAGCCAGGGTGTCATTGACTAGCCGTGTCAATGCGTCAGTTAGTGTCTGCTGCTTTCTGAAGAACGGAGTGAGGTTGTTGAACTTGGCTTCATCGCTGCTGCACTGCTGCGAACGCCGCTCGTCGGTGTTAGCCTTGTCGACCTCCTGCACGTCACTTGGGCTGCTGTTGCCAATGATTGGGTCAATGCGGTCGCTGTTCAGTTGTTGAAGTCGATCCTCCATGTTGGCCTTTACCTTCCGGACTCTCTCTTTAACCTTGTCGAAGTACTTTGATGTGAAGTACTCCGAATCTGCTGCACAGCCATCGAGAATACACTGGTGATTTCTGCTGAAGGTACTCCATGCCGAATTTGCGAGCTTGGTGGTTAAATACTGCTCAGTCTTCCGAGTGGATGAGTCCTTACTGTAGTTGACTATAAGGACATCTATTTCCCTTCCTAAGGTAGACTGCTCCTGCATAAGCTGCTCCATCTGAACTAGAAGAGAGAGAAAGTGTTCTTTTATACGAAGGACGTGATCTCCTGATCACGTCGGGGTCACCAAGTGTTGAGAGCAAGGGCTCCCGTTTTTGCACCGTTAAGGAGATAGCGCGATTTTAAGGACGAAGGATTTTCGTCGTACCTGTGATCACTGTTTGATCTCTAACTTCTGCTGTACTTAGCGTAACGTAATAATTCTGGGCTCGTTGGAAAGGACACAAATTCTTCTTTCTAATTGCTATCAACTGTGTCAATCAGTGTTATACTTTTTGAGAAAAATTCATTTAACACTAAACCTACCACGACGGGTCAAATAACCCATTTAAAACTTTTTGTCACAATTTCTTGTAAATAACATTATCACATCGCCGTTTGCCTTTACTACTTTTATTTAAAAGTGCATCGAAGGTATTTTTCAATATTTACTCCTCTCTTGTTAATTGTTGTACCGAGATATATATGTAATCTGCCCTACCTACCGCAACGGGTCATTTGACCCGTGAAAAGATTCATGTGTAACGGTAAGCGTATACCTGAAACGATCAGATTCTACAATAGGACGGATCAAATGGCAAGAAAATACTCCGTAAAATCGAAACCGCAATGATGGCCTGCGCAGCTTTTCTTCTTCATTCTAGTGTGCAAATGCGAAAAAGGTGCCAAATAATTTTTAGTTTTTTTTTGCAAAAAAAATAAGACTACAAAAATCTGTTTCAAATGCAACAAATAAGTGTGTGGAAAATGTGCCTTCGATAACCCAATAATTTGCAAAATTATTTATTTATTTTCTAAATTTAGGATTCAATTGAAGAATATTTAATTTTTTTCTTGTATTATTTTTATGTATTTTAAATTTAATAAATAAATATTTTTGAATCGTTATTTGGAAAAATTTTTTTAATTCATGTACCAAATTGTGCTACATTTTCGCTATACATAGTAATATATTGTTACCTGCGGAAAGAAAGCGAAGGTGTTTCGGGGTGCGCTGATCGGAGACCTGGGGTCCTTCACGCCTCGGACTACGCGACGACTGTTGATGGCAAGGGAGCATCGCGACGGGGGTGCTCCCGGTCCGGGATTGTTCCGAGTGAGCCAGCAAGGCAAGATCAGCACTGGCGCGGGCACTTGGAGTGGAGGGAGGATGGAAGGAACCAACAAATCAACAATCTCAAAGGCCTTTCGGTTCGGCCTAGGTTCCAATCTTTAGAATCACTTCCTTTTTTTTTCCTCATTAAAATTTATTTCATCCACCCAAGGAAAGGGGAGAACAACGACTCAAGTGGTTAGTTGAATCGGCCAAGGCTGAACACCCTCAAAATAAGATTAACGACCTACGAAACCAGCGCCGAATAGCAGACTCCGGCGTTAGACCACACCCCGACGCCTCCGACGATTACACACGACGAGGAACGCGCCGCCCCTTTTCGAAAGAAAGCACAACAAGGTTCCTGGCGCACAACCCACCATCATGCGACCAGCGCGACGCACCACGGCTCACCGGCGGATTGCTGCACCAAACGATCAGATCCAAGAGCGCAGCACGCGCGAGCTTCCTGACTCCCGGGCGGGCATTCACCCAGGATCAACGGGGCCGCAAGCTCTGGAAAGATTGTGCTGTGCCAGGGAACAGCCAAGCAAGTTGGCAGCGGACGATCGCCCTCTCGAGGCTGGACCACGGTCGAATAAACATCTTCAACACCAACCGTCAACGTCGGTTTTTTTCTTTCTTTTCCTTGCCGCACTTTTCAATTATCATTAACGTAGAGTGTAACGTAAATCTTGCGTCGCCTAACGACCGGCAATCGTGCCTATATTGTGTAAACGACCTGAATAAAGAAGTCGCATTTAATGGTTTAACGGCCGATTTTTGATTCGTTCTGGTGTTTTTTTGTTCTATCCACAGATCTCCGTCCACTCCAGGTGCGTACCTCGTGACGAGCTAGTTGGTTTGGTATTTTCCCCGAAAGAGAAAAAAAATACCTGGCGCCCACATTTAGAAGGATTTCGCTCCGGTTGTCGCCCTCCCGTCCGCCCGCACCCACTCCGACAGCAGCTGGCCGGCCGCCGAAAAACGGCTGTAACATTTGGCGCCTAACGTGGAGCACGATTTTGGGAGACGCGTGAATCGAATCGAGCGAAGGTGAAGAACCCCAAGGAAGAATCGGTGAGTAATTTTTTTTTCTCTCTCAAAAAAAGAAGAAGAAAAAGATCAGAATCATACTCCCGAGACACATTCGTTTCCTTTCACCGGGTACAAAAAGTGTAATAGTAGTAAGTGTAGAATCAGTTCGGGAAAAACGTGAAAATTTAAAACCTCATATCAGTTTCGGCTAGTTTTAGTCTAGTTTGATTATTGGGTGGATGACCCTAACGGGGATCCGCAACGGGAAATTCGCACGAGCGTCCAGTACGCTTGCATAACGGTGTTTTTGCAGTACCGGTACAACGGTCGTGAAAAACTTCCCGACTAGTTTATAGGGTTTTCCCAAGTTAAGTGGAAACAACAACAAATTTTTATACCAAGTGGTTAGTGTACATCGATAGGGAAAAAGTGGATTTCTGGGGTTTTTTTTTTTCGGTTATCCGAGTGGTTTTTTGGGTGGTGTTCTCAACTAAGCCGCGAAAACTACACATTTGCATATTCTGAGGCGAACTCCTAAGTGACGCGGTTCACCACAGACTCTCGGCAGAGCGCTGCGGTTGTTCTGTGGCAATAAAAGCTTTTAACGCATTTTGATTGGCGTATTCAGAATTATTAGGATTCGCCTGAACCAATAAACAACAAAGGGAGTGGCCCTTTAAAGCAAGTTAGGTGCTGGGTACGATAGCGATCGTACACTAGGCCACCAAATTTGAGTATCCCTTTTGATTTCATTTTTTTTTCCCGTCTTGTTCTCATTTACTTGACTATAAGGTTCTGGGATCTAAGAGAGATCTGCTCGTTTTGCGGGTTTTTCCCCGGTAGACTGGTTCAGGTTCACGTTTTGAACTCGGTTGACGTAAGATCGGCGAGATGAAAATAAACCGACTGAACCGAGAGGAGTTGACCTACGAGATGGCAAGTCGAGCGTTGCCGGTGGGTAGTGTTGAGTCAATGAGGGCCGCCTTGCGTAGCGCTTTGAAACTTGAGCAAGATGGAACTAGTCTCATTATACCCGATTATCCTTTCACCGTCGCAGACGACTTGCGTGAGGTTTCGGATAAACTGGTAGAAATTGAGGAACTTACCACCACGATGGTGGGAGGGGTAGGATCGGCGGACTATCGGAAAATCCGTACAAAAATTCATTGGTCTTTTAATAGACTGGAGCGCTGTGAAGCCAAGGGTGACGAAAGGAAGGCCGTTTTAGAGTTGAGAGCAAGAGTGCTGGCGGCATTGACTAAGTTGGACGGGTTGGCTGCGGATGAGGCAAATTATGAGTTCGCCCCCCCACAGCCGGGTCCATCCGGTGGTATAATCAATTGTTCAACCCCAATTGCCGGACGGAAAGCGGAATCGGTGATAGTCCGTGATGCCATTCCAGTCTCAAAATGGGGTATAAATTTTTCGGGCGAAGCCAAGGGCAAGTCAATAACTTCATTTCTCGAAAGGGTGGATGAATTGCGGGTAGCGCGAGGTTTCCGAAACCGGATCTTTTCTAATCCGCTCTCGACCTTTTTTCGGGAGTTGCACTAATTTGGTTCCGCTCTATCAGAGCAGACGTATCGAGTTGGGACGAACTCGTACAAGAGGTGAGAGACCAATTTTTGCCGCCCGACTATGACGATCGCCTAATGGAGGAGATTAAACATCGAACCCAGGGTGAATAGGAACCAATTGGGTTGTATATTGCAGCCATGAGAGGGTTGTTCGCGAGGCTATCCGAACCGTGCACTGAAGGCCAAAAATTAAAAATACTGAAAAGGAATATTCACACGGGGCTACAAATGCATTTGGCTTTAGAGCTGGCCAAAATCACCAGCGTGGCGGAACTGTTACGGTTGGGCCGTACACTGGAATCTGTACGATCGTCAGTACAAGCTTTCGCTCCTCCTCCATCAAGGCGTACAACCAATCTTTTAGAGCCTGATTTGGCATACATTGAAACCTGCGAGAGCAAACCACCAATGGTTGCAGTCGCCGCTCCACAGTCGGGTCAAGACAAACGCGGAAACGCCTGCTGGAATTGTAATCTTTCGGGCCATCTAATGATGGCATGCACGCTCCCGAAAAGTTGCTACAACTGTGGAAAGGAAGGGGTAATTCGAAGGAATTGTCCTAAGTGCACAACCCAGTCGGGAAATGCCAGCGGGGCTTGCTAAGGCGCGGCCCAGCAAACCCCAAACAAGACGCCGCGACCGAAAAATCTTCCCAAGAGTTGCTCCGATGGATTGATTCGGTTCTCCATAACTCTGGAGCAAAGATAGAAAATCTCTGTCACGGTACGGTCTATTGCCAACTCATGAACCTACTCGATCCTGACCTAATCCAATTGGCTGAGGTAAAATTCAACGCAGAGTCGGATCATGACCTTACCAGTAATTGGAAATTAGTTCAGGATGCTTTGAGTGTGGCCAGAGTGCGGACGTTTGTTCCGGTTGCGCAATTAGTTAAAGGAAGATCGCGGGACAATCTTCGTTTCTTGCGGTGGTTCAAAAAATTTTTCGACAACCATGCAATAGGAACAGAGTCAAAGGGGGACACAGCAATACGAAATGAAATCCATGTTGGGTCTATTGCGGCGTCTAATCAGACGCACAAACTCGGGAAGAAAATGAGGTCGAAGAGAGCCGCAAAAGTCATCAATCCTCAGAAGAAATCGCCTGCTGTTGCAATTTCTGGTGTACCCACGCCACTCATCCCGAAGAAGAACATTGAAAAGCCGACGCAGCCTGAAGAAGCAGCATTCCGACCCAGTATAGCCAATAAATCGCACGAGCGGATTTTATCGATAAACCCTACCCCAATGGTAGATTATCTACTGGAACGTACTGGCGAGGATGAGCGACCTTACATTCGGGTATCAATCCTTGGAGCTGGTCTAATGGGACTATTGGACTCAGTGGCCACCCGGACCATCCTGGGAGCTAAAGGTTGGGAACTGGTCCAGAAATTGGGTTTCACGACGACAAAGTCCAGTTCGACACAGGTCGCAATGGCCGATGGTAAGAGAGTCGGAGTTAATGGCTCCGTAGAGGTGCCCATCGCGCTAGAAGGGCGCGTACGAATTCTCGAAGTGCTGGTAGTTCCGACTGTGACGGTCGACCTAATACTTGAAGTTGATTTTTGGAAAGGTATGGAAGTCATACCCAACTTAGGTACGGGTGAATGGCATTTTCATGCAGCCAGTACGAGTGAAGTGAACTCTGTGGCTACGATTCATACTAGGTCTAGCCTAAATCCTCTGCAACAATTGGAACTTGATGCGTTAGTAAAATACGCTTTTGAACTAATGGGCGACAAGTTGGGATGTACAACCCTTGTCGAAAATGTCATCCGCGCCAAGGGTGAGCCCGTCAAGCAACGATATTACCCTGTAGCACCGCATGTACAGCGTCACATTGACGCCGAATTAAATGACATGCTAGAAAAAGGGGTGGTTAAGAGATCGTCCAGTCCGTGGTCGTCACCGATTTTACTTAAAAAAAAGAAGGACAATAGCTATCGTTTTTGCATCGATTTTCGCCAGGTGAATAAAGCGACAGAGAGGGATGCCTACCCGCTGCCCTACGTGTCGGCCACCTTGAACAAGCTGCGAGATGCCCGATTTCTTTCGTCTCTAGACATTAAGTCAGCCTATTGGCAGGTGCCAGTAGAAGAAGCCTCTCGGAAATTCACGGCTTTCACCGTACCTAATCGAGGACTTTTCCAGTTCAAACGGATGCCATTTGGCCTGCACAACGCGCCAGCGACATGGCAGCGTCTGATTGACAGGGTTTTGGGACCTGAATTATAGCCTCACGTATTCTTCTATCTCGACGATATAATCATTGTCACGCAGACGTTTGAGCAACACTTGGAGTCATTGCAGGAAGTATTTCGCCGACTACAAGCCGCAGGGCTGGTACTCAGCAAAGAAAAATGCAATTTTTGCAGACAGGAACTGCGATATCTTGGCTACGTTGTGGACCAAATGGGACTTCATGTGGATCCCGAAAAAGTGGAAGCAATCCTGAACATTCCAGCCCCAGAGAATGTACCAGAACTGCGTCGGATTATCGGGATGGTTTCCTGGTACCGGCGGTTCATCCCTACATTTTCGACACTCATAGCCCCGATGACAGACCTCCTTCGGAAAAATCGCAAATTCGTTTGGAGCCAAGAATGCGCACAAGCTTTGGCCGAAACCAAGGAAAAGCTGGTATCAGCCCCTATCCTTTCCTGTCCAGATTTCGAACTGCCTTTCGTCATACAAACAGATGCTTCCGGTTATGGACTCGGGGCAGTCCTCTCCCAACCGCACCCCGAAGGCGAAAAGGTGGTAGCCTATTTAAGCCGATCTCTCACACGCACGGAGCGAAATTATTCCACTACGGAAAGGGAATGTCTGGCCGTAATCGGGGCCGTCGAGAAGTTGCGGCCATATGTCGAAGGGTGTAAATTTCAGGTCGTGACAGACCATTATTCTTTAGTATGGTTGACTAATCTGAGGGAGTCAAACGGTCGGTTAGCCCGGTGGGCCGTTAGGTACAACAATTTGACTTCGAGATAGTTCACAGGAAGGGAAAGGAGCACCTCGTACCGGATGCGCTGTCGAGGGCAGTACCGATAGCATCGGCCAACGCCACCACATCTACCGATAAATGGTATGATCTGATGGTCGAGAGAGTCAAAGTTAAGCCACAAAAATTCCCATCTTGGCGACTAGAAACGGGGGTTTTGTACAAGCACCGCGAAGTAACGTACCCAGAACTGGCCAGCGAGGAGGACTCCTGGGTGAGGGTCGTACCAAAATTTGAAAGAAGAACCATACTATCAAAATTACATGACTTACCGACTGCAGGACACTTGGGAGTAGCGAAAACATTGGACCGGGTTCAGAGACAATATTATTGGCCAAAAATGCGAGCCGATGTGACGCGTTTCGTAAAGAAATGCCAAATATGTCAACCACAACAACAGCTTCCGGCGGGTTTGATGGTAGCACGTTCGCAGGTGCAACGACCGTGAGAAATGGTAAGCGCGGATCTTATTGGCTCACTCCCGAGATCAACCCAGGGCTATTGTTACATTCTCTCAGTGCTAGATGTTTTTAGTACATTCCCCATGTTCTTCCCGCTGAGGACGGCCACCGCTAGCAAAGTGAGGGAATTATTGGAAAGGGATGTTTTCCTGGTTTTTGGTATACCACGGATCTTAATCGTCGACAACGGCAAACAATTCCGCAGTAAAGAACTACAAGCCATGGCCCAGGAATACGGGATTAGCATTTCCTATACGGCGTTTTACCATCCCCAAGCGAACCCCACGGAAAGACTTAATCGCACAGTAAAAACTGCGCTGAGGGCATACGTCTCTAAAAACCACCGCAAATGGGATGTCAATCTTGCCACGGTAGCCTGTGCTATACGAACGGCGAAGCACGACACAACAGGACTCACCCCATATTTTGTCAATTTCGGCAGGGAAATGGTTATCCATCGCGACCCTGAAACCAACACAACCCCACCGCCTGAAAATTTCTTGGTTGGAGAACCCCAATTAAATCCGACTCGTGTAGAGGGGTTAAACAGAATGTTCGAGAACATCCGAACCAAATTGAGAGAGGCAGCAGGGAAAGCCACCAAGAGGTACAACCTCCGACAACGAGACGTAGCTTACCTTCCTAACGAGCTGGTTTGGCGAAGGAACTTTGCGCTTTCTAATGCAGCCAACTACTTTTCCGCGAAATTGGCTCCGAAGTTTTTCGGGCCCTGTGTGGTGCTCAAGAAGGCGTCAGCATGGACGTATGAACTAGGTGACGCAGATCGGAAACCCGTGGGCACCTGGCATGCTAAGGACCTAAAACCGTACACGCTAGACCCAGACCTCCAGTAGGAACAGAATCACTGAAAACAAAACCACTGAAACCAGAACCACTTAGAAGACAGAAATGGGCATCAAACCGAGGAATTTGGGATGGAACCGTGAACAGGAAGTAGATATAGAATACGGGATCGGGTTGTAATCCAATTTAAAGGTGTTCCGATTCCACAAGCCGGACAACAGCAGTTCGTAGTTAAGTTTAAAAAGAGTAGGAGTAGGTATTACAGAATTATAGGGAATCATGGCGTAATGAATAGTAAACGAACGGGGTAAGTAAGTGAACTTGATATAGAATTGACAGGAGTTAAGATTAGCATAAGTAGGTGTAGGTACCACATAATTGTAGGGAATCATAGCGTAATGAATAGTAAACGAACGGGGTAAGTAGGTGAACTTGGTAGAATTAACAGGAGTTAAGATCAACATAAGTAGGTGCAAGTACCCCATATTTGTAGGGAATCATAGCGTAGTGGGAAAAAAACGAACGGGGTAAGTAAGTGAACTCAATAGAACCCAAGCTAATAATATAAGGCCAACCATTAGCCACAACCACACTATAGGGAAGGCATAAAACACGGCCTATAGACCGCAAAAGTGGGCGATCTCGCGTCATAGGTGATAGGTTAGTTTTCCGTTCTTACTCATATGAGGAGTGGGGTGGAAGAAAGGGTGGGATTGTTACCTGCGGAAAGAAAGCGAAGGTGTTTCGGGGTGCGCTGATCGGAGACCTGGGGTCCTTCACGCCTCGGACTACGCGACGACTGTTGATGGCAAGGGAGCATCGCGACGGGGGTGCGCCCGGTCCGGGATTGTTCCGAGTGAGCCAGCAAGGCAAGATCAGCACTGGCGCGGGCCTTTCCTTTTTTCCTTTCCTTTTTTCCTTTTTTTTTCCTCATTAAAATTTATTTCATCCACCCAAGGAAAGGGGAGAACAACGACTCAAGTGGTTAGTTGAATCAGCCAAGGCTGAACACCCTCAAAATAAGATTAACAACCTACGAAACCAACGTCGAATAGCAGACGCCGGCGTTAGACCACACCCCGACGCATCCGACGATTACACACGACGAGGAACGCGCCGCCCCTTTTCGAAAGAAAGCACAACAAGGTTCCTGGCGCACAACCCACCATCATGCGACCAGCGCGACGCACCACGGCTCACCGGCGGATAGCTGCACCAAACGATCAGATCCAAGAGCGCAGCACGCGCGAGCTTCCTGACTCGGGCATTCACCCAGGATCAACCAGTGGCGGTCATATTGCTTGTGTAAGGGGGGGGGGCCATTCAAGTTCAGTAGAGAAAATAGGTGGGGTAGCTACCCATTAATACAGCGTGTATGAACTAATTTTAGAATATTAGAAAGTATTAACATTGCTCTGAAGGGATTTCTTTAACATCGTTCAATTTATCTACTGATTGTATGATATCAAAAATTTTAACCTGTGTTGTATGATTGTAAGTCTTTAAGCAATGGAAAATTGAATAGCACGGGTAGGAACTAGAAAATAAAATTAATTGATTTCAAAGCTTGGTGAACATAATTTTCGATTTCAGTAGAAGTCGACATCGATCTCGATTTCGACAAAATTTAGAAGCCCAAACAGACTTCAAGATCTCTTACATGTATGATGTACAACATTTCAAGAATATTGTGTCAATTTCAAGTCGATCGGATCAAAATTAACGGAGTTATGAACAGTTTAGAGGTGTACGCAGTTGTATGTGACGCTTAGTGTGCAAAACTTTAAAGCGTTTTTCTGAAACTTGTCATTTTTGAAGTCGGTGTACGCTGCAACTCATAATCTGTTGCACCGATGCTTTTGAAATTTTGTACACTATTTCTACACATAAATCACCAGGTAACGCCGTTGAGTTTTTTTTATCAATTTTTTTTATTTTACAATAAAAAATTTGCCGAACCTCTATATGGGGCGACGACGCGGCTACTTTTTTTGGAATGTCTTGGCTGAGGCAGGGTGGGCAGACAGGGCGCTACAACACCAGAGCGCCCTGACAAGTCGCGAAGTCGCGCAATCCATCGCTTCTCGATCTCTCATGACCTATTGGGAAAGATATCCCAAATTTTAATACCCTGGATAAGTCGGCGCGACTAATTTTTGTTGTACAGGCCTAGGGTTTGTGGTCTGATTTTTCGAGCAACGTACCCTTCCACAGCCGCAGCTAGCCCGGACGCCAGCAAGCGCGTCGCTCGAGCTCGAACTTCAGCCACCAATTTGGACGTAGGTGAAATTGGCCCACTGATTCCCGTACCTTACCTTTCCCGTCGAATATTTTGACTTTTTCAAGACAAAATATTCACTCCACGGCCTCCGTTTACAACACTAATTAGTGTAAAAAAATATTTGTTTTAAGTTTACCCCCGATCAGAAAAAAAAGAGAGATTCCGAAAAATGGGTCCCAATGTATTGACAAAACGGTCAAATAATATTATTCTGTGGATGATTGTGATTCTAAATACATAGGTTATGTACCATCGGAAATACCATCTAGTGGTCGTAATGAGAAATTGAAGTTTTTCATATTTAATCGGTTTCGGTTTGATAATGGTTAATAATACGAAGTTAGTGTTGTAGGCAAAAATATCTGATTTCTAACGCTCAATATTATTATTATAGAAAGACGAAACGGCTCAGAAAGTCCTTCACCAAGTACGAAACAAAAACTATGACGGATTAGTGATTAAATGTCAAAAATCATCTTTTTCGTCCTTGCTGAAGGACTCTTTTTTTTCTTTTTTTTATAACATTCAGCACTCGAAAAGAAATGTTGCCTATGACACTTACTTCGTACAGTATACCGTTACAAAGTTGCGCTCAAAAATTTCTTTCTTAAGGCCCCGTGTATACCAAAACAGCATTTTTGTTGAAAAAAAGGCAAACGGGATTCGCGAAATCTCCAAAGCAGCAAAAGATAGGTCTTTTCTGCTTAGACAAATATAATAAGCAATATGTGTTAAAGTTTCTGTTGATTATTGTTTTTTGAAATTTCGATCATAAGAAAAATTATAAGCGATTACGTCGAATAAGTTTTCGAAATTATTGAAAACACACATTTGGTAATTGCGATTTTGGTAACATTTCTGAAGTGATTTTCATTATTTTTGTTTTCACTCAATTAGGAACGATTCAATCTATTTTTTTTTGGAATTAGAATTTTCGATTTTGACTTATGTTTGGAAATAATACATTTTGAAAACTCTGATTTTTAAAAAAAATTATGCTTTTTTATTATTAAAATTTTCTATGAAAACCGATTTTTTTTTATTTTGTTTTTTCTTTTGTTACTTTATCAAAGCGTTCTAAAGCAACTTAAATTCAAAAAGCTTCAAAAAAGTTAGTATAACATTGTTTTTGCAACGATTTTTCAAACTACATTTTTTAATCAAATTTTCCATTCAGACCACTCGCAGAGGTCGAGCTGATCGGACGTGTGGTTATGTCGCATTTTTTTTCGGCAGGTTTGTTTTTATGTTTCATTCGCTGAGAGTAAAAAGGTTACGATATTCCCCACCCTGCAAGCCTGCAGCACACGATTCGAAGGCATAGTAACTACATGGCAAGGTGTGTGTGTGTAATCGGCATAATGTCTATTCGCCTGCTCAGAATGAAAAGTGATTTTTAGCTTTTCTTCTTTCTATGTGGCAAACAGGGCAAAAAGTAAATCGAAAAAAAGAAAAAAAAATCTGACAACAGTCTGGGCGCAACGTTATTATTTTTTGGGTGGAAGTTCGGAACGAGTTTAATTCTGAGATGCGGTGTAGGTTACTATGTGACTGAAAACTTAAAAAAAAGTTCGAGAAGCGGTTAGAATGGGGTCGCGATAGAATACTTACACCGCTGCCTCATATAACATATGAATTACATAATTGGGTCATACTCCGGGACGAGGTCTAGTCCTAGTATAATATCAGTTGTTACGCCATTAGAAGGTTTTTCGTGATTTGGTTTTGGGACATTACATGAAATCGGAAATGCGTTTGTAGGCGATTATATAAAAAGTCTGTGGAAGGTCAAAACAAACTAAAATCTCATCAATCCTGAGAAATATATCGAAAGCCTTACGTCCTATTGGAGTTGAATAACAAACATCCTGAAATCAACTTTTTGAAGATTATGTAGGAAGCCTTAGGAAGTAAAAATGAATTCGATATCTCATTAGAACTGTAAGAATTTGTGGAAACAGATACAACCCTTTTGCACCCATTTTGGGATTGAATATCCAAAAATCCTGAAATGAGTTTTTAGATATATACAAAGAAAGCCAGAGAAAATAAAAATCAATCCGATGCCTTATCACTCCTAAGAGATATGACGGAATTCGTGAAAACATGTTCAACCCGTTTTTACACTCTTAGGGGTTGAAAAAGGAAAAAACTTGAAAACGGGTTTTAGGTGATTATTAAATAGGTCCGTGGAAGTAAAAAGTTATTCGATATCTAATCAGACCTGTAGGATACGGCTGAATTCGCGAAAATGTATACACCACCTTGGGGTTGAATTTCAAAAAATCCTGAAAACACTTTCTAGGTATTTATATGAAGAACCCGTACAAAAAAAATTAATTCAATATTTGGAAAGACCTAATAGATCATTTATTTCACCCCCTTCCGAACGCCAATGGCTATTTAAAATGTTTTTATCTAAATTACTTTTATAGTTGATTTACATATACATACCGAGTTTCAACTTTGTAGTATTAGCTGTTCTATAGAAAGGAATTATTTTTTTATCTATTTGTCTCACGAAACAATTGCACTCAATTGTTTCGTGAGATATCGTAATCTAAAGTTTTTCACCCACACTCGAAAATTTGTTTCCAATCTATTCTCCTAGTATACCTAAGATGTTCATTAAGTTTTAATTTCGTGACATTAACCGTTTAGGAGATATGGATTTTAGACTGTGTCGATCTCGGCTTTTTTGCGTTTCGGACGCATTATTTTCCTCCACTCCCACACTCCTTCACCCATATTTTGTACCCCGATCCCCTTGAAATCCCAATTTGGTTTTTTAATATGTTTTGAAAAACAATATAATATACAAAATATAAAAAAATAAAAAAAAAATAAAACTACGGATTTTGAGATATTCAAGGATAAAGGACAAAATCGTTATCCTTGTAAAAAAAAAATTGGAGGACAATTTTTATTCGTATTTTTTTATGTTGCGATAACATTCCCCTTTAAAATAAGCCCTATTTTATTATTCTATGATAAAAATTACCAGAGATATGAATTTTCAAAGAGAACTCGGACACCATTTTTGCGAAATCTTTAAATCTTTATAATTGAGATAGAAACAAAAAAATTAATTTCACTAATTCTTCAAGTACAAAAATTTTCAAAAGAATCGGCGATGGTAAGGTCCCAAATTTCATAATATTTTGCGATTCTTGATGAAATGACCAAATATGCAATAATACGAAATTAATTTTATTTTAGTCCACAATTGCCTATAAAAACATGAATGGAGACATGTCTCGTGCCTACATAAATATACATAGTATACTATGTCATGCGAATGTCCAGAAATCCACCGTCCACAGAAAATTAAAAAAACCCGAGACTTCAGGTCAATGAATTTTCTTCCGAATTTTCGATCGGACTGTACCCCTTGGACAAGTGCTCCTTTCCGTTCATACTTTCGCTATTTTTCTACATTCCGTTTTTCATCACTTTGCATCTCACACACACATACAAGTCCGTACACACAGAGCTGTGTAGGAGCATCGATTGACGGTTGAATCGTTGTACATCGTGCGTAATCGTTCAAATTTAAATTTCCGATGCTCACGAATAATTTCTTATGCTCTCGAAATGAAATCAAAGCAAAATAGCGTAAGAAATTATTCGTGAGCATCGGAAATTTAAATCTGAACGATCACGCACGATGTACAACGATTCAACCGTCAAGCTATGCCCCTACACAGCTCTGTGTGTACGGACCTGTATGTGTGTGTGAGATGCAAAATGATGAAAAACGGAATGTAGAAAAATAGCGAAAGTATGAACGGAAAGGAGTACAATCCGATCGAAAGTTCGAAAGAAAATTCATTGACCTGACGTCTCGGGTTTTTTTAATTTTCTGTGGACGGTGGATTTCTGGACATTCGCATGACATAGTATACTATGTATATTTATGTAGGTACGAGACATGTCTCCATTCATGTTTTTATAGGCAATTGTGGACTAAAATAAAATTAATTTCGTATTATTGCATATTGGGTCATTTCATCAAGAATCGCAAAATATTATGAAATTTGGGACCTTACCATCGCCGATTCTTTTGAAAATTTTTGTACTTGAAGAATTAGTGAAATTAATTTTTTTGTTTCTATCTCAATTATAAAGATTTAAAGATTTCGCAAAAATGGTGTCCGAGTTCTCTTTGAAAATTCATATCTCTGGTAATTTTTATCATAGAATAATAAAATAGGGCTTATTTTAAAGGGGAATGCTATCGCAACATAAAAAAATACGAATAAAAATTGTCCTCCAATTTTTTTTTACAAGGATAACGATTTTGTCCTTTATCCTTGAATATCTCAAAATCCGTAGTTTTATTTTTTTTTTATTTTTTTTTTATTTTTTTTTTATTTTTTTATATTTTGTATATTATTATGTTTTTCAAAACATATTAAAAAACCAAATTGGGATTTCAAGGGGATCGGGGTACAAAATATGGGTGAAGGAGTGTGGGAGTGGAGGAAAATAATGCATCCGAAACGCAAAAAAGCCGAGATCGACACATTCTAAAATCCATATCTCCTAAACGGTTAATGTCACGAAATTAAAACTTAATGAACATCTTAGGTATACTAGGAGAATAGATTGGAAAGAAATTTTCGAGTGTGGGTGAAAAACTTTAGATTACGATATCTCACGAAACAATTGAGTGCAATTGTTTCGTGAGACAAATAGATAAAAAAATTATTCCTTTCTATAGAACAGCTAATACTACAAAGTTGAAACTCGGTATGTATATGTAAATCAACTATAAAAGTAATTTAGATAAAAAAATTTAAAATAGCCATTGGCGTTCGGAAGGGGGTGAAATAAATGATCAGTGAAAAAGAAATGCATATATTTTTAGAATTTTCGTCATATCTATTAGGTCTTTCCAAATATTGAATTAATTTTTTTTGTACGGGTTCTTCATATAAATACCTAGAAAGTGTTTTCAGGATTTTTTGAAATTCAACCCCAAGGTGGTGTAAAGGGGATGTATACATTTTCACGAATTCAGCCGTATCCCTCAGGTCTGATTAGATATCGAATAACTTTTTACTTCCACGGACCTATTTAATAATCACCTAAAACCCGTTTTCAAGTTTTTTCCTTTTTCAACCCCTAAGAGTGTAAAAACGGGTTGAACATGTTTTCACGAATTCCGTCATATCTCTTAGGAGTGATAAGGCATCGGATTGATTTTTATTTTCTCTGGCTTTCTTTGTATATATCTAAAACCTCATTTCAGGATTTTTGGATATTCAATCCCAAAATGGGTGCAAAAGGGTTGTATCTGTTTCCACAAATTCTTACAGTTCTAATGAGATATCGAATTCATTTTTACTTCCTAAGGCTTCCTACATAATCTTCAAAAAGTTGATTTCAGGATGTTTGTTATTCAACTCCAATAGGACGTAAGGCTTTCGATATATTTCTCAGGATTGATGAGATTTTAGTTTGTTTTGACCTTCCACAGACTTTTTATATAATCGCCTACAAACGCATTTCCGATTTCATGTAATGTCCCAAAACCAAATCACGAAAAACCTTCCAATGGCGTAACAACTGATATTATACTAGGACTAGACCTCGTCCCGGAGTATGACCCAATTAAGTAATTCAAATGTTATATGTGGCAGCGGTGTAAGTATTCTAGCGCGACCCCATTCTAACCGCTTCTCGAACTTTTTTTTAGGTTTTCAGTCACATAGTAACCTACACCGCATCTCAGAATTAAACTCGTTCCGAACTTCCACCCAAAAAATAATAACGTTGCGCCCAGACTGTTGGCAGATTTTTTTTTCTTTTTTTCGATTTACTTTTTGCCCTGTTTGCCACATAGAAAGAAGAAAAGCTAAAAATCACTTTTCATTCTGAGCAGGCGAATAGACATTATGCCGATTACACACACACACCTTGCCATGTAGTTACTATGCCTTCGAATCGTGTGCTGCAGGCTTGCAGGGTGGGGAACATCGTAACCTTTTTACTCTCAGCGAATGAAACATAAAAACAAACCTGCCGAAAAAAAATGCGACATAACCACACGTCCGATCAGCTCGACCTCTGCGAGTGGTCTGAATGGAAAATTTGATTAAAAAATGTAGTTTGAAAAATCGTTGCAAAAACAATGTTATACTAACTTTTTTAAAGCTTTTGAATTTAAGTTGCTTTAGAACGCTTTGATAAAGTAACATAAGAAAAAACAAAATAAAAAAAAATCGGTTTTCATAGAAAATTTTAATAATAAAAAAACATAATTTTTTTTAAAAATCAGAGTTTTCAAAATGTATTATTTCCAAACATAAGTCAAAATCGAAAATTCTAATTCCAAAAAAAATAGATTGAATCGTTCCTAATTGAGTGAAAACAAAAATAATGAAAATCACTTCAGAAATGTTTCCAAAATCGCAATTACCAAATGTGTGTTTTCAATAATTTCGAAAACTTATTCGACGTAATCGCTTATAATTTTTCTTATGATCGAAATTTCAAAAAACAATAATCAACAGAAACTTTAACACATATTGCTAATTATATTTGTCTAAGCAGAAAAGACCTATCTTTTGCTGCTTTGGAGATTTCGCGAATCCCGTTTGCCTTATTTTCAACAAAAATGCTGTTTTGGTATACACGGGGCCTTAAGAAAAACTTCAATTGCTGAATTTAGGCACAAGATGGGATTTTCAATGGTACACCAAGAGTGACAATCACCCACAGAATGATACTATATAGGCCCTATGTCGATATCTCGGAAGTTTTCAAAATTTTATACAATTTCGGTTTCTTTAAGGTCCTTGAGGCACGTATTTCTCATATATTATCGAGCCATTCTGATGAATGCTACGAAAAAATTCAAAAGTTTCAAATTGAGTGATTAGCTTTGATTAGGGTTTGAACTACCCTTTTTACCCGAGTAGATTTCAAATTCATCCAAATATGGGAAAACTATTAGAATTTGATAGAATCTTATCGAAATCTCAACATTTCAGCGTATCGAGTTTTAAATCTTTGGATGTAAATCAGTTATTAATATGTAATAGTTACTGTAAATATTCATACTTAAGTTCTTATAGCCGATTTACAACGCAATATTTCAAACTGAGTTTGCAGAAATCTCTTGATTTCGACAAAACTATTAAGGCCCCGTGTATACCAAAACAGCATTTTTGTTGAAAATAAGGCAAACGGAATTCGCGAAATCTCCAAAGCAGCAAAAGATAGGTCTTTTCTGCTTAGACAAATATAATTAGCAATATGTTTCAAAGTTTCTGTTGATTATTGTTTTTTGAAATTTCGATCATAAGAAAAATTATAAGCGATTACGTCGAGTAAGTTTTCGAAATTATTGAAAACACACATTTGGTAATTGCGATTTTGGAAACATTTCTGAAGTGATTTTCATTATTTTTGTTTTCACTCAATTAGGAACGATTCAATCTATTTTTTTTTGGAATTGGAATTTTCGATTTTGACTTATGTTTGGAAATAATACATTTTGAAAACTCTGATTTTTAAAAAAAAATAATGTTTTTTTATTATTAAAATTTTCTATGAAAACCGATTTTTTTTTATTTTGTTTTTTCTTATGTTACTTTATCAAAGCGTTCTAAAGCAACTTAAATTCAAAAAGCTTCAAAAAAGTTAGTATAACATTGTTTTTGCAACGATTTTTCAAACTACATTTTTCAATCAAATTTTCCATTCAGACCACTCGCAGAGGTCGAGCTGAACGGACGTATGGGTATGTCGCATTTTTTTTCGGCAGGTTTGTTTTTATGTTTCATTCGCTGAGAGTAAAAAGGTTACGATGTTCCTCACCCTGCAAGCCTGCAGCACACGATTCGAAGGCATAGTAACTACATGGCAAGGTGTGTGTGTGTAAGCGGCATAATGTCTATTCGCCTGCTCAGAATGAAAAGTGATTTTTAGCTTTTCTTCTTTCTATGTGGCAAACAGGGCAAAAAGTAAATCGAAAAAAAGAAAAAAAAATCTGACAACAGTCTGGGCGCAACTTTATTATTTTTTGGGTTGAAGTTCGGAATGAGTTTAATTCTGAGATGAGGTGTAGGTTACTATGTGACTGAAAACCTAAAAAAAGTTCGGGAAGCGGTTAGAATGGGGTCGCGCTAGAATACTTACGCCGCTGCCTCATATAACATATGAATTACATAATTGGGTCATACTCCGGGACGAGGTCTAGTCCTAGTATAATATCAGTTGTTACGCCATTAGAAGGTTTTTCGTGATTTGGTTTTGGGCCATGACATGAAATCGGAAATGCGTTTGTAGGCGATTATATAAAAAGTCTGTGGAAGGTCAAAACAAACTAAAATCTCATCAATCCTGAGAAATATATCGAAAGCCTTACGTCCTATTGGCGTTGAATAACAAACATCCTGGAATCAACTTTTTGAAGATTATGTAGGAAGCCTTAGGAAGTAAAAATGAATTCGATATCTCATTAGAACTAAGAAATATGTAAGAATTTGTGGAAACGTATACAACCCTTTTGCACCCATTTTGGGATTGAATATCTAAAAATCCTGAAATGAGTTTTTAGATATATATAAAGAAAGCCAGAGAAAATAAAAATCAATACGATGCCTTATCACTCCTAGGAGATATGACGGAATTCGTGAAAACATGTTCAACCCGTTTTTACACTCTTAGGGGTTGAAAAAGGAAAAAACTTGAAAACGGGTTTTAGGTGATTATTAAATAGGTCCGTGGAAGTAAAAAGTTATTCGATATCTAATCAGACTTGAGGGATACGGCTGAATTCGTGAAAATGTATACCTTGGGGTTGAATTTCAAAAAATCCTGAAAACACTTTCTAGGTATTTATATGAAGAACCCGTACAAAAAAATTAATTCAATATTTGGAAAGATCTAATAGATATGACGAAAATTCTAAAAATATATGCATTTCTTTTTCACTGATCATTTTTTTTACCCCACTTCCGATCGCCAATGGATATTTAAATTTTTTTTTATCAGAATTACTTTTCCGGTTGATTTACATACACGTACCAAATTTCAACTTTCTAGCATAAGCCGTTGTATAGTTAGCAAAAACACCCCCCACGCCCGTACAATACTACCCCTATAAAAAAACATGCTACTACTATAGCTCTATCTGAGTTACTAAGTTTCAGCTTTATGTCGTTATAGGTTCTCGAGATCCTCACCCTCTACACCCTCATACCTGAAATTTTCTCTGCTAAGCTTCTATTAGGCCTACCTCTGGTAAAAATTCTAAGCATCTATCTTACACCGTTCTTGAGATATGAGACGTGATTTTTTAAAATAAATTCTTACCCCCCCCCCCCACTTCCATGCTCCACCACCCCCTTAAAAAATTTTACTTTCAGCAAACTTTATTTGTCAACCTTTATACAGAAACCAACTTTTATTTCTCTAGTGTAATTGGTTCGTGAGATATCGTAATCTAAAATTTTTCAACCCCCACCTCCGTACGCCACTGCCCCCACTCAAAAATTTATTTCCGATCTATTCTCCTAGTATACCCACAGATGTTCATCAAGTTTTAATTTTGTGACATTAGCAGTTGAGGAGATATGGATTTTAGAATGTGTCGATCTCGGCTTTCGAGCGTTTCGGACGCATTATTATTCTTCTCACTCCCACACCCCTTTGGGTCCACTATTGATGTTATATATAAATTCCAAGTTTCAGCCTCCTAGTCTAAGCGGTTACTGAGATCTAGAAACCAAAATTTTTCGTCTAAAACGCTCCCCCCTTGGTTTTTGAAATTCGAAAAATCTTAAAATTGGGTTTTGCCGTCATAAACAATTTTATATCTCATCAGAACGAAGGGATGACAGAAATTGTGAAAACATATGCAAACCCTTAGGGGTTGAATATCGAAAAATTGAGAAATGAGTTTGTAGGCGATTATATAAAAAGTCTGTGGAAGTGAAAAGCGATCTAATATCTCATAAAACCTAAGAAATATGACGAAGCTTTGAAAACCATACAACCCCCTCACACCGCTTGGGATTGAAAATTTAAAAATACTGAAATTGGCTTTTTGGCGCTTATATCATAAACCTTATGAAGTAAAAATGGCATATCAGATATGCAACCTCCTTACACCCATTTGGGGGTTAAATATCCAAAAGTCCTGAAAGGAGTTGATAGATAAATATCAGGCGCGTATCGTGAAACTTCGCAGGGCTAGCGCAATAACACGATCATCAAATTTTATGAATTCTATAACCATAAACACGTAATTTTCATTCAGAAATAAAATTTCGATTGCTAAATTCCAGGAAGTAAAAAAGGAAAAAACATGAAAAGAAGTTTTAGACGATTATTACACAAGCCCATGAAAGTGAAAAGATATTCGATATCTGATAAGACCTGGGGATGTAGTAGAATTCGTGAAAAAGTATACAACCCCCTTAACACCGCTTTACGGGTCGAATTTAAAAAATCCCGAAAACGCTTTCCAGGTATTTATATAAAGAAGCCGTAGAATAAAAATGAATTCAGTATTTGGGAAGACCTAATAGATATGACGAAAATCGTAAAAATATATGCATTCCATTTTCACTGATCATTTTTTTCACCGCCTTCCGAACGCCAATGGATATTTTAAATTTTTTTATCTAAATTACTTTTATAGTTGATTTACATATACATACCGAGTTTCAACTTTGTAGCATTAGCTGTTCTATAGAAAGGAATTATTTATTTATCTATTTGTCTCACGAAACAATTGCACTCAATTGTTTCGTGAGATATCGTAATCTAAAGTTTTTCACCCACACTCGAAAATTTGTTTCCAATCTATTCTCCTAGTATACCTAAGATGTTCATTAAGTTTTAATTTCGTGACATTAACCGTTTAGGAGATATGGATTTTAGAATGTGTCGATCTCGGCTTTTTTGCGTTTCGGACGCATTATTTTCCTCCACTCCCACACTCCTTCACCCATATTTTGTACCCTAATCCCCTTGAAATCCCAATTTGGTTTTTAAATATGTTTTGAATAATATACAAAATATAAAAAAATATAAAAAAATAAAAAAAAAATAAAACTACGGATTTTGAGATATTCAAGGATAAAGGACAAAATAGTTATCCTTGTAAAAAAAAATTGGAGGACAATTTTTATTCGTATTTTTTTATGTTGCAATAACATTCCCCTTTAAAATAAGCCCTATTTTATTATTCTATGATAAAAATTACCAGAGATATGAATTTTCAAAGAGAACTCGGACACCATTTTTGCGTAATCTTTAAAATCTTTAAATCTTTATAATTGAGATAGAAACAAAAAATTAATTTCACTAATTCTTCAAGTACAAAAATTTTCAAAAGAATCGGCGATGGTAAGGTCCCAAATTTCATAATATTTTGCGATTCTTGATGAAATGACCCAATATGCAATAATACGAAATTAATTTTATTTTAGTCCACAATTGCCTATAAAAACATGAATGGAGACATGTCTCGTGCCTACATAAATATACATAGTATACTATGTCATGCGAATGTTCAGAAATCCACCGTCCACAGAAAATTAAAAAAACCCGAGACATCAGGTCAATGAATTTTCTTTCGGACTTTCGATCGGATTGTACTCCTTTCCGTTCATACTTTCGCTATTTTTCTACATTCCGTTTTTCATCATTTTGCATCTCACACACACATACAGGTCCGTACACACAGAGCTGTGTAGGGACATCGCTTGACGGTTGAATCGTTGTACATCGTGCGTGATCGTTCAGATTTAAATTTCCGATGCTCACGAATAATTTCTTACGCTCTCGAAATGAAATCAAAGCAAAATAGGTGAAATTTTGGATTTTGGTTTGGGACTCACGGGCCCTTAAGGGGTTATGCCACTATAGAGGCTGAAAAAATAGGTCTTTTTCGGAATTTTTTTTCAGAAAAACTACAAAATAAATCGAGATTACGAAAATGGATATTTATAATACATGTTATTGATTATGTACAGGAATTTTTTTTAAGCAATTAAATTAAAAATGGCGGCTGTGCAGCGTTTTTGCGGTGACGTCTCCGTTTTTCCAGGGTCCATGGCCGGACGCCTGTAATTTTTGAATTATGATGAGCTAATAAATTATTTCGATTACATATAACAACAGCCAGAGAAGTACGTAGGATTTTTTTTTCGATATTTTGATTTTTAGCCAAATGGCGCACTTCTAAAGTGAAAAGTGTGAAATTTGCCTAAAAAATCGTCAGAAAATTGTTAATAACAAATGAACTATGCAATATAAAAAAAAATCCTACGTACTTCCATGGACAATATAGTTTTAAAGATATATTCAAAATTTCAAGTGAATCGGTTGAAAATTGTCCGAGTTATGTTTCCGGCCAGCTTGAAAAATGTAGTTTTGAGATAAACGCGTTTGAAGTTTTGAGTAGTAGAAAATCATGAATAATTTTGCAGACGGCCTTGTACTAAAATTCGAAAACCGAGTCCTTAGAGACTTTTTTCGGCCATAAACTTTTGGGACAGCATTTTTGAGGTCCTAACGAACAATTTAAAAAAAAAAAAAAATCGATTTTTCGAAAACTCTAGAGTGGCATAACCCCTTAAGTGTCCTGCTTGTCCGCAATTCCAACATCGAGGGGCACCAGATCCTTCGCTCCGTTTGGTGTACTCCGCTCTCTGACATACACACTCTTCTGTTATTTTTCGAACTCGATAGTTATTTCTCGAGCTTTGCTTGGCAGCTTCGAACGTAAGCCCATGTACTAAGGCTTCGCCAATCGTTTTCTTTCCTGCCAGTTTTAACGCCTGCTGCAGCTCTCTGTCCTGTACAGCATTGTTAAATGCGAAAACAGCTGTATTGTTGCGTTGCTCTGTTTGCGCATTGGGAAGCGATAATAGTGTAAGTCGTTCAATATCGCGCGCCAGCTCTTGAAGTGTCTCACCAGTCTTTTGGCTTCGGTTGTAAAGTTGTGTTTTGTAGATCTCTCGCATGTGGTCACTGCCGTAATGAAGATCCAATGTCTGTACTAACGTCGAAAAATCTTGTTGTTACTCCTGCGGAATTGTTTGGAGAACTTCTGCTGGTGGACCTCATAGCCCCAATATCAAAGCCGTTCCTCGTTCCAAATCATTCCAATGACTATTTCTCGCGGCCGCCTCAAATTGGGTCTTGTAGATAGCCCACGGTGTTTGTCCATCGAAAATTGGAGCTTTGAGATCTTTGTGCGTAACGTGTTCTGTTTTGATGACCCCAGTCGCTTTCACGTTATCAAAGTCCCTTTTTTAGACGTTCGACTTCTTCTACAATCGCTGATGTCTTCTCCGTTATTTGCTCTTCAAATGTTCGAAGTTTCTTTTCTACATTTTCTTCTATTGCTTTACCCATGGTGTCCATCGTCTGACTTAGATCTTCGATTTTGTTGTTCTGCTGCTCCAACTTTTGGTTGAGGTCGTTAAGATCTATTGATGTTTGATCTAACTTCTTGTTAAGATCCGCTGACAGTTCACTTTGTTGGTCTAATTTCTGGTTGAGGTCCTTCGAAGTCTGATCTAGCTTTTGATTGAGGTCTGTTGATAGTTGACCTTGGTGGTCCATTTTCTGGCTGAGATCTGCTGAGAGCTGTCTTTGTTGGTTCATCATTTGCTGAATTAACTGCGTCAGAGAATCTGGTGTACCAGAACACTCCTCACCACTTCCTGCACGAGCTTCTTCGATTGGGAACTCGAAACTGTTTGCGTCCTTACCTTCAGCCTCAAGCACGTCCATCATTCGGCTGACAAGTTCGGACTTGATCCCGGTTGTTGATAATTCGCGTCTACCGAGCTCTTCCTTCAGCTCCAGTAGTTTTAAGTCTTTTAAATAACGCTGCATTTTCACTATTGATTATTTGTCCGTTAAAGATTTTCCCGATTCAAATTCTCTTTTTGTCCGTAGAAGAACTTTCCACTTCACTAATTAAAGTTACCGCTCACTAGAGCACTCGAGAATATTCGATTTCACAAAATTCTCCCTGTCCGTTCGAGAATTTTCACTTCACTTCACAGTTTGAAAACTTTATTCGCGCACAAAATTCTCAATTTGTCCGTTCGAGAATTTTAATTTCACTTTTCCACTCGCGATTTTAACCCGAATTAATTCTTGAAATCCCACTTCTGACACCAATTGTTGCGAGCTAGGTGTTCGCCGGGATTTCAAGTTATAATTTATTATTTGCACTTTAATTCTGTTCTCACAATTATTCGAACTATTTGGCAATACCGCCCGCTTATCTATATAGCTTGATTCGATCACACGCAATCGATCGCTGTCCACCAATACGGTCGCGTATACACGCTGGCTGTCACAGTCGACGTAATAAAAATTACTATGTCCTCGCTGAAAGCTTCACCTGTTTTTATACTAGCCGGTTGCAGTCTAGGATGTACTTGAATCTTCGTTCGGTGGTGTATGTAGAGGGTTCTAGTGAGCTTGAGATCTTTCCGTTCGAGCACATTCGAGCACATTCGATAAGAAGGGGGGTATAATCCGCTCCGCTCTCCTTATATACTTCAACTAAGTTTCTGATTGGGTTACTTTGTAGCTAGGTATTCGGTTGTTGATGTTTCCATTATGTGAAACGATCGAGTTGCGCGGTTGCGCGGTTGCCAGGTTTACATGTAACAATATTATTCTTTGTTTCCCAACGATGTATCCATCCGCTATGTGGTTCAAAGTGTTCTATCCCAATTTTTAAAGACATTTTTTTTGCTTCTACCAAAATCATTGGTCCTGAGATAACAGCATTTTTTTGCCTCATTTGTTGAAACCATATTATCATTGCCTCGTCTAAATCTTCATGATTTCTAGTGCGAATCCTCTTTCTTTTCACGTTTTTATTTTCCGTAGCAATTTCACGAATCGTGTCTGCGCCCCTTACAATTCTGGAGATAGTAGACACATCACTCCCATACTCATTGGCGAGTTTTTTTCTTGTTTCGCTTTTCAGTTTATCCAAAACTTTAAGCTTTTGCTGGATTGTCAAGGTAATAATTTTTTTTTTGGACTCATTATGTACGAAAAGGTACTGCAAGATCATTACAATCACAAATTACACACTTATGTCTAACTCGCGGTAATTTTTTAAAAAAATATAAAATCTAACTTCACTTACTAATGTGCGGCTTTTCACCACACACTGCACAAGACAATCTCAAAATTCCACGCATTCAAGGAAAGCATAATGACCAAAGCCTAAAATGTCTGATTTTCGGGAATCCCTGATTACTGAAATAGCAGACTGGTCGAGTTATGCTACTTTTTATGACAGACAATGTTTTACAGTGGCTGGCAAAAAAGGAAAGAAAATGGGTTTTAAATGTGCACTTAGCCGTGTCAAATTCTATGCAAATGTTCGATATCATGCAAAAAATTCCGTGCACTTACACGTATTTGTGTATTTAACCGTGTTGCACTTATCCAAATTCAAATGTATGAAAAATTCTCAAAAAATGTCGGTGCATGAAATTTTAGTGCACATAAGCGTGTTGCACTTATCCGTGTTCTACTGTACAAATTTTTCGAGCCAGTGAAAAAAAAATATTTCCCCATAAGGGTTGTGGTGTTTTAAGTTAGAGTTCCGTTTGCCCCCCAAAGAGTTCTATCGATAGCACCTTATGAACCTGAAATCTGGCAGGGGCCAGGGGCCGAATGTCTCACAACATACGACTTCTTCCGAAAGGAACACATGCTTTTCATAAATGTTCGTCCTTTTTGTGTTTACAGATTGGGTGTTTGTATAAACAATCAATAATTAGTCTTACGTTACGACTTTGAAATGTTTTATACGTTGTTTGAAGGAAAGAATTCCTCCTTGGAGTAGCTGCCATACAAAAATCCTGTAAATATGTCTTCACTCAATTTGGGGAACTCACTGTCTTTTAGTTTCGAGTAGCAACCCAAAGAGAGTCCTTAAAATTAGATTCAATGTTCATGATTGAGAGATTCGAGAATCTATCCTGATTAGTAGCAGCGATGCCAGATTTGAAGATTTTTAACGTTACCGAATATATGAAGACTTTGATGGCTATGTAGAAGATTTTTTTGTATTCGTAAGATATTTTCTTCAACTTCGATAACAAAAAAATTAATTTATAAATTCCTAGCTTATTTTCTATTATTTTTGCAATTCTCACTTAACAGCTTCGTGTTCGTTTATATTTTCTCATCCATATTCATGTTCAAAGTCAGTCAGTGCCGGCAACACTGATCTAATTACGTTTTCTTCGATCGCCTTTCATTTGTTCTTTATCGGAACACTAAATTAAAAATAAACAGAGTTTTATCCGGAAAGCTAGTTTTGCTAAAATAAGTGAATCTTTTAATTTGAAAAGATTTTTACGAGGTAAAACGAACCAGTGTTTTCAATTTAAGAAGATTTTTTTAAATTTACAAGACAGTTAAAGATCGTCTTGTAATTTCATAAATTCTTCTCAAATTGAAAAGCTTTTTAAATCTTTATTGTAATAATTCGCGTCGCTATTCGTTGCATTTTCTTCAGTGGCAATGCAAACGAAACGATCGGAAGTTTTGAACACCCCCTGAACTATTAAAGTTGTGTAAATTGTGAAAAAAGTATTGTGTATCCCATATATTTTCCATTTAAATATTTAATTAAATTTCCGTTCTACATCGCGAATCGCTATAGTGAATAAAAATGAACAAAATAAACGTTATTTTACTGACATTAAAAAATATTTAACCCACATTGAAAAATATCATAATGGGTTGTATAGGAATGATTTCAAATATCTTAAGTGTAATGGTAAGTTTCACAAAACAGCTCCATTAGACAGACATATGTATAAAAAAATGTTATGATTCTCAGAAAATTTCTTCTGTTCAAAACTCTATCCCACTTCAATCCATTTTTTCCACTCACATCTAATCTTGATGCATGAACAAATTTGCGGCCATATAGGTTCCATTGATATTATGGACATGTGACATATGTACAAACGTAGTGATGGAGCTTGCTTAATAAACGAGTATAATTTATTTCAAATTATTGATTTTATTATTAAAGATTTATAATTTTATTTTATTTTTAAAATATTTTTATAAATACTTGACGATTTTCCAACAATGTACCCAACTGTGATTTGCAAATTATGTTAATTCTGGCATATAAAAGATGTTTACTCTTGACCCACAGTTCAGGAGGGGTTTTAAGGATTTTACGAAACAAGAGCTTAATTTATCAGATTTTATTGTTTCTACAATTTTAATAGGTTTCTAACTGTTTTCTTTTGTTATTGATGTCAAAAATTCATTATTATACTTACTTCCTGCATTCTTAAAACCAACTGGAAAATCTCCCAGAAGTTGTGAGAGATGGACAGAACCCATTACTTTATTATTTTAATAATACAGTATTGTTTTCGATTTTTAAAAAAAAAAAAATTTGCTACCCTCAAAATTTTTTTTTTCACGTTTCATGACGAGTAGACACGAAAAACGCAAAAAAAATTTCAGTCCGTCTGTCCGCCGTACGCCGTACGCCGTACGTCGACCGCTGTACGCAAAATCGTTTGAAGGCTCGTAGCTCCCAAACCCTTTGAGCTATTAAATTGAAATTTTTTTTATGAATAGAATGGGTAGGCCCCTTGAAGTGGCCAAATTTGGAGGGATGGGGGTGTGAGGGGAGAGGAGGGGGAAGCGTTTTAGACGGAAAATTTTGGTTTCTAGATCTCAGCAACCACTTAAGCTAGGAAGCTGAAATTTGGAATTTATATAGAGTATCAGTAGTGAACCCATTTGCAAAAAAATTGCCGATATAGGTGAAGGGGTTTGGGAGTGGGGGAAAAAATAATGCGTCCGAAACGCAAAAAAGGTGAGATCGACACTTTCTAAAATCCATATCTCCTAAACGGTTAATGTCACAAAATTGAAAATTAATGAGTATCTGTAGGTATACTAGGAGAATACATTGGAAACAAAAATTTGAGTGGGGGCAGTGGCGTACGGGGGTGGGGGGTGAAAAACTTTAGATTCCGATATCTTACGAACCAATTGCACTAGATAAATAAAATTTGGTTTCTGTATAAAGGTTAACAAATAAAGTTTGCTGAAAGCAAAATTTTTTAAGGGGGGCGGTGGAGCATGAAAGTGGAGGGGATAAGAATTTTTCTAAAAAATCACGTCTCATATCTCAAGAACGGTGTGAAATAGATGCTTAAAATTTTTACCAGAAGTAGGCCTAATAGACCCCTAGTAGAAAACAAAATTTTGGAAGTTTGGGTGTAAAGGGTGAGGGTGGGGGAGGGTGAAAAGGAAAAAGTTCCGATTTTAATATCTCGACAACCTATAATGATATAAAACTGAAACTTGGTATTTAGATAGAGCTACATTAGTAGCATCTTGGAAAAATATAATTTTTTATAGGGGTAGTATGGTACGGGGGTGGGGGGTGTTTTTCCTATCTATAGAACGGCTTATGCTACAAAGCTGAAACTCGGTACGTTTATGTAAATCAACTAGAAAACTAATTTAGATAAAAAAAAATTTCAAATATCCAGTGGCGTTTGGAGGGGGGGGGGGCAAAAAAAATTATCAGTGAAAATGGAATGCATATATTTTTACTGTTTTCGTCATATCTATTAGGTCTTCCCAAATATTGAATTCATTTTTATTCTATGGATTCTTCATATAAATACCTAGAAAGTGTTTTCAGGATTTTTTAAAATTCGACCCCTAAGAGGGTGCAAAGGGGGTTGTAAACTTTTTCACGAATTCTACTATATCCCCACGTCTTATCAGATATTGAATATCTTTTCATATTCATGGGCTTGCGTAATAATCGCCTAAAACTTGTTTTTAACTTTTTTCCTTTTTCCACCTAGGAGGGTATAAATGGGTTGAACACGTTTTCACGAGTTCCGTCATTTCTTTTAGAAGTGATAAGAAATTGAATTGGTTCCTACTTTCTCGTGCTGTCTTCATATTTATTTATTAACTCCTTTCAGGATTTTTGAACATTCAACCCCCAAGTGGGTGTAAGGAGGTTGCATATCTGGTGATATATCGAATTCATTTTTACTTCCTAAGGTTTCCTATGTAAAAAAGCCAAAAAGTCAATTTCAGTATTTTAGATATTCAATCCAAAGAGGTGTAAGGAGGTTGTATGCTTTTCAAAGTTTCGACATATTTCTTAGGTTCGATGAGATATTAGATCGCTTTTTATTTGCACAGATTTTTTATATAATCGCCCACAAACCCATTTCTCAATTTTTCGATATTCAACCCCCAAGGGTTTGTATATGTTTTCACAATTTTTGCCATTCCTTAGTTCTGATGAGATATAAAATTGATTATTACGGCCAACCAATTCACGATTTTTCGAATTTGCATAACCAAGGAAGTGTGAAGGGTTTGCTTACGTTTTCAGAAATTTTTCAAAATCCGTCTTGTCTCATGAGATATCAGGTTGCTTCTTATGAAATCGTCTAAAAACCTGTTTCACAATTTTTTCGAAATTCAAACCCCAAGTGCAAGTAAGGGGTTTGTATACGTTTTAACAATTCATCATATCTCTTAATTCTGATAAGGCAACAAATTCGTTTTTGCTTCTATGGGCTTTTAGTGTACATAATATACTGAAATTCGAATAGTCTACACGGACTTTTTCAATGTTTAATCGGCTAAAAATCTCTATTTTAAATATTTTTATATTAAGAACAAAATTAATTTTCCATAAGAAATCTAAAAATCTCGAAGCAACTCATGATACACTCCGACTTTTACCGCTCCCGAACTTTGACCCTAAAAATAATAAAGTTTCGCCCAGACTATTGGCAGATTTTTTACTTTATTATTTCAATAATACAGTATTGTTATCGATTTTTTGAAAAAAAAAATTTGCTACCCTGTAAATTTTTTTTTTCACGTTTCATGACGAGTAGACACTAAAAAAGCAAAAAAAAAATTTCAGTCCGTCTGTCCGCCGTACGTCGACCGCTGTACGCAAAATCGTTTGAAGGCTCGTAGCTCCCAAACCCTTTAAGCTATTAAATTTAAATTTTTTTTATGAATAGACTGGGTAGGCCCCTTGAAGTGGCCAAATTTGGAGGGGTGGGGGTGTGATGGGAGAGGAATGGGAAGTGTTTTAGACGGAAAATTTTGGTTTCTAGATCTCAGCAACCGCTTATGCTAGGAGGCTGAAATTTGGAATTTATATAGAGCTTCAGTAGTGCACATTTGCAATAAAAATTGCCGATATAGGTGAAGGGGTTTGAGAGTGGGGGGTAAAATAATGCGTCCGAAACGCAAAAAAGGTGAGATCGACACATTCTAAAATCCATATCTCTTAAACGGTCAATGTCACAAAATTGAAACTTAATGAATATCTGTAGGTATACTAGGAGAATAGATCGGAAACAAAAATTTGAGTGGGGGCAGTGGCGTACGGGGGTGGGGGGTGAAAAACTTTAGATTACGATATCTCACGAACCAATTGCACTAGACAAATAAAATTTCATCATCAATGGCGCGACAGCCCAAATCGGGCCAGGGCCTGCAGGATACATTGTCTGAAGTTATCTCGGTTCAGCGCCCGCGTCCTCCAATTTGTGCATCTAAGAAGCGATCTGCAATCTGCGTCAATTGAGTCCTCGTATCTTTTCCGCGGTTTTCCCACCGGTCGTTTGCCATGAGCTCTACCTTTTAGTGTGCGTTTGGGAATTCTTCCGTCGTCCATTCGCTCCACATGGCCTGCCCATTGTAGCTTACGAAATTTTATAAGAGTCGATGCGGATGGGTCGTCGTAGATGTTATACAACTCGTTGTTGTACCGGATACGCCATTCAGTACCTTCTCTTACTGGTCCCAAAATTCTTCGAAGAATTCGTCGTTCAAAAGCGTCTATTGATTTTTCAGACGCTTGGATGAGAGTCCACGTTTCGCTTGCATATAGTAACACAGGTCTTATTATGGTCTTATATATGCGAAGTTTGCTCAGCCTGTGCACTTTTTTCGATTTTAAGATCGGGAGGACCGTGAAATACGCTTTATTTGCTAGTGTGATCCGTTGTTTTACTTCGTCCCGTTCGTTGCCGTCTATTACAAGGTGTGATCCCAAGTATGAGAAATGATCCACATTCTCCAGGTTGTAGTCCCTCACGGTCATATTTTGTCTAGTTGGCACGTTTCTTCTTGTTTGGGTCATGAACTTGGTCTTATTCTCATTGACCCTTAGCCCGGCATCCTTTGCTGCTGAGTCTAGACAATGGAAGACTTCTTTCGCGTCTGGAACAGACCTGGCCATGATGTTTATGTTATCCGCGTACACCACTAGTTGAGTGGACTTGATTAGTAGGGTACTTCTGGTATCAACGGGTACCTTTCTGATGACATATTCTAGGGCGAGATTGAAGAGCATGGGAGCGAGTCCATCTCCCTGCTTTAGGCCGGATTCTGTTCGGAAGCTTTGGGTAAGCTCGTTTTGTATCCTTACTTGAGATTCAGTGTCAGTCATGGTCATTTTTGTTAATCGGACGAGTTTTGATGGGATTCCGAAGTCAAGCATTATTTTATATAGTACATTACGATCTATACTATCGTATGCCTGTTGGAAGTCCACGAAGATCTGGTGCACGTCGATGTTATACTCCCAGCATTTTTCTAGCACTTGTTTGACTGAGAATATCTGGTCAATAGTCGATCGCCCGGTTCTGGAACCACCTTGGTATTCGCCGATAATACTTTCTGTATAAGGCTTTAATCGATTCTGAATTAATTTCGCCAGTATTTTGTAAGACGTAGACAGCAATGATATTCCTCTGTAATTTTCACATCGCAGTTTATCTCCTTTCTTATATATTGGACATATAATGCTCTGGCGCCAGTCGTCGGGTATTTTTTCTTCAGTCCAAATTTTTTCCATGATTTTGTGTAGGAGATTGGCGAGGTATGGACCACCTCCCTTTAGAAGCTCCACTGGTATTGCATCAACTCCAGGTGATTTATGTATTTTTTGGTCGCGCAGGGCTGCTTCCACTTCTCCGACAGTGGGTACCGTAGTTGATGCCTGCTCATCAGATGGTGCACTTGGTGTGATAATTGGGTCGGCGGCCGTCACTCTGTTCGGGTTTAGCAGCTTTTTAAAGTACTCAACCCATCTTTGTTTAATTTGTTCTGCGTCACTAAGGATACGTCCTTCCTTGTCTTTATAGAGGTTTGTTCGTGGCTTATAGCCTTGTCTTATTTGTTTGACGGCAGTATATGCGGATCGTAGATTATTTGAGTTCATGTCGGTATTTAGTCTTATAATTATGTCATTGTTGTGTTTACGTTTCTTTCGTCTGCAGATTTTGTTTGATAATCGCCTAAGCTCGTCGTATCTTTCCTTTTTGGCTCTCGTCGGTCTTTCAATGTATTCCTTGTAAGCTTCATTCTTTTTTGTTATTGCGTCACTACAATCATTATCGAACCAGTCATTACGTTTCTGTTGGGATTTTAGTCCTATGATCTCTTCTGCTGTCGTTCTGATACCATCTCTCAACTGTGTCCACTCTTGATCGATGGTTGTTACTTCGTCAGTTAGTAACGCTTCAAAGCGTGTTTGTAGCGCTGACTTATAAGCTAACGCGACAGCCTCGTCCTTTAGTTTATCGATATCAAATTTGGGTGTCCTGCCCTTTTTCGAATACCCACATAATGCCACTCGACATCGATATTTCACTTTTACGAGGTAGTGGTCGGAGTCGCAGTTTGCTCCGCGAAAAGATCGTACGTCTAGAATGCTGGTCGCAGCCCTTTTCTCGATCAGAACGTGGTCAATTTGGTTGAAAGTGCGGCCATCCGGAGATGACCACGTTCTTTTATGAATGTTGCGATGGGGGAAGCATGTTGAGCTTACAACTAAGTTTTTGCTGGTTGCGAAGTCGATTAGACGTTGTCCATTGTCATTGGTGGTATTATGGAGACTGTGCCTTCCTGTGGTTCCTCTATGTGTCTCCTCTTGTCCAACTTTTGCATTGAAGTCTCCTAGAAGTATCTTTATGTCATTGGAAGGTAAAGAATCAAATGTTTGTTCTAGGGTGTTGTAGAATATGTCCTTCACTGCATCATCTTTTTCCTCTGTTGGAGCGTGACAGTTTACCAGCCATACATTGAAAAATTTTGTTTTTATGCGGATCGCACACAACCTTTCGTTCACGGGTTTGAAGTCGGTGATTAAGTTTTTAAATTTGCTATCTACCACGAAAGCTACTCCAAATTCCCTGCTCCCCGAGGGTTTTCCACTAGTTAGTATTGTGTGTGTCCGCAAGTCATTAATCTCGCTGCCAAGCCATCTCGTTTCCTGGACCGCCAGAATGTTGATGTTGTATCCTGAAACTTCATTAAGAAGCTCTCGCAGTGCGCCTGTTCTGTAAAGGGATCGAGCGTTCCAAGATCCAAAAGAATAGTCCTTAATGCGTTGCCAGAGTCGTTGCCGTTGATCCAATCTTATCCGAGGCTGTAATCCTGCTTTTGGAACAATGGGTTTTTTTCCGGGGATGAGTTGTTAGCCCATCGCCCAACCCCCAACCTGGAGGGCCAGGTCTATAGTACGTAGACATGTGAACAACTTTCAGCCGGTTATGGTGTGTTGGGGTTCTCACAGCTATGCCGCGAGTCCAACTACATCGGTTTCAGACCTACTTCCTGAGACGCACTGGTGTTACTGGCCATTCAGGATGTGTTCACTCGCTCCTCCTTATCTCAACCTGGGCTTGCGACCGGCTATGGCGGAGTTCAAATAAAAAAAAAATAAAATTTGGTTCATGTGTAAAGGTTAACAAAAGAAGTTTGATGAAAGCAAAATTTTTTAAGGGGGCGGTGGAGCATGAAAGTGGAGGGGATAAGAATTTTTCAAAAAAATCACGTCTCATATCTCAAGAACGGTGTAAGATAGATACTTAAAATTTTGACCAGAAGTAGGCATAATAAACCCCTAGCAGAAAACAAAATTTTGGAAGTGAGGGTGTAAAGGGTGAGGGTGGGGGAGGGTGAAAAGGAAAAAGTTCCGATTTTAATATCTCGACAACCTATAATGATATGAAGCTGAATCTTGGTATTTAGGTAGAGCTGTATTAGTAGCATCTTGGAAAAATATAATTTTTTATAGGGGTAGTATGGTACGGGGGTTGGGGATGTTTTTCCTATCTATAGAACGGCTTATGCTACAAAGTTGAAACTCGGTGTGTTTATGTAAATCAACTAGAAAACCAATTTAGATAAAAAAAATTTTTAAATATCCATTGGCGTTCGGAGGGGGGGGGGCAAAAAAATTATCAGTGAAAATGGAATGCATATATTTTCACGATTTTCGTCATATCTATTAGGTCTTCCCAAGTATTCAATTCATTTTTATTCTACGGCTTCTTCATGTAAATACCTAGAAAGTGTTTTCAGGATTTTTTAAAATTCGACCCCTCAGGGGGTGCAAAGGGGGTTGTAAACTTTTTCACGAATTCTACTATAAACCCACGTCTTATCAGATATCGAATATCTTTTCACCTTCACGTACTTGCGTAATAATCACCTAAAACTTGTTTTTAAGTTTTTTCCTTTTTCAGCCCCTAAGAGAGTATAAACGGGTTGAACACGTTTTCACGAGTTCCGTCATTTCTTTTAGAAGTGAGAAGAAATTGAATTGGTTCCTACTTTCTCGTGCTGTCTTCATATTTATTTTTTAACTCCTTTCAGGATTTTTGGATATTCAACCCCCAAGTGGGTGTAAGGAGGTTGTATATCTGGTGATATATCGAATTCATTTTTACTTCCTAAGGTTTCCTATATAAAAAAGCCAAAAAGTCAATTTCAGTATTTTAGATATTGAATCCTAATGGGTGTAAGGGGGTTGTATGCTTTTCAAAGATTCGACATATTTCTTAGGTTCGATGAGATATTAGATCGCTTTTCATTTCCACAGACTTTTTATATAATCGCCTACAAACTCATTTCTCAATTTTTCGATATTCAACCCCCAAGGGTTTGTATATGTTTTCACAATTTTTGCCATTCCTTAGTTCTGATGAGATATAAAATTGATTATTACGGCCAACCAATTCACGATTTTTCGAATTTCCAGAACCAAGGAAGTGTGAAGGGTTTGCTTACATTTTCACAAATTTTTCAAAATCCGTCTTGTCTCATGAGATATCAAGATGCTTCTTATGAAATCGTCTAAAAAACTGTTTCACAATTTTTTCGAAATTCAAACCCCAAGTGGAAGTAATGGGTTTGTATACGTTTTAACAATTCGTCATATCTCTTAATTCTGATAAAGCAACAAATTCGTATTTGCTTCTATGGGCTTTTAGTGTACATAATATACTGAAATTCGAATAGTCTACACAGACTTTTTCAATGTTTAATCGGCTAAAAATCTCTATTTTAAATATTTTTATATTAAGAACAAAAATAATTTTCCAAGAAATCTAATAATCTCGAAGCAACTCATGATACACTCCGACTTTGAGCGCTCCCGAACTTTGACCCGAAAAATAATAAAGTTTCGCGAAAGATATAAATTATTCAAGTATCTACTGCTCGTATTATCACAATAGGGCAATAAAAATATGAATTTGATCAAATTGCGGTTAATGTTTCTGATCATAACTTTAGTATATGCAGAAGCGTTTTACAAGCTTTAGCTATCGGTGACAAAATATTTTAGATTTTCGACGTTGATTACCCACACGCAGCATCAAATGTGCTGATTTTTATCCAACACAATTGTGGAAGATCAATTTTGCAGTTCAAATTTAAACAAATTATTAAAATTAATGTATTTTTGTAACAATTAAATAATATTACATATTATATATGGTATATAATATAATAATTATTTTACATTTATTTTGATTTGCTTATACAGCTTGACTTTGGCGAAGTCGAACTATATACGTTACTTGAAGTTACTAGATTTTCCAATTTTAATTTGTTCTTTTTAATTGAAATAAGTACTGGAATATTAATGTACTATACGTTATTAGTTATGATTAGGGATGGGAATCGATTGTTGCGCATTGATTGTTGCAATATCGATTATTTTAAAATGTTCGATTAAGATCAATCGATTAATTGATGCCTTCTAATCAATTAATCGATTAATCGCGTAATTCGTCCCAAGTCCCAGGGTGTCGTATATGTACGTATACGTAGACTGTATAGGTATCTTTGACTTGAAATATCTAGGTTCATTATACTCGTACGTTTAACATAAGGATTGTCGTACATCTTGTATATTGTCGTACATATAGCGGTAAATGTACATAGAAAAGATATTAATATATATATGCATATTAATATATACGAGTATATGAAGAATTTTTCTATCTTCTCCTCACTGTCTTACATGTGAAGCTAAATGTCCGTTAAATTTCCAAATAAGTTCATGGCATTGGTTATGAAATAACACGTTCTACATTTGCGGATGAATGTGGAAAGGTCAAGATTTTAATTAATTAATTACCTAACATAATATTACTAAAGCCTTCTGATCACCTATCTGGACACAGGAAAGATGATGCCAAAACACTTCTGTATCCTTCTATATCTTCTACAATAGAACTATTGTTTGCAAATAATTATTATATTAAACAGTCTAAACTCATCATCGAGTTTGTGTAATTTATAGTCTTCAACAATAATGTCCTTTCAATGAATAGTTCTCACTAAAATATAATAGGAAATCGGCAAACAGTCTGGGTACAACTTTATTATTTTATGGGTAGAAGTCCGAAATGTGTTTAATGCTGAGATGCGGTGTAGGTTACTATGCGACTGACAACCTAAAAAACATCGTTCGAAATCGCCTCCTGGTTATTCCTTAGGTTGTAAGTCCCATAGTCACCTACACCGCATCTCAGCATTAAACACCTTTCGAACTTCAACCCATAAAATAATATGGTTGCGCCCAGACTAATGGCCGATTTTTTTAAAGTTTTAATTACTCTAGTAGCACATCTACATATAGGTACTAAGTTTCAACTTTCTAGCATAAGCCGTTTCTGAGACATGCAAAAACCACTTACCACTGGGATGTCTCCATAGTAGCTCTAAACAGTTTTGAGAAATTAAAATCAGAATTCTTTCATTTCCACCCCCTCCCACCATCACTCCCTACGCCCATACCCTCAACATTTTTTTTCCGCTAGAGGTCTACTGGTTCTAACTCCCGTAAAATTTTGAAGATCATATCTGATACGGTTTTCGAGATCTAAAATTTAATTTTTTGAATAATGACTGTTGACCACTTCCGCGCTTCACCTCCACTCTCAAAAATTTTTCCCGCCACTCACACACCCCTCGACTTCTATCGACCATTTTTTTGCAAATGGGTCCACTATCATAGTTCTACATAAGTTCCAACTTTTAGCCTCTTAGCATAAGTGGTTCCTGAGATCTAGAAACGCATCCAAAAGAGGGAGTCCAAAAACGTGAATTTACAAAATTTCAGGGTAGCAATTTTTTTTTTAAATTTCAGGTCGATCTCAATATTATACTTTACTATTAAAAAATAATAAAGTAATAAGTGCATTAAATTTTACTGGGAAACTGTTTTAGAATTTTGTTATAAAGTAAGTAGGTATAATAGAAAGAGTTGTCCAGTTAGTAAGTATAAGGAGATAAGCATAAAAGTAAGTAGATGTAGGTACTTACTTTTAGCTAGAGTTGACTATTCAGAGCCGTATTTGAGACCGGAAGAAACAGCAAGAGTAAAATAATTCCTATAATTTAATATAGGAAGCAATTTTCACAACGAAGTTTTGCTTGGTGGGTTGTTATTATCAAACGTGTGTTGCTGGATCTCTTCATGAATGCATAATTTTTTTCTATTGCAGCTAATTTCGTAGTAAAATATTGCCAAATCTGTCGTACATCGAATCTTTTTACTGTTGAAATTTGTTCGATTAATTAACGTTAACTAATCGATTATGTCGATTAATCAACATCACTCATATTGATTGATAAAATTGATTTTTTTAGATAAAATAATCGATTAATCGATTAATCGATTAATCGAATCGAAATCGAATCGAAATCGAACAACCCTAGTTATGATTTCTATTTATAATATAATATATATAATATATTTAAGCATATAACCAAAAGTTTTCTGATTTCAATACCATGAAAGTAATAATTTGAAGTAAATAATATATTGGTAAGACTTCAGTAACAAAAAATTGTTCAAATTGTTATAATACTAAAAAATCCAAATATACGAATCCAATATCGTAGGTATGAATTTCATATATTCAAAAACCAATTCTACTTAACAATAATATATTTATTCTTGGATCTCATAAAATATCTGATGCAAATTTCGTTATGTTTAAAACAAATTTCAACTTTAATTTGTAACATAGAAAATATCTTCTAAAGTTCTCGTAAAATTCAAAAATATTCTCAAAAAAAGCTGTTTACATTGAAAAACAAATCTTCTTTAGTTTATAAACTTGAAGAAACTCTTGTTACAGTTTCGTAAAACTCCAAAATATTTCATGAGAATCTCGTTGTTTCAAAAACAATCTCCAATTTATTTTGCTAAATTGAAAAAAATCTTGTAAAGCTCTCGTCAGATCGAAAGAACAATGATTGTAAAATTTAAAAATGTCTTGTTATTTTTAAAAGTAAGTTGAGATTTGGTTCGTTAATTTTAAGAGATTCTTTTATATTGTTAAAAAACCCCCCCGTGGATCTCTACCTTGTCGTGGTGGGGGGGCTTGTGTCGCAAATCTGGAGATAGTTGGGGGTGGCTCTGACTACTCTAGAGGAGCGGTGAACGAAAATAGATCCACACTCAAGCCAAGGTGGATAAGTATTTGTGCCGAGGGCTGCATGGTATCAGGTGTATAAATGTGAAGCCTTGAACGATCTCATGGGGGCACCGGGCGAAACCCCCTTGTAACCTAGCCTTACATCCGTATTGGGAGCTCTGCGGATGCGGACCTTCTTTTCTCGCCATACTCGTGGGAACAAAATAAACACAGTATCCAAAAACACCGACGAAGTGTCCTCTGGAATTAGCATCCCAGTTGACGTGGTACTTGCTGTGGGCATTAATGGCGAGATGGATGTAGAGTGTGAAGACACCCTACTACTCACACCGCCGGACCATCATGAAGAGGGGAACCTGCTCACCCCATCTCTGTGCAGAGGAGCGGTAATAAGCACGAACGACAGCAGCATTCAGGAGCCAATGGTCCCAAATGCGGTAGTTGCTCCTGTAGACCTACCACAAATCGAAACAGAGAGGCAGTATGAATACTTCTCCGGAGCCTCTAGGAGACGTATCAGTGCCAAAATTGCCAGTGGCGTGAATCCAGAAGAAGCGCGGAGACAAGTCAGAGAACTTGTAGCCAAACGCGACTCGGAAGGTGCCAAAACACACATTGGCAAAAGAGGCAGATCTGATGGTAGCACACCAGAACAGATCTTGAAAAAGGTGCAGAAAACCGAAAAAACTGCGGCGGTCGTCGACACGGTTCAGGTTAGCAAAACCAAACCAGTAGTCGTTGACAAGGTTCAGGTCTTTTCAACAAAGACCAAACCAGCCACTACAGTAAGCGCAAAAACAGCAAAAGGAAAGCCGGTGGAAGGACAGAGCTCGTTCATCCCAACGCCGTGCACTTCCAAGCTCTCATACAGAGACGTAACGTCTCAAATGAAAGTAGCTATTACGCACTCCATGCACCCTGCGGTCACTCTCACTGAAGACCAAATGAGAAACGTCAAGCGATCGATCATGGACGAAGTGGACATGATTGAAGCTGGCGGACCGCATCCGCAATTTGTTGCACGAAGTCAGACTAGCGGCTGGCTCTCCATCACGTGCAATAACAAACCGACCAGGGACTGGATCATCAGGATCACCCCTATGCTAAAGCCCTGGAAGGATGCGCAGCTCGTTGCGGTAGCTAGGTCCGAACTACCGAAGGCAACTACCTGCGTAACTTATGTCCCACCAGGATTTGAATTGACGGGTGACAAGTTCAAGCTCCGTCTAGGCAAACAAAACCCAAGCCTCAGGACCGAATCATGGCGGGTTCTCCGCATTGTGAATGAGAAGAATGGCATACAGACCTTCGTATTCTCTGTAGACGACGCTTCAATCGCTGAGCTTGAATCACTTAAGTGTCGCCTATTTCTGAACTTTTCAGATATCCAAGTGAGGATCAAAAAGGAAGGGACAGAGAAAGTAAACACCGTAAAGGTAGCCCCACAAAATACCACAGGTATCAGGATTGAAACTGCGAGGTGTGCAGATGCCCTGGTCAGAGACATTAGCCCTCAACCAGGACCATCCAAACCAGCAGATGATCAGGGCAGAGAAATCAACGCTCAACCTGCAACATCACAAGCTCCTATACCCATGGATGTAGAGTCTAGAACTGCCACTAACCTAAATGTTCAGGACACCTACAACACACCCCAGTCCGGACCGCCACAAGGTCCCTTGGAGTGGAAGACAGCCCAGCGCAGAGCCAAACCTCACGCAGGCTCCTCCAAAGGCCCAACATCTGGTGAAAAAACTGTCGCTAAAAAGCACCTCAAGCCACAGCGCAACACTCCCAAAGGTCTACAAGCCGGTGGGAACAAGGCGACTAAAGGCTCAGAGCTAGCGAAACCACCAGTGCCGTCGGCATTGCAGAGAAGGATTCAGCGCATCAGAGATGCTGCTCAGGCAGCTAACTCTGACAGGGCCAACCCGACTGCCGATCAATGACCGCCTTCAGGTGCCTTCAAGTGATCCTGCAACATGCGAAAGCATCGTCAGCAGTCCTCTCTCGCAGGTTCACTGAAGCTCACCTTGACGTCGCTCTTATCCAGGAGCCATACTTAACGGAGGACCAGGTAAGAGGGTTGACCGTGGGCGAGCTCTTGTATGACTCTACCAATACCAGTAGACCCAGAGCATGTTTACTTTTCAAAAAGAATACTAAATATGTTTCAATTCCAGGTTACTGTACGAAGGACGTTGTAGCGGCCTTTGTAGAGCTGCCGTTCCCGGAGGGCAGGACAGAGATCATAATATGCTCAGCCTACCTTCCCGGGGATTGCACTGAATCAGCGTCACCCGTCATCAGGGACATTGTCGACCTATGCCGGAGGACTAACAAGCAGCTGGTGCTTGGCTGTGATGCTTATGCACATCACACTATGTGGTCAAGTTCCAACATCAATGAACGGGGTGAGTTGCTTTTAGATTTTATTTATACCAACAACCTAAATATTCTCAATAGAGGTAACAAACCCACTTTGATAAACAGAGTCAGGCAGGAGGTCTTGGATCTTACCATTTGTACTCAATTCCTGAGCACAAAAATCTGCAACTGGCACGTCTCTAATGAGACTTCTATGTCAGATCATAAGCATATCCTATTCAACATAGAATCAAATACCATTTTGTCCGAAACGTTGGAAGCCAACTATACGACCAGAAATTGTCGGAATTCATGGCCGGCACCATACGTAATATTAAGGACATTGACAGCATAGAAATAGCATCAGAACAAATACGCAATGCTATCGAAACTGCTTTCAACTCATCCTGCCCGGAAAGGTTCAGAGCAAGTAACAGGAAAGTAGCTTGGTGGAACCCAGCACTAACTAAGCTCAGATCTCAAACAAGAAAGCTCTTCAATAGGGCTAAAAAAAACTGGTGAGTGGGAATCGTACAAAAGGGCTCTAACAGAATACAACCACGAAATTAGACGTGCAAAGAGAAATTCGTGGAAATTGTTCTGCCAGGGTATAAACGATTTACCCAGCAGCGCAAGAATACACAAAATACTTTCTAAAGCACACACTAATAAAATGGGCTTATTAGAGAAACCCGATGGCTCGATTACCGAAAATGGGAAACAGACGTTAGAACTTTTAGCACAAACTCATTTCCCAGGATCCTCAACCATAGAACCAAGCAATGAAGAACGGTACACTGTCTCAAAGCCGAGCAGACCAACCATATTGGACTGGAAAAACCCAGCCAAGATCTTTACTGCCAATAAGGCTAAATGGTCTATACGTAGTTTTAAACCATTTAAATCTCCTGGAGAAGACAGAATATTTCCCGCTTTACTACAAAGAGGAATGGACCATCTTCTACCAACACTGTTATCCATATTTAGAGCAAGCCACGCATGGGGTTACATACCCATATCCTGGCGTAACGTTAAGGTGATATACATATAAAAAACAGGGCGCCGCTCGAGCAATAATCCTAAGTCGTATCGTCCTATCAGCTTAACGTCATTTCTCTTAAAAACTATGGAAAAGATTATTGATAGGCATATCAGAGATGGGGCTTTGAAATCTCAACCCTTACACTCCAATCAATATGCATATCAACCAGGGAAGTCTACAACCCACGCCTTACAAAACCTAGTGTTACGCCGTAATTTTGATCGTCATCCTGGAAAGAAGAAAAGTGTTCAGTAAATAAAAGTGTATGATGTTTTTAGAGGAAGATAGGCCAACTTACCAACTACTTCAACGCGTGCTCCTTGTGAAAGCACCTCTGCGCACGTATTGGCCTTCAGTCTCAACTTAAAAGGTACCAGCACAAAGGAGGGAATTAATCAATTAAGTACCCCGTCGCACACACATGGAAGTCGAGCTAAACTCGAAAATAGGAAAAATGAATTATAGTTATGTTAGGATGAAGAATATGTACAAGCGAATTAGAGTTACACTAGTTAGTTATAGTTAGATATTAAGAATAGGAATAGGAAATATGAATTAGTATGAGCTAGTAAGATTAGGGTTAGACTGAAACTACAATTGGAAATTAACACACAACACGCAACATCGAATCACGAATCCCATCACTGAGGACCAATCACATCGCTTGGGACAGATCACATCACGGAGGACCAATCACATCACTCAGTGCAAACATGGCGACTTATACTGCGAGAATTACTAGTCGGTAAGGCAGGTCCGCAAGGTTTGGGTCCATGCTAGAAAGTCGGGTCGAGAGTGAAAGCTACCGAAGAAGAGAAAGTTATCAAGTGTAAGTGAACGACCTGGAGAAAGCAGTCGTTGACCCAGGAAAACGGGGATTTACCGATTCGAAAAGCTGACCCGAGGTTTCGAGGAAAGTGCAACACCCGAAAACGCCCTCTTTTGATCAAGTGATAGTTACCGAGTGGACGAGGTATATTTATTAGTGGAGATAGTTTTTGCGGTTACCTGAAAGTAACCAGAAGTACGTGCTTCGAGCGTCGCAAGTCGGTGACGGCACGAGTAGAGTTGTGCGAATCGAATCCAGAGTGGCAACAGGACCAGGGGAGAAATAGCGAAGCCCGAAACGCGAGGATATTTAAATAACTACAATAACCAGAGCAACGACTTCGGAGGAAACCATCGAGGGACAACGCACCAGAGGCGCACTAGCTTTAAGGACCGTAGCCAGGGTATAAATAAATGTGTTAGTAGATACCAAGTAAGTAGGTTATTCTCGTAGGCGACTACTTCGCCAAGTGAACATTAAAATTAAATTCGAATTGTTGCGTAAAACTCTGAATTTCTTCTTTTGGTGTAATTTGTGACGTGTTCCAGCTCGCCTTCCGTTGTTTTCCGGTAAATGCGCGCGAAACTCTTCTCGAATTAGTGATTCGGTCGGGAAGATTTAGAACGGGGCCCTTAAATCAGAATCACTGGCGCCCACGACCCATCTCTGGGTTGGCCGGACAAGGCCCGTTCGCCCCCCTAAGTGCTGGGGTTTTAAAACGGTTCTCCACGGGGAAAAACCATAACACTAGTCACGAAAATCGAGAAATCGATTACGGACAAGGAAATAGCTGTGGGTTGCTTCTTAGATATCGAAGGGGCTTTTGACAACACTATCTACGATAGTATCTACTCTGCTGTACAAAAGCGTGGTATTGATCAAAAAACCTGCAGTTGGATCAAGACCATGCTAGAACGCAGGAAAATAACTTCGACACTAGCCGACTCAACAGTCACAGTCACAGCTGCGAAAGGCTGTTCGCAGGGTGGGGTACTATCACCCATCCTCTGGTGCTTAGTAGTGGACGACCTTCTTCAAGACCTAACTAATTCCGGAGTCACGGTACAGGGTTACGCTGACGACCTTGCCATCCTTGTTAGAGGTAAATTTGAAGCGACGGTGACTGATCTAGTTCAGAATACCCTAAACCAGGTAGCAACCTGGTGCACTAAAGCAGGATTGGGTATCAACCCAAAGAAAAGAACAATTGTTGCATTCACCAAAAGGAGGTGTAAGGACAAGCTAGCTAAGCCTACTCTTTTTGGAGAATCCATAGAGTATTCTAGTGAGGTAAAATTCCTGGGTATTATCCTGGATGAAAAGCTCACCTGGAATGCTCATTTGGACAAAGTTCTTGAAAGGGCCAGAATCTCTCTCTGGACCTGCAGGAGCCTTCTCGGTAAAAACTGGGGACTGAGTCCAAAACTAACCTACTGGATGTATACCGTCGTTGCTAGGCCCATTATAACTTACGCGGCATCCGTCTGGTGGAAGAAAACAAAGCAGAAAACTGCTCAGCTCAAGCTGACTAAATTACAAAGACTGGCATGCCTGGGTATTACTGGGGCGAAGCGCACCACTCCCACAGCTGCCTTAGAGGTGCTTCTCAACCTAGCACCTCTACACTTAGAAATACAGAAAGAAGCTAGATTTACCACATACAAACTTTTCAGTTTGGAGGACGAGTCAGCTTGTCAAAATAGCTTGCCCAACTCTTTCCGCGGAACTCAACAAGGACCCAATACTAGCGATACCTCTTTCTGATTCAATGGTACCGAAATTTAATTTCACAAAGCCATTCAAAGTTGTCCTACCCGAAAGGGAGGATTGGGCCACAAACAAACCCACTCCAAAACCAGGATCCATAATCTGGTACACAGACGGATCTAAAACGGATCAAGGTGTAGGAGCAGGAGTCTATGGAGTGCGCCCAAATGTGAAATTCTACTGTAGCACGCACATAACATCCACTGTTTTTCAGGCGGAGACTCATGCTATTGAACTATGCATTAGAGAAAATATCAGACGGGGCTACAAAAACCAACAAATATATATTCTCTCGGACAGCAAGGCAGCAATAATGGCACTTCAGTCCGTTCAAATCTACTCCAAACTTGTTTGGAATTGCATCCAATGCCTGATTGAACTCGGAAATAAGAACAGAGTTAGTCTCATTTGGATTCCGGGACACAGCGGCTATGTAGGTAATGAAATGGCCGACTTAATGGCTAGGAAAGGTTCAGAAGCTGACTTCATGGGACCATATCCATTCTGTGGGATACCATTAAGCACAGCCAGAATGAACATCCTAATGTGGCAAAAATCGCAAAGTGCCATTCACTGGGACTTGGTACCGGGGAACAGGCACTCAAAGCTTTTTATGCCAAAACACTCGGAAAAAAGAACATCTGATTATCTAAAATTAAGCAGATATCAGACCCGTACCTTAGTGGGAGCTCTGACTGGACATTGTCACATGAGGAAGCATCTCAATAGGATTGGTCTCTCTGAGACTAAAATTTGCAGAATATGCAATGACGAAGACGAAACACCAGAGCATATCCTCTGTGAATGTGAGGGTTTAACTCGCAAAAGGCTTTGTCACTTCGGTCAGGGTTTCATGGACCCATCGGAATTCCTGACCATTCCTCTTCGAAAAATACTAGGCTTCATTGAAAGCGCAGGGATCGAAGAGGAATCATAATCAAACCGGGGGGACGTCACAATAAGCCCAAATGTGGCTGCAGTGACAGAGGTTAACCACACCAACCCCTACTTCCAAATCTAATCTAATCTTGTTAAAAAAACGTTTGACAAAAAACAATTGACAAGTAAAGTGCTTGCGGTAGGATAGGAAGGAATTATTTTTCTGGAAGGGGCCAGAATTATTTTTCTGGGAGGGTCCAAGCCGGGAGCTGGGGGGTTCCGGCCTCTCCTGGCCCCCCTACGGCGCGCCTATGCTTATGAACATTTTCTCTAACGCTTAAGGGAAAGAAGTTATAGCGCTTTGAAATCACAAATTTTTCGAGCCAGTGAAAAAAAAATATTTCCCCATAAGGGTTGGGGTGTTTTAAGTTAGAGTTCCGTTTGCCCCCCGAAGAGTTCTATCGATAGCACCTTATGAAAATTTTCTCTAACGCTTAAGGGAAAGAACTTACAGCGATTTGAAATTACAAAATTTTTCGAGCCAGTGAAAAAAAAATATTTCCCCATAAGGGTTGGGGTGTTTTAAGTTAGAGTTCTGTTTGTCCCCTAAAGAGTTCTATCTGTAGCACCTTATGAACATTTTCTCTAACGCTTAAGGGAAAGAAGTTATAGCGCTTTGAAATTACAAATTTTTCGAGTCAGTGAAAAAAAACTTTTTCCCCATAAGGGTTGGGGTGTTTTAAGTTATAGTTCCGTTTGCCCCCCAAAGAGTTCTATCGATGACACCTTATGAACATTTCCTTTAACGCTTATGGAAAAGAAGTTATAGCGCTTTCAAATTACAAATTTTTCGAGTCAGTGAAAACGAACTTTTTCCCCATAAAGGTTGGGGTGTTTTAAGTTAGAGTTCCGTTTGCCCCCAAAGAGTTCTATCGATGGCACGTTATGAACATTTTCTCTAACGTTTAAGGGAAAGAAGTTATAGCGATTTGAAATTTCACATTTGTGAAGTTGGCCCCCCCAACTTTCTTACGATATTTTACTGCTTTAATCAATGGAACTATTTCTGAGAATGGTCTAGAACTATAGAACTATTTGGGGGGCAAACAGAACTCTGAAATTTTTTTCAAATTGTTCAACAAGTGGGGCCAACTTCACTCACGTCAATTACTTGAAATAAAACTCCATTCGCTAGAAGTGAAATTGTGCGTGATACTGTGGCATTCAAATGAAGCTATAAGTAGCTTTTGTCTGATCCTTCGTGTGACCACTGCCAAGAACTGGATGAAACGTGGCGCTGAAAGACTAAAGGAACACCGCTCCCAAGCAAACTTAGCAAAATTGTAATATTTTAAACTCGCTGCCTTCTATTCTGATGGTTGCTCTATTCTTTAATCCACCTCCTTTTACCAGAAACTAAATTATACGACCCGTTGGTTGTACAATGGTGGCCGCTTATTGTAATCGCGGATAATGTTATAAGCCGCATTTTGTTATCAAAACAAGTTGGTTCCATTTTCCACAAACGAAATTCATCGCTTGTTGGAATAAGAATTCGCTTTATGTTATCATTCCGGCCAGATCCCCATACAACATTACAAGTTTTGTGATTGTATTCCCAATAGCTCCTCTTTTTTCTTCATGTGAAATGTGATCAAAACGCCGAAATAAAAACAATCTCAAAATTAAGGATGATTGCTCTTGGTTTTACAGTTACGTAAACACCAGACGATACATATAATAGATTACACTATGATAATTTTTAGTCTTTCCGTAGCTTCTGAAAACTATTGATGTTGGTCTCGTTCAACGGAATGTCCTCAACTTCGTTTAAGTTTTCGAGAGAGTTTTGTAGAAATCCTCGCTTGAAGCGCTCAGCTGACAGATACGGCCGAAGCTGGATCTGAAACGCTTTACAAGGCTGATTCAATAATCCTGTGGTAAAACAACGGACCTTTTTGGGTCAAAGTGAAGCCGTGTTCTCACGAGCAGCCTCGCGAATATACCTACCTACCATACCATTGTGAAATATAGAAGCTAGAGTTGTAAATAACACATATTTTTGCTTGGAGCAATCTACATTCAAGCGTAGGAAAATAAATGACAAAATTTTTCCCCATCGTCTATTGTTATCATCCGATTAATGTTATTGTTTTTGGCCGGTCCCGAAGTGATTACAATAAGCGGCAACCACTGTATAAGTTAAAAGTTTTATATTAATATTATGAAACAAATAATGGAAAATTTCATAAAATGGATAATCCTAAGCACATCTGTAGCACGGTGAAAAACTCAGGAAAAAGGACCACAGAAACAAAAATTGTGAACTATTGCAAAAATTCCAATTACACTCCGTCGAGCCATACCAAGATTTCACCATTTCCAACCTGTATACAACAAGGACTCCAGCCATTTGCATTCAGTACTTTCATGTCGTAAAATTACACGAATTACACTGCTGATGCATTCTGAAAAGGAGCCTAATATGAAAAAGAATGAGCTTACCTAGTCGTTCGTCAAAATACCATGTCCCATTTTTTTGTTTTTCGTCCAATTTACACGGTCATATTTTATTTAAATTTTAGGTACTTAATAATTTATCCGACTGTACGGTAAAGGATATCTTTCAAAGCCCACACGCACATTTACGGGGACATCTACGTAGACAAGTTTGACTGGAAACGAAAACCAGGATGAAATATCGGAGCACTGAATAGCACCAATTTGTTGCGTTTTGAATTTTAAATCGAATATTGCCGCCAACTTGGCTGGGTTTTCACTCCCCAGCTTCACCAGCTATCACTAGTAATAGGACCCTTTCACAGCACCATATCGCCACAATACTCATCCATGTAATTAGATTTCCAGTGTTCCTTTCAAGTTTATGCTTTGTTCCTGGGTTAGTTTTTTCGGGCCAAGATGTGGAAGGACGACAATTGTTTGATTTGTACTTAAGCCGGATCTCTCTAATTATGAAGGATCATCATAATAGTTGTCGCCATCATCATCGTGTCCATTGTATGAGGATAGAAATGTGCAGAGTGCGTTAGTACGTGCAGGGTGGGTGGTTTTATGTTTATCTCGGTTTTACTTAATTTTCGGGGCCTACTGGATGTTTATTTGTTGAAACCATCGCCACGTTTCCAATAATGCATAAAATGAGGTCACGTATTCTAGGGGCCTTTTCCGAGCACGAAGGCGATGATGTCCTTACTAGACGCAACCAAGACCTTTTACGATCGTAATTTCCCTCTCGTAAATAATTCGAATAGTGTCTAGAGGGTGTCCAGTTTCGTGGAAATGTGTGTCAGAAACATGGTGAATGATCTGTTAATGTGTAATGGGGATATTAAAAGTTACCGTGTCTTTTTAAGATGGTTAACCTTGAAAAAAATTGCTAATGTTAGTAATGTTGACTGGTAGGAAATGTGCTTTAAATGACATTTACATAAAATCTTTAATTTTTGGTTTAACGAGTTGTTTTGTTTTCACAAGACACGATAAAAATCGAAAAACTATGTGTACTCGTATATTAAATATTACACAAATAGTTAACTTTAGATTATATACAAATTAAATTAAAATTAAAAAATAAATAAAATATTTCAAGCAAAACAGCCATATTGTAAGGCAAAAAAGTTTACTATTACACTATTGCATGCACGAAATGACTCTATGCCACTTTGTCAAATATTTGACTATTTTTGCTTACAAATACAGTCAGTAAGCAAAAATAGTCAAATATTTGACAAAGTGGCATACAGTCATTTCGTGCATGCATTCAAGACAGTACGGACGCATGAGAGCGCCTACCGGATTTCGATTCAAATTCCATTTCAAATTTGAATTTTCATTTTCAATCCAACCGGAAGAAATCGTACAACTACAGTTCTGCTTTTCGAAATTATCTGATTTCTCTAACAAATCCACGACGACAGAAATTTATCCTGGCGAATGAGTTCGAATCCATTTAAAAGCTTTCTCGCACATTCGATTTTTCACCTTACTGATATGTGAATATGTAAATGATGGGATTTGATAAGATTTGATTAGATTTTCTGTTTCCTTTACATTATAATTCATTGATTTTAATCATAAGGGAGCAAAGTATATGCTTTATTATATGGCTTCAACTTTTTTACTGGTTACCAGACTTTCGACTTACTCGCGAAACCATCCACTTTTTCATCTTTCGTCCAGAGGAAGCAGCCAGATCCTGATTTTTCTTATACAACCCAAAGTTGATTTGACTCATGAACTTTTATGGTTTCTGAGATGATTTGATCGGGAAATCGTCATGCAAAATTGAGATTCGATAAATCAATGGCCAGGACTTCATGTTGGATTATGCTACTGCTTCTTCTTCCAGTCCCTAACGACTACTAATCTTCTGGTCTCGAAAAGGCATTACCGGAAAGGATATTGGGCTATATGATCCAAAATCCCCTTCAAGTACTCACATTACGGGGAGTTCTTAGGGGATTTAAAAGTTGTATTGGATAATATTCGTTGGTTCATTGGATACCGTTATTGTTGGATAAGAAATTAACGTTGAAGATTGAATCAATAAAGCATACAAGATATTTTTCCAGTTTTTTTTAATGAAAAAAGGATTCGTGTAGTTAGATTCACAAACATAGATGTATATGCTTTGGAATTACACCCAGATTTTTTCTTTTCAATTTGGCAATAATTATTATTATATTTTTTATGTAAAATTAATCGCTTGATCGAATTCCGAAAGATATTAAAATTTCGAGATTGATTCTATTCTAATTGAAAACAATTTTGAAACCTCATAAGAATATATTCTACGGATGATTAAGGAATGTCCTTGCTTGGACAAATTTATCCAGCCACCAGAACGTCATAGATTTCTGCACGATAATATGTTTTACGATTCAATAATCCACTAAAAGTGTACACATAGAACTCACAAGCAAATTTTAAGGCAGGGACACTGAAATTAAAATATTTTTCGAAATTTTTGATGCAAGAACAGACGGGTTTATATTCAAAAGGTTAAAACGTTTTCGATTTCTCTCATAATCCTACCAAGAAGACCGAGATGTGCACAGAGTGATCTCTTGATTTTCGAAATATTAATTTTCTGTCAATTTATCAGTTCGTTATCAGTCTGATTCTGTTTTCAATATTCGAATCATTTGGAATCTATTACCGATATTATCGGTGTAAACTTTTTCATATTCCGCTGATCGTTAATAATTCCAACAAAAAAAAATTTTACTAATTACAACTACAATTTTTAAATAGAACTACTTGTCTCATAGATCCCTAAATCAAGGTACAATTTGTGGCTTTCCTCACCATTATGTCCATCCATTCAAAATTGTATTACTAACCGCAATTCACCATCAGATCTACGAATGTTTATGTAGCTTGGTCGAGTAGAACATACGCAAATAAAATTAAACTGTTGGCTAGGAATATAATACGATCTCTACGAATTTAAAATTTCATAAACCGCAAATTTATGTATTTCACACTCTGCAAGTAGTTTTGACCTAGTTGGCTGAATTCATTCTGCAATTTTTTTAATAATAAATTACCATGGAGAGTTTGGGTAGTGTGTACAACATAAATATGGGCTACAACACCTGCGGGTATGTTTAGTGAACAAAAAAGGTATAGATGTTCATTTTAATTTAAATAATTCATTAATATGTACATATGTTTGTCAAATTATACGTAACCAAATATCCAAGAATCCATTGTAGGAAACTGGCAGAATTTTTGACTAAAAGTTTACAATGCTATGCGTAGGTCTTCTTATCCATGATACTTGTACATATAATCATAAAAATTTAAGTTGATGCAAATATACCCGACAATTGACACAAAAGCATAGTCCAAGTACATTGCGAAAGCTACAGGGACACCATTTCCCTACCTACGTCCTACAAAATATTAATGAAAATAGTTATCCATTTGAGATATTCAAGGATAAAGGTCAAAATTGTTACCCTTGAAAAAAAAAAATTTGAAGGGTAATTTTTATTCGTATTTTTTACTTTATTATTGTAATAATAAAGTATTGTTATAGATTTTAAAAAAAAAAATTTGCTACCCTGAAACATTTTTTCCACGTTTCATGACTAATAGACACCAAAAAAGCAAAAAAATGTCAGTCCGTCTTTGCGCCGTACGCCGTCCGTCGTACGCAAAACGTTTGAAAGCTCATAGCTCTCAAACTCTTTGAGCTATTAAGTTGAATTTTTTTTTTTGGTAGACTGAGCAGACCCCTTCAAGTGGCCACCTTTTGTGTGGAGGTGATATGGGGGGGAGTTGGGGAAGCGTTTTAGACGGAAAATGTTGGCTTCTAGATCTCAGTAACCGCTTAGGCTAGGAGGCTGAAACTTGGAATTTATATAGAGTATCGATAGTGGACCCATTAGCAAAAAAAATTATGATATGGGTAAAGGGGTGTGGGGGAATAATAATGCGTCCGAAACGCTAGAAAGCCGAGATCGAAACATTCTAAAATCTATTTCTCCTAATCGGTTAATGTCACGAAATTAAAGCTTAATGAACATCTGTGGGTATACTAGTAGTATAGATCGGAAACAAATTTTTGAGTGGGGGCAGTAGCGTACGGAGGTGGGGTGTGAAAAACTTTAGATTACGATATCTCACGAACCAATTGCACTAGAAAAACAAAATTCGGTTTCTGTATTAAGGTTGACAAATAAAGTTTGCCTCCCCCAGCAAAGGGTGATAAGAAATTTTCTAAAAAATCAAATCTCATATAATATCTCAAGAACAGTGTAAGATAGATACTTAGAATTTTTACCAGAAGTAGGGCAAATAGACCCCTAACAGAAAAAATTTTATGGTGAGGGTGTAGAGGGTGAGGGTGGGGGAGGGTGAAAAGAAAAATGCTTCGATTCTTATATCTCGAGAACCTATAATGATATAAATCTGAAACTTGGTAGTTGAATAGATTTATGTATATGCATATTAAATCTTACCCTAAAATATTACATGCTGCACTTCTATTCTGGGTCTGCAGCCACACATTCGTACGACAACAGTGATAGGCTTATTCAACTGGTGTGGTTGCATTAAGCTTACTGCGATCGGCGCACAAACAAAAATAGGGCTTATTTTAAAGGGGAAGGTTGTCGCAAAAAAATACGAAAAAAAATTATTCTTGAAATTTTTGAACATACCATAACTAACAAAAAAATGAAATATAAACAAAAACAAAAAATTGAAATTAAATTTTGTTTTCACTAATTTTTCGAATACACAAATTTTTAAAAGAATCGGCGATGGTAAGGGTGGGCGATTCTTGATGGAATGACCCAGTACTGACTTTAATAATAATTTTAATTTCGACAAGATTTTATTAACATTATATTTAATTCCTTGCCTTGGATACACAAAATCAGGGCCAAGAACTGGAGACAGCACAATTTCTCAGCTCAACTGGATCATATCAACATACTGAAGCTGTATGTTGACATGAGTGATCTTGATGTGTCAAAAGTGCGTGCCTCCAATCAGTATAATTATTGACGAATATACCATGTGCTCTGGTGGCAAATTTCGGAACCCTATAAGATAGACAGAAACTGGCAGTTGCATGTGATTTTCATACAAAATTGAGATTGGGCTCGAATAAAAGTGTTTTACTCAAAAATATCGCTTAAAGATGCGTTTCCATCTCCGCCGTTTTGCGTCGCCGACTACATTCTACATACATAAAGGTGCGTTTCCATCTCCGCCGTTTAGCGTCGCCGACTACATTCTACATACATAAAAAACTAGCTCTGTGACGCGCCGAGGCAATCGTCAACTTCAACTTTTTCGGCGAGAGCCGATACTAATGTGCTTTTGATAGAGGTTGGTTTGGATCCAAACTACGTACCTATAGTAACAAAAAAAATACTTTATTATTAAAAAATAATAAAGTAATTTAAAAGTCAAAAATGTACGATAAGCGTGAAAAATCTAGCACTGCCATTCAGGCGCATGACTGATGACTTGCCGTGGCCTGAAATCTGGCAGGGGCCAGGGGCCGAATGGCTCACAACATACAGTTCCTAGTGGGACCTGAACGGATTGTACGAGAGGGCCCTGAAGAGCAGAACCTTGCCTAGCTAATTCGTCCGCCCGCTCGTTACCCTCTATCTTGCTGTGGCCTGGGACCCATAGCAGAGTAACTTTGGCTTGACTTCCTAAGTTGGCTAGCTCTTCTCGACACTGTTCGACGAGTTTAGAGGAGGTGGTAACCGAATCTAAGGCCTTGATTGCGGCTTGGCTGTCAGAGAGGATTACAACATTCCGCTTTGGCGTAGCGTCTTGCTTCAGAGTCCGACAGGCCGCCCGGATCCCCAGTATCTCCGCCTGGAAGACGCTGGCGTAGTTCGGTAAGTGGTAAGACCTTGCGATATAGTGTGTGTCTGAGAAAACTCCCGCTCCGACACCACAGTTCATCTTTGAACCGTCAGTGTATATAACTGTGTCGAATTCACTTATAACTGAACCATTCTTCCATTCCGCCCTGGTTGGAAAACCCACAGCGAAATCATTCTTGAAGGTCAGTCTCGGGATAATGTAGTCGTTCGGCGATTTAATTATTTCCGCTGGTAAGGTTTCTAGAATGTTACTGTGACCGTAAGGTTTGCCATACCAGCACCCAGATTCCTTGAGTCTGATAGCGCTACACGACACAGTACTTCTGATATGTAAATCAATAGGTAATAAATGCAACAATACGTTCAAAGCATCCGTCGGACATGACCTCATTGCACCTGTAGTTCCGACGGCTGCAGTTCTCTGAACCTTACTGAGTTTGTTTATGTTGTAACTCTTACTCAATGCTGGCCACCAGACAAGCGATCCGTAGGTAAGAATTGGACGTATTACGGCTGTGTATAACCACAGAACCATTCTTGGTTTAAGTCCCCACTTTTTGCCGAAGGTTTGTTTGCAGGCGTAAAAGGCGATACGTGCTTTCTCCGCCCGTTGTTCTATATTTAACTTCCAGCTGAGCTTCGTATCGAGCACAACTCCAAGATACTTTGCACTGGATGATAATGGTAGTTGATGGCCGTTTAGGCGAGGGAGGTTAAAGTCAGGTATTTTGGTTTTAGTGGTGAAGAGCATCAGTTCCGTTTTGTCCGGGTTTACACCCAGGCCGCAGCTAGCAGCCCAAGTGTTTACCTTACCCAGCGCACCTTCCATGATTTCACTAATCACTGAAGGGAACATCCCTGATACCAGTATAACCACGTCATCCGCATACGCCACCACCCTAACCGCTTCCCTCTCCAGTTTTGCTAAGATCTTGTTCATGACCATTAGCCAGAGTAGGGGCGAGATAACACCACCCTGGGGTGTTCCTCTGCACACAGATTTTTTCAAAAGGCTGTTCCCTAAGCTCGAGTGGATAATTCTTGTACTCAACATGGATACTATCCAGTCGCTGAGACATTCCTCGACACCGAACTCGATGAGAGATTCTTAAATGGCCTCAGTATGAACGTTATTAAACGCACCTTCAATGTCTAGGAAGGCAGCTAGGGTATACTGTTTGTAATGCATTGTATATTCAATTGTTCGCACAACCTCATGCAGAGCAGTCTCTGTGGATCTTCCCTTGAGGTATGCATGCTGAAATTTTGAGAACGGAGATCTGTCCAGGATCTGTCGCAAATGGATGTCTAAAATGCGCTCTAGTGTTTTCAGTACAAAAGAGGTCAAACTAATGGGTCTGAAATCTTTCGCGAGTTCATGACTACGCTTGCCCACCTTCGGTATGAACACCACTTTAACTTGTCTCCAAGTCTGGGGCACATAATTTAGGGAAATGCAACTTCTAAAAATCGTCACCAGCCAGGGGGCTACTATGTCTTGTAGCTTCTGCAGCATAATTGGTATTATACCGTCGAGGCCAGGAGATTTGTACGGTAAAAAGCTATTGATTGCCCAACAAGTCTTCCTCTCGTCGACAATCAATGTAGTGTCGTAGTCTGATGTTTGCCGGTCACCCTGAAGGCTTTGGGTGTCTACGCGGCTATCCCTAGATCCGGGAAAATGAGTGCTCATTAAGAGCTCCAGTGTCTCGGCAGTGGAGTCTGTCCAGTTCCCGTCTACACGCTTCACAAACGACGGGTTCGTGTGCTGTTTGGACAGTATCTTACTGATTCTCGCAGATTCACGGGTGCACTCAATGGATTGGCAGTAGTCCACCCAAGCTTGCTTCTTGGCTGTTCTAACAGATTTTTTGTATATTTTTAAGCAATCCTTATAAGGTTGCCAGTACTTGTGTTTGTAGCAGATGTTGAAGACATCTCTGGTAATCTTCCTGAGATTGGATAGGTCTTCGTTCCACCACGGGGGAGCGTTTTCTTACTATATTTCACTGGACACGATGCCTTAAAGGCAACACCGAAAGCCTTTTCCAGTGTCTTTAACTTTGCATCCAGCTCTTCTATAGTGTTAGGGGTCAAGTTAGGTATGTTTAAAAGTTTTGCCTTCACGACTTGCCTGAATTTCTGCCAGTCAATTCGCTTCGGGTTTCTGAACGGCTTGGGGGTATCGATCGTGATACTCACATTGTATAGGATCCAGTTATGATCCGAGAATGATCTTAAACTGGATACTCTCCAGTTTTCAACCTTAACCCTATCATTGTCTGTTAGTAGTGTAACATCCAGCACCTCCTCCCATCCCTGAAATCTCTCCGTACTGGGGAAGATAAAGGTGGGGGTATTGCCAGTGTTACATATAGAAAGGTTAGTATTAATAATAAAATCAAATAAGGACTCACCACGTTTGTTGATCTCTGAGCTGCCCCATAGCGTGTGTCTAGCGTTGGCATCACATCCGATCAGAAGGTTTTCCTTCTTGATTGTGATTTTGGATGTCAGTTGTTGGAGTTCTTCTGGCTGGCTGTTCGCTATATCCATCTTGGGAATCCAAATGCAAGCTCTCGGTGTTCTTGGAATCTCTTTGGCTGGTATGAGCTTGAGCTTCACACCCTCCAATGCGTTGCTGATCTTGGCAACACACGACTCCAGAAACGCTTTCGAGAGGCTGTCCGTGCACCGAATTACCCTATATCCCCTGACCATCTCGTCGCAGTCAAATTCTGGAGTGGGTTGGGTTTCGTTTTTGAGCAGATGTAGCATGAGCATGTTCGACACTCTGCCCTCCACTTTTGTCCATATATCTGCCGTCAGTTTTCCATCGCTTGACTGCTCGTTCAGGAGTGCTACGTGCAGGTTGTTTCTCACTACTTCCGAGAAAGTCTTCGCTGTCTGAACACTGACGACTGGTGTGCCGTTGTTCTGGTTGGAACTCCTGGACTTCGTCACCCTGCTTCGTTTCGTGACATGGTCGACTTCGTCCTGGGACCGGTTCCGCTTGGAGGCCCCTTGCTGTTGTGGCTCGGTTTCCAACGTGCGTTTGTTGTGTTCTTCAACAATCGCCTGATAGAATGCTTTGTCGTGTTCGTCACGCTCATGGACTATACCAGCCGCTTCGTTCTTCGCTATCTTGCCAAGAATGAGCAGGGCCTTCAGGAATCGGGTCCTACTAGCGACACCGGGGGACTTGCGTTTCTTTGCCGGTTTTCGGATGCCTAGACTGGCATTCTTCGTCCGTGCTTCGCTTGTGCGGTCCTTGGTGGTTGATGGGTGAGGCTGCGCAGGTGTGCTTTGGCTGGTACTCGCTGCGCTGCCTAGTTCGACGATTGTCTCCTGACTGGAGGCAAGCAGTTCCTCCTCCGAGGAAGTGCCGATGTCTGACTTGGCATCGGCTTCATTTTGTTTTGTTTTGTTTTGTGTTTTGTTTGTTTTGTTTATAGAAATCATTTTTTGGTCCCACGAGTATGCTCGGAAAGGTTGGTCCATCTTGACAGAGCCGGCATATCAAGACAAGGCAAAGGACACTGCGGGGGGTTGCCTAATTTTACCCCGCAGACCACCGTTCGCGGTTTGGAGAGATTGGACCCCAACCAACTAGTCCATGGGCACGGTACTGCAGTGACACCCTTGGATTTGGTCCTGTAAAGGAGGCGTGGAAAAGGAAAGGTATTGGGAGGACGACACGAGGGAGTATACACACAGCTGGGTACCTCTCTCTTAATGACCACAGCCCACGATTGAAGCGTGAGTGTAAGTCTTAGCTGAATAGTCGAGTAGAAAGAAGATCCATCCCGACTAGTCATTACCAGCAGGCGCCCACGTGGAGGACTAAAGATGAGGATTTTTTGCCTACCATTATTGTACTTACTTCCTGCATTCTTAAAACTAACTGGAAAAACTCCCAGAAGTTGTGAGAAATGGACAGAACCCATTTTTGAATTATTTTAAAGAAGCGAAAGATATAAATTATTCAAGTATCTACTGCTCGTATTATCACAATAGGGCAATAAAAATATGAATTTGATCAAATTGCGGTTAATGTTTCTGATCATAGCTTTATATGCAGAAGCGTTTTACAAGCTTTAGATATCACTGACAAAATATTATTATAATATATGTAGCAGCACAGCATTATTTTAATTTGAAAAAAGTTCTTTTTTGGCGCACAGATGTCGCTACCTTTGTTTTAAGGAATTACTTCACTCTAGCGGAGAACGCAAAAGAGTATAAACATGTATAGAGAGAGTCTCTTTTGCTTTGCGAATAAAAGGTGTACGCACGCCATAATTTTTCCTCCACTAAAAACGTTTTTTTATTTAACACGTAATTGGACGGATACTGGAAACGCTCCTACAAAGTGGTGACCCCGACGTGATCCGTCCAATCGCGAGTTTATTCGGTGGAAATTCTTTCGGATTACGCGAATTTTAACCGATCAAAATCGTCGCGTGTTAGTGCCTTCAGAAAAACCGGCGTCCCCACGCTAAACAATCGGCTTCGACTGGTTTTCAACTCTTAAGGACACGAGTTCGCATCCTAGTTCCTTTTTGCTCGGTCACAGGCCAAAATGTTGGACGACGAGCTATCGAACCAATCCTCGGCCGCCGGCATAACCTCGAAACCAAACCCAGAGTCTGACACGCCAGACCCTGCAAACGACACACGATTCGTTATGGGTGCTTCGACGTACCCGCGTCTGCCGATCCCGACTATGCGGGAAAGTACAATAGACTCATATTTTCTCAGTCTCGACTACTGGTTCCTCGCCTCGGGCATCACAAGCGACGCTCGGAAGTTTCACACGGTGATGGCCCAGGTTCCGCCAGCGAAATTGCCTGAGTTACGAGCCATTATCGACGGCGTGCCAGCAACAAACGCAAAATATGATTACATCAAAACGCGGCTTATTGCGCACTTTGCCGACAGCCAACAGCGTCGTCTGAACCGGCTCCTTTCCGACATGCCGTTAGGAGACTTGCGACCCAGCCAGCTCTACCACGAGATGAAAAGAACCGCCGGCGACACTGTCAGCGAGACGGTCGTACGCGATCTTTGGGCCTCACGACTGCCCAACTACGCCCAGGCTGCTGTCATAGCATCTAGCGGACCACCCGAGGAGGTCATGCGCATCGCAGATGCTATTGTTGAGTCGATGGGCCTAAAATCAATTCGCGTCGCCACCGCTACCTCTGCTCAAACGCCGGGCTACGTTCGCGTTACTCAATGTGCTCCGCCCTTACCCGGTACGGACCCTGCAGTCACGTTCGACCCACTGCAGTCGGTGCAGGACCAGATCGCACAACTTTCAGCGCGTTTTGACAAGTTACTAATTAAAAGGAACGCCAATTCGCGTGGCCGCTCAACTACGAGGAACGCGCCGCCTACCCGACAAACGACACCGTCCAGCAGTCGCATAGACGAATGCTGGTACCACGCCAAGTTCGGCGACCAGGCGAGGAAGTGCCGCAGCCCGTGCCGACGAAAGTCGCGCAGCGACCTGCGCAGCGAAAGGTCGTGATTTCAAGGCACAGCGACAGGATTCGGAGTTGGCGAACCCCCGAATCCACCTGTCGTTTTTCGTTTGCGAGTGGAGGATCGAATATCGACAACGCAGTTCTTAATCGACACCGGGGCTGACGTTTCCGTCATGCCTCCACCCGCAAATCAACGCAACCTCAAACAATCAACGACGCAGCTTTATGCCGCCAACGGCACCCCGATCAAGGTGTTCGGTCAGACACCGATCAAACTTGACCTTGGCCTTCGACGCGAGTTCGGTTGGACGTTCATCATAGCGGATGTTACGGCTCCCATAATCGGTGCCGATTTTATACGCCACTTCGATCTATTGATCGACCTAAAAAGAAACCGAATCATAGACAATTTGACGAGACTTGAGTCCCCGTGCTCTATCAGCTCGCCTGGTAACACATCCGCCATCAAAACCTTCAACCAAACAAACGTGTTCGCCGACCTTCTATCCAAATTCGAGGAAATCACTCGGTTACCTCTTCCAGGTACACCAACGAACTCGACGATCAGTCATCGGATCGAAACAACTGGCCAGCCTGTCTTCGCTCGTCCGAGACGTCTTGATCCTGAGAAATTTCACGCCGCTAGGAGCGAGTTCGAGTTCCTAATTAAGCAGGGAATTTGTCGCCCGTCATCCAGCAATTGGGCTAGCCCTCTTCACATGATTAAGAAGCAAGACGGAACGTGGCGACCATGTGGAGACTACAGGGCGCTCAACACGAACACAATTCCGGATCGCTACCCGCTACCTTACCTTCAAGACTTCGCCAATATTCTCCGAGGTAAGACGTTTTTTTCAAAAATAGACTTGCAGCGAGCCTTCCACCAGGTTCCCGTACACCCCGACGATATCGCAAAAACTGCGATTACTACGCCATTCGGACTTTACGAATTCCGATTTATGACGTTCGGACTTCGAAATGCAGCACAAACGCTGCAGCGCCTTATACATCAAGTCTTACGCGGACTCGACTTCGTGTTTCCATATATGGACGACCTATGTATCGCCTCCGCATCATTGGAGCAGCATCGCGACCACCTGCGACAGGTTTTCCAGCGACTCAGGGACAACCACCTCGCCATCAATGTCGCGAAGTGTGAATTTGGTCGACCCGCGCTAAGCTTTCTCGGTCATTTCATTACGCCTGAGGGCATAGCACCGTTGCCGGAAAAAGTAAGCGCAATTCGAGATTTTAAAAAACCGATCGTAGCGAAAGACTTAAAAAGTTTCCTCGCAATGATAAATTTTTATCGGAAATTTATCCCAAAGGCGATAAGGTCGCAAGACCCTCTACTGAGCATGATCAAAGGAAATATAAAGAATGATCGAACACCGCTCGACTGGACTGAAACGACGTCCGAAGCTTTCGAGATATGCAAGCGGACTCTCGCCGATGCGACGATCCTGGCCCATCCGGAAAAAGCGGCAGAATTGTCACTTTGCGTCGACGCGTCCGATAACGCTGTAGGAGCTGCGCTACACCAAATCGTTGACGGTGGAATGCAGCCCCTCGGATTTTTTTCCAAAAAACTGACCGAAACGCAACGACGATATAGTACGTACGATCGTGAGTTGCTCGCGATGTTTCTTGGAGTCAAACACTTCCGCTATATGCTCGAAGGTCGTCTGTGCCACATCTATGCAGACCACAAACCATTGACGTTTGCCTTCAGTCAGAAGTTGGACAAAGCAGCGCCGCGCCAAGCTCGTCAACTCGACTTAATAGGTCAATTTACCACGGATATCCGCCATATATCCGGTTCCGCAAACATCACTGCAGACCTTCTTTCAAGAATTCAGTCGGTCAACGCGTCGCTAGACTACGTTAGTCTAGCTCGAGACCAACAAACGGATATCGAACTCAAAGACACGTTATCGAAAATAGAATCTGGAGCCAGTAATCTTTTACTAAAAAAGTTTCTCGTTCCAGGCAGTAAAACTACGCTTCTCTGCGATACTTCGACCGATCGAATACGACCATTCGTCACCAAGCCGTTTAGAAAGCACCTCATCCTAACGACGCATAGTCTCGCACACTCCAGTGCTCGAATCACGACCAAGCTGATGACAGACAGATTCGTTTGGCCGGGAATCCGAAAAGACTGTGCGGCCCTTGTCAAAAACTGCTTGCAGTGTCAAGGGACAAAAGTCTCTCGACACACGAAATCACAACCGATGAAGTTTATTCCGCCAAGTGAGCGCTTCGCGCACATCAATATCGATATCGTGGGACCGTTCCCGCTATGCAATGGTTTTCGCTATTGCCTGACCATCATCGACCGCTTCACCAGATGGCCCGAGGCGATTCCGATGCCCGACATGCAGGCAGAAACGGTCGCTAAAGCCTTCATCACTGGATGGATTTCTCGCTTTGGTGTGCCAAAGAAGATAACGAGCGACCAAGGACGTCAATTCGAGTCCGGGTTGTTCCGAGAACTACTGCGAACGCTTGGCACGACACGTCTTCGAACTACACCATACCACCCGCAATCCAACGGTATGATTGAGCGGTTTCACCGGACAATGAAAGCAGCCATTCTCTGTCACGAACCCCCTTGCTGGGTGGACTACATTCCAACGATTCTTCTCGGCCTACGAACGGCCTTCAAGGAAGACATCGCAGCATCAGCCGCCGAGCTTGTTTATGGCTCGACTCTTCGAATTCCAGGAGAATTTTTCAGCGACGACGCGAATCGACAAAACACAGATGAACTCATCACACACCTGCGCGAGTCGATGAGGAAATTGCGACCAACCGACAGCGCTTGGCACTCAAGCTCGACCTCGTCAACATTTGTACACAAGTCGTTGGTCTCCTGTACACACGTCTTCATGCGAAACGACTCAATTCGGCCGTCATTATCCCGTCCATACGAAGGTCCATTCATCGTACTAAAGCGAAGTCCGAAATTTTACTCCGTCCGAGTAAATCAGCGTGTCGTAAACGTCTCAATCGACCGACTTAAGCCGGCCTTCATGGAACCAGTGACTGACAGCGACCAACTGACTGCTACACCGTTAACGCCAACTCCGCCACCATCGACATCGACGAGAGTTACACATCGCGGTCGACACATTGTCATACCGCAACGATATCAATGACCATCAGCATCAACCCGTACCAACTTTCATCTAGCGGGGGAGTACTGTAGCAGCACAGCATTATTTTAATTTGAAAAAAGTTCTTTTTTGGCGCACAGATGTCGCTACCTTTGTTTTAAGGAATTACTTCACTCTAGCGGAGAACGCAAAAGAGTATAAACATGTATAGAGAGAGTCTCTTTTGCTTTGCGAATAAAAGGTGTACGCACGCCATAATTTTTCCTCCACTAAAAACGTTTTTTTATTTAACACGTAATTGGACGGATACTGGAAACGCTCCTACATATATTAATATTATAATAATTAATAATATATATATATATAATAATATTATATATTAATATATTATTATAATATATTAATATATTTTCGATGTTGATTACCCACACGCAGCATCAAATGTGCTGATTTTTATCCATATTCTATAACACAATTGTGGAAGATCAATCTTGCAGTCCAAATTTAAACAAATTATTAAAAATAATGTATTTTTGTAATAATTAAATAAAATTACATATTATATATATAATATAATAATTATTATACATTTATTTTGATTTGCTTATATAGCTTGACTTTGGCCAAGTCGAACTATATACGTTACTTGAAGTTACTTGATTTTCCAATTTTAATTTGTTCTTTTTAACTGAAGTAAGTACAGTAATATTAATGTACGTTATTAGTTATGATTACTATTTATAATATATATTTAAGCATATAACCAAAAGTTTTCTGATTTCAGTACCATAAAAGTAATAATTTGAAGTAAATAATATATTGGTAAGACTTCAGTAACAAAAAATTGTTCAAATTGTTGTATATGTATACTAAAAAATCCAAATATACGAATCCAATATCGTAGGTATGAATTTCATAAAAAACTCGCTATATTCAAAAATCAATTCTACTTAACAATAATATATTTATTCTTGGATCCCATAAAATCAAAAAATATCTGATGCAAATTTCGTTATGTTTAAAACAATTTTCTACTTTAATTTGTAAAATAGAAAACATCTTCTAAAGTTCTCGTAAAATTCAAAAATATTCTCAAAAAAAGCTGTTTACATTCAAAAGCAAATCTTCTTTAGTTTATAAACTTGAAGAAAATCTTGTTACAATTTCGTAAAACTCCAAAATATTTCATGAGAATCTCGTTGTTTCAAAAACAATCTCCAATTTATTTTGCTAAATTGAAAAAAATCTTGTAAAGCTCTCGTCAGATCGAAAGAACAATGATTGTAAAATTTAAAAATGTCTTGTTATTTTCAAAAGTCAGTTGAGATTTGGTTCGTTAATTTTAAGAGATTCTTTTATACTGTTAAAAAAAACATTTGACAAAAAACAATTGACAAGTAAAGTGCTTACGGTAGGATAGGAAGGAATTATTTTTCTGGAAGGGGCCAGAATTATTTTTCTGGGAGGGTCCAAGCCGAGAGCTGGGGGGTCCCGGCCCCTCCTGGCCCCCCCTACGGCGCGCTTATGGCCGCAGATGGAAACGACAATGTCAAAAGTGTGACGGGACACCCGTGTAGGCGACGCTAAACGGCGGAGATGGAAACGCACCTTAAAACCGATCTAAGCTCATTTCATAGGTGAAGTTATAAACTTTTATTTGTGTGTTAACAATATTCGCAAATGTGTTTTTCAATTTAGAGATGTAGATTATTTATTAAAGACTGTAAAACGAAATTACTTTTGACAGTAAAATGTTATACCTTGGATACACAGCTCGTATACAAATCAAAATATCGTCAATATGACCAGTGTACTGCCCAATAATGTGCATATAGTACGTCAACGAGCTGATATCAACGTAAAAAATATCCAATTTGTTTCCTTGTATATAAATTCGATGATTTTAGCTGATATAGCCTTCTTTTAACTGCCATCAGCGCCATCTGTTACTGAAATCAACTGCAATTCCAATGACTCCACACTTGTGGATTCTTATATTCTTCTGTCAGCTAAAATTGTTTGAGCGTGTTTTCATTTGTGTGTGTGATATGATGGTCCGCTTTGTACATTTCTTTATTAGCAATGAAAGTTCTATTCGCCGGAACATCATACTGCAACGTTTGGCACAAAGAAATTTTGTCTTTGATAGCTAAATGTCAAAGTATAATACCATGGATACACTGCTTGTATACAAATTACATTATTCAAATCATGATATGCGATACAAGATGGCATGATACACAGCCCATACATGTTATACTTGTAGAAACCGGTCCATCACATCGTACACAAAAATGAAAACACGATCAAACCATTCTACCTGACGGAAGGATAGAAAAATCCACAACTGCCATTCATTTTAATTTCAGTTGATTTCAGTTTTAGATGGCGCTGATGGCAGTTAAAAGCAGGCTATATCAGCTAAAATCATCGAATTTATATACAAGGAAACAGGTTGGATATTATGTAGATATCAGCTCGTTGACGTACTATATGCGTATTATTGGGTGAGACACTGGTGATATTGACGATATTATGATTTGTATACGAGCAGTGTATCCAAGGTATAACATGTATGTGTTGTGTATCATGCTATCTTGTATCGCATATCATGATTTGAATAACGTAATTTGTATACAAGCAGTGTATCCATGGTATTATCTACAAATTTGTTTGTAACTATTTCTTACGGTTTTTCAGGTGTATTTGATCTTATATGTAAACAATTGTACTAATCTGTATTAACAAGATGTGTTCCGACATATTGCGTAAATAGAAGTATAATTTATATTTGTATATTTACGTATAAAGCGAGGGTCGAAAGAAACCCAATAAGCAACAATCATGGTCCTTCAAACATCTAATAACATCTCGAGGGAAACTTTAATCAGAAGTTTTCTACAAAGATTATCTTTTTGATACGTCCGTAAAGATGAATTATAAAATTACTTTGTAATTGTCAGACAAACAAAGAAGTAGAACCTTAAGAAAGAAATCGGCATGAACTTTATTATTACCCCATATATGTATAAGGGATGAACGGGAATTGAGATACTTTTAAATTGTGAGATTTATTAAGAGATTCTTGTCGGAGCTCAAATTGTCATTTTCACTTTTCCTATTTAGAGAAAATAAAAAAATTTAAACGTAAAAATCGAGATACAATTGCTTGTAATGGAGGCTTACGGCCCTATTCTGAAATTGTGACCTATCACAGGTCACAACTTGCTGTGACTAAAATTTTGTGATTGCACTTATAGTCCAAGAGTTTTAAGAAAGCTAATATTTTAGTATTTGGTTACATTTAGGGCGTATGTAAATATACTAGAGTCAGCAGGTCTGACGTGGGGACACCTGGCTCTGGTGAGCTGTCAAAGATGTCAAAAAAAATCGGAAAATGAAAGAGGGGAAATAACCAGGAGGCTATTTGGAACATTTTTTTTTAGGTTGTCAATCGCATAGTAACCTACACCGCATCTCATCATTAAACACGTTTCGGACTTCTACCCATAAAATAATAAAGTTGAGCCCAGACTGTTGGCAGATTTTTTTCCCTAACGCTGTAAATTGTCTATTATACTGCACATTCCTTTAAATTTATTTGCTACATTAGGCAAATCAATACTATTAAATGATAAATTATTATCCTGACGTATTTTTAACACCGATTTGCACTTGGATATGGTTTTTTTCCGTAAATAATATTAGATTGTCTCCTTTTTTTACGCAAAATACACAAATGGAACCAGAAATCTTCGCCATAATATTATTTTATTTGTCTTGAGAAATGAAAAACTTTTATGATAAAGGACTCTGTCGAACGATACACAAAATTAGAAATAAAAAGTATTTTACCCGGAAAACTAATATTTGCAACAAACGACACTTAAAAATAACTTTTTCTTTTTAAAATTTGTTGAAAACTAAATATTTTATTATTAAAATAATAAAATAAAATTCAATGAAGATATTAGAATTGTATTTTTGGGATTTTAAAGACAGGACATCCACTCTAGCTCAGTTTATTCAACTGATGAACTAATAATTTTCAATATACTAAGATGTAATTGAGACGGCACCAAAAGGAAAGGGTAGTGCCATATCATACGGAAAATATACAAGGTCTTAAAGTAATACCATTTTATTATATTACAAAATAAACGAAACTTTGATTGTTATTTAACATACGCGCGCATAATAACAGAAATTACGCTCGCATGATATTTATACTTTCGGCGACTGCTGACTGGTCGCGTTCAATCCAAATAAAGTCTGACTGTTATTTTCAATTATATTTAATAGATTTACACTGTGCCAAATTTCAGCTTTCTTAAAACTCTTACGAGGAACCGATTTTTCGGCACCTTTGCGGGGGTGCTGACTGGGTGAGTCCCACTGTTGGGGTGTCTGCCCATTGGTTTTTTGTTTCTCGTTGTAAAAACTACCTCGTGGTAAGTTTTCAGCTCTCCTAAAACTCTTTCATGGCAATTGTATTGATTGTTGCGCACATAGTAGCAGAAACCACGAGCACGCAATTTTTGCGACAACTTTGCGGGGGTACTGGCTGGATGGGTCCCACTGTTGGGGTGTCTGACCATTGGTTTTTTGTTTCTCGTTGTAAAAACTACCTCGTGGTAAATTTTCAGCTTTTCTAAAACTCTTTCATGGCAATTGTATTGATTGTTGCGCGCATAGTAACAGAAACCACGAGCACGCGATTTTGGCGACACCTTTGCGGGGTGCTGACTTGGTGGGTCCCACTGTTTGTCTGGCCATTTTTTTTTGTTTCTCATTGTAAAAACTACCCCGTGGTAAATTTTCAGCTTTCTTGGAACTCTTTCATGACACTTGTATTGATTGTCGCGCACATAGTAACAGAAATCGCGCTCGTATGACATTTAAACTTTCGGCGCCTGCTGTCTGGCCCCGTTCTAACCAAATGAAGTCTGACTGTTATTTTCATAAATTATATATAATAGATATTTACTGCACAAAATTTCAGCTTTCCTAAAACTCTTTCGAGGACCCGATTTTTTTGACATGTTTGCGAGGGGGCTGACTGGGGGGGTCCCGCTGTTGGGGTGTCTGACCATTGTTTTTCAGTTTTTCATTGTAAAAACTACGTCCTGGCAAATTTTCAGCTTTCCTAAAACTCTTTCATTTTCCGATTTTTTTGACATCTTTGACAGCTCACCAGAGCCAGGAGTCCCCACGTCAGACCTGCTGACTCTAGTACATTTACATACACCCTAAATGTAACCAAATACTAAAATATTAGCTGTCCTAAAACTCGTGCGGTTTTGTGTCGCGAGCTCTCCGACTATTCTTATCGAAAACTTCTGGCGCTGCGGTCACAAGAAAGATCACAATAATTTCTCCACATAGTTGGAGACATGTGAAAATGATGATGCTGTGTCAGTATCAGTGCTGTCATTTTGTTGTTTTGGACAGTAGTGTATTTAAGTGAACAACAGTAGTATTTTACAAAGAATAGTAGTATGTACATACATAACTTTAAGGTTCGGAATCGCATAATAGCATCGAAGAGTTAGTATACAGGGTTTAACTAGTACTGAGGTTCAAACGAAAATGGGAGATAGAGGAACTTGTCCTGAGTAGAAAATCGTTCTACACATACTCCCGTTTTTGCACCGTTAAGGAGATAGCGCGATTTTAAGGACGAAGGATTTTCATCGTGCCTGTGATCACTGTTTGATCTCTAACTTCTGCTGTACTTAGCGTAACGTAATAATTCTGGGCTCGTTGGAAAGGACACAAATTCTTCTTTCTAATCTGCTGTGTCAATCAGTGTTATACTTTTTGAGAAAAATTCATTTAAATGACACAAAAATAATAAAAAATTTAAAAAAAAATACAAAAAAGTCCTGTTTTCTCCAAGAAGGACCTGATTAACCACCAAATTTTATTACATTTTCGGAAAGCCCATAAAATTTCACCATACGTTTGATAACAGAATTTCTTCATATTTGCAACAACAAGTGAGTTCCCTGCACATGTTGGAAATACTGCTAAACATAGAATTTACCGCAAAACAGATGCAGTAATGAGCAACCATGTTAACAACATATGTATTGCTCTTATGTGTGGAAATTATGTTACAGGTAAGTAAAAATATGACAACTAAAGGACAAGTTCCTCTATCTCCCATTTTCGTTTGAACCTCAGTACTAGTTACACCCTGTATATAGGTTCATTTCATTAAAAAACGCCAAAAATAACGAAATTTGTGACCTTACCATCGCCGATTCTTTTAAACTTTGTGTACTGCCCAATCCTGTTTTGAAAATTCGTATCTCCGATAGTTTTTATCATAGAATAATGATTTTTGACTAATTTTAAAGGGGAAGGTTACGAGAATTTACAAATCTTTTTCAAGAATAACGGTTTTGTCCTTATTCCGAATGTCTCAAAAAGCCAATTTTTATGTATTTTTGATATATTGTTTTCTTTATGTTATATATATTTTCATTATACAGTTTTTCAAAACATATCAAAAAATCAACTTTAGATCTCAAAGGAGAGAGTAAAAAAATTAACGAACATCAGTGGTTATCAATTATTTCGCATCAAAATTACAATTACTTTGATTACCTGCTCGTAAATGTAATATAATACATTTATTCTAGAAAATTGGATATATTAAATTTCAGCGGAATATTTTATTTGTGCATTTCCCCTTAAAATAAGATATGAAGTTAAAGAGGAGGCAAACGCAATTTTCAAGAAATCTTTAACATACTAAAACTAAGAAAAACAAATAAAGACAAAATTAGATGTAGTCAACATAATGTGAATAAAATGAAACCAAGGCAATTCCCGTTTATGGGGTTGTTATATACGGGGCGATGAATATATTTTCGAATGTGTAATATATGTATGTACATATTTACATTAATTATAATTATTATAAAATAAAAAAAAAATCGATTTCTCCTTTTATATATGTATCTTTACTTATCTACGTATCGATTACTTACATCTTTATGCGGTGTTTGTAAAATAATTGGTAATTTTGGTTTGGGTTTGTTTTATTTTCAAATTAAGAAACATCGCTTAATCTTGGAATTTTTTTTTAAAATTGAAATATTGAATTTCTTTCCGCCACTTTCAATTCCAGTACTGAATATTTCAATTGCTTATCTGTACTAAGTTTTCTAACGTTCTTTAGTTACAATTTTTATTTTTTCGTCACTATCACCATCAATTGAATTTAAGTCACAAATAATTTCTAACAGTTATTGCACTTGAATTAACGACCGCATAAATAAATTTCAGAAGTTGAGTAGGAGGCATCTTCTTTAATCCATGGCGGTTTCAAAATATTCAATGAAATCATCTTAATTCAGTTGGGATGAAATATCGTGACCTCGCAATAGCGGCTTCAAACATTCGGGGTGGACCTTGTTTCGACTCGTGTTTTACATTTAGAACAACTTATTTGATTTAAAGCTGTTTTAAAGCTAAACAAAATCTGATTCGTTAGCAACCACTGATGACAAAATTTTTTCTGTAATATAACTTCACGGGTCTAATGACGTTTTGCTCCATCGTTTGCATCAGCGGCGTCACATTATTTGACATGAACATTATTATAATGTTTTCATCATCGGCTTTCAACTGGTTTATTAGAGGATGGCCTGGACCGTTCTCCAAAAGGAGTGAATTTCCTTGTATTAATGCTGTAACAAAGTTTTCTTTTGAAATAAAAAAATGATGCCGTAGAGTTGGATAAAACTATTTATTTTTAATCTCTTTAAAAATATTATTATTAAACCTACAATTAACTACCGACAAAAATTCAAATAAATAAAGTTAAGGTTTATTCAAAGGCAGCGCAGTCGGCATGCCAAAGAATTAATCCGAAAACGCAAAGTGATTTTGTTGGAACACTTCAAGCAGCGCAATTTTGGCCTACTTGAAGGGTTACAACGAATTTCAACCGAATATTAAATTTAACCGTGAGAGATGCTACCTTTGAATGCCGAGTTGAAGATTCCTGCTCGCAGCGCAAATTTGGCCTACGATTGCGAATGTTCAATGACTTGTATCAAAAGAGGGCGAGCCGACGTTGCGCGTGGCTTAAATAGCCCGATTAAGCTTTTGTTTCCGTTGTCCTGGACCAATTTTGGCGAGGTGAAAATTGGGTGGACAGTACGGATCGAAAGTATTTAAGATTATAAGTGTAACAATTATAAATGTTATGAAAACATAGAAATTATGTTTGGGGAGTCCAAACATTCTCCCGCGCGCAAATTCGAACAAGTGTGAGTGTTGTATGTAATTCAAACTTATATTTATTCAGATAATTCAATCTTATATCTAATAAAAAACTTAAAACTATTCAACAATATAAACTTAATTCTATTGTTAATTCTATACTATTGTGGTCTTGGCGATGCATGCCTTAGACGGAACCAATGTGTCTTGCTTCCGGTGTATTTCACGCGCACTTGGCTACCTTTGTTGAAGAACACGGTGTATGCTCGTCGTTTAGCTCTTTTTATTTTTCTCCACGGAATGGAATTGAGCTCACCATACGTGAGATCGAATAATTCTCCCTTTTCCGTGACGAAGGTATACCTTTTCTCTCGTTCACTATTGGCCGTTGACGAAAGTGTGACGTTCGGTGTCACCATTGGGGATGATGTGACCTTTGGGTCTAGACTTCGACCCGGAGTGATCGGTAGATCATTGATCCTACCAATGGGTGGGACGATATCGGGTTCCAGGTTTCTACCCGGAGTGATCGGTAGATCATTGATCATACCAATGCGTGATGATGTAACGATGTCGGGTTCTAGGTTTCGACCCGGAGTGATTGGTAGATCATCGATCCTACCAATGGGTGATGATGGTGGACTGTGAAACACCACCTTGGACGGTAGAGGTTCCGGCAAATCTTCGACACTGCCTATGTTACGTCCTGGAGTGATTGGCAGCTCTTTGGTTGGAGCGGACGGGCGATCACAAGCGGTATCCTGAAAGGTAGTGCCATCTGAAGTTACGAAGTTTTCGTCCTCGAACTCGACATAGTTTATTACTTGTAAATAGTCCAAGTCAAAATCCATCTATAGTAGAAAATAATGGTAAAAAAAAACGAAATTATAACGATATTAAACATATAATTGGGTTGGGAAGAACGCAAATTTTTGAGATTGGTCTCTGGAATATCTTTGACTGTGATTCCACTGTTACGACTCGTACAAGACCGTCACTCCCTTTGTGTATGTCTTCGATTCTTCCCAAATGCCATTTCAGTGGTGGAGTGTTCTCTTCCTTGATGAGCACAACGTCGTTAATCTTCAAGTTGTCTGCTTGAGTCCTCCATTTCTGCCTTTCTTGTAGCTGCTGAAGGTAATCGTGCGACCATTTGTGCCAGAAACCTTGAAACAGTTTTTGGCAATATTTCCATCGTTTCAGCGTGTGGTCCTTGGTTTCCTATAAACAAGGTTCAGGTAACGCGATAAGTGGTGACCCAACGAGAAAATGACCTGGTGTCAAGAATTCGTAGTCTGGATCTGAGGTTAAAACGCAGAGCGGCCTGGAGTTCACGCAGGCTTCGATTTGGACCAACACTGTACTGAGCTCTTCGAATGTTACTGCTGCATTACCGATCGTGCGCCTTAAGTGATGCTTAATTGACTTGACTTCAGCTTAACAAAGTCCGCCAAAATGTGGCGCGGCAGGAGGATTGAAGTGCTAAGTAATGCCATTGCTTAGTGTGGCTTCTGCTGTGTGATTCGCGCCTTTCCTTATCGCTTTTTTCATTTCTTCTCTCAGGATTCGGTCAGCTCCTACAAAGTTAGTACCGCAATCCGAATATATATCGGTGCATAACCCACGTCTGCCAATGAATCGTCGAAAGGATGCTAAGAAGGCTTCAGACGACAGATCGGATACAACTTCTATATGTATTGCCTTTGTGGCCAAGCAAATAAAAATACAGAATTATCCTTTGGTGCGACGTGCTTTTCGTAGCTTCGACTCCTTTATTTCTAATGGGCCCGCAAAATCGACCCCGCAATGCTGGAACGGTCTCGACATTTGGACTCTTGCGTTCACTCAAAAAAAAACTGCGTAATATGTACGAAATCGTTCGTACATTCTACGAATAATTTCGTTGTTTTCAGTCCACGAATGGTTTCGTACATATTACACATTGCCTTTCGTACATTATACGAAAAAATCAATGTTGTATTCAACGAACCACATTCGTACAATGTACGAATGATTCGTACTAAAAACATTTTTCGTAACCGAAGAAAAAAATTCGTGCATTGTACGAAAATAATTTCGTAGTTTCTAGAAATATTATTCATACATTCTACGAAAGGAATGGTTCGATTACAAATGTTTTCGTAAAATGTACGAAATTTATTTAATATAATGAACGAATCATTTTCGTACAATGTACGAATATAATTCGTGAACAGTAATAATTTATTCGTATAATGTACGAATCATTTTCGTACAATGAAAGAATATAATTCGTACAATGTACGAATATAATTCGTAAACAGCGACTTTATTCGTATAATGTACGAAAAAGTATCTGTGGAGCAGGTTTCATTTTTTCCAATAATTCATCGAATATGTCTATAGACATCCGGTGAAAATTGAAAAATCTAGCACTGTCATTCAGGCGCATGACTGATGACTTTTTAGCGTCGCATCGACCGTTCCGCAGCAGATGGAAACGACGATGGCAAAAGTGTGACGGGACACCCGTGTCGGCGACGCTAAACGGCAGAGATGGAAACGCACGATATACGATATTATTCACATCACTCCGAATAACCTAAAAATACAAAACCTTATAAATATAATAAAAGGTGAAGATGAATCGTTTCCTGCAATGAAAATAAGAAACTCTTTCCTGAAAAAAGAATCAAACAATGTTGTTTTTTGAAAAATTCCTTATACTAATATCAGTATCAAGCACTGAAACGAATGAAACTAAAACTTCAGAATATTTTTAATTTTAATTAATATTTTTTTATTATATTATATATTTTATATTACATATATTATATTATATTTTTTATAAATCGAAATCTGAAAATAAAATAAAAATATATATATAAATAAGTACGATTAAGAAAGTAATAAAATATTGCACCTTACATACTGTTAACTTCGACAACTACTAAATGGGAGCCTTCTCTGCATCCTCCACCAAAATTTCTTGTGCATCTGAAAAGCATTACGTCATATACATTTTTTTTAATATGTTTTCGTCGAGAACGCAATTATTTCAACATAATTTCTATCTCGACTCAATGTTTATTATTCGGGTGAAATGGGAAATACAATAATTACCTGTAATGGCTTTAATAAGCATCTGTATATTTGGGCTACAAATGCTTCAAATAAAACAATCCATACCGAGATATTGTACTTTACAGGGAAAAATTTGCTTTTTTTTTAATAATATTACACTCATACAGAAGAGACAGGGAGCTGTAACATGGTTGAAATAAAGCCAAATTCGATCAATTCAGTTTTTTAGTTTCTTAAAAATAAAAATAAAATAATAAAAATCACTTACCAAGTAAATTGAGGCTCAAAAAGCACCAAATAACTAATCACAATTACCCCGAAAATTTAAATAATCACGAAATGAATGCTGAACTGTAATGGACAAAACACTGATCAAAAATGCGGAACATGAAACCAAATCAATGCAATCGTTTTGTTTTTTGCTTCACATTTACGAAATATTTCGTGATATTTACGAATCTTTCGTAGTTTTACGAAATCTTTCGCACATTGTACTTATGCATCTGGTGATTCGTATATGTACGAATATGTTTCGTAATATGTGCGAATCCTTTCGTTCATTGTACAAAATATTTGCTCAAACCGAAAGACCAAATCAATACGATCGTCTTGTGTTTCGCTTCATATTTACGAAATAATTCGTAATATTTACGAAACTTTCGTAGTTTTATCATATAAATTTCATATTTCCTTACAACTACGAAATCTTTCGTACATTCTACTAATGCATTTCGTAATTTGTATATGTACGAATATGTTTCGTAATATGTACGAATAGCTTTCGTTCATTGTACAAAATATCCGCAGGAACCGCCGATTTTAGGGTGTTACTATTTTTACGAATCAGTGATCGTAAAATGTACGAATCATTCGTAAAAAACATAATTTAGTGAAAATAAAAATTACGGATGTTGAGTACTATCTACGAAATATTCGTAAATACTACGAAAATCAGCCTTTCGTAAAGTTACGAATATTTTTTTCGTAAAATGTCGCAGATTTTTCTCTCAGTGTTGGGTAGGGTTACTGTATACACACTCACACCAAAACAGCCTCTAAGAGGGGTTTGGCAGATGCGTACTAAGATGAAAAACCAGTAAATTTAAATTTTTTCCATGTTTATGGGATTTCGCTTTATAAACATTCGAAATGATTGACTTTTCGCTGCAAAATTGTAAATTTCCATAGAAGAAATGAAAGAAATAGGGAAATTTTCCATTAAAAACCACTTTTTCGCGCACACACACTTCCATATCAAAGAAAAACACGTACTAGAATTGTGGAAGGGAACCGACAGCTCTTTTTCCGACTCTTCACATATTTGCACTAACACACTCCAAAAACGCAATTTGAGAGCAATGTTCAGTAGTACAAAAACAGGCGAACTAGTACATAAACAGGCGATTTTTGTGAGGTTAAATTACAATTTCTAGTACATAAACGACCGAATTAGACGTATCTGCCAAACCCTAGGTAGAGAGTGTTGTGTATATAGTGACCCTAGTGTTGGGTAGCTCACCCATTAATTGTTCCTTTGGGCGACTTTGAAACCGGTGACACTTGTTGCAATTCCGAATTCTATGTTGAACGATGTGTCGTATATTGACTATCCAGTATTCGTGTCTAATTGTATTGATGACTAAATTCGATCCTCCATGAAGTGTGCGTAGATGACAATCATCCCCAACTAAATCCGTGAATCGATGTTTTTTAGGTAGGATCATGGGGTGTCTGTTGTTATAGGCGAGGGCTGAATGTTGTAGTCGGCCACCAATTCGCATAATGTCATCTTTGTCGAGAAACGGGTTCAAACTACTGAGCTGGCTATTGCGTGGCAGTTGCTGATTCTTTCTTAGTATTTTTATTTCATCGGAATAAGCTTCGTTCTGAACTTGTCTGACCAGCGCCGTTCTTGCTTCTTGAAATTCCTTGGTTGATAAGCTTCCTGATAGCCTGGTGCTTTTGTCTTTCTGACGACAGTTGTGGGTGAACCTAAAACAATATGCTACACATCGCATCAAGGATGTTAAGGCCGAGAACCGTTCAAACAGCGAGATTTCCTTGGTTGGTAAGGATGTGTGCAACGCCCTAGTTTTCCGTATTTCCAGATTTGTATTTGAGCTCTTTTCAGGCCATTGTGTGGTATCGAGTATGAGCCATTCGGGTCCGTTCCACCACATATCATGTCTTGACAATTCGCTAGAGTTTATACCTCGTGATGCGACGTCGGCAGGATTTTCCTTTGATGGCACATACCCCCAATGCGTAAGGCAAGCGTTGTCCTGGATTGTTACTACTCTATTAGCAACGTAAGTAGTCCATTTGGTTGGATATCCTTGTATCCAAGCTAATGTTATTTGCGAATCAGTCCACGCAAAACATTGAACCTCCCGTAAGTTCAATTCTTCTCTTGTTGATTTGATCAACTTTGCTAAGAGCTCCGCAGCGAAAAGTTCTAATCGTGGAAGGGTTGTTGGCTTGATCGGGATGACTCTTGTCTTCGAGATGATCAAACTAACATGAACATGATTGGTACTGTCTGTGACTCGTAAATACAGAACAGCGGCGAAGGCTCGATTTGATGCGTCACAGAAGCCGTGAAGTTGGATGTTACTTGTGGAATTGACGTTGGCATGCATCCATCGTGGAATTCGAATCTCCGACAAGTGATGAAGTTCCGACTTGAAGGTTACCCATTCAATTTCTAATTCCGCTGGTACTGGGTCGTCCCAATTGCATCCGGACATCCACAATTTCTGCATCAATATTTTTGCCTTTTGGCGAAACCCAACCTAATGGATCGAATAGCCTTGCAATGTCTGCTAGGATATTCCTTTTGGTCCACTTAGGGTTATCAACGTCTGACGAGTTCATCGATAATGTGAAGTAGTCGTGTTCGGGGTTCCACACAATGCCTAATGCTTTGATATAATTCTTCTCTCCGAATCTTATTGGGATGTTAATTAATTAAGATTGATGAGTTCCGTTTGCAATTCTATTGCCTCGTTGATGTCATTACTTCCGGTTAACACATCATCGACGTAAAAATTCTCGAAAACCGCTCGTGAGCCTAATGGATATTTATTCCGATCGTCATGAGCAAGTTGTTGTAGGGTCTTTATGGCTAAATATGGTGCGGATGCTGTTCCAAATGTTACCGTTGTAAGACAGTATTCTCGAATAGGCTGATCAGTGTTTTCTCGCCATAAAACTCGCTGATATTGCTGGCCTTGTGGGTCGACTCCAATCATCCGATACATTTTCTCTGCATCAGCTGTGATTGCATACCTAAACAGTCTCCACTTCATCATAATTGCGAAGAGTTTCGGTTGTAAGCTAGGGCCAGTCAACATTTGCTCGTTCAAGGTTTTTCCATTAGACGTTTTTGCCGATGCGTCGAATACCACACGCAACTTTGTAGTAGTGCTTTCTTTCATGACTGCATGGTGTGGTAGATAATAGTACTTTCGAAGGTTGTCATCTGTGTGCTTGTTGGTTTCTTCGATGGGAATCATGTGTTGTAATCCTATATATTCCTGTATACACCTTGAATACAACTCTCTTTGCGCTGGATTTTTATGTAGTTTGCGTTCGAGGCATAAAAATCGATTTCTTGCCATGTATTTAGACTCTCCAAGAGCTGGGGGGTTTGGGTTGAACGGAATGCTTACTTGATACGACCCGTTTGGACGTCGTACATGTGTCGAGTCATACATGCTTTCACACAGTTTTTCACTAGCTGTGAATTGTCGTTTCGGCTGAACTTCCTCCATTTCCCAAAACCTCCTCAGTTCTTCATTGAGATTAAATTCAGATCGAGTTTGTGTTGTGAATCCCATGGTAGTATTTGCAAGCCTTGAAGCATCTAATGGCATTTGGCCGAATAGGATCCATCCCAAAGTTGTCTCCTGAGCTACTGGACTATTTGGTGGGCCATGTCGCAAGCCTCTTCGAATTATTTGGGCGTAAACTTGAACTCCAAGAAGTAAATCTATTGAACCAGGTTCTAAGTAATGTGGATCAGCGAGTGTAATTCCCTTCAGATGGGGCCAATCACATACCGAAGTTGCTGATGATGAACAAACCTTTGTGATGTTCTTAATCACGTAGGCTTGTGTGCGGATATCGTTTCCTTTACCGAATTTCGGAATGATATTTAAATCAATGACTTGAGTGGAATTACTCACGTTCACTGAGTTCAAGCCGGTAACTGCAAGCGAAGTTGGACGTGATTTAATTCTCGTTAACTGATATACGGCTTGCGATATAAATGAACTTTCGGATCCTGAGTCGATCAGAGCTCGGAGTAATATGCTGTTGCCGTTTGAAGTCATAATGTTGACCATCGCAGTCGCCAACAATGCTTGCTTGTTTATGGTCTGTAGGTTGCATATTGTGGATTGGGATTCTGGCCTTGTATCCTTCTTTGCGGCATTACTAGTATTGGATGAACCTTGCAGTGATACGTTTGATTCTTGATGTAGTAACGTGTGATGTCTATCATTGCACTTGTAACATGATCGGGCACTTGTACAAGCATTTCTATGGTGGTTTCCCAAGCAGTTAAAACATATTGCCTTGGAACGTACTAGGTTCCATCTCGCTTGTACCTCAAGTCCACGAAACTTTTGGCATTTGAAAACCGGATGGCCTTCCTTGCAGCATGGGCACGTTAAAGCAGGGTTGTTGTTTGATTTAACAAAATGAGACGTGCTTTTTGGCGATGGGCTCGGTTTCGATTGAGATTCTGCAATCGCCTCAAGTGTTCTGTATCGGCCTTCTATGAAGCTCTTAAATTGCTTAAATGTAGGTAGCTCGTCTAAATCAGATACCTGTTGTTCCCACATGTTGCGAGTTTGTGTCGGAAGTTTCTTCGTCAACAAGTATAGAACTATAGCGTCCCAGCTACTTGTGTCGATACCTAATGCCTTTAATTCGTGCAGTGCCTCGTTCGAATTGTCGATCAGTTGTTTGAATTCTTTACCGGATTCCGTGCGAATATCGGGCGAATTAAATAGCGCTTTTATGTGAGTATTCACTAATGCTGTTATGACACTGGCTATTTTTGCGGCTTTAAAGCGGCTAGACAATCCAAATGGAGAGGGATAGAGACTTTAACATACAATTTAGACATTGGTGTGAGAGAGACAGTCCGAACAGCAAACTATGGGTAACTGTCAAAAAACAATCCATAACTGTCAAAAAAAAAGCGGCAACAAAGCGCATTCGATCAGTGTTTCGCAACATTCTAGCAGTTAATCCAAGAAAAATCCGCTGGCGGCTAGATTTTCCAGCCGCTACCGACTTGTTTTTGACAGTTCGTTATGTATAAATTATGGAAAGTGTCATGTTATGTTATGAAACGCGCTAAGATCAGTATTTTTTATAACAAATCAGTTGTTAATTTCGTCTACTAGATGCCGCTAGCATCAGCAAGGGTATTTTTTAGCGGTAATCTCTTTCTCTCTATATTGGTCGCCTTGTCGCACGATTGACTTTTATTGCACTTGAAACTAGCGAGGAAATAGCCAGTGTCATAACAGCATAAGACTCGTTTGTTGTCATAACGCCGAACTAACAAATCCCAAGCTGCATCGTAGTTGGAGTCTGTGATATCGAACTGCTGTAAAGCTTTCGACGCTTCACCTGTGACAACACCCTTTAGGTAGTGAAGTTTCTGTACCTTCGGTAATTGGTTGTTGTCATGGATAACGCTTTTGAAAAGATCGTAAAAGCTTCTCCAGCTGCCATATTCGCCATTGAACCTTGGAATTTCGATCCGTGGAAGCTTAATTTCGGGCTTAGCCTGCGATAGGTTTGGAGCGCGACTACTGTTGGTATTGAAATTGGCATTAGTATGTTTACTAATGATCTCATTTAGTTCACCCATGTAACCAAAAACTGCCTCCTCAATGAGTAAATACTGCTCCGTATGTTTCTCGTCAACATCTTCAAACTCGGACCCGGTTGCAGCCAACATGATGCTTTCGTGTTTTTGTGAACATCGATCCCAAGTTTGCTCAATACTCTTGAGACGTGCTGTCGCATACCCCAAAGCTCTGCGACATTCCGAAGTTTTTTTGACGTTGGAGAGGGCTTGTTTGATTGTCGCGAAACAGACAGCTATCTCTTTCATGCTGCTTGCCATGGTTGATGTGCTACGCGCTTTACCCTCGACCTGTTTATGTTGTAAATTTACGTAGGTTGTGCTTATCACGATAGTTTTTGGTGATCTCGGCGATCAATAAAATTGTTGTATTGTGACTGATTGCGATGCCGTGGCGTGTTGTCGGTGTATGCAGATCAGAGCGCAATGAGAGTTATTGGTTTTGATGAAAACCGGATTTGTGACTTCCCAGCAAAAAACGTGGCTAGGGACGATGGATACCTACTTGCCTATCTACATCGACAAAATCGTACCCCCCCTATCTCGGTGAAGAAATGTTAAGAATAGGGTATGAAAAAAAGCCATAAATGTGGCATGTAGTTAGGCTGCCTACGGTACCCCCCAGCTTAACGCACTCACACTTATATCATTATGATGGGTACAATGGGGGGTACGTTGGTGATCAATGTACCCTGGCATGAGCAATTAGCCTGGGTACGTTGGGGGTGACGTTGGTAACCAATGTAGCCTGCGGAGGACTGAATGGAGGTTACATTGAGGTGTACGTTGGTGACCAATGTACCCTGCCATGAGCAAATAGGCTGGGTACGCTGGGGGTAACGTTCGTAACCATTGTATCCTGCCGAGGACTGAATGGGGGTTACTTTGGGGGGTACGTTGGTTACCAACATACCCTTCCAGGCGCAAATTGGCTGAGTACGTAGGGGGTGACGTTGGTTACCAATGAACCCTACCGAGGACTGAATGGGGGTTACTTTGGGGGTACGTTGGTGACCATTATGCCCTGCCATGAGCAAATTGGCTGGGTACGTAGGGGGTGACGTTGGTTACCAATGAACCCTACCAAGGACTAAATGGGGGTTACTTTGGGGGGTACGTTGGTGACCATTATGCCCTGCCATGAGCAAATTGGCTGGGTACGTAGGGGGTGACGTTGGTTACCAATGAACCCTACCAAGGACTGAATGAGGGTTACTTTGGGGGGTACGTTGGTGACCATTATGCCCTGCCATGAGCAAATTGGCTGGGTACGTAGGGGGTGACGTTGGTTACCAATGAACCCTACCGAGGACTGAATGGGGGTTACTTTGGGGGGTACGTTGGTGACCATTATGCCCTGCCATGAGCAAATTGGCTGGGTACGTAGGGGGTGACGTTGGTTACCAATGAACCCTACCAAGGACTGAATGGGGGTTACTTTGGGGGGTACGTTGGTGACTATTATGCCCTGCCATGAGCAAATTGGCTGGGTACGTAGGGGGTGACGTTGGTTACCAATGAACCCTACCGAGGAATGAATGGGGGTTACTTTGGGGGGTACGTTGGTGACCATTATGCCCTGCCATGAGCAAATTGGCTGGGTACGTAGGGGGTGACGTTGGTTACCAATGAACCCCACCAAGGACTAAATGGGGGTTACTTTGGGGGGTACGTTGGTGACCAATGTAGCCTGCCATGAGCAAATAGGCTGGGTACGTTGGGAGTGACGTTGGTTACAAATGTATCATACCGAGGACTGAATGGGGTTACGTTGGGGGGTACGGTGGTGACCATTGTGCCCTGCCAAGCGCAAATAGGCTGGGTGCGTAGGGATTGACGTTGGTAACCATTGTTGCCTGTCGGAGACTGAATGGGGGTTACGTTGGTGGGTACGCTGGTGACTATTATGCCCTGCCATGAGCAAATTGGCTGGGTGACGTTGGCTATGGATGCACCCTACCATAAACACATTGGTTGGGTACGTAGGGAGTACGTTCGTTATCAATGTACCTTACGATTGAAAAATTGAGTGGGATAGTACTTTGGTTACGAATGTACTGTGCCATGGACAGATTGGTAGCATATGTAGTGTATTGCTTATGATGAGGGGGGTACGATAGGCTGGGAACGTAGGGGTAGTAGAGATGGGTAACTCAGATCTGAGCCGGCTCAATGAACCGGCTCAAGCAGAAGATCCAACTGAGCCGGTTCAACGAATCTGAGCCGGTTCAACGGATCTTTACGGTTCAACGGTTCAACAGATCTCGACGGTTCAACAGATCTGCACGGCTCAGCAGATCTTTACGGATCTTTGCGGTTCGCGGATCTCGACGGCTCAACAGATCTTGACGGATCTTTGCGGTTCGCGGATCATCACGGCTCCTGTATCTTTAAGGTTCGCGGATCTTTGAGATGATGATGATGGAGGATGGATGATGGAGGATGGAGGATGGAGGATGGAGGATGGAGGATGGAGGATGGAGGATTGAGGATTGAGGATTGAGGATTGAGGATTGAGAATGGAGGATGGAGGATGGAGGACGGCGGATGGCGGATGGAGGATGGAGGATGGAGGATTGAGGATTGAGAATTGAGGATGGAGGATGGATGATGGAGGATGGATGATGGAGGATTGAGGATTGAGGATTGAGGATGGATGATGGTGGATAGAGGATGGATGATGGAGGATGGATGATGGTGGATGGAGGGTGGAGAGGATGGAGGATGGATGATGGAGGATGGAGGATTGAGGATTGAGGATTGAGGATTGAGGATTGAGGATTGAGGATTGAGGATTGAGGATTGAGGATTGTGGATGGAGGATGGAGAATGGAGGATGGAGGATGGAGGATGGAGGATGGATGATGGAGGAAGGATGATGGAGGATGGATAATGGTGGATGGAGGGTGGAGGATGGAGGATGGAGGATTGAGGATTGAGGATGGAGGATGGATTATGGAGGATGGATGATAGAGGATGGAGGATGGATGAAGGAGGATGGAGGATTGAGGATTGAGGATGGAGGATTGAGGATGGAGGATGGAGGATGGATGATGGTGGATAGCGGATGGATCATGGAGGATGGATGATGGTGGATGGAGGATGGATGATGGAGGATGGATGATGGTGGATGGAGGATGGAGGATTGAGGATTGAGGATTGAGGATTGTGGATGGGAATGGAGGATGGAGGATGGAGGATGGAGGATGGAGGATGGAGGATGGAGGATGGAGGATGGAGGATGGAGGATGGAGGATGGAGGATGGAGGATGGAGGATGGAGGATGGAGGATGGAGGATGGAGGATGGAGGATGGAGGATGGAGGATGGAGGATGGAGGATGGAGGATGGAGGATGGAGGATGGAGGATGGAGGATGGAGGATGGAGGATGGAGGATGGAGGATGGAGGATGGAGGATGGAGGATGGAGGATGGAGGATGGAGGATGGAGGATGGAGGATGGAGGATGGAGGATGGAGGATGGAGGATGGAGGATGGAGGATGGAGGATGGAGGATGGAGGATGGAGGATGGAGGATGGAGGATGGAGGATGGAGGATGGAGGATGGAGGATGGAGGATGGAGGATGGAGGATGGAGGATGGAGGATGGAGGATGGAGGATGGAGGATGGAGGATGGAGGATGGAGGATGGAGGATGGAGGATGGAGGTTGGAGGATGGAGGATGGAGGATGGAGGATGGAGGATGGAGGATGATTGATGATTGATGATTGATGATTGATGATTGATGATTGATGATTGATGATTGATGATTGATGATTGCTGATTGATGATTGATGATTGATGATTGATGATTGATGATTGATGATTGATGATTGATGATTGATGATTGATGATTGATGATTGATGATTGATGATTGATGATTGATGATTGATGATTGATGATTGATGATTGATGATTGATGATTGATGGTTGATGATTGATGATTGATGATTGATGATTGATGATTGATGATTGATGATTGATGATTGATGATTGATGATTGATGATTGATGATTGATGATTGATGATTGATGATTGATGATTGATGATTGATGATTGATGATTGATGATTGATGATTGATGATTGATGATTGATGATTGATGATTGATGATTGATGATTGATGATTGATGATTGATGATTGATGATTGATGATTGATGATTGATGATTGATGATTGATGATTGATGATTGATGATTGATGATTGATGATTGATGATTGATGATTGATGATTGATGATTGATGATTGATGATTGATGATTGATGATTGATGATTGATGATTGATGATTGATGATGATTGATGATTGATGATTGATGATTGATGATTGATGATTGATGATTGATGATTGATGATTGAAGTTTGATGATTGAAGTTTGATGATTGAAGTTTGATGATTGAAGTTTGATGATTGAAGTTTGATGATTGAAGTTTGATTATTGAAGTTTGATGATTGAAGTTTGAAGATTGAAGATTGAAGATTGAAGATTGAAGATTGAAGATTGAAGATTGAAGATTGAAGATTGAAAATTGAAGATTGAAGTTTGATGATTGAAAATTGAAGATTGAAGATTGAAGATTGAATATTGAAAATTGAAGATTGAAAATTGAAGATTAAAGATGGAATATTAAAGATTAAAGATTATAAATTGAAAAGAGGAGATGGGAGACATATTTAGGAAAAAGTATTACTGGACACCAAAACTCCAAAATGAAAATTTACATTTTCATTAATGGTATTTTCACTTTTAAGTCAATTTCAATTTGTTTTACTCCCCGCTCGATTCGAAATTAAAAGATATCGCTATCTCAAAATTTGCAGGGCTAATGGGATTAAAACTCTCTTTTCGCGTTCATGTTAGGCTGACGTGCGCTTCGTTCTTGCCATAGAAATATTTTCACTTTCGTTTAATATTTAATGTCTTTTAAAGAAACTCATTAATTTCTACTTTGCAACCTTTTCAATTATTTTTCCAACGATATATATTAAGGAAATAAGTCAATAATTATTGAGTGTTTACTAAATTTTAGGGAATACACTCTTCGAAAGGTTAAAAATAATTAAGTATGTAAGAGGCTTTGAGATAAAATCATTCAATTGTTATGCCGTCAAATCCAGGACTAGAGCCAAAATTTTTTAAAACTAGTTTCCTATTATTTCCCGCAATACCCAGCACTGCCTTAAAATAATCAACTTTGAGTATTTTCATTAAAGCTCATAATTTATTCACAATTTTTTTTTTTAAATTATTTTTCGGTTCAATATTAATCTGCAGTCTCCTTGTACGGCAGTGCAAAAGATCCACCTGGATCTTTTGAACCGGCTCAAAGAGCCGGTTCAATGAAAAGAACGAGATCCGGTGAACCGGCTCATTGAAAAGATCCGAATTTCCCATCTCTAAGGGGTAGTAGCAATTAAAGAATAGTCCTTCTCACATATTCTTCATACTTCCCATCCGGTGGAAAAAACTACACACACTTCTCAAACACTGTTGCAAGTTCTTCACACTTCCCGCACATTTAACACACACCGTTAGAATTAACATGGGAAGTAATCTCTAAAATGAATAACAAAAAGTCAAATTATATTCTTCTTCAATGTCATAATTTATTTATATTTAAATTATATGTACAAAATTAATACTAAAAGTTTTTAAGGAATTGAATGTTTATTTGTGGTCAAAAACTCCAAATCCGCTTGACGCCCGTCCGTCCGTCGGTCGGATAGCACGATAACTCCAGAACGCCTTGGCCTGGGATCTTGAAATTTTGAATCTGGGTGTTTGGTCGAATTTGCAAAGCTAAGTTCGTTAACGTGGAATACTCCTTCGGGTAGCTGCCATACATAGAGCCCTTAAACCACATGGTTACGAATATTGGCCGATAATTTTAAAAACATATAAGCTACTACTTTGAAAATTTTTAGGTGTGAATTATCCAATTGTTAGAGCTAAAGGTATGATTACTAATGCAATCCCATTAGTCCTTCGTGTAGCTGCTATACAAATATCCTGTAAAAAAAGTCTTCACTCAATTTATGGAACCCAATACAACTCATGTTCAGTCATGAATTAGGAATTTTGTACAAATTAATTTTCAATGAAAACAAAGTTCGAGTTTACTAGTTTGCGCAAATTCGTTAACTCCCTCCGGTTTCATACAAAAGTCCTTATAGCACGTGAATATATTTCAATAGCTTTTGATCGCTTCAAGCTCGTAATTAGAAATTTTGTAGACATTAATTTTGAAATGGTCCAACGTAAAAGGATAGGTATGCTAGAAATCGAGTGACCCACCTCCCATGTGAAAGTCCTTGAATAAGGAAAATTTTATTTTCGGTGACTCACATAGTTTCAGATATGAGATTGAACAGAGATGATATTGTCTTTTAGGTTCGAGTATCAACCAAATAAAAGTCCTTAATAAAGAACAAATTACATGCGCACTATTTATTTTATTTAATCCCTAACTACAATATAAATCGGAGTTCAGTACTTCATCTAGAGTATCATACGATTGGCTTGCTGCCGATCGTAACTGCAGTATATTTTCTAAATAAATTGTTGTAATTACTAAATAATTATTTCACGATGTTGTTAATAATAAAAAGTTTTACTCAAATAATTTAAGTTTCAATAATTTGAAGTAATAATTAAATAATCAAAATAATTTGCTGTTTACAATTATTGCAGATTTGTTTTTTTTTCTCCACTCTTTTGCGCCTTCAGTCGTCCTCTACATTTCTGTAATTCTAAATCAGCGGAGGTTCATAAATCTATAATTGAAACATACATGTTAGGTTTTTTTAGGCATTAAATACTCTTAATGTATGTATATACAAATTGAACAACAAAACGAGTGGCGAATATATTGTACGTACTTGTTAATAAGGAGAAAAATTCATTCTCCTTAAATGACAGTTTCCCTTGTTCTCCTCGTCAATTAAATTCTTTTAGAAGGGAATCGGCAAAAAGTCCCTGAAATCCCTTCACTGCCACATCTTTCGTTTTCGGTTTAATACTCTTGAAGTACAAGATCTATAATTAACATATATATGTATTTATTATTAATAATAACACTGTGGTGTAATCAATATTAACTATACCGTATTTTCCCGAGTTGTATCATTACTTAAACTAGCGATAAGTGCATGGAAGCGGAAATTGGGCCGGAGGTTTGCAATTTATTCCAAACACCGCATTTTCAATCCGATTAAAACTAGTGTTTATTTCAGCCCTCATCTTCACCAACATACTCATTAACGTTGTACAATTTTCAGTTTCTGCCGGTACTGAAGAATTGACCGTTTTAGACTCGGCGTTTTTGAGCACAACTAAACAAAAAATACTACATACCTTTTTTTTATCCGAAACTTGGTTCTATGCGTTACAAAAAAAATCAATCCGCAGTGTGAAGATATACATAAAAATATGATGATGAAGATCGTCTATCCACTTACACTTTATTGGTTGTCAACTCACTAATTCTCACTATAAAAAAAACTCACGAAAACATTAAACGTACTACCGCTGACGAGAACTAAAAATGAACTCAACGTACTTAGTTAAGTTCTCTTGTACCGTGGTATCGTGAAGTAAAATAAGAAAACAAGGATACCACTTTCTTAAGTGCACATACGTCTTTGACCCGAATCGTCGTCCTCGGTAGGGTTCATTAGTAACCAACGTCACCCCCTACGTACCCAGCCAATTTGCTCATGGCAGGGCATAATGGTCACTAACGCACCCCCCAAAGTAACCCCCATTCAGTCCTCGGTAGGGTTCATTGGTAACCAACGTCACCCCCTACGTACCCAGCCAATTTGCTCATGGCAGGGCATAATGGTCACCAACGTACCCCCCAAAGTAACCCCCATTCAGTCCTCGGTAGGGTTCATTGGTAACCAACGTCACCCCCCACGTACCCAGCCAATTTGCTCATGGCAGGGCATAATGGTCACCAACGTACCCCCCAAAGTAACCCCCATTCAGTCCTCGGTAGGGTTCATTGGTAACCAACGTCACCCCCTACGTACCCAGCCAATTTGCTCATGGCAGGGCATAATGGTCACTAACGCACCCCCCAAAGTAACCCCCATTCAGTCCTCGGTAGGGTTCATTGGTAACCAACGTCACCCCCTACGTACCCAGCCAATTTGCTCATGGCAGGGCATAATGGTCACCAACGTACCCCCCAAAGTAACCCCCATTCAGTCCTCGGTAGGGTTCATTGGTAACCAACGTCACCCCCCACGTACCCAGCCAATTTGCTCATGGCAGGGCATAATGGTCACCAACGTACCCCCCAAAGTAACCCCCATTCAGTCCTCGGTAGGGTTCATTGGTAACCAACGTCACCCCCTACGTACCCAGCCAATTTGCTCATGGCAGGGCATAATGGTCACTAACGTACCCCCAAAGTAACCCCCATTCAGTCCTCGGTAGGGTTCATTGGTAACCAACGTCACCCCCTACGTACCCAGCCAATTTGCTCATGGCAGGGCATAATGGTCACCAACGTACCCCCCAAAGTAACCCCCATTCAGTCCTCGGTAGGGTTCATTGGTAACCAACGTCACCCCCTACGTACCCAGCCAATTTGCTCATGGCAGGGCATAATGGTCACCAACGTACCCCCCAAAGTAACCCCCATTCAGTCCTCGGTAGGGTTCATTGGTAACCAACGTCACCCCCTACGTACCCAGCCAATTTGCTCATGGCAGGGCATAATGGTCACTAACGTACCCCCCAAAGTAACCCCCATTCAGTCCTCGGTAGGGTTCATTGGTAACCAACGTCACCCACTACGTACCCAGCCAATTTGCTCATGGCAGGGCACAATGTCACCAACGTACCCCCCAAAGTAACCCCCATTCAGTCCTCGGTAGGGTTCATTGGTAACCAACGTCACCCCCTACGTACCCAGCCAATTTGCTCATGGCAGGGCACAATGTCACCAACGTACCCCCATTTAGTCCTCGGTAGGGTTCATAGGTAACCAACGTCAGCCCCTACGTACCCAGCCTATCTGCTCACGGCAGGGTACATTGGTCACCAAGTTACTCCCCAACGTCCCCCATTCAGTCCTCGGCAGGCTACATTGGTGATCGACGTCACCACTATGTACCAACGCTATTTTTTTATGCCAAGATATAGTGAAAACCAACGTGACCCCCAACTTACCCGCCCATTCAGTGCAGTAGGTATCTAACGTCCCAATCCAGGTTTTTCGGGTTCACAACTTTATCACTTCACCACTTCACTTTGACTTTATCACTTTATTAACTCTAAAAGGTCACATAATAATATATTCCCGTGAAGTTATAACGCGTATATCGAAGTAAGAAAACAAAAGAAAACTAAACCAAATCAAACGATTGCACGTTTTTTACTCATCGGTGAGAGAAGTTTCAATGTAGTAGTGGCGTGGTGACGAAGCCGGCACTTGTACCCTGGGTACACACGCCAGCTACAGAGGTTACTTTAAGTCACTGGTGGGTACGCTTTTTGCTGGGTAGTCAACGACCACTAAAATGCTATTCCAATCTGACCGGTCGTCGTAGTGCAGTGTCAACCGGTAAGGTATAATTCGCCTGTAAGTCAGGCCTACCTTTCATCGATGATTGGTCAGGTCTACTTCATACTCCCTTCATACATACTCTTCAGAGAGTCGCTGAAAAAAGATTACCACTTTTGAACAAGTTCAGCTATGTACTTGCTATCTGTGAATACGTATGAGGTATTCCCATTTCTTTCTTGGTCGTACTGAAATGCATCCGACCATCTCATCCGCACTCTTCGACATGAGAGATCTCCTATCGCTCATTGTATTTGAAATTGGAATGAGCAAGAACGAGATGGCAATACATTTACTCAGTAAACAGTGAGTTTGAAGTCAGTATGAAGTAGACCTGACCAATCATCGATGAAAGGTAGGCCTGACTTACAGGCGAATTATGCCATACCGGCTGACACTACACCGAAGGACGGCGGCCGGTGATATTGGAATAGAATGCTAGTGGCGGTCGACTAGTGTAATAAAAAGACAGCTTTCAATCGACTAGTGCAATCGAAATATGCATTTCATTACACTAGTCGTCAGAGTTATGGGTTTCGGCATCATGTTCGCACGGAAAACTATAGCGCTCTGCGCAGTTGAACATCTAGATTTGCAATGGCATTTGCCGGTGGGTACGCACTTGATGATAATGCGTGTAGGACGTTTAAGTACTAAACAGAACATGGACCTCGACTGCGACTGCGACTGCGATTTGCCTACCGTGCGGCGTGAGGTTCGACTGCGCAGTTGGTGTTGAACAGAACACCGACTACGACTTCGATTCTATGCAAGCAAGAAGAAGAACGAGTGTCAAGTGTCACTTCTGTTTTGTTTAATATTTTTGAAAATGGAAGTGTTTCTGATAGCGTGTATATTTTATATAGTGTTTTTAATCAATTTGGAGTGTTTGCGTTTATTAATAACGAGAAATCGAATAGGAATCGAGACGAATATGAAGAATAGGAACCCAGTAGGCAAAGCGTACTCACGCAAAATAGCATCAAAATTCTACATGTCTATATGTAAGATAAAGACAGCATGTACTAAGCTATCGCGGTCTCCTCTTAAATGTAAACAGAATTCAATTCATTTTGAAGAGGTCATGTAAATATTCTATATATAGTGCTCGTACAAACTATAATAGTAGAGTAACTTCGGGTAATATGGTATACCCTTTACTTTTTCATCTATTGCTCGTAAAGTTTCATGAAAAAATCAACCACTATTAGCCACAAATACTAATTAATTAGTTTGTTGTCATTTTCCATTTAATTTAGACTATTTTTCAAATTCATTGAGAATTTATTTTGAAAAATATATCACTATGCCTATAATTGCATTTAGAAAACTTGGCGGGTAATGTGGTATACAATGGATGGTAAATGTGGTATACTGTACCATATTGACCGAAACCTATTTCAAATGATATAATTGCCTTGAATATATCTAAAGTATAACACTATTATTATGTTTCTTTCGGTTTTTATTAAACAAATTTATTATTATTATATTATAAATTAATATGCATTTTCGCCTACAAAAAAAAACAAATAAGTAAAACAAATTTCATAGAAGATAATAACTTACAAGTTTAATAAAAATTAAAAAAAAAATAAGAAAATATGCCTTCTTAGCAAGAGTATCCAATTATTAAACGAAAATATTTTAAATCTTCACAAAAACGGTTTTTCACAGGATTCACAGATAAAAATAGCCTGCTTGTTTGGAAGGCACTCTACATGAGACCAAATCATATCGCACTGTAGACATTGCGTCCAAATTTTGGGGTTTCTATCATCGCCCCAAGAATTGTTACAGAACATGCACTTAGTTTCCTTTGAGGGAGGCATGTCTGAGAAGATATCTCCTTCATCCGATTCTATGTAATTAATACTAACATCCGACTCACTAGAGGAATTATAACTTTTAGGAACACATTTATTCTTTGCTGGCTTCGTAATTTTTAGGCATTTTCCTTTAGATACAGTTTTTCGTTTATTAATTGCTGAAATACTTTCCTGTAGATTGATCTTATATTGCGATGTTGTTAATACAGTTGCCATCGATTTTTTTCCTCTACGGCTAGTGGGAGGCCGATGAATGTTTGGAGGAGGAGATACATCCCAAGGAGTCCAATGCTCTCTACTTGTACTGGCGATAGGCTCGTTACCAACTAAAAATGCAGAGATGCGAGGCGAGTCTAAAAGAGTTGCAGAATTTTCCTGAATTGACTCAATTTCTGTGTTATTATATCCGTTTTCGTTGTTTTCTGCAGAAATAAAGTCAGCTTCCGTAAAAATGTATTTGTTGAAAGGATAAATGCCAGTGCACCTGAAACCGTTGATTGCAATTTGTCCAGATTGAACTTGTTGATAGGCTCTTGTAAAAAGTTCGGTTACATCATATTGCGTGACTTTCCGGCCCGTCTCTCTAATAAATCTTTTAATTTGAGCATTGTAATACACCTTTAACGGCCCCATGAAAGTCTTATCTAGTGGCTGCATTTTATGCGTGGAATGTGGCGGCAGAGAAATAATAATCACACCATTTTCACGTGCAAGATTTATCACCTCTATATTTCTGGTATGGCTGTAGTGCCCATCTAGAATCAGCAAAATAGGTTCCTCTTTCGATGGTTTTGTGAACTGTAGAAAATGTTCGAACCACTTTGTGAAAATGGGAATCTGTACCCATCCGGATATGTGACATGACGAGTCGGAGCCAGGTGGAGCATGTTTCATTAAAAGTGGATTCTGTTTTTTTCTGGGAAAGATGAAATACGGAGGAACGAAATTACCGCCTGCACTCATACAGTTAATTACAGTTATAAGAGAGCCTCTTTCTGCGGATGTCATTCCACCTATCTGCCGTTTCCCCTTTCGAGCCAAAATCTTGGGCTGCCTGCTTTGAACTATAGACAGTCCAGTTTCATCTACATTCCAAATTCTCGTTGGCGGAAAACGATGCTTATCATACTCTTTTTCCAACAAATCAAAAAATATGTTAACTTTTTCTCGAGTAAAGCCCTTGGCTCTATCAAACGATGTCCCAGTTGGTACACGCAAGCTAAGTTTATCTTTATGCCTTCTACAAAAGGAATAGAGCCAATCCTTACCCGCACACTCTTTCAATAACGAAAATGGATTGGGAATGTTATTTTTTTTTGCAAGTTGAAATGCCAAGGAACGAATATCGGTTCTAGTTAAACCCCAGAAACGTGCCTCCATTTGTACTAAGTATTCAACTAGTTCCTTTTCGATAGTTTTATTGAATACCGGCTTACGTCCTATGGGAGTAGCTAAAAGTTCCTCCGTTGACTTGTCACTTCTCGCGATTCGTTGTAATGTGGTATGTGGAACTCCGAACGTCTTTGCGGCTAAGAAAATACCCATATTTCCATTTTTTACTTCCTGTACTGCTCGTCTCATCATTTCGGCATCCCATTTCCGAGCCTTTTGACCTTTTTTGGGCATATTGATAACTGCACTGAAAATCAAAACAGTAAGAATTAATGGAGTATAATTTGGTATAGTATACCACAATAACCGCCATATGGTATTCCACATTGTCCGACGGCCAGTTATTCCAATAATTCTATCGTAAAAAGTTAAAACCATAAAAAAAGGGCAAACCAACCTCAGTAAATATATAAGAACATAAGTCACTATGTATACAATAAAAATAATTTTTATTAACGTTCACTTTCGGCTTCAAAATGTCACTTTATTACACGAGAAAACAAATTTTGAAATCACTGTTTGGGATTCTTGTCCAACTGCTGAAAAACAACTGAACTAATGAGCATGCTGGAACATGTCAAGGTATAATATGGTTACAACACTCCTCACCACAAGAACAGTGCTGTCGTAACATCATGAATAATGGAAATATCCCACTATACCACTTTACCCGCATATACCATATTACCCGAACTTACTCTAAATATATACATCAACCGGCGACATCGTTCCCAAAAAGTCCAATCAGTTATATGACTTGCATACGGTTTCGTTTCGACGTATAGTATACGAAACTTTTCCTGCTAGGAATTAGTGGAAATTCGAGACTACAACCGCAGTCTTAGAATTAGAGTGTAGCACGACTGCGCAGTCGCAGGCGAAGTTGGTGTTGTGGGCATCGCCATATAATCCTGTGTATTCTAAAGAGAGGGACTGCGCAGTCGCAGTCGAGGTCCGTGTTCTGTTTAGGCCTTTTAGTCTTTTTCTCTTGCTAAAGGCGGAACAGGTCAGCATGTTTACATTCTTGAGGAGAAGATGGGGAAATGTTTACTTTTCGTTTTTCGCCACGAACACAAGCGCACGAGCTAACATAGTAGTAGTTTGTAAATAAGAACACATGCATTTTTCGTATTTTCAGTTTATAGGGCTGCCGATGCATCGGCGTTTGGTTTATAGGGCTAAGTTTCTGCGCAGGGATACGGTAATTACATCCGCATGGGCGAAACAAAAATTTCAGGGCTGTACAGGCCAGTTTCAAAGAGACTTAAAATCTACAGAATCTCTCAAATAGACGGGAAATCTAGTAGATTTCGATAAAGATCTGTCAGTAAATCAGGTATAATGAAACTTAAAATTCTCAATTCGTCAATAATCGCCATGGCTGTCCTATCTGACCCATCATAGGCAACTCTTAAAGCAACAAAACCTCTGAATTTTTATTTCAATATGTTTCTAAATGTGTGGTTTTGGTTCTCCGTGTTTCGAGTTGCAGAGGGAACCGATGCCCGAATAAAACCCTTCATGTCAACTACAGACAAATATCCTTGAAGACCATTATTATCAGCCTAAAATGTATGTAATTGGACCCGATAGTAATCTTTCTAGTATATTTTACTGTGTGCACAAGTGTTTTATTCATGGCTGGATTGCTCTAATTGTGTCGTTCGTTTGCCAACGTACATATACGAGTATGTAAGGAGAAACTTTTTTCGAGTATCAAATAAACGCTAATCCTAACTCTAATTCTGAAAGTTCTCAGTTTGCAAGGTTTTCAGAAATAAATTTCTGTGTACATTTTCGAAAAGGTATTAAGCTGGAGGGAATGAGTGTGTGTTATTCCTTAAATATTTTATTCATTTGCTTTTTCAACGCACTAATACAAAGTCCGTGCATATGCGTCTCAGTACCGGGTAGTCCAGGACTAAGGAGCGAGATGTGGCATACAGTCAAGGTGAAATTATTGTAGGTGTTTTATTTGGGGATTATTACGGGCCTCATTAAATAAGGGTCCTGTTCACCGTTAATACACATTTGGACAGGATAAAGGGTACGGTAACTACAACCGAAAGTTCAAAGCGTTTTAAATTATTTTAGTCTGCTTATAGTAGGAGATATGGAGATGTCCGGAAAATACTTTGCAACCTTTCAATTAGAGGTTTTCCAAGTGGCTAACATTTTCCGAGATTTTATATTACGTGTATTTTCCATTTTGTGTACAGTATTATTTTCATGCGTATGATTTGGTTTACGACTTAGTTAAGGGTATAACCCCAATGTTACGTAGGTACCGACATGTGCTCGCTTTACCTATGTAATATTCAGGTGAATATTACCCTGTGTTTAAAACTAAACATAGAACCTTTGATTGCGAACTTTTGTCTGAAAACTGTTGAACTTTGTTAGGGAAAATAAAAAATGTATTGTTAAGGAGAGTAGATTGTGGCAACTTCGAACACAATAAGGAATTAAATTTTGCTTCTGAAAGTTTACGGGTAAGAAATCAAAGGGTTGTACAGTGAAAAAATGGTCTAAATTCATGGAGTAATTCAGAAGAAACTAATAGGTACGTTTAATTTGGAATTCATAGTTGTTGTCCGAAGGGTTCAGTAGTTACTTGAGTTTGGTATTTAACTTTAGTATAATTTGGCGGCCGAATGGGGTTTCCTTATTAGCGTTAACAACAATGAGTCGTTTTACCTGACAAAGAAAACTTAACATAATATCTAGGACCGTAAGAACTATTATAATTTTTGACAAGGATATTTTTTTGTGGGTGCGAAGGAGCTTTTGCTAGCAGTCTTTCGAGAAGTTCTAACAATGCTTCCGTCAGCTGGAGGAACGGAACCACTTAACTTGAAATGAAGAGTTTCTAGGCCATTATAATAAATGGTGAAACATTTTGCCTCTACACAGGCCAGTTGAAAATCGTGTTCATGGTGACGGAGAAGGGAAATATTAATGCAGACATATCATAAAAAGGGGTGATTAGTACTCATGCTGAGGCCACGAACTTGTATGTTTCATTAAGTTAATAGACGAACATTTTGTTGTTTCCAAGACCGCCAACATCCTTGTCACACATCTCAAAACTAATAAATAATATGAAACCACTTTTGAACGGATATTTCAGTTCGGAGGGTTTGTTTCTTTCATCACCCTCTGTTCGATGATCTGTACTTTAGGGATGGAACTCTAAATTATCTTTCGATTGTAACGGGTAAATTTTAAGTTAAAGAAAAAACAGTCTGGGCGCAACTTTATTATTTTTGGGTAGAAGTCCGGAACGTGTTTAATTCAGAGATGCGGTGTAGGTTACTATGTGACTGAAAATCTAAAAAAAAACGATGTCTTATCACTTCTAAGAGATATGACGAAATTCGTAGAAATTTGTTCAACCTGTTTAAACCCTCTTAGGTGTTGAAAAAAGAAAAAACTTGAAAACGAGTTTTATCTGATTATTGAACAATTCCGTGGAAGTAAAAAGTTATTCGATATCTAATCAGACCAGAGGGATACGACTGAATTCATGAAAATGTATACAACCCCTTTACACCACCTTGGGGTCGAATTTAAAAAAATCCTGAAAATACTTTTTAGGTATTTATATGAAGAATCCGTAGAATAAAAAGAAATTAAAAATTTTGAAAAACCTAAAAGATATGACGAAAATCATAAAAATATATGCATTCCATTTTCAGTGATCATTTTTTTTGCCCCCCTTCCGAACTCCAATAGATATTTGAATTTTTTTTAATCAATATTACTTTTCTAGTTGATATACATATACTCGTACATACCGATAGGGTTGTTCGATTTAGATTCGATTAATCGATTATTTTTTCTAAAAAAATCAATTTTATCAATCGATATGAGTGATGTTGATTAATCGACATAATCGATTAGTTAACGTTAATTAATCGAACAAATTTCAACAGTAAAAAGATTGGATGTTCGACAGATTTGGCAATATTTAACTACAAAATTAGTTGCAACAGAAAAAAATTGGGCACTCATGAAGAGATCCAGCAAAACACGTTTGGTAATAACAGCCCAGCAAGCAAAACTTCGCTGAGAAAATTGCTTGCTATGTCAAATTATAGGAATTGTTTTACTCCTGCTGTTTCTTTCGTTCTCAAATTCGGAACTAATTCGCCAACTCTAGCTAAAAGTAAGTACATCTACTTACTGGGACACCTCTTTCTATTAACGGACATTTAACTCCACATGTAAGACAGTGAGGAGAAGATTGAAAAATTCTTCATATAAATAATTAATATGCATTGCAATACAATGCAATATAATTAATATGCACAATTTAATATCTTTTCTATGTATATTTACCGCTATATGTACGATAATCTCAATGTTAAACTTATAATGAACCTAGATATTTCAAGTCAAATCTACCTATAAAGTCTACGTATACGTATACGACATCCTGGGACTTACGAATTACGCGATTAATCGATTAATTGATTAAAAGGCATCAATTAATCGATTGATCTTAATCGAACGTTTTAAAATAATTGATCTTGCAACAATCGATTGTTGAGCAATCGATTCCCATCCCTACATACCGAGTTTCAACTTTCTAGCATAATCCGTTCTATAGTTAGGAAAAACACCCCCTAACGCCGTACTATACTACCCCTATAAAAATTATATTTTTCCAACATGCTACTACTATAGTTCTATCTAAATACCAAGTTTCAGAATTTGATGATACTCGAGATTTAAAAAACCGAACTTTTTCATTTTCACCCTTTACTGAGATCTAGAAACTAACATTTTCCGTCTAAAACGCTTCCCCCACCTCCCTCTCACACCCCCACCACTAAAAAGGTGGCCACTTGAAGAAGTGTGCTCAGTCTACCAACAAAAAAAAATTCAACATAATAGCTCAACGAGTTTGAGAGCTATAAGCTTTCAAATGTTTTGCGTACGGCGGACGGCGTACGGCGGACGGCGCACAGACGGACTAAACATTTTTTTGCTTTTTTGGTGTTTATTAGTCATTAAACGTGGGAAAAAAAATGACAGGGTAGCAAATTTTTTTTTTTAAGAATCGATAACAATACTTTATTATTAAAATAATAAAGTAAAACCGTACTTTCGCAATAGAAAAACTGCTCGTCGACTTTATTTCAAAAACGTGTTAGTTCGTCGCTAGCTCAAAAATGACTGCCTTGACAAGGAAATACAAGAAACATTTATTTTGTAGTGAGTGTGAGTGTGTGTGGTGAGTAGCCGGCGTCGTTACCAGAAATGCCAGAAATATGGTAACCAGCGTCGTTGCCAGAGATGCAGCATCGTCGTTGTTAGAAGAAGACTCAACATTCCGGGCACTATGATGACCCGCCGGATCATTATCGTTTAACGATTATGCCAAAACGATGCTACCGCTAGCGTACCGGAATAGCCACAAAGGTACGGCTTGGAGTGGTGCCTCTTCCGGTGGTGATAGTTGTAATGTTTGGTGAACAGCTCCTCCTTGAGCTATTGATTGAGTGGTTATCCCGCCACGACCCGGTCTGCCGCTCGTTAATTCAGGAACGTTTGGTGTAATTCAGTTAACGTTACCTGTTTGCTTCAAATAAATGGAAAAAAAATGTAATTCAAGTTAATAATTCAGTTTGGATTATGGTTCGATGTGATCTCCGGAGTGATCGATCGGTAGTCGGGAGAGTTTTGTGACCGGTCGGATCATTTCACCGTTTTCATACGAAGCTTGACCACACGATGTAGTTTGTCTGGACCTTCGATCAGAGCCATGACTCGCCCCATTTGCCAGTTTAATGGAGAGAGGCGTTCGTCCTTTACTAAGACGAGATAGTTGACTTTAAGAGTGTGGTTCGCTGTTAACCACTTCGGCCTAGATTGTAACTGATTCAAATAATCAGAGCTCCATCGATACCAGAACATCTGTCTCATTTGTGCGTATTCCCGCCATTTCGCCTGAATGTTGAGGCGTTTAGAGTCTTTGGCTGGTTCCGGTAGTGCTCGAGCGATGTCTTCGTTCGGGAAGTGATGGCTGCTAGATCTTCGGGATCCGACGTGAAAGGGCACAGTGGACGACTATTTAGTATCCCTTCGATTTCCGTCAAAAGAGTGTTCCATTTCTGAAAAGTGTACGAGTAATCCGCGCAGACCCGTTTCAAGAGGTACTTAACAGATTTAACGTCGGCCTCCTAAATACCTCCGAAATAAGAAGCGGCTGGTGGGATAAAGTGCCATTGAATTACTCGATTGGTCAAGAAAGGTAGGACCTCACTCTCGATTTCAGATCTCCAAATTTTCTCAAAGGTCTTGAGTTGATTGGTAGCCCCAACAAATGTCGTCCCATTGTCGGAGTAGATGTGCGAGCATGCCGTCCGATGGGAGAGAAATCGTTTCAGTGCAGCTAGAAAGGTTGGTGTTGTCATGTATCCGACCAGCTCGATGTGTATAGCTCGAACGGTCATACAAACAAATATGACCATGTAGCCCTTGTAGGTGCTCGGCCTCGGCACTTAGATGCTTTCACATTTATGGGCCCAGCAAAATCAATTCCTGTTGAGCTAAAAGCTAAGGACGGTTGCACTCGGCATGATGGAAGAACACCCATTCGCTGTTCGTTTTCCTTGGCTTTAAAACGAAAGCATCTGATACATTTTTGGATTAAAAATCGAACTGTGTTACGAGCGTTGCATATCCAAAACGACGATCGAATCGACCTCAGGACTAGTTGAGGCCCTCCATGCATTGTAATTTCGTGGTAGTCCAAGATCAGAAGCTTCGTGAAATGGTTTTTGGATGGCAAGATAATCGGAAATTTTTCGTCAATGATGAATTTTGCAGCCGACCGCGTACACGCATTATTTGATGTTCACCCAAGAATGAGTTCAAATTAATAATTTTGCTTTATTATGAGATTGCTTGATTGTTGTGTAATTATCGTAGTTTGTCGGGAAACTCAGATTCTTGTACTACGCGAATCCAGAAATTTCACGCTACAAGGAAATCGCTGACTGCTAGTGGAAAGTGGTAACTTTCGTGACGAGCTTTCCTGGCGACGGATTGAATCACCGACGTGGTTCGTAGTAATTTCTTGTATGAAGAGAATAGGTGTAATAGTTGTTGAACTTCTGGGTTTTTGACTTGGTGATGATGAATTTTACGCACTCCTAGATCGTCAAAATCTTTAACTGTAATTGTGGACTTTGGCCATTTGTCGCATGACCATTTGAGGAAATTTGGTCCGTTCCACCAAAGCGGATGTGTACGTAACTCGTTTGAGCTCAAGGCACGGCTTGCGCAATCGGCGGGATTTAAATGTGTGACATTTTTTTGCATTTCCATTTTTTTGCGTATTGTGCTGATTTGCGATGAAAGTTTCCCATCTATTCACGTCTCCGTCGAGCCAATGTAGTACCGTTTCAGAATCTGTCCAAGCAAATATAGCTGGTTTGGTAGGCATCTTCAAATCTCGAATTATATGATCAACAAAGTCTGCCAGTAAGACTGCCCCCATCAATTCCAGTGTGGTTTAATCGTTGCGATTTTCGTTTTCTAAGTTAGCAGACTGCAATGGAAATGTTTGTTATCGTTAGACGTACGTAGATAAGAAATGTAAGTATCCTAAAATACATTCATCTCGTCGTCAGATAATGGGTCCCTCTGGATCCGACAGCACTTTTCGCCGGCTATCTCAGGAGCTTGGGAGTGGGACAAGGACAAACGATCCAGAGGGGGTACCATTCTTGCCGTGCTGTATAAAATAAAAAAAACCTATGTAGAGATATAAAAGGGACGGGACTTCCCCGCTTGTGTTCGCGAGCGACTATCAAGAGATACCGCACATACGGTGCATACCGGTAATTAATTCCGGTTCAACTGCTACGGCTTGCAGCACCGAAACCGAAACATAACCGAGATCCGTGAAGAGACAAGAGAAAGCAAGGACTCACCATTTCGCGCCTCCTCCCAGGATCCCCCAACGAGAATTACTTACTCGCACTCCATCTTCAACTAAAATCTAGACAAAAAAAAAACAAAAGAAAACCAGAACCAGTGCCACCTGAAAAATTTACATATAGAATATAAATGCAATCTAAAACAAAAAAAAATAGCAATAGGGCAAGTAACAAAAAAAATAATTTTTTTTTCTATTATCATTATTATTAAATGAAATAGTTTCTTAAAAAAAAAAAATATATGTACATATATGTAAGCGCAAAGAATTTTTCCAATATAAAGCGGATTTAAGATCGTCCTCCGAGCCTTGGTAGAATTATTTTAATGTCTGTCGGTATTAATTATTGTGTGAAGAGGCGGATTATTCACTTTTTATTAGTCACTGATACGACTTGATTCCGAAGGCTATTGTCCGTTCCTTCAAAAACAATTTTTGTGGTGGTGCACTCACCCTTTTGTTCTTTGTTTTTCACTGAATTCTCACACTATGTTTATTTCGTTTTCGTTATTTTCACCGGTTAGTTTTTACTTAGGTTTTTGGTTACTTCTTAGATTTACTTTTACTTTCACTCAAAAAAATCGAACTTTTTATTTGCTATCTTTATTCTCCTGTTTTACGTCCTCGCCGTCAGACCGCACAACCGCCAATCCCCAAAAAAAAACTTTTTTTTCTCGTCACTGCTGGAAATTGGCGCGAACTCTTTTAATTTTCCCCACAGAGGGCAATACAGCGCTTACAATTTACAAAAAAAAGTAATGACTACAAACAAATTAATACCAATAAATAAATAGTTTTCGAGTGCACTGGTTCTCAATTGAACTTTCATGTAAATTAAACAAACTTAATACCAAAATTGAAGATAAAGTGCTAGGTCACAACTTTTACCCAAACTGCACCCACAACAAATTCCACAACCAACAACCAATCAAAAAAGTAAGTTGATCAAAAGAAAAACCAGCAAAAAAAAAAAAAATATATATACAGGGTGTAACTAGTACTGAGGTTCAAACAAAAATGGGAGATAGAGGAACTTGTCCTGAGTAGAAAATCGTTCTACACATACTACCGGTTTTGCACCGTTAAGGAGATAGCGCGATTTTAAGGACGAAGGATTTTCATCGTACCTGTGATCTCTAACTTCCGCTGTACTTAGCGTAACGTAATAATTCTGGGCTCGTTGGAAAGGACACAAATTCTTCTTTCTAATTGCTATCAACTGTGTCAATCAGTGTTATACTTTTTGAGAAAATTTCATTTAAATGACACAAAAATAATAAAAAATTAAAAAAAAATGCAAAAAAATCCTGTTTTCTCCAAGAAGAACCTGATTAACCACCAAATTTTATTACATTTTCGGAAATCCCATAAAATTTCACTATACGTTTGATAACAGAATTTCTCCATAGGTTGAATTGTAAAGGAGCGGGGCTAACAGTTATCAAGCACGTTCCCTTCAAGTAAATCTGGTTTGACACCCGTCATTCGTCCTTCTCCTTGCAGAATTCGGAACACTTGCATGTGGTTGATGCCTAATCGATGGCCGATGCGCCGGGTGCTTACCGTGGGGTCCCTAGCCGCGATGCGCAGTATGCGCTCCTCCGTGGCCACAGGTACCGAGTGTCGCCGTCCTGGATGTTGTGTCTCCCGCCACGGCTGCAGTGTACCTCGTTCACGAAGGTTCCGATGAATGCTGATGAACATCCGATAATGGGGGTACCGAGATCTGTCCGGATACCGTTCCCGGTAAACTCTTTCGGCTCGCCTAGCATTCCCGTCGCACAACCCATACACGAAGTGCATGTCTGCCATTTCTTCCGTTGTAAAAGACCTCCTATTGCTTGCCATGTTGCTCGTAATGATGTCTATGACATTCTGTTTGCTGCTGCTTCCTCCCGATGCTTTTATCGCAGAAAAATCTAAGAAGGACGAAGTCATTCCTGTTCCTTAAGGGAGGGATATTACTTAATTAACTTAAATTGATGTTAGTTAATTTACTTAAATGGACGCTATCTAATTAGTTGTCATATTTTTACTTACCTGTAACATAATTTCCACACATAACAGCAATACGTGTGTTGTTAACATGGTTGCTCATTACTGCATCTGTTTTGCGGTAAGTTCTATGTTTAGCAGTATTTCCAACATGTGCAGGGAACTCACTTGTTGTTGCAAATATGAAGAAATTCTGTTATCAAACATATAGTGAAATTTTATGGGCTTTCCGAAAATGGAATAAAATTTGGTGGTTAATCAGGTCCTTCTTGGAGAAAACAGGACTTTTTTGTATTTTTTCCTCATTTTTTATTATTTTTATGTCATTTAAATGAATTTTTCTCAAAAAGTATAAGACTGATTGACACAGTTGATATCAATTAGAAAGAAGAATTTGTGTCCTTTCCAACGAGCCCAGAATTATTACGTTACGCTGAGTACAGCAGAAGTTAGAGATCAAACAGTGATCACAGGTACGATGAAAATCCTTCGTCCTTAAAATCGCGCTATCTCCTTAACGGTGCAAAAACGGGAGTATGTGTAGAACGATTTTCTACTCAGGACAAGTTCCTCTATCTCCCATTTTTGTTTGAGCCTCAGTACTAGTTACACCCTGTATAGGAACCAAAGAAAAAAAATGAATGCAAAAATAAACTCAATGAAATGTGACGTTTCGCCACAATGTACACTACCGCGGCATAAGCTTTCTCCGAAGAATCACAGAAAGCATGTAGCTCCAAAGTGGTGGTGTTCGATGTTGTTTCAAGCCGCTTTGGGATTTTTATGTTGTGGAGGTCCTGAAAGCTTCGGACGAAGTCGTACCAAGTCGATTCGGTTTCAATTGAAACTTTGTCATCTCAATCCAAGCTGGAAGAATAATCGGTGTGATGAACCCAAGTCGATCGAAAAGCCGTGCGACCGTTGACAAAATATTGCGCTTAGTTGTTGGTTTCGTAAGCTGTTCATTGATGTCGAAGTGAAATTGGAAGGAGAAGGCGTCTTCGTTTGGCTGCCAATAGGTACCTAGTGTTTTGACTGAATTTTCGGAATCCAGAGCGAATGGTAACACAGGTGCACGTAACTCTTCCGGAATAGCTTGTAGGATTTCTGAGCGGTTACTGACCAATTTACGAAGTTCGAAGCCGGCTTCGTCGAAAATATGATTACTCTGACTTTGTAATTCTGATGCAGATTGAATGCCATCAGCACCGGCAAAAACGTCATCCACGTAGATGGAGTGAAGTAGAACAGAAGCTGCTAACGGATATTTATGGGCCATGTCATGGGTTAATTGTTGGATGGTACGGATAGCTAGGAACGGAGCACAAGTGGTCCCGAATGTTACGACCTAAATGTAATATTCTCGAAGCAGTTGAGTTGGGTTATCACGCCATACAACTCGTTGAAATTGTGCGTCTTCGTAGTTCACCAAAATCTGTCGGAACATTTGTTTCAAATCGGCAGTGAATGTAATTTTGTGAAACCTCCAATTCGTTATAACTGATGATAAGTCATTGTGTAGTGCTGGCCCAGGAAATAAAATGTCGTTGAAGGATTTTCTATTAGTAGTTTTCCTGGAGGCATCGAAAACGATTCTCAATTTGGTAGTGAGTGAGCTCATTCTTACCACTGAATGTTGAGCGAGATAACAGCAATTAACCACGGTCTTCTCATTGACAGTTGTAGTGAGTTCTTCTTCAGAAGTGGAGACTAGCTTCATTTGTCCTGACGATAAATATTCGTTAAATCATTCGCTATATCGCGCATGAAATTGTGGATCCCGCAGGAATTTGCGCTCAAGTTGATTGAATTGTTTGATGACAATGTAGCGAGATTTTCCAAAAAAAAAACATCGTTGTTTCGGTATTTTTATACTCTAGATGAAATCATATAGAGTATTATAAGTTTAATCCAGCCCAAAAGTTTGTAACGCATAGAACCGAGCCTCGGACGAAAAAAAGTTATATATTATTTTTTGTTTATTTGTGGCCAAAAACCTCAAATCCACTTGACGTCCGTCCGTCCGTCCGTCCGGCCGTCCGTCCGTCCGTCTGTCCGTTAGCACGATAACTCAAGAACGCCTTATCCTAGGATCTTGATATTTTGAATCTGGATGTTTGGTTGAATTTGTAATTGAATTGTATTGAAATTTTGTATGTGTTATTTTTCCAATAGTTGGAGCTAAATATATGATTATGAAGAAAATCCTGTTAGTCCTTCATGTAGCTGCCATACAAATATCCTGTCAAAATGTATTCACTTAATTTACGAAACTCACTATAACTCAAGTAATCTTTTAGCTACGAATTCAAAATTTTGTACAAATTAGTTTTGATAAATATGTATAACACTGATTGACACTGATTGACTGATTAAAGGAAGTTCGACTTTACTAGTCAGCGAAATCCCTTTACTTTTTCTGGTGGCTGCCATACAAAATGTCCTTAAAACACGTGTTTAAGAACATTGGCTGATAACTTCAGAAGGGTTTAAGCTACGTCTTTGAAATTTTGTATGTGTTATTTTTCCAATAGTTGGAGCTAGATATATGATTATGAAGAAAATCCTATTAGTGCTTCGTGTAGCTGCCATACAAATACCCTGTCAAAACGTATTCTCCTAAATTACGGAACTTGCTATAACTCAAGTAATCTTTTAGCTATGAATTGGAAATTTTGTACAAATTAGTTTTGAGTAAAAACAAAGTTCGAGTTTACTAATCAGCGAAATCCGTTTACTCCTTCTGGTAGCTGCCATACAAAATGTCCTGAAGACACGTGTTCAACAATATTTTTCGATAACTTTAGAACGCTTCAAGCTACGAATTTGAAATTTTGTACAAATTAATTTTTGAATGGTTCCAAGGAAAAGGATAAATATGTAAGAAATCGAGTGAGTCCTTTCTGCACCTCCCATGCGAAAGTCCTTCAAAAAGGAAATTTTTTTTTGATGACTTATCCAGTTCAAGATATGAAATTAAACACTGAATATTGTCTTTTAGTTTTGAGTAGCCATCTAATGGCAGTCCTTAATAAAGGACATACAACATGCACACACGTAATTCTACTTTATCCCCAACTACGACATAAATCGGAGTTCAGTATTCATCTAGAGTATTATACGATTGGCTTGCAGCCGATCGTGACTGCAGTATGTTTTAAATGGTAAACGCACCGAATACCGTCCGCGCTTATCTCTCGATTGAGTTTCGTTGTAGAAAGTTTCGCACCATTTGTCTTCCGGTTTGGATTCACATTTGGACGACACTGTATCGATCTCCCAAAACCGCTGAAGCAATTTGTCAATTTCGATTTGGTCGTTGATATTGTGAAGTTAAGTTGCTCCCGAACACTTCTGTCGATCTCGCCGAACAATATCCACCCGAAGTGAGTATTTTGCGCAGTTGGTAGTCCAGCGGCCTTCTTCGCACCTCCGATGAGGATTTGCGAAAAACTTCACTTCCCAGGATGAGATCAATTCCTGCCGGCTCGAAGAACCTTGGGTCCGCTAGTTGTAAATCAAGGATATGAGCCCATTTTGTATCCATGAGAGATTTATTCGGCAATATGCTGATCAATTTCTGCATGACGAACTCGGTAACTTCGATCTCGTATTGACTTATCCGAGACTGCACATCGAAATGCACAATTTGATTGCACGACTCAGCTGGTGTATCGCCGATCCCGGTCACTAACGTACAGCGCGAACTGAAGTTTTTGGTAAATTTAATAGCATCGCGGTACGATCGATTAGAGCCCGAAGTTCGAAGAATTGTCCACTGTGTGATCTGAAGTTAACGATAGCCGTTGACAGCAAGACTTCTCGCTGAGCGAGACGTGCGGCAAAGGTACGGACAGAATCATGCGATGGTGGTTGAACTCCCTTCATACATACTCTTCAGTGAGTGTAAGTGTTGCCATCTCATTTTAAATGCAATGCGCGATAGGGGATCTCTCATATTAATAAGTGCAGATGAGATGGTCGAATGCATTTCAGTACGAGGAAGAAAGAAATGCGAATACCTCACACGTATTCACAGACATCAAGTACATGCTGAACTTGTTCCCAACTGATAATCTTTTTTCAGCGACAAGTTTCGAAAGTGTTCGCTGCCTCTTCATCGATGTTTGGTTTATAGGATGTTGTGCTGTTGATAATGGTGGTGGTGACGCAGATGCATCCGTGTGCACAAGTGTGTGGTGTCGTTCATCGCAGCGACAATTGTGCTTACTGGTGAAGTTGTTAGCTGTGTTATTGTACGCTAGGCAATTTAAGCAAATTGACTTGCCTTCTATTGCCGCTCGTCGCGCTGTAGTAGACAGAGACAAAAACAGCGGGCATTTGCGAAGGCTATGTGGATGCTCCTTGCACACATAGCAATTTCGAACGGTTGTGGACGTAGTCCCGTTTTGCCGTTACAATTATTTATCACGTGAAAAGATTTCTTCATCTTTATCGCTTTGTCGTTGGTACCGTTAGTTTTGGTATTGCATTTCGGTTGTTTAGACGAACACGAAGAATTTGACCTGTTTTCCAAAATGGATTCCAAAGTCCTTACATGATTGTCGAGAAACTTCTGCAATGTCTTAAAGCTAGGGAGCTCGACCGTATCTCCAACTTTTGTTTCCCACAAACCAACGGTTTCTGCGGGCAATTGTTGGGTCAAAAAATACACAAGCACGGAAATTGGATAGCGCTTGGCGACATTCTCTTGTTACACTCAACAACGCCCGAATGGCTTGAGGATTTTCATCGTGGATTTTAGGCTAAGAGGAAAATAGATGCATTTGCAATTTGAACCGTTTGCGGGGGTTCTCGTAATGGTCTTGTAGCAACTTCCATGCACCCATATAATTCGCCTCAGTAATTGGTTTTTACGTTTAATTTTTCTAAAACCCCTTACCGTCTAGGGGCGAACGACGAGCCGACTAACCCGTCGAGACGGGGTGGGCGCCACACAACTTAATTTTCGCCGCCGTTCTATGACTACCTAGCCAGCTGTGGAGCTGGGTAGAAATGTATTTGCACCCGGAATTTGAGCACAACCGAAATCGGAAACTAAAATTGGACGACGTCACACAAGTTTCGTACGCAAAGAAAAAGAACTTAAAGGCTATGTTACGCGTAAGGAAAATGTAATTCAGTTAATCCTCGAACAATATACTGAGAGATTGATTATAAAATGAACTATTGCGCTACTTAAAACTAGGGTACCGCTGGTGAGTTTTCCCTCGTTGGTCCAGTAGACTTCCGACGGAAAAATGTAGGGCGCTCGTCCCCTCGTTGACGACGATGATTCCTCGTTCTCGCCTTTTGCTGGTACGCTTATTATTCCGCGTAATCTCCTTTTCGTGCCGTCACCGACTTGTGACGCTCGATGCACGTTCCTCAAACAAAAAAAACTGAAATCCAAGATTTTCAAAAGAATGTCCGCGACTGACCACTAACCGACTTATCGTACTCCTACTCGTTCGGGGAAGAGCCGTTTTTCGGCCCGGCATCTTCCGTGAAACCTCGGGTCAGTTTTTGTTCACGGTTAATTCCCGTTTTTGTAGGTCGATGACTGCTTTCACTAGGTCGTTGGTCGTACTTTCTCTTAATTTCGCAGGTAATGGTTATAGTCTAGTTATTTATAGTCGAGTTCTACTTTCAGCTTTTTATCTCATGTTCAACCCACGGCGAACTACCTTATCGGCTGAGAACCTCTTGCGGCTGCGCAGTATCCGTGCGTGAGGTTTGTTTACCTTTTGGGTAATTTTTGATTGTGGTTGTTTGCGCATTGGGAACTTATTACTCCGCGTTCAGGCTTCGATGGTGTTGAGTTGAGGGATTAAGTGCACGTTCCCTTTTGAATTCAGTGTGTAGTCGACGTCGCCTTCTTAATACTAGTCCTAATTCTAATCTAATTCATATTGACTATTTGATATTTCCCTAAAGCTAATTCTATCCTATTGTTTACATTACTCACATAGTATTTCGGAAAACTAAAATTATTTCCGTCCTCCAATTTCGGTTTACCTTGATTTAGCTCACTCGGTTTTCCTAGACCTCACCCAATTTCCGGTGCATTATTTAGGCGTAGTAGCGTACTGGTTCCGCTCTTTGACTTCCGTTTTAGGCCGCCCGGCCTTCTTACGAGGAGGTACGCGACTCTCCGGATATCACGGCACGATAGTGGTTTTAATGGGTAAGTGATATCGTATAGCCTATAATGATTGAACCTAGTATATTGAACCGAAGTACTTCGGTTCTGTTCTTCCTGGGCGTTAGTAATTGCCGAGTTGACGAAATCGGCGGGAGGTAACACCCTTTTGCGCACCTTACTTCCCTTGATTTGTTTCCTCTTTAGGTAACACTATGGAAAACCGTAATATTTCCCCCTCACCACAAGAGGTTTTCCCCGAAATTCTCTCCTTCGCATCCGCTTCCCACCCTCTTATATGTTGTATGGTTTCAGATCTTTAATGTGCCAGATTCCCGCGTCTCTATCGGTTTTGTCCATCAACTGATAGGTCGACGAGGATACTCTCTTTCTTACTGTAAACGGCCCTACATAGGCTGGCGCTAATTTAGCCGAAAAGAATCGCATGGCATCGGACTGTGCATAGTTTTTTCTCCATACGCGCTGTTGGGGCAAAAATGAAACATCGCGACGGCGCAGATCATAACGCCCCTTGCTCTTTTCTGCCGCGTTTCTCATCCTATCGACGATTTCATCCCTCAAGGTTTTAAAAGCGTCGGCGCGTTCCGCTAAGAGTCCGGCCTCGCAGTGACTACGCCATTTGGGAAGTCGTCGGTTCCCTGGTGACGAACCACCATTTCCCTTCCAAAATTTGCATAATACGGAATCACCCCCATAACCTCATGCGTCGCTGTTCGCAACGCGCACCCTATAGCCGCGAGATGCGTGTCCCAAGTGCGATGGTTCTCCGAGACATATGCCCGCAGCATTGTCTTCACATTTTGGTTGACCCGCTCTGCCGGGTTAGCTTGAGGGTGGTAGAAAGCTGTGAACTTAATCTGAGTCCCGTATCCCCCTACCATGCGCTGAAAATCTTTTCCTTTAAATTGTACCCCGTTATCGCATACCACCCATTTTGGCACACCAAATAAGAGAAAAACTTGTTCCTCCAAAATTCGACTCACCATAGCACTCGTGGCTGCTCTTACCGGGAAGAGTAGCGGACACTTTGTAAAGTAGTCCACTATCGTTAGAATAAAGCAGTGCCCCTTTGTGGAACGTGGGAGGGGGCCAATCAGGTCTACGCACAGCATTTCCCATGGTCGACTCACTTCCGTTCTGGATGCCATCAGCCCCGCTGGCAGCCTTCTTTCCGGCTTGACTGCTTGGCACATCGTGCATCTTGCAACGAATCGCTGGATATCCGCTCTCATTTTAGGCCAATAGTACTTCTGTGCGACTCTAGTAAAGGTGCGGAACACCCCCGGATGGCCCGCGGTGGGTTCATCGTGGCACTGTTTTATTACCGCTACCCTCTTCCCTCTTGGAAGAACTATCTTCCACACATCCTCCTCCGATAAGGCTGGGTATGGTGCTTGGGCATATTTTAGTAACTGATCCCCTTCCATTCTCCATGACGTGAATACCTCCGGTCGAGCCTTTACTTCCTCGCACATTTTCCGGTACCACTTGTCCGGGGTTTCGTTATCGGTGCTAATCTCATTAACTGGGACAGATCTGGACAGCGCATCGGGAACAAAATGTTCCTTTCCCTTCCGATGAACAATCTCGAAGTCGAATTGTTGTAGTCTTATGGCCCATCTAGCCAATCTTCCGCAAGGGTCCTTCAGCTGGTTTAGCCAGACCAACGAGTAGTGGTCAGTTACTACCAGAAACTTAGCACCCTCGACGTACGGCCTAAGTTTTTCCACGGCCCACAAGACTGCCAGGCATTCCCGTTCTGTTGTGGAGAATTTTTGCTCGGAGGCTGTTAGTGATCGACTTAGATAGCAGATAACACGTTCTTCCCCTTCCACCGATTGTGTTAGGACCGCTCCTAGGCCGAAACCCGATGCGTCTGTCTGTATAGTGAATGGCAACGAAAAATCAGGGCACGTTAGAATCGGTGCCGTCGAGAGTTTGACTTTCGCCGTAGAAAAGGCTCTGTCACACGGTTCATTCCACTCGAATTTTTTGTTCTTCTTTAACAGATTCGTCAATGGTGATACAAGTGTTGCGAAGTCTGGAATAAACCGGCGGTACCAAGATACCATTCCGAGGAACTGTCTGACTTCCTTTACACACGAGGGTCTCGGAATTTTGACGAGGCATTCCACCTTTTCTGGATCAACATTTAACCCTTGTTCGTTAATCACATACCCCAAGTATTGTAATTCTGACCTGCAGAAACCACATTTCTCTCTCGAAATCTTTAGACCAGCCGCCCGTAGTCTGCTAAAAACTCCCGCAACACCTCCAGATGCTTCTCGTGTGACTGGGTGACAATAATGATATCGTCCAAATACACAAATACGTGTGGTTCCAGATCCGCTCCTAGGACTCTATCGATCAGTCGCTGCCAGGTTGCTGGAGCGTTCTGTAAGCCGAAAGGCATTCTCTTGAATTGGAATAGCCCTCGATTCGGCACGGTGAATGCTGTGAATTGGCGAGATGACTCTGCCACCGGCACTTGCCAGTATGCCGACTTGATATCGAGCGACGATAGGTACTTCGCATCTCTCAGCTTGTCCAACGTAGCCGACACGTAGGGTAGCGGGTACGCATCTCGCTCTGAGACCTTATTTACTTTCCGGAAGTCGACACAGAACCGATAGGTTCCATTCTTCTTTTTCTTCAACAGTATCGGGGAAGCCCATGGGCTACTAGACGGTTCAACGATTCCAGCGTCCAACATCTCGTTCAGCTCCCGGTCAATATGAACTTGTATGATCGGGTTTACGGGATAATACCTTTGTTTGATGGGTTCGGAATTAGTTTTTATTACGTGTTCTACCATGTTGGTGCAACCAATTCCTTCCCCCAGCAAGCTGAACTCCCCTTTAACTAAGGTCGATAACTGCTCCCTTTCCTGTATTGACAGCTTCGAATGCGGTTGCAGTGAATCGATCGCACATATGGAGACATTATCCGAAAACTCCCAAGAACTCTTTTGTAGGTCCGCCACTATCCCGGCCGCTGCCCAAAAGTCAGCTCCCAATATCAACTTCAACGGGATGTCCGGTACGACGAGTACGTTCAACCATCTGGTTTTCCCTTCCACCTCAATCGGGATCCAAATCGAGCCATCCACCGAACACTTCATTCCATTGGCAGTCACCACAGATTGCGACCTTGGAGCTTGTAATGCTACTCCAGTTCCCCGAAGGAGATCCCACCCTGTTCCGCCTACGATCGTTCTAGAGGCTCCTGAATCTAATAACCCCGACACTACCACGTCGAAAATTTTGACATCTAAGTAGGGTCTCGTATCTCCACTCATTTTGGAAAAAATGTAGTTAATGGTTGAGGTGATTTCTTCCAATACTCTCGACGTCCTCCTTACGGCTATCCCGTTTCCCATCCCCACTGCGCCGCTCTCTAATGGGGTTGCTGGGAGTTTCCCGACGGCTCCCTCGTGTTCGGAGTCGCGGCTATTTTGTTCCCCTCCGTTGCCCTGCCTGTGTTCCGACCACTCATGTCGGAAGACTTATTGCAGTGGTTGCAAAATTTCCTGATCACCCCGTTCTTCCCGCACACGTAACACGCGCGAGGCCTCTGGCATTCGCGTGCACTATGGCCTAGCTCCCTACAATTCCAGCAGACGATATTGTTGATCCCGCTGGATACTGCACAAACCTCCTCCACCCCGACGTACGCTAAATCCGGCTCTAGCAGACCTTTGACCCGATGTGGAAGTGGAGAGACAAATGCTTCCACTGCTATCCGGGTGGCTTCCAGTTCTCTCCCGAGACGGATTAGCTCCGCGATGGTGCTCACCTTCTTCAACCCCAGTTGAGTTTGGTAGAACGGCGTTATATTTCGTCGGAGTAACTTTAACCGCGCTGATTCCGGCCAGGGAGTTGTTAAGCGGCGGAACAGACCCTGCATGAGTGCGACGTACATACCGATAGATTCATCGGCCCCCATTGTTCTGCGCCGGATCTCCATTTCCAACCGTTCGTCATAGTCCGGTGGTAAGAACTCGGCTCTTAATTCAGCTACTAGTTCGTCCCACGTCTCTACCCCCGGCCTCACTGCTCGAAACCAAATGAGTGCTTTGTCGGAGAAAAGATCCACGGCTGAACGGAACAGTTGAGCTTTCGTTACTCCGCGTGCTTCCCGTAATTCCTCCACCCTTTCCAAGAACGAGCTAATCGATTGACTCGACCCATCGCCGGTGAATTTTAGTTCCCACTTTGCCACAGCTATCGAAGGTCGAGGAGAAGTTTTGATACCGACGGGAGTTGTTCTGTTACCCCGATCCTCGTCCGCACTTGATCCTTCGTCCTTCTCTTCCTCCCTCAGCGTGTTTATCACTCCCTCCGGACGATCGTAACCTTGAATGATAGGAGTCGTTCGGTCTGCCAGTGCCAAAAATTCTTTCGTTCTATCCGACTTCGCCCTGTTCGTTCCCCTTTTACTTTTGGCGCCGGTCGATTCGTGGCTCGGACCCGGTTCGTCATCCGTCGTTGAGTTGTTGGCGTCAGACGCCTTTTCTAATAACTCACTCATCAGGATTACGAACTGTCCTCTCATTTCCGTTACCAGCGATTTCTCTTCGGCTGTAGTTGTTGGAACTCGCTCTGAGCGACGCATTCCCCAGTCAACTTTTGCTAAACCCTTGTGATATTCCGCGCATCGATCGTCCCCTGTAAATCCGGACACTAACTTCTCAACTTCTCCGATTTTAGCTTTCAAAGCTATCATATCCTCCTCAACTGTAAAGGGATAATCTTCGATCACCAGACTGTGTCCCGCTCCCTCGCGTTTCAACGCTGCCCTTAGTGACTTCCTCATCCCGTCTACCTTATCTACCGGAAGACCCCTTATGGCCATCTCATAGCCCAACTCCTCTTGGCTTAGACGATCCACGGCAAACGGCATTGTGCCTCGAGTGGACATTTCGGTTAGCAGAGGGAAAAAAAAAGAGAAAAAAAAATAGTGCGTCTCCAAAAGGTTCTCACTTCCCCCAGCACACACGCAGTGTCGTATTTCTTATTTTTTTATGTTCAAATGTCTAAATCCGCGATACTATCGGCTTATACCTTCCCGTGGAAGAACAGAAACAGAATTTTGGTCTAATTACCAACAAGACAATAGAATTGATTGACACTATTATCCCCAAAAAAAATATTCACGGCTATTTATGTTATTACTCACCGATATCACTCACCACCCCACTGTACTTATGTAGAATTCAATAAAACCAGTGAAAATAAAACAAATATAAAAAATAATAGTAAAGTGTTGCAAAAATATTAATCGACCTTCCCAAAATTTAATAAAATAAATTCACGCGCACGTTATTCTTTTCGAAAAGGAAAAAAAAAATCAACACAAAAGTGTAATCGTTATCGGAAAACAAGGCCCCACGTTGGCGCCAATTTTACGTTTAATTTTTCTAAAACCCCTTACCGTCTAGGGGCGAACGACGACGAGCCGACTAACCCGTCGAGACGGGGTGGGCGCCACACAACTTAATTTTCGCCGCCGTTCTATGACTACCTAGCCAGCTGTGGAGCTGGGTAGAAATGTATTTGCACCCGGAATTTGAGCACAACCGAAATCGGAAACTAAAATTGGACGACGTCACACAAGTTTCGTACGCAAAGAAAAAGAACTTAAAGGCTATGTTACGCGTAAGGAAAATGTAATTCAGTTAATCCTCGAACAATATACTGAGAGATTGATTATAAAATGAACTATTGCGCTACTTAAAACTAGGGTACCGCTGGTGAGTTTTCCCTCGTTGGTCCAGTAGACTTCCGACGGAAAAATGTAGGGCGCTCGTCCCCTCGTTGACGACGATGATTCCTCGTTCTCGCCTTTTGCTGGTACGCTTATTATTCCGCGTAATCTCCTTTTCGTGCCGTCACCGACTTGTGACGCTCGATGCACGTTCCTCAAACAAAAAAAACTCAAATCCAAGATTTTCAAAAGAATGTCCGCGACTGACCACTAACCGACTTATCGTACTCCTACTCGTTCGGGGAAGAGCCGTTTTTCGGCCCGGCATCTTCCGTGAAACCTCGGGTCAGTTTTTGTTCACGGTTAATTCCCGTTTTTGTAGGTCGATGACTGCTTTCACTAGGTCGTTGGTCGTACTTTCTCTTAATTTCGCAGGTAATGGTTATAGTCTAGTTATTTATAGTCGAGTTCTACTTTCAGCTTTTTATCTCATGTTCAACCCACGGCGAACTACCTTATCGGCTGAGAACCTCTTGCGGCTGCGCAGTATCCGTGCGTGAGGTTTGTTTACCTTTTGGGTAATTTTTGATTGTGGTTGTTTGCGCATTGGGAACTTATTACTCCGCGTTCAGGCTTCGATGGTGTTGAGTTGAGGGATTAAGTGCACGTTCCCTTTTGAATTCAGTGTGTAGTCGACGTCGCCTTCTTAATACTAGTCCTAATTCTAATCTAATTCATATTGACTATTTGATATTTCCCTAAAGCTAATTCTATCCTATTGTTTACATTACTCACATAGTATTTCGGAAAACTAAAATTATTTCCGTCCTCCAATTTCGGTTTACCTTGATTTAGCTCACTCGGTTTTCCTAGACCTCACCCAATTTCCGGTGCATTATTTAGGCGTAGTAGCGTACTGGTTCCGCTCTTTGACTTCCGTTTTAGGCCGCCCGGCCTTCTTACGAGGAGGTACGCGACTCTCCGGATATCACGGCACGATAGTGGTTTTAATGGGTAAGTGATATCGTATAGCCTATAATGATTGAACCTAGTATATTGAACCGAAGTACTTCGGTTCTGTTCTTCCTGGGCGTTAGTAATTGCCGAGTTGACGAAATCGGCGGGAGGTAACACCCTTTTGCGCACCTTACTTCCCTTGATTTGTTTCCTCTTTAGGTAACACTATGGAAAACCGTAATATGGTATGTGCTTTATTATAGCAAACTACCTTTGAGGTACCCAAATCTCTCAACTTTCTACAATTCCTCGTTCGAATGGATCAACGAACAGTATAGATCGTGAAAGTTGGGCAATCCAGCATAACCTCCTTCGAAGACAGGCACATTCAACTTTGGTAACCGCGGTTGGGGGTTATGTGATGCATTTTTGTCGGGCGACCGATGCTTGGTGGTTTCAGGTGGAAACGCTACATCCCGATCTGAATCAATTCTATTAACGATTACGATGAACAGTTCGTCGAAACTGGTTGCAACGTGGTTTTTAAAATAGTCAGAATCCTTTGGAAGGTTATTAAAAACGATTTGCCGGTCATTTGAGTGAAAATTTTCCGCGAACTTTTCTATTTGGTCCAACCGACGCTTGTAATACGCTTCAACTTTTCGGCTTTGGCCATCTTTCTTGTAATTAGCAAAAGCACTTTGCAACGATGCAAAAATGTGCTGCTGATGGTCACATAACGCGTCCAAGTCGGTACCCATTATAACTGAACTTAATGGTTAGAATGATTTCCAAATGAAGCAAACTTACCCAGAACGAGTTTTGTGTTTTTTGCGAAATATATATCCCTGGGTTCGGCACTAATATACGATGATCTGGACTTTAGGGATGCGACGCTCCCTTATCTTTCGACTATACCGGGCAAATTTTAAGTTCAAGAAAAAAACCTTACTTTCGCAATAGAAAAACTGCTCGTCGACTTTATTTCAAAAACGCGCTAGTTCGTCGCAAGCTCAAAAATGATTGCCTTGTCAATTAAATACAAGAACAATTTATATCGTAGTGAGTGTGAGTGTGTGTGGTGAGTAGCAGGCGTCGTTACCAGAAATATGGTGAATTAACCAGCGTCGTTGCCAGAGATGCAGCATCATCGTTGTTAGAAGACAACTCAACACCCTCAAAATACGGACTTGGTGTTAGACTTGATCCAAAGGAGTTATGTTGACAACGGGTTGTATTGACTCACCAGAAACTTCTGCCAAACATCCTTACGGCTGGTTGTATTTTTGAAGTTTTTGCTATATGCGTATAACACTTTGTAATTTTATTTTGCTATTTTACTCATTTTGATTTGTGGAGTTCCGATTAGTTTTTGTTATTTTCGTATAAGCGATTAAGGTGCTGTACACATTGCACACGACCGAACGAATTTTCCGATACGATTTTTCTTTTTTCGACCTATTGTGAAATCTTTAGTTATTGAAAAATTAGTTATGATCGTAAATTATAACATTTTCAAGAATATCATGAAAGAAAATCTTTAGGGATTTGTAATTTTAATTGATAATAAAAAGAAACATACCGCAGTCACGATCGGCTGCAAGCCAATCGTATAATACTCTAGATGAATATTGAACTCCGATTTATATTGTAGTTGGGGATAAAGTAGAATTACGTGTGTGCATGTTGTATGTCCTTTATTAAGGACTGCCATTAGATGGCTACTCAAAACTAAAAGACAATATTCAGTGTTTAATTTCATATCTTGAACTGGGTAAGTCATCGAAAAAAAAATCCTTTTTGAAGGACTTTCAAATAGGAGGTGCAGGAAGGACTCACTCGATTTCTTACATATTTATCCTTTTCCTTGGAACCATTCAAAAATTAATTTGTACGAAATTTCAAATTCGTAACTTAAACCCTTCTGAAGTTATCGGCCAATTTTCTTGAACACGTGTTTTAAGGACATTTTATATGGCAGGTACAAGAAGGAGTGAAAGCATTTAGCTGACTAGTAAACTCGAACTTCGTTTTCACTCAAAACAAATTTGTACAAAATGCCGAATTCATAGCTAAACGATTACTTGAGTTATAGCGAGTTTCGTAAATGCAGTGAAAACATTTTAACAGGATATTTGTATGGCAGCTACTCGAAGGACTATTGGGATTTTCTTCACAATCATGCATTTAGCTGCAACTATTGAAAAACCAACGTATACAAAATTCAAAAGTCGTAGCTTTAGGCGTTCAGAAGTTATTGGTCAATATTCTTGAACACGTGATTTAAGTACATTTTGTATGGCAGCTACCCGAAGGAGTAGGACGATTTTAGCCGTTTACGAACTTAGCCGAATTCAACACTTAGATTTAAAATTTTAAGATCATAGGTCAAAGCGTTCTTGAGTTATCGTGCTAACGGATAGACATACGGACGGACGGACGACAAGCGGATTTGAAGTTTTTGGTCACAAATAAACACAAAATAATATATAAAATTGTTTCGTCCTATGCTCGGTTCTATGCGATTAAACTTATAATAACGTAAAATGACATATTTCCGACCACCTAAGACCCTGCAGATATTTTTTTTTAATATAAAGCAAACAATTCTTAAAAATTTTTTTTACGGATTCATAACGTGCTACCGATACTAAAAAAATTCAATTTTGGTATGATGTATTTATATATTGATATGAAAACATGGTTGGAAATAATTAATTTCAAAACGATGAAATCTTCCTATTTCCGACCCCATAAACAACTCTTTCCTTATACCGACCGCACATTAGCCTATTTCCGACCTAGGTGTTCCATCATATAACAACATTGTTATTGCATATTACTAACGATATTATTATTATACTCTAGATGAAATCATATAGAGTATTATAAGTTTAATCCAGCCCAAAAGTTTGTAACGCATAGAACCAAGCCTCGGACGAAAAAAAGTTATATATTATTTTTTGTTTATTTGTGCCCAAAAACCTCAAATCCGCCTGACGTCCGTCCCTCCGTCCGTCCGTCCGTCCGTCCGTCCGTCCGTCTGTCCGTTAGCACGATAACTCAAGAACGCCTTCACCTAGGATCTTGAAATTTTGAATTTGGATGTTTGGTTGAATTTGTAAGGCTAAGTTCGTTAACGGGCAAAATCGTCCTACTCCTTCGGGTAGCTGCCATACAAAATGTCCTTAAAACACGTCTTCAATAATATTGGTCGATAACTTCAGAAGGGTTTAAGCTACGACTTTGAAATTTTGTATGTGTTATTTTCCCAATAGTTGGAGCTAAATGTATGATTATGAAGAAAATCCTGTAAGTCCTTCGTGTAGCTGCCATACAAATATCCTGTCAAAATGTATTTACTTAATTTACGTAACTCACTATAACTCAAGTAATCTTTTAGGTACGAATTCGGAATTTTGTACAAATTAGTTTTTGGTGAAAAGAAAGTTTGAGTTTACTAGTCAACGAAATCCTTTTACTCCTTCTGGTAGCTCCCATACAAAATGTCCTTAAAACACGTGTTCAAGAATATTGGTCGATAACTTCAGAAGGGTTTAAGCTACGTCTTTGAAATTTTGTATGTATTATTTCTTCAATAGTTAGAGCTAAATGTATGGTTATGAAGAAAATCCTATTAGTCCTTCGTGTAGCTGCCATACAAATATCCTGTCAAGACATCTTCACTTAATTTACGGAACTTACTATAACTCAATTAATCTTTTAGCAATGAATTGGAAATTTTGTACAAATTAGTTTTGAGTAAAAACGAAGTTCAGGCTTACTAATCAGCGAAATCCTTCTACTCCTTCTGGTAGCTGCCATGTAAAATGTCCTTAAGACACGTGTTCAACAATATTTTTCGATAACTTTTGAGCTCTTCAAGCTACGAATTTGAAATTTTGTACACGTTCATTTTTAAATGGTTCCAAGAAAAAGGATAAATATGTAAGAAATCGAGTGAGTCCTTCCTGCACCTCCCATGTGAAAGTCCTTCAAAGAGGACATTTTTTTCGAAGACTTACCCAGTTCAAGATATGAAATTAAACTCAGAATATTGTCTTTTAGGTTTGAGTAGCAATCTAATGGCAGTCCTTAATAAAGGACATACAACATCCACACCAGTGTGACCACAAGTGCTACGAAGGTAGCAAAATGCTACTATTGACAATTTTTTGCTACTATGTTACTACATGTCTAAATTTGCTACCCTGGTAAAATTAGCCATTATAAAACTTGTGGACGCCAAAAATATGATACTTTGACTATCAAATGAGTCGTCCAGTTGCAAAACCAGCCACATTTGTTTCAGAAACTTGTGGTAAAATAGCAAAAACTGATTATGCAGCAAAATAGGCAAAATATCCTTATTCTTTTTTTTTTTAAAAAAAATCATAAAAAATATGCTTTGTTGGCTTGCAAAAGCTTTGATATTATCCTTATTAAATGAATAAGATATTATAGTTTTATATCTAGATATGGCACCCGAAATGCAAATATGACTGTTTTCGCAACTCTAGCGGTATTACTTTGCAATGTTTCTTTTCCATTCTTTCGGTTAACATTTTTTTTCCTGAATTTTGTAGTTTCTCGAATTCCTTGTTGTTCCTCGACCTGATGATCTATTCCTTGTTGTTCTTCGAGCTGATGTTCTATTTCTTGTTGTTCGTTGACCTGATTATCACTAAAAACTGTTCATCAGTCTCTAAAATAATAAATTCAACATTTTCCTCCTCCATTTTCACAACCTTAAAACACAAACGAAACACGAAAAAAACTCAAATCAATGATTGTGCAAGGTTATATCAACTATCAGCTGTTCGATTTTATAAGACTCGGGGATACTATTTACCATTACCAAACTATAACAACCCAAACTAGTGACGTCATCATTGTGTTAAGTAAAAATATGGCTGCTTTTGCAACTGATAATATAGGTCAGCTTTTGAAACCAAACTCAAAGAAATATGGCTGGTTTTGCACCTTACTGGGTTTTTCAAACCTAATTTTTAAAGGTTTCTAAGTTCGATTTGGTTTTAAAATTGTAGCCTGAGACGAGACGAATCCAGGGATACCAAAACCTTAAAATCAAAGAAATAGACGTATGGCTGGTTTGGCAACTGGACGACTCAAATGTAAAATTCATGCACGCCTCTGGTCTTACATTCGAAATAGCGTACCATCGATAGCTGTCTAATATTATTGTACTGAGAAATATAGTATAGTGGTAGCGCATACCGCATTCTTAATCGCAATCGAATTAAGCATCTTTTTCGAATCTATCACTCGTTCGAGCGAAGGGCAAAATGTGCATTTTGTGTGAATTTTGATTTTCCTAAATAAATGTTCACACTTTAAAATATTATATTTTCTTTAAACATTTTAAATTTGTAGTGGATATACAATGTTGTGAGTAACAGATAAGCATGTAATGACGTAACTAGTTCCATTTGATTAAAAGAAGTATTAGAAAATATTTTTGCTACCCAAGCTAAGAATTGCTACCCAAATTTGCTACCCTGAGAAATATCAAAACGGTCACACTGATCCACACACGTAATTCTACTTTATCCCCAACTACAATATAAATCGGAGTTCAGTATTCATCTAGAGTATTATACGATTGGCTTGCAGCCGATCGTGACTGCAGTATGTTTATACTCTAGATGAAATCATATAGAGTATTATAAGTTTAATCCAGCCGAAAAGTTTGTAACGCATAGAACCAAGCCTCGTACGAAAAAAAGTTATATATTATTTTTTGTTCATTTGTGGCCAAAAACCTCAAATCCGTCTGACGTCCGTCCGTCCGTCCGTCCGTCCGTCCGTCCGTCCGTCCGTCCGTCCGTCCGTCCGTCCGTCCGTCCGTCCGTCCGTCCGTCCGTCCGTCCGTCCGTCCGTCCGTCCGTCTGTCCGTGAACACGATAACTCAAGAACGCCTTCACCTAGGATCTTGAAATTTTGAATCTGGATGTTTGGTTGAATTTGTAAGGCTAAGTTCGTTAACGGGCAAAATCGTCCTACTCCTTCGGGTAGCTGCCATACAAAATGTCCTTAAAACACGTGTTCAAGAATATTGGTCGATAACTTCAGAAGGGTTTAAGCTACAACTTTGAAATTTTGTATCTATTATTTTTCTAATAGTTGGAGATAAATATATGAATATGAAGAAAATCCTGTTAGTCCTTCGTGTAGCTGCCATACAAATATCTTGTCAAAATGTATTCACTTAATTTACGAAACTCACTATAACTCAAGTAATCTTTTAGCTATCAATTCGGAATTTTATACAAGTTATTTTTGAGTGAAAAGAAAGTTCGAGTTTACTATTCAGCGAAATCCTTTTACTCCTTCTGGTAGCTGCCATACAAAATATCCTTAAAACACGTGTTCATGAATATTGGCCGATAACTTCAGAAGGGTTTAAGCTACGACTTTGAAATTTTGTGTGTCTTAATTTTCCAATAGTTGGAGCTAAAAGTATGATTATGAAGAAAATCCTGTAAGTCCTTCGTGTAGCTGCCATACAAATATCCTGTCAAAATGTCTTCACTTAATTTACGGAACTCACTATAACTCAAGTAATCGTTTAGCTATGAATTCGGAATTTTGTACAAATTAGTTTTGAATGAAAATGAAGTTCGGCTTTACTATTCAGCGAAATCCTTTTACTCCTTCTGGTAGCTGCCATACAAAATGTCCTTAAAACACGTGTTCAAGAATATTGGCCGATAACTTCAGAAGGTTTTAAGCTACGTCTTTGAAATTTTGTATGTATTATTTTTCCAATAGTTGCAGCTAAATGTATGAATATGAAGAAAATCCTATTAGTCCTTCGTGTAGCTGCCATACAAATATCCTGTCCAAACGTCTTCACTTAATTTACGGAACTTACTATAACTCAAGTAATCTTTTAGCTATGAATTGGAAATTTTGTACAAATTAGTTTTGAGTAAAAACGAAGTTCGAGTTTACTAATCAGCGAAATCCTTTTACTCCTTCTGGTAGCTGCCATACAAAATGTTCTTAAAACAATATTTTTCGATAACTTTTGAACGCTTTAAGCCACGAATTTCAAATTTTGTACACGTTCATTTTTAAATGGTTCCAAGGAAAAGGATAAATATGTAAGTAATCGAGTGAGTCCTTCCTGCACCTCCCATGTGAAAGTCCTTCAAAAAGGACATTTTTTTTTATGACTTACCCAGTTCAAGATATGAAATTACACACTGAATATTGTCTTTTAGTTTTGAGTATCAATCTAATGGCAGTCCTTAATAAAGGACATACAACATGTATACACGTAATTCTACTTTATCCCCAACTACAATATAAATCGGAGTTCAGTATTCATCTAGAGTATTATACGATTGGCTTGCAGCCGATCGTGACTGCAGTATGTTTTTTTTGTTAAATTTGATGAAGAAAACAGGATAATAAAATAATTAATGCAGATTCCATTAATTTTTTTAATTGAGTATACTATAAGGTTATAATAACATAAAATGTAAATAAACTTTATATAGATAGGAATATATAATATATTTCAAATGATTCCAATTAATGATTCCTAAATGATTCCAATTAATGTAAAAAAATATGTTTTAAGTTTTATCTTTACTAGATAAGGGGAACACGTGGCTCAAGGCCTTTTAAAAAATAAAAATTGTGCAAGATTCTGAAAAAGTTACTAGGGAAGGCGGACCAAATATTAATAATTTTCATAATACTGGATACCGGTCATGGGGGCATAGAGATTAATGAAATAATAAACAAGGGAAGGACCCGCTTTTCGGCCAAGTGGACCTTTCTGTGGAATCTCAACCTGCTCCATCAAGAATGGCATAAGGTTCTGGGAGAAACAAGAGAAGTGTCAATACTAGGCTACACTGTCCAGTCTCCGAGAGGCTAAGACCGAATCATTTGGGATTTTGCGATCCCAATTTTATGGTCGCATATCTTCTTAACAGAGTACATAACCTCAAAAAATATTTTAAAGAGTAGTGTGACTATTATTTTAAAAATATTTGTGAATTCTATCGTGTCGTTTTGATCATCTATTTTTTCGGGTTCAGTGGTCAAGGGCTCTACTTTGTTGACAAAACACACAATACCAGGTACGCACAAACTGTTAGTTTGACACAGGTTCAAATTATATTCAGCTGTTTCGTTGAATTATCAAAAATGGAAAATTTTACAGTGATATCGAGTATGCGAATTTGAAATCCCATGTTAGCGATGGTAACTGATAGTCTGTGCAGGTTCTGCCAAACGGAGGTAGAAACCTGAACACATTCTGTGGTACTGTGAGGCAACTGCAATTCCAAATATACTATACTAGCCGCGTCACGTGGCTAAGCTCACGTGTATGTAGTGCTATACCTCCAAAACTGTATTAAATAACATTCTACCACGATCTGCATTATTGTACTGCTTTCCCCATACATCATTACTTTTTTTTGTTTGCTAGCACAACGAAATAATACTTCGACATGCGTTGCAATACTAGCGGTTTTCAGTCTTTCTCCAGTTGTTTCCATTACTCCCGTTGCTCCATTACTTCCATTACTCCCGTTGCTCCGTTGAATGGGGGACAAACAAACAATGAAAACATTCAATGAAAAAAATTATTCACTTTCTGAGGTCCTGATCATAAAATTACACACGAACCGTCATGCAACAGCCAGCTGCCAAAAATTTGTTTATCTTGGAGGGTTGTTTTAATTTCAACTATGTGGAAATTTCCAACTTTACCATTTATCAACTTCATAACTAATACACCGAAAACGCACGAACTGCCGCTAAACAACAATATATGAAAAACACTCAATTATTGAAACGACTGGCGCACCACCAATAGTAAAATGATTTTACTAATTCAGAACCCTTTACGGGCGTGCGCACAACAAATCACCAAAATTTCATTAGAATCAGATGAATGAATGATACAGGAACGCATACGGGCAAACAAACAAACATAATTTTTTTTATATATATAATATATATATACAGGGTGGAAGTAGTACTGAGGTTCAAACTCATCGGCTGATGATATACAGTGTTACGAATATGTTTTCGGCCGCTTGGGCAGCCTCCATTTCGCTTCCAGAATAATGGGCCCCTTTGGACCTAGACAGCATATTTCGCCGACTGCTCAGGAGCCGAGGGGGGGTTGAAAAAAATGTGTCCAAAAGGGGCACCATCCTTGTTGATGCTGTCAAAAGAAGAAAAAAAAACCTATAAGGAAAAGGATGAGGGAGAAAACCAAGGGGAACAAAAAAAACATAGCCGCACCACTACCGTCGCGACTCATTTACACATCTAGAACCGCGGCCCGAGAGAGAGAGGAAGAGAGGAGAGATCGGAAATACCAAAGCCATCCCTGCCTGATGGAGCCCCAGGGTTCCCTTCTTAGGAGATCTACTCCATTATGCCACCAAAATTATATGAGCGAACGAAGAAACAAAAAAAATAAACAAATTATGCAACACGCTGTCGTCTTCGCTTCTCCACTAGACAGGAACCTGTACAAAACGCTACTTGGAATAAAAATTATAAGTTATGCATGCAAGAGAAAAAAAATCATGTATAGTTCGTCAATTAATATATAATTCAATAATTCAAGGAAAAAAAAATTATGATTAATGTATTTAGTAATTTATATGAATTTTATTAAAGTGATCGTGTTGGTCGATCGATGAACGCTGCATCGCTGGGGCCCTTTACATTTATCTTTACGGCGGTTACATGCATGTTTGACAACGAAAATTTTTACCTGCAGGGTTTTTTTCTCCTTCGTACTGAGTTCAGCCGAGATTTTGCTATTGGGTTGAACCACACAAAAGTTTTATAGTTTTAGTTTTTATAATTTAGCACTTCAGCCACTGTGCGAATAGTTATATAGCTTTAGTTTTTTAAAATTTTTCACTTGAGTCACTTGCGAATGTAATTCAAATTGTTTCTATCACTCAGAGTGCGCTGGCGCCACTCAAATTTAGTTTTAGGGGTTTCACTTTTTCAGTTTTAATATTTTTCCGGGAAATTATGTCAAAGTACACTTTTCGATCGTTCTTGAGTTTTTATCCACCCACTTCAGCCGTCACACCCAGAAGAAACAGAAATTTTCATCTCACGATCGCCGTGAAAAAAAACGGTTTTTCATGACGAATGCGATGTGTCATTTACGCGGGAAGCGATGTTCTCTTCGTTTTCTCCTCGTACCCCCAGATGCCGCCAGTAGAGTGTCCAAGATCCGAATCCAAATTTTCGCTCGATGGTTTTTACTATTATTATGGTTATCATTATTTTTACATTCTAACTTATTTTTTTTTTACATGTGCACTGGAATACAAAGGTAACATGCCTTGTGGAGCGGTCGCGTCAAAAAAAACCCAGAGCCAATATTATATCGAAACGATCACTGTATGACTACACCACAACACATTTTGAGTTTGAGACCATTTGCATGAGAAAGAAATGAACATCTATATAAAAAAAAATTTAGCCGGGCTGCATTCGTAACAACAGGATGTAACTAGTACTGAGGTTCAAACGAAAATGGGAGATAGAGGAACTTGTCCTGAGTAGAAAATCGTTCTACACATACTCCCGTTCTTGCACCGTTAAGGAGATAGCGCGATTTTAAGGACGAAGGATTTTCATCGTACCTGTGATCACTGTTTGATCTCTAACTTCTGCTGTACTTAGCGTAACGTAATAATTCTGGGCTCGTTGGAAAGGACACAAATTCTTCTTTCTAATTGCTATCAACTGTGTCAATCAGTGTTATACTTTTTGAGAAAAATTCATTTAAATGACATAAAAATAATAAAAAATGAAGAAAAAATACAAAAAAGTCCTGTTTTCTCCAAGAAGGACCTGATTAACCACCAAATTTTATTACATTTTCGGAAAGCCCATAAAATTTCACTATGTGTTTGATAACAGAATTTCTTCATATTTGCAACAACAAGTGAGTTCCCTGCACATGTTGGAAATACTGCTAAACATAGAACTTACCGCAAAACAGATGCAGTAATGAGCAACCATGTTAACAACACACGTATTGCTGTTATGTGTGGAAATTATGTTACAGGTAAGTAAAAATATGACAACTAATTAGATAGCGTCCATTTAAGTAAATTAACTAACACCCGTTTAAGTTAATTAAGTAATACCCATTTAAATAGGGCGTGGAGTTTACCTGCTCCCTTAAGGAACACCTACCTACCTACGTAGATTTTTCTGCGATAAAAGCATCGGGAGGAAGCAGCAGCAAACAGAATGTCATTGACATCATTACGAGCAATATGGCAAGCAATAGGAGGTCTTTTACAACGAAAGAAATGGCAGACATGCACTTCGTGTATGGGTTGTGCGACGGGAATGCTAGGCGAGCCGAAAGAGTTTACTGGAAACGGTATCCGGACAGATCTCGGTACCCCCATTATCGGATGTTCATCAGCATTCATCGGAACCTTCGTGAACGAGGTACACTGCAGCCGTGGCGGGAGACACAACATCCAGGACGGCGACACTTGGTACCTGTGGCCACGGAGGAGCGCATACTGCGCATCGCGGCTAGGGACCCCACGGTAAGCATCCTGCGCATCGGCCATCGATTAGGCATCAACCACATGCAAGTGTTCCGAATTCTGCAAGGTGAAGGACTGTATCCCTATCACAATACACCGGTGCAACAACTGTTGCCCGGGAACGTGCTTGATAGCTGTTAGCCCCGCTCCTTTACAATTCAACCTATGAAGAAATTCTGTTATCAAACGTATAGTGAAATTTTATGGGCTTTCCGAAAATGTAATAAAATTTGGTGGTTAATCAGGTCCTTCTTGGAGAAAACAGGACTTTTTTATTTTTTTTTTTTAATTTTTTATTATTTTTGTGTCATTTAAATGAATTTTTCTCAAAAAGAATAACACTGATTGACACAGTTGATAGCAATTAGAAAGAAGAATTTGTGTCCTTTTCAACGAGCCCAGAATTATTACGTTACGCTAAGTACAGCAGAAGTTAGAGATCAAACAGTGATCACAGGTACGATGAAAATCCTTCGTCCTTAAAATCGCACTATCTCCTAAACGGTGCAAAAACGGGAATATGTGCGGAACGATTTTCTACTCGGGACAAGTTCCTCTATCTCCCATTTTCGTTTGAGCCTCAGTACTAGTTACACCCAGTATGTATGTCTAATTTTATTAGATAAGTCGCAAAATTAAAATATAATTGCCACTGAGTAAACTTGTTATCCTGCTCTACGGCTACTAGGTCGGAAGTGGGTAAACCGATCAAATTGGATGTCCATGATGATTCTGCGATATAACGTAAAATGACCTATTTCCGACCACCTAAGACCCTGCAAATATTTTTTATTCATATAAAGCAAACAATTATATGTTTCTTCTTAAACAATTTTTTTACGGATTCATAACAAGCTACCGATACTCAATAAATTCAATTTTGGTACGATATATTTATATATTGATATAAAACATGGTTGGAAATAATTAATTTCATAATGATGGCAATCTTCCTAATTCCGACCACATAAACAACTATTTCCTTATACCGACCGCACATTAGCCTATTTCCGACCTAGGTGTTCTATCATATAAAACAACATTGTTGTTGCATATTATTAACGATATTATTTTTTTTTAATAAATTTGATGAAGAAAATTGGATAATAAAAAAATTAATGCAGATTCCAATAATTTTTTTTATTAAGTGTATAAGATTATACTAACATAAAATGTATATAAGCTTTATATAGATAGGAATATATAATATATTTGAAATGATTTCAATTAATGATTCCAAGTAATGAAAAAATACTTTATTATTAAAAAATAATAAAGTAAAATATGTTTTAAATTTTATCTTTAAGAGAACATGTGGCTCAAAGCCTTTTAAAAAATAAAAATTGTACAAGATTCTGAAAAAGCCACTAGGGGAGGCGGACTAAATATTGGATACGTTCGTAATACTGGATACCGGTCATGAGGGTATAGAGACCAATAAAATAGTAGATAAGAGACGGATCCGCTGTTCGCTCAAGTGGACATTTCTGTGGAATTTCAACCTGATCCAACAAGATGGAGGCATAAGGTTCAGGGAGAAAAAAAAGAAGGGTCAATACTAGGCTACACTGTCCAGTCTCCGAGAGGCCAATACCGAATCACTTGGGATTTTGCGATACCAATTTTGTGGTCGCATATCTTCTTAACAGAGTACATAACCTAAAAAAATATTTTAAGGAGTAGTGTGACTATTATTTTAAAAATATTTGTGAAATCTATCGTGTTGTTTGGATCATCTATTTTTTCAGGTTCTGTGGTCAATGGCGCCACTTTGTCGACAAAAGACAAAACAACAGGCACACACAAACAGTTAATTTGACACAGGTTCAAATTATATTCAGCTGTTTCGTTAAATTATCAAAAATGGAAAATTTAACAGATACATCAAGTATGCGAATTTGCAATCCCATGTTAGCAATAGTAACTGATAGTCTGTGCAGGTTCTGCCAAACGGAGGTAAAAACCTGAACACATTCTGTGGTATTGTGAGGCAAACTGCAATTCAAAATATACTACAGGTACTAGCCGCGTCCCGTGGCTAAGTTCTCGTGTGTACGGTACACCTCCAAAACTGTATTAAAGAATATTCTACTACGATCTGCATTATTGTACTGCTTTCCCCATACATCATTATGTTTTTTGTTTGCGAGCACAACGAAATAATATCCCGACACGCATTGCAGTACGAGCGCTGTTTCCATTACTTCCATTACTCCCGTTGCTTCAGTGCCCGTATTATTCCCGTTGCTCCGTTGAATGGGGGACAAACAAACAATCAAAACATTCATTGAAAAAAAATTATTCATTTTCTGTGGTCCTGATCATAAAATTACACACGAATCGTAATGCAACAGTCAGCTGCCAAAAATTTGTCTATCTTGGAAGATTGTTTTAATTTCAACCAGGTGGAAATTTCCAACTTTACCATTTGTCAATAGCATAAATAATTCACCGGGCGTGCGCACAACAAATCACCAAAATTTCATCACAATCAGATGAGTGGTACAGAACTCATACGGGACAAACAAACAAACCTCAATTTTTTTATATATAGAAATATATGTATGTTTAATTTTATTAGATAAATCGCAAAATTAAAATGTAATTTCCACTGAGTAAACTTGTTATCCTACTGTACGGCTACTAGGTCGGAAATGGGTAAACCGATCAAATTGGATGTCCTAATTACCGACCAGTGATATTAGTAGATTTAATCTAAGGCAAAACTAATATAGAAACATAAATTTCGCATCAAAGAACATACTGCAGGTATTAATATTTAAATAGAAACCAATTTATTACTTAAACCGTCAAATAAAGCCAAAACGCTTAAACGAAAAAGGTATGGATTCAGCAATATATATCAGTTCAAGAAGGTGATAGGTTCGTTTCATGTGAACTTTCGAGATCTAAAATATATATATTGAGTAGGTCGGAATTAGGATCAAAGACAGTAAAGACAATAGTATAATCATAAAATATCGATTTTTACTATTTACAGTATACAAACATAATATTTTAGTTTTTTGAAATATTCCCTTGATATTCCCTAATACCGACCACTGGTCGGAATAAGGACATTACATGAAATCAGAGAAGCCTATTTCCGACCACTTCTTTTTATTTGTTTGTTTCACAAATTCTATGAATTTAAATTATTTTGTTATATTTCAATACAAATTAAATGTTTATAAAGCCAATAAGACCTTAATTACTCACTCTGATGAAAGCTAGTCTTTTAAATTTACGAAAAATAATTAACCAAAAATTTCGATTTTAGGCTTAAAATTCATGTTTTTTGGTCCACCGCCGATTAATTTAAACCACAATGTAAAGAAAGGACATGCAGATCCCTTTGTGCACAGCAAATGGATAGAGAACACATGTGGAAATATATTGATCCTAGAATTTACCTTATTACTCGCGATAATAAAAAAATATTAATAAAAAACCAATATGGTCGGAATTAGGAAGGTGGTCGGCAATAGGCCACTTTACGTTATATCAGTTCAAGAAGGTGATAGGTCCGCTTCATGTGCACTTTGAAGATCTAAAATATATATATTGAGTAGGTCGGAAATAGGATCAAAGACAGTAAAGACAATAATAGAATCAATAAATATCGATTTTCACTAATTACAGTACATAAACATAATATTTTAGATATTTGAAATATTCGCTTGATATTCCCTAATACCGACCACTGGTCGGAATAAGGACATCACATGAAATCAGAGAAGCCCATTTCCGACCACTTCATTTTATTTGTTTCTTTCACAAATTCTATGAATTTAAATTATTTTTTTACATTTCAATACAGATTAAATGTTTATGAATCCAAAAAAACCTTAATTACTCACTCTGATGAAAGTCAGTCTTTTAAATTTACGAAAAATGAAGAACCAAAAATTTAGATTTTAGACTCAAAATTCAAGTTTTTTAGGTCCGCCGCCGATTAACTTAAACCACAACGCAATTAAATGAAAGCAGCTTCCGTTGTGCATAGCAAACGGATAGAGAACACATGTGGAAATATATTGAGCATAGAATACATTAGTACTCGCGATAATAATAATATATTAATAAAAAATCAAAATGGTCAGAATTAGGAAGGTGGTCAGAAATAGGCCACTTTACGTTTCTCAATGTGATTTCATTTAGAGCAGTGTTTCCCAACCTTTTTGTGCCATGCCCCACCTAAGCCTTTCAAAAATTATTATGCCCCCCTATAACATAAACATAATTTTTAATATTCAAAAATTAAACTCTTCAGTGAAGAAACTTAATTTATAGGTTTTTTTAAGAAATTACTAGGAAATTGTTGAGAAAACGCAGTAAGTAAATTTTAAAACATATTGTTGCGAGCTAGGGGTTCGCCGGGATTTCAAGAAAAACACAATTCGTTTAAAATCAAAATAAGTAACAATTTATTTATTCGCACTTTAATTCTGTTCGCACAATTATTCGCACTATATGGCAATACCGCCCGCTTATATATATCGCTTGATGCGATCGCACGCAATCGATCGCTTTCCACCAATACGGCCGCGTATACACGCTGGCTGTCACAGTAGACATAATAAAATTGACTATGTCCCTCGCTTAAAGCGAGAAATACATGTGCATATATCTGCATGCAGCGCGGCAAAACGGATTTCGAATGCTTGAGTTTAAATGCGACGAAACACACGCTTATTCTGCATGCAGCGGAGCGCTGCAACATGTCTCTACTTCTACTTTTGCTGCGCAGCGGCAGTATTGCCACAACTTGAGATTGAAATTTACCAACACAGAAAAAGAAAAAAGTGGTTTGACATGTTATTTTTTAGCTGTAATTTTGTACCTGTGGAGCAGAGTAGCAATGGAGGAGCGTTTCATAGAACTTAGAAAAAATAATTAAATTGTATTCGATAAAACCAGTCGAAATTACAAAAATATATTTTTGCGGGATCAAAACTAAGATCATTTTTTGTCTATTAAAATAAACTGAAACTGAAACTCAAATTGACTATCCGAAAATGCGGTGATTTATGACTAATACAACTAAGAGATCTGTCTAAAACTCTGCACGTCTGTTTCACATGCAGAGATGCATGCACCGCTGCGTGCATATATTCTGCACATGTATTTCTGGCTTAAAGCTTCACCTGCTTTTATACTACTTGTCTGTATTCGAGACTGTTCTTGAATCTTCGTTCGGTGGTGTGTGTACAGGGTTCTAGTGAGCTTGAGATCTTTCGATTTTGATCTTCTACGCTGTTCTAGTACATTCGATTAGAAGGGAAGTACAATCGTGTTGTTCCGCTTCATTATATACTTCAACTAGGATTCTGATTGGGTTACTTTGCAGTTAGGTATTCGGTTGTTGCTGATTCCCTTATTCGTAATCGATCGAGTTGCGCGATTGCCAGGCTTGCACGTAACAATATATTGGAGAACTGAAATTCAATTACAAAATAATTTTAATGAAATTTTTTTTTATATTATTTTAATTATTAGTAATTATTTAAATTTAGTGAGATCCTTGCGCTTGATGCTTGCTGCAAAGAGATTTTATGTTGGGTTCCAATTTAGTTAGCTTCAGTCTCAAGTCTCCCCGTTGCATTATATACAGTCGATTTCTTTTTTTTAGCAGCATATCATTTATGGCATTAAATCCACATTCAGCTAAATATGGAGATGGAAATGGTAGCAATAGTTTTCTTGCACATTTGGTTGAATTTGGATATTTCATATCTGTTTCCTCTCAAAACCATGCCATCACTCCTTTTACATTAAATAAAGTTTTAACTGACTCATCATCTTGCATTTCTGCAAGTTCTTCTTGATACAGGATATTTGAAATATCGGACAAATCCACTAACATTGGCTGCATCATCCAACTTGGAAAATCAATTTTTTGCAAATCGGTAAATCTTTCTGTTAAATCAGCTGACAGAATTTTCAGATGATCGACAATAACAAGTACAGCGGTATCAGTCATTTCACATGTTTGGAGCCAATGAAACTTTTCAAAATTTTTCTTGAGAATATGTTTCTGACATAATTCAATAAATGTAATGAAACCTTAAAAAAATCTGCCAATAGTTTGGGCGCAACTTTATTATTTTATGGGTAGAAGTCCGAAACGTGTTGTTACACCAGTTTTTGGGCGGCCGGCCAGCTGCTGTCGGAGTGGGTGCGGGCGGACGGGAGGGCGACAACCGGAGCGAAATCCTTTTAAATATGGGCGCCAGGTATTTTTTCCTCCGGGGAAAATACCAAACCAATCCTGAAGCACACGCCTGGAGTGGACGGAGATCTGAGGATAAAACAAAGAAAACACCAGAACAAATCAAAAACCGGCCGTTAAACTAATAAATGCGACTTTTATTCACGTCGTTTACACGTTGCACAATTGCCTGTCGTCAGGCGACACAAGCTATATTCTACGTTAATGACAAAGAAAGAAAAATTGGCAAGGAAAAGAAAGAAAGATCAATGCTGATGGTCGGTGTTGGAGTTGCTTATACGTCGGCGGTCCAGACTCGAGAGACTGATCGTGCTCTGCTAATTCCCTAGGTTGCTCATTCGTGCAGCACAACCTTTCCAGGGCTTGCGGCCCCGTTGATCCTGGGTGAATGCCCGCCTCGGGAACCAGGAAGCTCGCGCGTGCCGCGCTCTTGGATTCTTTCGTAGCGTCGCGGCCATCGGCCGGTGGATCGAGGTGTCGCGCTGGTCGCATGTTGGTGGGTTGCAAACCTGGGTTTCTTCCACAAAGGGGCGGTTCGTTCCTTGTCGTGTGGAGTCGTCTGATGTGTTGGTGTGTGGTCTAACGCCGGCGTCTGCTATTCGGCGTTGGTTTTGTAGGTTGTTAGTTTTGTTTTGATGGTGTTCGGCCTCGGCCGATTCAACTAACCACTTGAGTCGTCGTTCTTCCCTTTACTCGGTTGGATGAAATAAATTTTAATCAAAAAAAAGGAATTAGTTCTAAAAATTAAGCGTAGCCCGAACCAAAAGGCCTTTGTGGAGACGCAATTGTTGATTGTTCGGCGATGTTCCTTCCATCCTCCCTCCACTCCAAGTGCCCACGCCAGTGGTGACTTTGCCCTGCCGGCCCACTCGGAGCAATCTCGGACCGGGCGCACCCCCGTTCCGATGCTCCCTCGCCGTCAACAGTCGTCGCGTAGTCCGGGGCGTGAAGGACCCCAGGTTTCCAATCAGTGCAAACCCCGAAACACCTTCGTTCTCTTTCCGCAGGTAACAATCCCACTCTTTCTTCCAGGAGTTTACACCGAAAACTCCTTATATAAGTGAAAACGGAAACTAGTCTATCGCCCATGATGCGAGATCGCTCACGTTTGATTTGCAGTCTATAGGCCGTATTCTATGCCTCCCCTATCGTATGATTGTGGCTAATGGTTGGCCTTATTGACTAATGTTCTATTAAATTCATTTACTCACCCCGTTCATTTATTATTCCTTACGCTATGATTCCCTATACATATTTAATACCTACCTCTACTTATATTATTCTTAACTCCTGTCAATTCTATCAAGTTTATTTATTATTCATTACGGTATGATTCCCTATAATTATGTAATACCTACTTCTACTTATGTTAACTTAATCGACTAATCTCAAAACTCCTATGTCTACTTTCTGTTCACGATTCAATCTCAAAGTCCTGATGACCATTTCTAGCTTTTAAGTGGTTCTGGTTTCGGTGGTTTTATTTTCAGTGATTCTGTCCCAACTGGAGGTTTGGCGTATAGGTTGAAAGGTTTCTCCCTTTCGTTAATCTGGGTCTGGCGTGTATGGTTTTAGGTCCTTAGCATGCCAGGTGCCCACGGGTTTCCGGGCTGCGTCACCTAGTTCATACGTCCATGCTGATACCTTTTTGAGCACCACACAGGGCCCGAAAAACTTCGGAGCTAATTTCGCAGAAAAATAGTCAGCTGCATTGGAAAGCGCAAAGTTCCTTCGCGAAACCAGCTCGTTAGGAAGGTATCCTACGTCTCGATGTCGGAGGTTGTACCTCTTGGTGGCTTTTCTTGCTGCCTCTCTCATTTTGGTTCGAATGTTCTCGAACATTCTCCAACCAAGAAATCTTCAGGCGGGGGGGTTGTGCTGGTTTCAGGGTCGCGATGAATAACCATTTCCCTGCCGAAATTGACGAAATATGGGGTGAGTCCTGTTGTGTCGTGCTTCGCCGTTCGTATGGCACAGGCTACCTTGGCGAGATTGGCGTCCCATTTGCGATGATTTTCAGAAACGTATGCCCTCAGCGCAGTTTTCACCGTGCGATTAAGTCTTTCCGTGGGATTTGCTTGGGGATGGTAAAAGGCCGTATAGGAGATGCTAATCCCGTATTCCTGCGCCATGGCTTGTAGTTCTTTACTACGAAATTGTTTGCCGTTGTCGACGATTAAAATCCGTGGTATTCCAAAAACTAGAAATACATCCCTTTCCAATAATTCCCTCACTTTGCTAGCGGTGGCCGTCCTCAGCGGGAAGAACATAGGGAATTTACTAAAAACATCTAGCACTGAGAGAATGTAACAATAACCCTGGGTTGATCTCGGAAGTGGGTCGATAAGATCCGCGCTTACCATCTCCCACGGTCGTTGCACCTGCGGACGTGCTACCATCAAACCCGCCGGAAGCTGTTGTTGTGGTTTCGTAGCTTGACATACTTGGCATTTCTTTACGAAACGCGTCACATCGGCTCGCATTTTTGGCCAATAATATTGTCTCTGAACCCGGTCCAATGTTTTCGCTACTCCCAAGTGTCCTGCAGTCGGTAAGTCATGTAATTTTGATAGTATGGTTCTTCTTTCAAATTTTGGTACGACCCTCACCCAGGAGTCCTCCTCGCTGGCCAGTTCTGGGTACGTTACTTCGCGGTGCTTGTACAAAACCCCCGTTTCTAGTCGCCAAGATGGAAATTTTTGTGGATTGACTTTAACTCTCCCTACCATCAGATCATACCATTTATCGGTAGATGTGGTGGCGTTGGCCGATGCTATCGGTACTGCCCTCGACAGCGCATCCGGTACGAGGTGCTCCTTTCCCTTCCTGTGAACTATCTCGAAATCAAATTGTTGTAACCTGACGGCCCACCGGGCTAACCGACCGTTTGGCTCCCTCAGATTAGTCAACCATACTAAAGAATAATGGTCTGTCACGACCTGAAATTTACACCCTTCAACATATGGCCGCAACTTCTCGACTGCCCAGATTACGGCCAGACATTCCCTTTCCGTAGTGGAATAATTTCGCTCCGTGCGTGTGAGAGATCGGCTTAAATAGGCTACCACCTTTTCGCCTTCGGGGTGCGGTTGGGAGAGGACTGCCCCGAGTCCATAACCGGAAGCATCCGTTTGTATGACGAAAGGCAGTTCGAAATCTGGACAGGAAAGAATAGGTGCTGATACCAGCTTTTCCTTCGTTTCGGCCAAAGCTTGTGCGCAGTCTTGGCTCCAAACGAATTTGCGATTTTTCCGAAGGAGATCTGTCATCGGGGCTATGAGTGTCGAAAATGTACGGATGAACCGCCGGTACCAGGAAACCATCCCGATAATTCGACGCAGTTCTGGCACATTCTCTGGGGCTGGAATGTTCAGGATTGCTTCCACTTTTTCGGGATCCACATGAAGCCCCATTTGGTCCACAACGTAGCCAAGGTATCGCAGTTCCTGTCTACAAAAATTGCATTTTTCTTTGCTGAGTACCAGCCCTGCGGCTTGTAGTCGGCGAAATACTTAATGTAATGACTCCAAGTGTTGCTCAAACGTCTGCGTGACAATGATTATATCGTCGAGATAGACGAATACGTGAGGCTCTAATTCAAGTCCCAAAACCCTATCAATCAGACGCTGCCATGTCGCTGGCGCGTTGTGCAGCCCAAATGGCATCCGTTTGAACTGGAAAAGTCCTCGATTAGGCACAGTGAAGGCCGTGAATTTTCGAGAGGCTTCTTCTACTGGCACCTGCCAATAGGCTGACTTAATATCTAGAGACGAAAGAAATCGGGCATCTCGCAGTTTGTCCAAGGTGGCCGACACGTAGGGCAGCGGATAAGCATCCCTCTCTGTCACTTTATTCACCTGGCGAAAATCGATGCAAAAACGATAGCTATTGTCCTTCTTTTTTTTAAGTAAAATCGGTGACGACCACGGACTGGACGATCTCTCAACCACTCCTTTTTCCAACATGTCATTTAATTCGGCGTCGATGGGACGCTGTACAGGCGGTGCTACAGGGTAATATCGTTGCTTGACGGGCTCACCCTTAGCGCGGATGACATGTTCGACAAGGGTCGTACATCCCAACTTATCGCCCATTAGTTCAAAAGCGTCTTTCACTAACGCATCCAGTTCCAATTGTTGCTGAGGATTTAGGCTAGACCTAGCATGAATCGTAGCCACAGAGTTCACTTCACTCGTACTGGCTGCATGAAAATGCCATTTACCCGTACCTAAGTTGGGTATGACTTCCATACCTTTCCAAAAATCAACTCCAAGTATCAGGTCGACCGTCACAGTCGGAACTACCAGCACTTGGAGAATTCGTACGCGCCCTTCTACCGCGATGGGCACCTCTACGGAGCCATTAACTCCGACTCTCTTACCATCGGCCATTGCGACCTGTGTCGAACTGGACTTTGTCGTCATGAAACCCAATTTCTGGACCAGTTCCCAACCTTTAGCTCCCAGGATGGTCCGGGTGGCTCCTGAGTCCAATAGTCCCATTAGACCAGCTCCAAGGATTGATACCCGAATATAAGGTCGCTCATCCTCGCCAGTACGTTCCAGTAGATAATCTACCATTGGGGTAGGGTTTATCGATAAAATCCGCTCGTGCGATTTATTGGTTGTACTGGGTCGGAGTGCTGCTTCTTCAGGCTGCGTCGGGTTTTCAATGTTCTTCTTCGGGATGAGTGGCGTGGGTACACCAGAAATTGCAACAGCAGGCGATTTCTTCTGAGGATTAATGACTTTTGAGGCTCTCTTCGACCTCATTTTCTTCCCGAGCTTGTGCGTCGGATTAGACGCCGCAATGGACCCAACATGGATTTCATTTCGTATTACTGTGTCCCCCTTGGGCTTTGTTCCTATTGCATGGTTGTCGAAAAATTTTTTGAACCACCGCAAGAAACGAAGATTGTCCCGCGATCTTCCTTTAACCAACTGCGCAATCGGAACAGTCGTCCCTTCTCTGGCCACACTCAACGCATCCTGAACTAACTTCCAATTACTGGTAAAGTCGTGATCCGACTCTGCGTTGAACTTTACCTCAGCCAATTGGATTAGGTCGGGATCGAGTAGGTTAATGAGTTGGCAGTAGACTGTACCGTGACAGAGATTTTCTATCTTTGCTCCAGAGTTTTGGAGAACCGAATCAATCCATCGGAGCAACTCTTGGGAAGACTTCCCGGTCGCGGCGTCTTGTTTGGGGTTTGCTGGGCCGCGCCATAGCAAGCCCCGCTGGCATTTCCCGACTGGGTTGTGCACTTAGTGCAATTCCTTTGAATCACCCCTTCCTTTCCACAGTTGTAGCAACTTTTCGGGAGCGTGCATGCCGTCATTAGATGGCCCGAACGATTACAATTCCAACAGGCGTTTCCGCGTTTGGCTTGACCCGACTGTGGAGCGGCGACTGCAACCATTGGTGGTTTGCTCTCGCAGGTTTCAATGTATGCCAAATCGGGCTCTAAAAGATTGGTTGTACGCCTTGATGGAGGAGGAGCGAAAGCTTGTACTGACGATCGTACAGATTCCAGTGTACGGCCCAACCGTAACAGTTCCGCCACGCTGGTGATTTTGGCCAGCTCTAAAGCCAAATGCATTTGTAGCCCCGTGTGAATATTCCTTTTCAGTATTTTTAATTTTTGGCCTTCAGTGCACGGTTCGGATAGCCTCGCGAACAACCCTCTCATGGCTGCAATATACAACCCAATTGGTTCCTGTTCGCCCTGGGTTCGATGTTTAATCTCCTCCATTAGGCGATCGTCATAGTCGGGCGGCAAAAATTGGTCTCTCACCTCTTGTACGAGTTCGTCCCAACTCGATACGTCTGCTCTGATAGAGCGGAACCAAATTAGTGCGACTCCCGAAAAAAGGTCGAGAGCGGATTTGAAAAGATCCGGTTTCGAGACACCTCGCGCTACCCGCAATTCATCCACCCTTTCGAAAAATGAAGTTATTGACTGGCCCTTGGCTTCGCCCGAAAAATTTATACCCCATTTTGAGACTGGAATGGCATCACGGACTATCACCGATTCCGCTTTCCGTCCGGCAATTGGGGTTGAACAATTGATTATACCACCGGATGGACCCGGCTGTGGGGGGGCGAACTCATCATTTGCCTCGTCCGTAGCCAACCCGTCCAACTTAGTCAATGCCGCCAGCACTCTTGCTCTCAACTCTAAAACGGCCTTCCTTTCGTCACCCTTGGCTTCACAGCGCTCCAGTCTATTAAAAGACCAATGAATTTTTGTACGGATTTTCCGATAGTCCGCCGATCCTACCCCTCCCACCATCGTGGTGGTAAGATCTTCAATTTCCACCAGTTTATCCGAAACCTCACGCAAGTCGTCTGCGACGGTGAAAGGATAATCGGGTATAATGAGACTAGTTCCATCTTGTTCAAGTTTCAAAGCGCTACGCAAGGCGGCCCTCATTGACTCAACACTACCCACCGGCAACGCTCGACTTGCCATCTCGTAGGTCAACTCCTCTCGGTTCAGTCGGTTTATTTCCATCTCGCCGATCTTACGTCAACCGAGTTCAAAACGTGAACCTGAAACAGTCTACCGGGGAAAAACCCGCAAAACGAGCAGATCTCTCTTAGATCTCAGAACCTTAACCCGCCAAAATGAGCAGATCTCTCTTAGATCCCAGAACCTTATAGTCAAGTAATGAGGAAAAAAAAAAGACGGAAAAAAAAATGAAACCAAAGGGATACTCAAGTTTGGTGGCCTAGTGTACGATCGCTATCGTACCCCGTATCTAACTTGCTTTAAAGGGCCACTCCCTTTGTTGTTTATTGGTCCACGCGAATCCTAATAATTCTAAATACGCCAATCAAAATGCGTTAAAAGCTTTTATTGCAAAAGAACAACCGCAGCGCTCTGCCGAGAGTATGTGGTGAACCGCGTCACTTAAAATTCACCTCAGAATATACAAATATGTAGTTTTCGCGGCTTAGTCGAGAACACCACCCAATAAACCACTCGGATAACCGAAAAAAAAAACCGAGAAATCCACTTTTTCCTATCGATGTACACTAACCACTTGGTATAAAAATTTGTTGTTGTTTCCTCTTAAATTGATAAAACCCTATAAACTAGTCGGTAAGTTTTCCGGGACCGTTGTACCGGTACTGCAAAACACCGTAATGCACGCGTACTGGACGCTCGTGCAAATTTCCCGTTGCGGATCCCCGTTAGGGTAAACCACCCTATAATCCAACTAAACTAAACCTAGCCGAAACTGATATGAAGTTTTAAATTTTCACGTTTTTCCCGAACTGATTCTACACTGAATTGATTTATATCACACTTTATGTACCCGGTGAAAGAAAAGGAATGTGTCTCGGGAATATGATTGACTGAGAAAAAAAATGACTCACCGATTCTTCCTTGGGGTTCTTCACCTTCGCTCGATTCGATTCACGCGTCTCCCAAAATCGTGCTCCACGTTAGGCGCCAAATGTTACACCAGTTTTTGGGCGGCCGGCCAGCTGCTGTCGGAGTGGGTGCGGGCGGACGGGAGGGCGACAACCGGAGCGAAATCCTTTTAAATATGGGCGCCAGGTATTTTTTCCTCCGGGGAAAATACCAAACCAATCCTGAAGCACACGCCTGGAGTGGACGGAGATCTGAGGATAAAACAAAGAAAACACCAGAACAAATCAAAAACCGGCCGTTAAACTAATAAATGCGACTTTTATTCACGTCGTTTACACGTTGCACAATTGCCTGTCGTCAGGCGACACAAGCTATATTCTACGTTAATGACAAAGAAAGAAAAATCGGCAAGGAAAAGAAAGAAAGATCGATGCTGATGGTCGGTGTTGGAGTTGCTTATACGTCGGCGGTCCAGACTCGAGAGACTGATCGTGCTCTGCCAATTCCCTAGGTTGCTCATTCGTGCAGCACAACCTTTCCAGGGCTTGCGGCCCCGTTGATCCTGGGTGAATGCCCGCCTCGGGAACCAGGAAGCTCGCGCATGCCGCGCTCTTGGATTCTTTCGTAGCGTCGCGGCCATCGGCCGGTGGATCGAGGTGTCGCGCTGGTCGCATGTTGGTGGGTTGCAAACCTGGGTTTCTTCCACAAAGGGGCGGTTCGTTCCTTGTCGTGTGGAGTCGTCTGATGTGTTGGTGTGTGGTCTAACGCCGGCGTCTGCTATTCGGCGTTGGTTTTGTAGGTTGTTAGTTTTGTTTTGATGGTGTTCGGCCTCGGCCGATTCAACTAACCACTTGAGTCGTCGTTCTTCCCTTTACTCGGTTGGATGAAATAAATTTTAATCAAAAAAAAGGAATTAGTTCTAAAAATTAAGCGTAGCCCGAACCAAAAGGCCTTTGTGGAGACGCAATTGTTGATTGTTCGGCGATGTTCCTTCCATCCTCCCTCCACTCCAAGTGCCCACGCCAGTGGTGACTTTGCCCTGCCGGCCCACTCGGAGCAATCTCGGACCGGGCGCACCCCCGTCCCGATGCTCCCTCGCCGTCAACAGTCGTCGCGTAGTCCGGGGCGTGAAGGACCCCAGGTTTCCAATCAGTGCAAACCCCGAAACACCTTCGTTCTCTTTCCGCAGGTAACAGTGTTTAATGCTGAGATGCGTTGTAGGTTACTATGCGACTGACAACCTAAAAAATAACGTTTCAAATACCCTCCTGATTATTCCATAACTGTTTTCAGAAATACTGAAATTGATGTTTTGATTAAATTCTCTCCTATAGTATGATTTTTCCCAGATTTAGAGATGAGTAAGGAAATTTGGTAGCTAGCCTCGAGAGTACGGTTGACAGTTGCAGTATGAGCAGTAAATAGAGACTTTAAAGTAGCTCTTTTTTAAAATTTTTTTTTTAAGTTTGAAAGTACTTCAAATCTGAATTAATATGAGCACTGTGATTCACCTTCAAATGCGCCTGAATGCGACCCTGTTTCATTGATTCGTTGGACAAGTATTGTTGGCATGAAAGACAAAAAGGTGACCTTTCGTCGTGAGCAGTCATACCCGGTGCTCCCCGCTACCCAAATTATAAATATTCCTCGTAATATTGACAAATTTTGTTCTTACTTGCACTACTAATTTTACGATGGGCTGAAAAATATAAATACGAGTATGTATAAGATCAATTAAAAACTTAAAGTGAAGTATGTGCTAAGATTGACAACACGAGAAAATTTGAGCCATGGTACAAATTTTAAAAGACAGTTTATCTCCGTGCTGCGATAGAATGAAGACTAAATATCATTTACCAAAACATTATTTTTAAGATACCTGATATTTTTGGACATTTCTAAACAACTTTCTGCTTTATTTCTTATTTCATACCTGAAATTGTTTTTTACGATTTTTCCTAGAGAAACCCAGATTTTTCTACACCCTAATCAGGCCGGAAAGGTACTGGGGTACCTGCTATTGAAAATTTGAAATTTAGACGCATTTTGAATTAAAAGGAATATAATGAATCATTAAACACTAAGGACGTATACGAATAGTTTACTTCGTCATCGTCTAGGTCTTCCATTCAAGAAGTACCAAATACATGAGCAAATTCAGTATCGCACGGGTAAGTGAGTGTGTTGTGTATGTAATATAGCAAAAGTAAATGGCGTAGTTTCCTTTAATTCGGTATACATATTTTTAAAATCACCAGTACCGCAATTGGCGGTTGCTTTTAAACTCTGGACGAGTCCATTTTCGGATTGCCCCCCTTAACAATCAAATTGCCCCCCTGTGGGGCATTGGCCCCACGTTGGAAAACATTAATCTAGAGTATAAAAATGAATAGAAATTTTCTTTTATGATATTCTTGAAAATGTTATAATTAACGATTTCAACCAAATTTCTAATAACTGAAGATTTGACAATAAGCAGAAAAACGAAAATTCGTATTGGAAAAACCGTTCGGTCGTGTGCAATGTGTACAGCGCCTAAGGGCCATTATTACGATTTTCAGGTAAACTCTAACTGGAACTTTAACTGAAAGTTTTGTATGAAAATCTGTCAGTTAAAGTTCCAGTTAAAACGTAACTGAAAATCGTAGGAACGGGCCTTGAAGTATTATAATGAAATTAATATTTTTGTTCCACACCTACCCGACCCTAAAAATTAATGGGACATTAGTGTTATTATTTAATTTGTAACTTATTTTTCCTGCCGGAACACTGTTGTAAATTCTGTATTATTTAAATTTTCATATTTCTCGTTATCGGTTTCGTCCCTGATTCTCTTCTTAGTTCCGTTCGATTTCAAATGAACATGCGATAAAACTTACACGTTGCCATCTATAATGCAATCAAACACATAGCAATTAAATTATTATTCATAAATTAGCAAAATAATAATTACAACACGAAATCCCTGTAAATAATTGATTTTTCAATCATGCGAAAATTTTCACCTTTCATGTGAATGTAACAAAGAAAAAAATTAACGAAAAGTTGAATTCGTGCGGTAACGATACAATTAATTACTAAAGACTACACACACGTACTACACCCATGGACAGAGTAAAGAAATATGATACTTACCGTAGCCGATCCTTGTTTCTTTTTGATGTGGTTCTTTAGCAAAGAGTTTTCGGGTTCATTTTATAAAGAAAGCAAGTTTGTAATTTCGTAAACAATAGAAGCAAGTAAGGGCAAACAAAAAGGTTACTGAGGGAGTATTAATTGCGGCAATTATGAGGACAGTCGTGCAAGAATTTTCGGTAAGAGGTTCAGATAGAAGGATCTTTAAGCATTCATTGATAGCTACACATGTTGCATAATAGGGTGTGGGAGTATAACGTGTAATATAAGCAAAGATAAGTTTAAATGGATTTTTGGAAGTGTAAGATTTGAAAATTTTTATCATAAGGAAAGTTAAGTTGTTCTGTAGAAGGGAAAGGATGGTAATTACCTATAGGAACAATGCATAACTAATTGTAAAATTTCTCACTTCTCCAAATTGTTACTTTTGACTGTCTGGAGTATAATCGCAATAGCCGTTGACTCACTCTTATTCATAAATATTTTTCTGACGACTGTTCAGAAGAACTCGTTAACTTAGCTTCTTTACAGTTCCAATTTACGCGCGATACCCATAGCGCTTCACCTCCTCACGATTCCTTTTCATGGCGAAATAAATAAAACTGGGCCAAACTTTATTATTTTCCGGGTCAAAATTCGGGAGCGGTCAAAGTCGGAGCATATCATCAGTTGTTTCGAGATTATGAAGTTTCTTGGAAAGTTAATTTTGTTCTTAACCCTGGATTACTAACGTATGGGTCAATTCGACCCAAAGGAAAGGAACGCATGAAAAACATTATGTAAACAAAAATCAAACTACTTCACACTAACACTAATCACTGATTGTTTAGTATCCTTTAGGTTTAATACAATTTCAGTACTGTTTCGACAGTCGAAGTGTGAAGATTATCGGTTTGAAAAAGTGTCTGGGCCGATTGCACCCACGTTAGTGTTTGTGATTTATATTTTAAGGGTGACCCACGTTATTATTTAGGTAATTATGTTTATATTGCTATTTTATGCCCAAATTCTAAATTTTCATTTTTGTTAGGATGTACAATTATGAACGAGAGCAGGCCAATATCATTAGGCTCTTAGATGATCTAAGTGATAACGAAGAAGATATTATTGGTGGAGATATAAGTGGAAATGAAGATGAAATCGAAATAGTGAGTGACCATGATTCGGAAACAGAGCAGGAAGATGAGTCCGAAACTGAAACATATTCACATGATGAATTTATTGGTAAAGATGGCACCAAGTGGCAAAAAACTCAATTTCACCAATCAAGAACAAGTGCCGCAAATATATTTGTTCGTGTTCCGAAACTAACTGAAGCTTCAAAAAATGTTAAAACACCGTATGAGAGCTGGACAATTTTTTTCTCTTTTGTGAGCCTTATTGTGGAAAACACAAATATTTTCATTAAAAATCAACAAGAAAACTATAAGGAACCTAAACATGCCCGGTACACAGACTATACCGAAATAAGTAGTTTATTTGGTTTATTGTATCTCATCGGATTGCATAAGTCGTCTCATGTGCATGTTAGAGACCTATGGTCGGGAGATGGGACCGGTTTAGAAATATTTCCCGCAACTATGAGCTACTGTCGCTTCCAGTTTTTAATGCGGTGCATTCGTTTCGATAATGTGAACACACGTGATGATCGTATACAAATTGACAAACTTGCACATATACGTGAAATTTTTGAAATTTTCAACAGGAATTGTCAAGCAAATTATAATGTTGGTTGTTATGTAACAGTCGATGAAAAATTGGAAGCTTTTCGAGGACGATGCAGCTTTAAGCAGTACATACCAAGCAAGCCAGCAAAATATGGTATAAAAATATTTTCTGCAGTGGATTCAATGACGTTCTACACTTCTCGATTGGAAGTTTATTGTGGCCAACAACCACCTGGACAATATAATGTATCCAATAAACCAGAACATATAGTCAAACGTCTAACCAATCACTTACAAGGAGCAGGCCGCAATGTAACAACAGATAACTGGTTTACGAGTTACCCTTTGGCCAAATACCTACTAGATAAAAAGATTACATTTGTCGGCACAATAAGGAAAAATAAAAGAGTGTTACCACAAACTTTTTCGGTTTCAAAAACTATTGCTATAAATTCTACAATTTTTGGCTATCAGAAAAGAGCGACGATATTATCATATGTACCCAGGAAAAATAAGTGCGTGTTACTTCTTTCAACAATGCATACCACTGGTGATAAATCTGATGGCCCAAAATCCTTACTACACATTATTGAGTTTTATAATAAAACTAAAGGTGGTGAAGATACTACTGATCAATTGTGTGCCACATACAATGTTGCTAGGACTACCCGCCAGTGGCCGTTGGTTGTTTTTTTCTCGTTGATGAATTTGGCAAATATAAATGGTCGCATAGTGTTGATGTATACGGAGAACCCACCAATGAAATATAAGAAACGAAAACTTTACATCAAAGATCTTACACTTGCTTTTATTCAAGATCAAATTAATAGGCGCAGCCGTTTGAATAACTTGGGCAGTAATCTCAAATTGAGTATACAAAAATTCTCCACCAAAAGATCTGCAGATGATCAATCTGGACCATCAGGAAATCAGCTCGAACTAAATGAGCCTGCACAAAAAAAATTAAAATTGAAAAGCGTAGTCAGTGTCAAGTATGCAGTGCTCGCAGTGATCGTAAAACCAAAACTACTTGCTTTAAATGTGATAAATACATTTGTGGAAGTCATACAATAACTCTTTGCACAAAATGTAATGAACCGACGATTTTTCCGGATACCGAAAACTCTGATGTTTATGACGATATGTATAACAGCGATGAACAATAACAATGTAAGTAGATACAATTCAATAACGATTTTATCAAAAAAATGTTTTATAGCGAAAAAAATTTTAATATAATTCATTCTTCTATTTTCTCTCAGCTTTCTAAGACGACCGATCCGAAGATGCTGTAGGAATATATCAAGAATTGCCAAACATTTTCTTGAACCTTTGGATTTTTATTTTTTTTTTATTTTTATATGAACTTTACCGCTATATATCTATATAGATTCGTGATTTGAAAAATTAAATGATTTGAGTCTTAATTAAATTTTCAACGTGTTAATTTATTTAATTACATATATATTCTATAAGTTACTGGTATGGTTCACATTTAAGTCATTTTTTAAGGTGTGGGTCGATTAGACCCAGCGTTAGTAGTCATGGAACATATTTTAGCGTTAGTAACCCAGGGTTAAAATAAAAATATTTAAAATAGAGATTTTTAGCCAATTAAACATTGAAAAAGACCCTGTAGACTATACGAATTTCGGTATATTATGTACACTAAAAGCCCATAGAAGTAAAAACGAATTTGTTGCCTTATCAGACTTAAGAGATATGACGAATTGTTAAAACGTATACAAACCCATTACTTCCACTAGGGGTTTGAATTTCGAAAAAATTGTGAAACAGGTTTTTAAACGATTTCCTAAGAACCAACTTGATATCTCAACGAGGGATTTTGAAAAATTTGTGAAAACGTAAGCAAATTCTTCACATCCCCTTGGTTATCGAAATTCGAAAAATCGTGAAATTAGTTTTTAGGTCATTACATCAAATGCCGTAATAACCAATTTTATATCTCATCAGAACTAAGGGATGGCAACATTTGTGAAAACATACGCAAATCCTTGAGGGCTAAATATCCAAAAATTGAGAAATGAGTTTGTAGGCGATTATATGTATAAAAAGTCTGTGGAAATGAAAAGCGATCTAATATCTCATCAAACCTAAGAAATATGTCGAACCTTTAAAAAGCATACAACCCCCTTACACCCATTAGGATTGAAAATCTGAAAATACTGAAATATTAGGAAGTAAAAATGAATTCGATATATCATCAGATCTAAGCAATATGTAGGAATCTGTGAAAACATATGCAACCTCCTTACACCCACTTGGGAGTTGAATATCCAAAAATTCTGAAAGGAGCTAATAGATAAATATGAGACAGCCCGAGAAAGTAAAAACAATTGAATTACTTATCACTTCTAAAGGATATGACGGAATTTGTGAAAACTTGTTCAACCCTGTTATATCCCCTTAGGGGCTAAAAAAGGAAAAAAATTAAAAGCAAGTTTTGGACGATTATTACACAAGCCCGTGAAAGTGAAAAGATATTCGATATTCGATCAGACCTGGGGGAGATGGCATAATTCGTGAATAAGTATAATAACCCCTTTACACCCTCTTAGGGGTCGAATTTCCAAAAATCCTGAAAACACTTTCGAGGTATTTATATGAAGAAGCCGTAGAATAAAAATGAATTAAATATATGTGAAGAACTAATAGATATGACGAAAATCGTAAAAATATATGCATTCCATTTTCACTGATACATTTTTTGCCCACCCCCCTTCCGAACGCCAATGGATAGTTTACATTTTTTTTCATCTAAATTACTTTTCTAGTTGATTTATATATACGTCGTACATACCAAAGTTTCAACTTTGTAGCATGAGCTGTTCTATAGATAGGAAAAACATCCCCCACCTCCGTACCACACTACACACATACACACCCAGTCTGTTAGACCTACTTCTGGTAAAAATTTTAAGCATCTACCTCACATTGTTCTTGAGATATGAGACGTGATTTTTTAGAAAAATTCGCATCCCCTCCACTTTCATGATCCACGGCCTCCTTAAAAAAATTTACTTTCAGCAAACTTCATTTGTCAATCTTTATACATAAACCGAATTTTATTTGTCTAGTGCAATTGGTTCGTGAGATATAATAATCTAAAGTTTTTTACCCCCTACCCTCGTACGCCACTGCGCCCACTCAAAAATTTGATTGCGGTCCATTCTCCTAGTATACCTACAGATATTCATCCAGTTTCAATTTTGTAACTTTAACCGTTTAGGAGATATGGATCTTAGAATGTGTCGATCTCGGCTTTTTTGCGTTTCGGACGCATTATTTTTCCCCCCACTCCCACACCCCTTCACCCATATTGACAATTTTTATGCAAATGGGTCCATTACCAAAGTTCTATATAAATTCCAAATTTCAGCCTTCTAGCATAAGCGGTTGCTGAGATCTAAAAACCAAAATGTTCTGTCTAAAACGCTTCCCCTTCCTCCCCCCTCACACCTTCACCCTAAGACTTTAGTCATTTCAAGGGGGAGTAAAAAAATTATATTTAATATCTCAAACCATTTGGGAGCTACGAGCCTTCAAGCGATTTTGCGTACGGCGTATGGCGGACAGACGGACTGAAATTTTTTTTTGCTTTTTTCGTGTCTACGAGTCATGAAACGCGAAAAAAAAAAATTTCAGGGTAGCAAATTTTTTTTTTTTTTAAAATCGATCACAATACTGTATTATTAGAAAATAATAAAGTAAAAAATACCAATCGGTCTGATGCGCATGGGCGTCCATACAATATTTCGTAGGGAGAGGCTGAACTATGGCTTATAAAAGGAGTTTGCAATTTCGGGAGCTATACATCTTGTGACGAATAGAATGAAGGTAGATTTAACTCAGTGAAGTATCATTGAACCTTTTCTGCCCCACCGAAACAATATCAGCGCACCAGGAAATAGGGCAAAAATACAGAAAAGTTGAAATTTTACTTAGAATCCGTTAGTAAGTAAAATCGCCCAACTTCTTCAGTTACATCGCATACAATATTCCTCAAAACAAGTGATGACAGACATCTTCTGGAATTAAAAATTTTGCACAATATACTTTTCTTTAATTAAATATTGCAGGAACTGACAATATTGCGGTACTCTTCCAATTAGCTACCACACACAAGTCTTAATAACAAAGGTTCCTATTTTTTCCCGAAGGATCGATAACTACGGAACGGAACGTATTGGGCATAAAAGCTTTTAAGAGCTTTTTTGTGATTAAATTCTCGGGGAGGGTGGTTATGTAGTTAGCTACACTTATTTTGAAAGCAAAAAACTGGAAAGCAGAGTGAAATGAAGATACTGTTTTAGGCTGCCATACAAACATCTTTAAAAAAAATTAATTGTAACCGTGTTCAGGCTGTTGTAAACGCTAAGAAGAAGCGTTGTTAGTAGGGTAAATTTATCGCTCTAGCTCAAAAACTTTCGAAGTTTTTACCTTTAATTTTAACCATTTCGTAATTGAGCAATTCTTTTTTTTAATAAAGTGCAACTAAAAAGTGATAACCGTGGTTTAACAAAACATTACGTACTAATGTTACTAATATCCTACTGATCTTGCTACTTTAAACAATACAGGGTGTTTGGTACTCCGTGCACGACCTTGTAAGGGGTTATTCCTTGATATATTTGGAGAAAAAAATTGTTCTACTGGGAGGGTCAATTTTCAATATTAGTGGAGATACAGGGTGGTTAAGAAAAGTGTTTTTGACCGGTACCCTTACTCACTTAAAACGTTATATCTTGAAAACGAATAATCACAAGGCAAAGTGTTATAACTCGTTTTTTAGGCAATCGAATTATCTTTCATTTGATGTAACAGTCTAAATTGTAACTGCACCCAATCTTGAGATATTTACTCGAAAACACCAATTTTTGCTACGTCAACCCTTAAAATTCAGTGATCAATGTAGTTTTTCTCAGAAAACCCCATTATAAACATGTCATTTTAATTTTATTTTTTTATGAGCCGTATTATTACCTACAAAAGCTGCATACATATGTATGAGTTACGATTAACATTTTGGAAGTAATATGTAAAAATACATATCGCATAAAAATTAAATATTTCAAAAGTCAGTGCCATAAAGTGGACCTCGTTTAATTTGTCGGTAGTACTGAAGTATTTTTATTGCCCATTTATTACTATTTAAAGTATGTAGGAAAACAATGAAATGTAAATGAGTTTCAACATAATTGATGCTTTTACCTGGATGTGGTAGGTAATACTGGGTGCGGTACTATGCCCTTTTTAATAGGGTGCCTTACAAAATAAAAAGCCTATAAAAGCAAAACTACCTTCATATTTTTATCAGTTTTAGTTACGTTGCTAACAGAAGAAGGTGTCAGTAGAATAAAAAAAATAATTTCGAAATGTCTGAGTACTCCAATGAAGAATATGCTGACATTGTGTTAATTTATGGAGAGTGTCGCGAAAATGGACAAGCCGCGCGAAGGCTTTACCATCAGAGACATCCCCATCGACGGACACCTGACAGGAGAGTATTTCAGGACGTTTACAGGAGAATTAGGGAAACTGGCAGCGTTAGAACAAGGAGAGTAAATGCAAATCCTGCGCCTATAATCGCTGTTCAGATTGACGAAAGAATACTGCAAACAGTGCAAAATGATCCATCGATCAGTATCCGACGCTTGGCATTGCAGTTTAACGTATCTACTTGGAAGGTTTGGAGTATTTTAAAAGTAGAACGCTTCCATGCCTACCATCACACACCAGTACAGGAGCTGCTACCCATTGATTTCCCCAAACGGATGGAGCTTTGCAATTGGCTCCTTGAACGACAAATAGATTTTTAAATTTTTTCAACAATATTCTGTGGACGGATGAGTCCCAATTTACCAGAGACGGTGTCACAAACTTCCACAACCTACATACGTGGGCTGAGAGCAATCCACACACAAGAAGAGCGGCATCATTTCAGCACAGATTCAGCGTCAATTTATGGGCAGGCGTGATTGGTGACGATTTACTTGGACCTATTAGGCTTCCGCGTACTCTAAATAGCTCCAAGTACTTACAGTTTTTATCAAATGATCTACAGGACTTATTGGATGATATTCCACTGGTACGATTGGCTTCCATGTTTTACCAACACGATGGTGCTCCAGCTCATTACGGCCGACAGATCACAGATTGGTTAAATTCCAATTATAGCAATCGCTGGATCGGTAGAAATGGACCGATACACTGGCCTGCAAGATCTCCTGATCTTACTATTATGGATTTCTTTGTATGGGGACGAATGAAGGACCTTGTCTACGCAACGCCAGTAGAAACATTGGAAGATCTAAATATCAGGATCGATGCGGCAGCAATAGAAGTAAGGCAGCAGTTGAGGAATATGAATACCAAGAGAACACTCGCCAAACGAGCTTTAGCGTGCATTCAAAATGAAGGTGGCCATTTTGAACATTTATTATAACAAAATTTTTTTAAATAAAACATAAAAACCATTATTAAATTCTTTTAGTTCAAACAAGTAGTGTAGATCAACATGCACATGCACTGACTTTTGGAATATTTAATTTTTATGCGATATGTATTTTTACCTATTACTTCCAAAATGTTAATCGTAACTCATACATATGTATGCAGCTTTTGTAGGTAATAATACGGCACATAAAAAAATAAAATTAAAATGACATGTTTATAATGGGGTTTTCTGAGAAAAACTACATTGATCACTGAATTTTAAGGGTTGACGTAGCAAAAATTGGTGTTTTCGAGTAAATATCTCAAGATTGGGTGCAGTTACAATTTAGACTGTTACATCAAATGAAAGATAATTCGATTGCCTAAAAAACGAGTTATAACACTTTGCCTTGTGATTATTCGTTTTCAAGATATAACGTTTTAAGTGAGTAAGGGTACCGGTCAAAAACACTTTTCTTAACCACCCTGTATCTCCACTAATATTGAAAATTGACCCACCCTGCAGAACAATTTTTTTCTCCAAATATATTAAGGAATAACCCCTTACAAGGTCGTGCACGGAGTACCAAACACCCTGTATACCTTCAAATTTTGCATATTTGAAAACATCCACTTTCCCAGCACAAAGTCTAAAGGATGAATACAAAAAACTATATGATCAGATGGGTACTTTATCTCAGGAAACTATTAAGGACTCACATACCCCTGCACGCGCTGAAAACCGAGTAAATTTTAAAAATTATTATAAAGGTTATATGGTGAAAAAAAATTTTATTGTTGAGTTCACATATCTTATTAACTATTCAACTATAAAAAAAATTTTTTTTTTTTATACTCTAGATGAAATCATATAGAGTATTATAAGTTTAACCCAGCCCAAAAGTTCGTAACGCATAGAACCAAGCCTCGGACGAAAAAAAGTTGTATATTATTTTTTATTTATTTGTGGCCAAAAACCTCAAATCCGCTTGAAGTCCGTCCGTCCGTCCGTCCGTCTGTCCGTTAGCACGATAACTCAAGAACGCCTTCACCTAGGATCTTGAAATTTTGAATCTGGATGTTTGGTTGAATTTGTAAGGCTAAGTTCGTTAAAGGGCAAAATCGTCCAACTCCTTCGGGTAGCTGCCATACAAAATGTCCTTAAAACACGTCTTCAAGAATATTGGTCGATAACTTCAGAAGGGTATAAGCTACGACATTGAAATTTTGTATATATTATTTCTCCAATAGTTGGAGCTAAATATATGATTATGAAGAAAATCCTATTAGTCCTTCGTGTAGCTGCCATACAAATATCCTGTCAAAACGTCATCACTTAATTTACGGAACTCGCTATAACTCAAGTAATCTTTTAGCTACAAATTCGGAATTTGTACAAATTAGTTCTAAGTAAAAAGGAAGTTCGAGTTTACTGATCAGCAAAATCCTTTTACTCCTTCTGGTACCTGCCATACAAAATGTCCTTAAAACACGTGTTCAAGAATATTGGCCGATAACTTCAGAAGAGTTTAAGATACGTCTTTGAAATTTTGTATGTGTTATTTTTCCAATAGTTGGAGCTAAATGTATAATTATGAAGAAAATCCTATTAGTCCTTCGTGTAGCTGCCATACAAAATCCTGTCAAAACGTCTTCACTTAATTTACGGAACTCACTATAACTCAAGTAATCTTTGAGGTATGAACTCGGAATTTTGTACAAATTAGTTTTGAGTGAAAACAAAGCGAAATCCTTTTACTCCTTCTGGTAGCTGCCATACAAAATGTCCTTAAGACACGTGTTCAAGAATATTTTCCGATAACTTTTGAACGCTTCAAGCTACGAATTTGAAATTTTGTACACATTAATTTTTGAATGATTCCAAGGAAAAGGATAAGTATGTAAGAAATCGAGTGAGTCCTTCCAGCACCTCCCATGTGAGAGTCCTTCAAAAAGGAAATTTTTTTTTTGATGACTTACCCAGTTCAAGATATGAAATGAAACACTGAATATTGTCTTTCAGTTTTGAGTAGCAATCTAATGGCAGTCCTTAATAAATGACATACAACATGCACACACGTAATTCTACTTTAACCCCAAGTACAATATAAATCGGAGTTCAGTATTCATCTAGAGTATTATACGATTGGCTTGCAGCCGATCGTGACTGCAGTATGTTTTAATATTAACTTTGTTTTTTACGGGTATAAATGGACTACTTATGAAAACCATGGCGCTTCCTGGTCGGCATCATAACTTCACCAAAAATAATTCAATTTGCAAAAATAAAAAACAATATTGTAAAATAATGTAGTAGTTATAGTCTGACTGCGAGAATTTTTTTTTTTTTTCAATTTAAATAAGTTACATTATTTCGAACTTTAGTAATCAGTTTTTCAAAAAAAATTTGCGTTTAGTAATTTATAAAAAACATTTCCAAGCAAAAAATTAAAAAAAACTTTCGTCAGACTATAGAGAAAATAGTTATCAAAATTTGTAAAAAAAAGTTGAAAAATATTGAAAATTGACTGAGTTATCGTGCCGACCATATCTAAAAACATAGTTTCGAGAAAAATGCGTTTAAAGTTTTTTGATAGGTACAACGTGAACTTACGGCTAGTCTCCCAGTCCAGCTTCGTACTGTACACCTTCTTCCTCTTGGATCTTCGTGTTTTTCACAGATGGTCCTATAAATGACCTTGTTTTCTATGAAACCCAGCATTTGCGAAAAAATAAATGCTAAATGCTGCTGTTGAGAGTGGCGTGGCAATTGCAAGGAAGCCGCTCCAAACCGATGTCTGGTCACATTTATTGCTATAACTTTGTAATGGAGTGGAATTTTCTAAATTCAAATTTTTTTTTAAATTCTTAAAACTAAAAATAAAAATATGCCAACAGTCCCCCCCGTGGATCTCTACCTTGTCGTGGTGGGGGGGCTTGTGTCGCAAATCTGGAGATAGTTGGGGGTGGCTCTGACTACTCTAGAGAAGCGGTGAACGAAAAGGGATCCACACTCAAGCCAAGGTGGATATGTATTCGTGCCGAGGGCTGCATGGTATCAGGTGTATAAATGTGATGCCTTGAACGATCTCCTGGGGCACCGGGCGAAACCCCCTTGTAACCTAGCTTTACATCCGTATTGGGAGCTCTGCGGATGCGGACCGTTTTTTCTCGCCATACTCGTGGGAACAAAATAAACACAGTATTAAAAAACAACGACGAAGTGTCCTCTGGAATTAGCACCCCAGTTGACGTGGTACTTGCTGTGAGCATTGATGGCGAGATGGATGTAGAGTGTGAAGACACCCTACTACTCACACCGCCGGACCATCATGAAGAGGTTAACCTGCTCACCCCATCTCTGTGCAGAGGAGCGGTAGTAAGCACGAACGACATCAGCATTCAGGAGCCAATGGTCCCAAATGCGGTAGTTGCTCCTGTGGACCTACCACAAATCGAATCAGAGAGGCAGTATGAATACTTCTCCTTAGCCTCTAGGAGACGTATCAGTGCCAAAATTGCCAGTGGCGTGGATCCAGATGAAGCGCGGAGACAAGTCAGAGAACTTGTAGCCAACTTTTAGCAGACTCGGAAGGTGCCAAAACACACATTGGCAAAAGAGGCAGATCTGATGGTAGCACACCAGAACAGATCTCGAAAAAGGTGCAGAAAACTGAAAAAACTGCGGCGGTCGTCGACACGGTTCAGGTTAGCAAAACCAAACCAGCAGTCGTTGACAAGGTTCAGGTCTCCTCGACAAAGACCAAACCAGCCACTACAGTATGCGCAAAAATAGCAAAAGGAAAGCCGGTGGAAGGACAGAGCTCGTTCATCCCAACGCCGTGCACTTCCAAGCTCTCATACAGAGACGTAACGTCTCAAATGAAAGTAGCTATTACGCACTCCATGCACCCTGCGGTCACTCTCACAGAAGACCAAATGAGAAACGTCAAGCGATCGATCATGGACGAAGTGGACATGATTGAAGCTGGCGGACCGCATCCGCAATTTGTTGCACAAAGTCAGACTAGCGGCTGGCTCTCCATCACGTGCAATAACAAACCGACCAGGGACTGGATCATCAGGATCACCCCTATGCTAAAGCCCTGGAAGGATGCGCAGCTCGTTGCGGTAGATAGGTCCGAACTACCGAAGGCAACTACCTGCGTAACTTATGACCCACCAGGATTTGAATTGACGGGTGACAAGTTCAAGCTCCGTCTAGGCAAACAAAACCCAAGCCTCAGGACCGAATCATGGCGGGTTCTCCGCATTGTAAAGGAGAAGAATGGCGGACAGACCTTTGCATTATCTGTAGACGACGCTTCAATCGCTGAGCTTGAATCACTTAAGTGTCGTCTATTCCTGAACTTTTCAGATATCCAAGTGAGGATCAAAAAGGAAGGGACAGAGAAAGTAAACACCGCAAAGGTAGCCCCAAAAAATACCACAGGTATCAGGACGGAAACTGCGAAGTGTACAGATGCTCTGGTCAGAGACATTAGCCCTCAACCAGGACCATCCAAACCAGCAGAAGAAGCAGATGATCAGGGCAGAGAAATCAACACTCAACCTGCAACATCACAAGCTCCTATACCCATGGATGTAGAGTCTAGAACTGCCACTAACCTAAATGTTCAGGACACCTACAACACGCCCCAGTCTGGACCGCCACAAGGTCCCTTGCAGTGGAAGAGAGTCCAGCGCAGAGTCAAACCTCACGCAGGCTCCTCCAAAGGCCCAACATCTGGTGAAGGAACTCTCGCTAAAAAGCACCTCAAGCCACAGCGCAACACTCCCAAAGGTCTACAAGCCGGAGGGAACAAGGCGACTAAAGGCTCAGAGCTAGCAAAACCACCAGTGCTGTCGGCATTGCAGAGAAGGATTCAGCGCATCAGAGATGCTGCTCAGGCAGCTAACTCTGACAGGGCCAACCCGACTGCCTAACAATGACCGCCTTCAGGTGCCTTCAAGTGATCCTGCAACATGCGAAAGCATCGTCAGCAGTCCTCTCTCGCAGATTCACTGAAGCTCACCTCGACGTCGCTCTTATCCAGGAGCCATACCTAATGGAGGACCAGGTAAGAGGGTTGACCGTGGGTGAGCTCTTGTATGACTCTACCAATACCGGAAGACCCAGAGCATGTTTACTTTTTAAAAAGAATACTAAATATGTTCCAATTCCAGGTTACTGTACGAAGGACGTTGTAGCGGCCTTTGTAGAGCTGCCGTTCCCGGAGGGCAGGACAGAGATCATCATATGCTCAGCCTACCTTCCCGGGGACTGCACTGAACCAGCGTCACCGGTCATCAGGGACATCGTCGACCTATGCCGGAGGACTAACAAGCAGCTGGTACTTGGCTGTGATGCCAATGCACATCACACTATGTGGTCAAGTTCTAACATCAATGAACGGGGTGAGTTGCTGCTAGATTTTATTTACACTAACAACCTAAATATTCTCAATAGAGGTAACAAACCCACTTTCATAAACAGAGTCAGGCAGGAGGTCCTGGATATTACCATTTGTACTCAATTCCTGAGCACAAAAATCTGCAACTGGCACGTCTCAAATGAGACTTTTATGTCAGATCATAGGCATATCCTATTCAACATAGAATCAAATACCATTTTGTCCGAAACGTACTGGAAGCCACAAACGACGAACTGGGAACTATACGACCAGAAATTGTCGGAACTCATGGCCGGCACCATACGTAATATTAAGGACATTGACAGCATGGAAATAGCATCAGAACAAATACGCAATACTATTGAAACTGCTTTCAACTCATCCTGCCCGGAAAGGTCCAGAGCAAGTAACAGGAAAGTAGCTTGGTGGAACCCAGCACTAACTAAGCTCAGATCTCAAACAAGAAAGCTCTTCAATAGGGCTAAAAAAACTGGTGAGTGGGAATCGTACAAAAGGGCCCTAACAGAGTACAACCACGAAATTAGACATGCAAAGAGAAATTCGTGGAAATTGTTCTGCCAGGGTATAAACGATTTACCCAGCAGCGCAAGAGAGTAGTAAGACATACACTTTTGTTCTGAATTGTTGGGGGCCAAAGTGTGCTACTACACTTTGAGCAGGTGCAAAGTGTGCTAGTCCCTAAGTAGTAAGACATACACTTTTGTTCTGAATTGTTGGGGGCCAAAGTGTGCTACTACACTTTGAGCAGGTGCAAAGTGTGCTAGTCCCTAAGTAGTAAGACATACACTTTTGTTCTGAATTGTTGGGGGCCAAAGTGTGCTACTACACTTTGAGCAGGTGCAAAGTGTGCTAGTCCCTAAGTAGTAAGACATACACTTTTGTTCTGAATTGTTGGGGGCCAAAGGGTGTGAGTTTTTGCTACGAGGTCCAAAGTGTGTGACTCCGGCGGCCGGCTTCTGTATGGGGAAAAAGGCTGAAAGTGTAGTGCGTTTGGCGTTTGAGAAGCTGAAAGTGTGTGGCTTGTGGGCTGGCTGCTTGGGCATGGAATCATGGGCCTGGGTTGTGGAACTGAGCCGATTGGCTGGGAGCTGGATTTGGTATGAGATGACGTGATCGATGTGAAGAGTTTGAGGGTTTTTAACAAAGAAAACACATGATAATAGATGTCATTTCATTCTTTATTTATATGCATGAGTTTATTTTTTCAAAAATCGTACTTTTAGAAACCCACCGCGTGTTTCATCTATACCATCGAAGACGAAGTACTGATCTGAAGATTGGTTCAGTTCATCTATCTGGCGTTGTGTCTTCACCCTTTCCGAAAATCGGGGTGGTAAGAAGCAGAAGATGCCTTCGTCGAAATGGAGTGCCAGCCTTACTCCGTATTTCGTCTTCACCAGCCGAAACAGTTTAATGAGATATTCCTTCCCGATCTCGAGGGAGCTAGTGGGAATCATAGAGTCCCTATCACCCCCAACAGCGGAAGCTAATAATTCGAAAGTATTCTGAAAAAAATTACAAAAATAAAGTTATTGGTAAAAAAGTAAAACGGATAATATGAAACTTACCATATTTGACTATCAGACCTGTAAGGAGATTATGATTTTCCTCACGAGGAGCTCCGACTTATATACCCGGCGGAAGATAGGTAAAATAGTCAAGAATTGGGATTACACAATACGAGGTAATGAACTGAAAAGTCGAGACCCATATATCTTTGGACTGATGGTAAGAGGAAAAGAAATAATCAGACTATCATTCTTTCCCTATAAATCAGAGAGTCTAACATTTGCAACAAAGTTGCTAAAAGACCGTGCTAAATATGCGTTTTCCTGAGTTCTGTATTATCTAGTTAGATGGTTGGATGGTATAATGGTATAATAACCAAAACGAATAATGATCAGTTTGTCATTCTTGCCATATAAATCAGAGAGTCTAACGTTTGCAACAAAATAGGTAAAGGCCTAGTTAAGTATGCACTTTTCATTCTAAACGGGCGAGTGGTGTTATAAATAGAAAATTTATTAGCTTGAGACATGCGTAGGCTACATGCGCATGGCGGATAATGTACTTCTGTAGAAAATAATCCTTTTCTTGGCAAGTATAGCATACTAGCTTGAATAATTAATGTGTGAGGTATAATGACCTGTTAGAAAGATTGCACTGGATAATATGCGAAATAGCCTTGAGAATCGGTATAAAAGTCGGAGTTTCAGGAGGCTAGAGAACATTAGCATCCGGACTTGTACCCTGAGGTATTAAGAGCAGCTCAAAGTGATAACCAATTTTATGGTCAGGTAAGGCTTGTTTTTGAAATAAAATTAATCTCAACCTTTAAATCTTAATAGAAAAATTTTCAGTTTGCAGGGAGAAATAGAAGTGCATACGGCCCTTCTAAGAATATGCAACGATATCAGAAGAATATCGGAGGTGCTTGAGGGAAAAAAACAGGCGCATTTCGCTTCTGATGCAGTTTGGGATAATTTGAAGCCGGGACCGTCAGCCATCAGGCCTGCAAGCACGGTGTTGAGGAAAGCGCATTTCGCTTCTGATGCAGTTCGGGATAATTTGAAGCCGGGACCGTCTGCCATCAGGCCTGCAAGCACGGTGTTGAGGAAAGCGCATTTCACTTCTGATGCAGTTCGGGATAATTTGAAGCCGGGACCGTCTGCCATCAGGCCTGCAAGCAAGGCGTCGAGGAGGAGGAGAGGATTGAGGATCGCTCCAATTAGTTTAAGTTGGCATGCTGCACCATGCAAAATTTGTAACCCGTTAAAGGGATGTGTAATACAAGAAAAAAGTTAAAGATATATATTTACATTAGTACATTATTAAGATAATAATTTTAAAAAATGAATAATGCGATCTTGTTATCCTACAAAAATATGCAGTCTGGACTTACATCTTATCAATTCCTTATCAGTGCCATACAACTTCATTAATAATCCTTTTCAGTTGAGTCCAAGTCCCTTGTATCCAGAACCCGCCTATATACTATACTTAGTACACTAATAGATAATAAAATAAGATGGATAGTGTAAGTGCGATAAATTATTTAAGTAGCTCCTTAAGTCTAGGATATAATATATTTCTGTCTAGTTTAAGTATCTTAGTTAAGGATCTTAAAGAAAAAAAAATATATTTCGAACTGCCGGAAAAATACCGGTTCTTAGAGCTGTTAACCAGCTTCTCAGAATTGCATGGTGTTCCCTTTACGGATGGAGGAATGAAAGAAGCTCTTTCTTTTCTCAAAAATGCGGGGGGAGCTAATAACGCGCCTTTGGAACATGGTGTTCCCTTTACGGATGGAGGATTGAAAGAAGATGTTTCTTTTATCAAAAATGCGGGGGGAGCTAATAACACGCCTTCGGAACATGGTGTTCCCTTTACGGATGGAGGATTGAAAGAAGATGTTTCTTTTATCAAAAATGCGGGGGGAGCTAATAACACACCTTCGGAACATGGTGTTCCCTTTACGGATGGGGGTTTAAAAGAAGTTGTTTCTTCTCTCAAAAATGCGGGGGGTGCTAATAGCACACCTTTGGAACAGATAGATCAAAATAGCCTTGTTTGCGAGAGATCGATTGCCAACAGATCAGGCGCATTTTTTGAAAATATGCACGAAGAGAATCAGGAAAATGGTTTAAACCAAACTGGCGGAGGGTCAAATAGTGAAATAGAGATTTTATCTAAACAAAAGACCTTTTTTAAAAAGTTTAATCTCGAGGGTGTTAAGATGGTCTTCAGACTAAAGGATTTCAGAGAGAACGTTGAAGACCCTGTCAAAGAGCTGGAGAAGATGTTTGATAGGGTGGTAAAAGAGTTAGTCGCCGGTTCAGTACAAGGAAGTAAAATTAGTTTATCGATTGAACCTCAAGATCATCCTGACGTCAAGCCCATTTGGTGTAGTTTAAGACCTGTAAGTGAGGTGAGTGGGGCTACCATTATTCAACTTATTTCTAATGTCAATCAGTCCAACAGCACTTTTCTCTCAGATGGGGCTATGCAGATAAAAGCGGATATTATAAATTTCCCCTTCATCGGGGGGAGGGTGGATGCCGTGAATTCCACAGAAAGGGAGATTCTGGCTAGGAAGTATAGTGTGGTGGATGTTGGTAAGGACGGTGATTTTAATTGTCTCCCACGAAGCTTATGTTATGCTATTGAGATGATCTCGGGAAGAATCAAGGGAAAAAGTCAAGTCTCGATTGTTAAAACTCTAGATAGATTGACGAAGAAGTTATGTAAAGAAGCAAAGGTTGTGGTGGGTAAGAAAGGGTGTATTCAGGCAGATCTTTACAAATTTCAAAAAATTTTGAGGGAGTATCAAATTGTCGTTTTTAATGATATGAAAAAGCCAGAATCTTTTATGTTTAGGCCCTCGTACGAGCACAACTCCCTAAAAAAATTATACTTCTACTATTCGAAAGAGTTGGAGCACTTTTATGTGATAAAGTCACTTACCGGTTTTTTCAACAGACCGTATGCATGCACTCTTTGCGATAGGACATTGTACGTGAAGCAACATAAATGTGCTGAAAAATGTACATACTGTCTATCCTCTCCGCCATGTCTGTTTGTAGAAGAAGTTAGGGAATGCAAAGAATGTAATCGTGTGTTCAGAGGCGACAATTGTTTTGAGAATCATTTAAGAAATAAATATGAGAAAAAGAACGTGTGTGAAAGTCTCAGAATATGCGATCAGTGCGGCAAGTTCATAGTTATCGATAGAAGACGAGATGGTAGTCACACATGCAACGAATTCCTATGCCAAATTTGCTGGAAAATTGTGCCGTCAGATCATCTCTGTTATATTAAACCTCCGAAGAAAGGGATTGATAATAGATTTATGATAATATTCTTTGATTGTGAAAGTACTCAGGATACTTCCTACGATGATAACTCCTTCCTCCATATTGTCAACTTGATTGTTGCACAGCAGGTCTGCTATAACTGCTATGAAAATCCTGACATAAGGGAGGAATGCAGTGTTTGTGGTGTGAGGGAGCATATTTTTCAATATCACGAGAATAAGAGCGTCGTAGCAGAGTTTTTAAATTACTGTTTCAGAACTCGAGTTTCTATTTCAAACGTTTATTGTATAGCTCACAATTCGCAAGGCTATGATTGTCATTTTATAATTTCTGAGTTAATGAGCAGAAAGATGAAAATCGAACCTATAATGAATAGCACTAAGATAATGAAGCTAACCTGCGGAAGGGTATCTTTTATAGACTCATTAAATTATTTGGCATTCCCGCTATCACATTTTCCTAAGGTTTTTGAAATTAAAGATCATGTAAAGGGTTATTATCCGTTTTTCTTTAATACAATGGAAAATATTGACTATGTAGGTGCATACCCAACACCTGCATTATATGGCTATACTACAATGCGGGGGGCAGAAAAAGACAAGTTCTTTAAGTGGTATAACACAAATGCTACAGGGACCTTTGATAACAGAAAGGAGTTACTGAGATACTGTGTGAGTGATGTCAATATCTTGCGGTTGGGATGCCTTCGATTCATGAGAGAATTTTTAAGCATTACTAATGTAAATCCTTTTACAGAAGCCTTAACTATAGCCTCAGCATGTATGCTTGTTTTTCGAAAAAACTATCTGAAGGCGAATACTATAGGCATAATGCCTAAAAATGGATACTATAAATCTCAAAATCAATCGCTAATCGCCTCTAAATGGCTTGCTTGGGAGTCGTGCAAAATACAGGACGAGATTTTATCGGCTAACAATAAGGGCGAGGTGAAGTTAGAGAAAGGCGGCATGTATGTAGATGGCTTCAATCCAAAGACAAACACTGTTTACGAATTCTTTGGATGCTTTCACCATGGTTGTACAACCTGTTACAGAGTGCAGGATGTATATACTAATACAGGTGGCCGCGAAAATTTAGCGCAAAGGAATGAGGCTACACTTAGAAGAATGGAAATGATTAGACGTAGTGGGTATAAGTTAATACATATCTGGGAATGTGTGTTCAACAATTTCTTAAAGGCAAATCCCGAAGAGAAAAAGAAGTTAGAACAACTTACTATAAATATCAAGGCACCCCTGAACCCTCGTGATGCTATTTTTGGAGGTCGTACTGAGGTGTTTAGACTATATCATAAAACTAGAGAGAATGAATTAATTAGATATTTGGACTTTACAAGTCTGTATCCGTACATTAATAAATATGCACCATACCCCATTGGTCATCCGGAAATATACAGGAACGAGAACCTGCCTACAAAATCAGAAATACTATCAATGCACGGTTTTATTACCTGTACCATATTGCCGCCAAATGATTTATTCCTGCCTGTATTACCTTTCAAAAATAACCTTAAACTGTATTTTGCACTTTGTAGAACTTGCGCATCTAAAAATAGAGTAACAAGATGTCAACATAATGATGGTGACCGGGAAATTACTGGTACATGGGTTATACCCGAAGTAGCCTTAGCTGTAAAGAAAGGTTATGAGATTAAAATCGTGCATGAGGTTTGGAAATATAATCATACTGTATACGACCCCGTTACAAAGACAGGAGGTTTATTTACGGAATACGTAAACACATTTCTAAAGATTAAACAGGAGGCTAGCGGTTGGGGGAGCGAATGTACGACAGATGCGGAAAAAGATGATTTTATAAAGTCATATCAGATAAAGGAGGACATTGTCTTGGACAAAAATGAAATCCAGACGAATTCGGGTAGGCGTAACACCGCAAAAATCTGTCTAAATTCTTTTTGGGGTAAATTCGCTCAGAGGGAAAACCGAACCAACACAAAAGTGGTAGACAATTTCAAAGACTTTAACGATTTTTTACACGCTCCGGGTATAGAAATCTGCTCGTTCTTACCAATATCTCAAGACATCCTGTGGAATACATGGAGAAATATAGAAGAGAATTTAAATATGTTGCCACATGTAAACACACCAATAGCAGCCTATACGACAGCGTTCGCCAGACTTAAGCTCTACGAGACATTAGAAAAGGTCGGTACAAAGATACTTTATTGTGATACTGATAGTATGGTTTTTGTAGATGATAAGACATCTTCTATCCCCTTTACAATTTCAAACTTTCTGGGGGATTTAACAAACGAAATTGAAAGCTTTGGTCTTGATGCAATTATTTCAGAATATGTAAGTACCGGTCCTAAAACTTACAGTCTAAAAATCGAAATAGGGGATCAGGTCGAGTATGTTACAAAGTGTAAAGGGATAACGCTCAATTATATAAATTCCAAAAAGGTGAATTTCAAATGTCTGAAATCTATGGTTTTGGGTACCAATGGGGGCGACGCAGTTTGTGTAACGAATGAGCGAAAGATCAAGCGTAAGCATCCTGGGACTGTTATTAGCACCGTGGAAAAGAAACACCTGCAATTCACTTTTAATAAAAGGGTTGTCGTTGAAGATCATTGTTCATACCCTTATGGTTTTAAAAAAATTAAGCTAGCAAGCTAAATATTAAGATTTTACTTTAAGAATACACACTAGTATAAAATTTGAAATATATATTTAGATATAAGTTAGCATGCTTAATATTAAGATTTTACTTTAAGAATGCGTGCTAGTATAAATTATGCTAATTTGAAATATATAATTAGACATAAGTTGTAGAATGATATTTTGGAAAATATATAAAATGGGCATAAACAAATCGTCTTTCACTTAACGACATTGTGTCTTACAGGCAACATGAGTAGATTTATTTTAGATATCCAGTTTGTCACAGGGAATTCTGGTCAGTATTTTGCAAAAGAGCTTGCCATACTACCTTTTGGTACGTTATGCCCAGCGCTCTATCACTTCTTACCTCCGCATCCCTATCAGGAATTGAGCGTAAAAGCAGATCAGCAACAGAAGTATGAACGAGAGAATATCAACGGTCTACACTGGAATGATGGCGAGGCATATTATAACACTCTACCTGATATCCTGAAAGACTTTACGGACTCCATTATATACGTAAAGGGCATTGTGAAAGAGAACTTCATCAGAAGATACTTGCCAGATGCCGAAATAATACAGCTTGCCATTCCGAAATTAACTGATCTTCAGCACTTCCAGACCATCTGTAAAAGCCATAATGAAGTCCAACCTAGACGCTGTGCGGTACAAAATTGTGTAAACATTTATATTTTTATGCTAATGAATAAAGTTTACATATAAAAATAAAAAACAAGAAGCTTTTTTTCTTAAAAAATTTTTATTAACCGATTGTTATATTGAACAGAATATTGGCACTGCAAAGCCAGGGGATTTCATAAAAAAGTCTAGAATAGTTTAAATGTACATATGAACTTCGTGATGGTATAAAAAAGTCGTCATTGGATAATTTTAGCACATCCTTCGCCTTGCATCTAGTCGTGTATTGGTTGAAATACTCCCTCACACTTTCATGAGCGCTGTTGTTATGAAACATAACGATATTAAAGAAATCCATCATTTCAAACAAACAGCACAGTTCGAGATGTTTCAATTTAATGCTGCCTTCTCCTACAGGTATTCTGTACTCTTCTAGTAATCCAAGCTGATTACCCGGCTGCATCTCAACCTTATTCTTCAACTGGGCGAGATGGTTGTATACTGATAGCCATCCGAAGTAGTTTGTTGACACAGGGAAACGCCCATGGTGACTGAAGATTATTTTTGCCTCAAACGTGAATGGATCGAATCCGAGCACAATTTTCCGGTTCTGGCAGCCATCCAGATAGTAGGTGTAGTTTAGTAGAGCGTTTTCACCCGGAACCTCTGATCTTTTCTTTTTGCTAATCTTCTCATTAACTTTTTTGTCGGAGGGTGCTGATTTTTTTCCTTTGAAAGGGATCCCAAGATCCGCGGCACGCACTTTTTTTGTAAGATCCGCGGAACGCACTTTTTTTGTAGGAATCGTAGACATATTGAACTGAAGATTTCACAATAAAAACTGAAACACGACTGTTTCAACCTGCTGCTTTTATACTCTCAGCCTCTGATTTACAATACTGGTTGTGACAAATCCCTCCGTTCTGCGTAGTATCCGATGAAAATATATGATGGTATAAATTAACGATCTTAGCGTCATTATGTGAAAATTCTTTTGATGAGAACTGTTTAAGAAAAAACTTTAGACTCTTCCCCTTGCAGCGGGAATATACGTATACACAACAGTATTTACCACAGGTCGATGAAAACAGACCCTGTATTCTCTTTTTACTATTTATAAACATTTCTGAGTTGCCATGTAAAAATTTTTTAAAGTATTTATTTGTCGGATATCTTCCAAAAGAGTCGAAGTATTCTACAGGTCCGTTCCTAGGTAGATAGAAAGCAATCCAATGCGTGCCACTTTTATGAGAAGGGTCAGTGTTCGCTATAACGTATGCGGGTCTTTTTATTTTACTGGGCAGATGATCACATGGGAAGACGCCCTTGAACAAGTTTCTAGTGACGCTATTTGTTTTCAGAATCTGGGCAAGTTCAATCGTGTTCATTCCTGGGCTTTTGAAATTAAGTTTTCAAGGTTTATGATCTGTGTATGAGAAGTCACGTAACTTTGTAAGAATTCTTTTGATGATTCACCATTAGCAAAAACTGTTGAAAATTTTGCCAGTGTTCTGATAAGTTCTTCATCTAGGCGTTTGAGCTCTAAGTTTCCACATACTCCTGTCTGATCTGTAGAAGTTGCCAAAGACGTTGGATATTTATATATAATTTCTTTTGAGTAGAGCTTATTCTGTGCCCCGAAACCTGTAAGTGATATTTTCTTAAAGAAGGTTAAATGGCCTTCTGATAGATACTCAACATTTACCAGGCAATTTGTCATGTTTTCCTTTTTGTACCTAGCTGGATACTATGCTAATACACCCCTTATCAAGCTGTATATATACTTTTTTAGAAACTTGTGTATACATTTCGGTTCTTATCTATCTCGATATTACTGTCATATTCTGTGTATACAATGCAGCTGACACTGTTCTTTAGAGACTCCTTGAATCGACCTTCAATTCGCACCACTCCTTGGTTTAACAGGTTGCCACAACCTGAGTTGTATGAGTTATTCGCTGTTAAATCAAAGGCTAACATGAAGCACCCATCGTCGAAGAATTTTTTCGATATCTGATGACCTTTATCGAAGTAATTTATTCCGGTGCCTTTGAAGAGGGTGAGATATCCTCTAGTACTTAAAGGATTAGCTTTTGAATAATCAAATTCCAGAGGCTGATTTGGAACTTGAACACCATTTACTGACAAGTTGAAGTTTGTTATGTTGTTATGTTTGAAGTTATACGGATTCTTCGTACGATTTCCATTGTATGAGTCGTTATCAACCATGGCAAAAACCAGCAAATTCGGTATTTGGCCGATCACTACGTTATCCAGAGATAGCGTAAAAGTGTTAGCAGGAAGTGTGTATGTTTTCACCTCGACTCGTTTGTACGGATACATGGTATTTGAGCGCTGAAGTACATTCTCATGTGCTAATAGTATTCCTGGGTTGACGGTTACATGATTCATAAACATTGTTGCTTCTAGTATTTTAATGCGTGGATTAAGATCATCTACCTTAGAATAAAGATAGAATTCGGGCTTCTCCAATGAAAGTATTAAGCGCAAATCAACGCCATTTATTAATAGTTTATCCTGATTAAGCAGATCGCTATGGATCGTTCCCATCAGTTCCACTATGGCGCCTTTTTCAAACATCGAGACTCTCTTAAGATAACCTTCATTGTCTTTACTTATTCCACCCCTTCCTCCTGCAATCATCTCCATTTCACCTTCATCCAGAATCCAGCACACTGATTCTAGGTGAGTGGATGCGGCATCCTTTCCATAATTTAGCAAATTTTCAATATAGGACCTATAATGGTAGTTATTGTCAGTTTGAGCTATATTCTTGCCATTTAACTGCACTGTACATTGTTTGAATAAGGAGTGCATCAAATTGTTAACTACGCCGAATGGATCACCTCCAGTATCTTTCTCAGTGAAGGTTTCTTCCTTGCCATCTTTAAATTTAATGAGCTGTACTTTTAACCGTAAGTAGATGCTGGATAAATCACGATATGTGTCGCCGTGGCCGAGAGAAACAAACTCTAGTACGGAAGAGTTATCTAGGGATGCTATAGGTTTGTAAGCAACTTCTTCAGTTTTTAAAATATTACTCTGAACTGGTAGTGAGGCAAAAAGGTCCAATTCAGAATTCATACATTCTTTAAGCATCGCCATCGAATTATCTATCAAATATATCCAACACACGTTTTTTCAAATTACGACGCTTTTTCACAGTTTTCTTTTTTCTGATCGAAGACGTCGATTTCCTTACTTTAGTACGTCTTTTGCGTTTAGCTGAACTTCTTGTCTGCATGCTTGTGTACGGATTAACTCTTTTTATAGGCATTCGATTCCCTCTGCCGTCCATAGCATCAAACATTTTATTTATACCTTTTTGAGCTAGCTCATGTAGTGCAGTTTTTCCCTGCTCCTTCAAAATCTGCTTGATAGGCTTACTCCCGACTTCTTGAAAGATTGACTTTCCTGTGTTAATAACCTGTTTTCCTACAGCCTTTGCTCCTGATGAAAATATCGGTTGTAAATAGCGTATCAGGCCGCTAAAAAAACTTCCGATTCCTCTCCCACGTTGGTACACAAGAGGCGATCGATACAGTTCTCCTATATCGGATAATTTACCCCCACTCTGTATAAGGTAATACCGTGTGTAGTGCGCATTCATCTCATTAAACAAGCATGCCACATAAAATGTGTATTAGCACTATGCAGCTATCTGTAGTATGTGAATATTTATAGCTTTCTTATATCCGTCTGAAGTGGAGCATTATATAGGTAGGCGTAAAAGACGATTCAAAGTTAACTAATTTACCTTGCTGGTCTGTAATTTTTATAGAGATGCTTTCGATAAAGGTCTTCTCCAGTGGACAGTACTCTACGTGATCAAATCTGAAAACACTGTCACACTCTTCAAGAGGGATCACTCGAAGATTCCGCACCAATTTGCATCCTATAATTCTAGGTCTAATAATATCCGTGTAAACATGAATTAAGTTGAATTCGTTACATTCGTCTGTAGCTCTGTAAGATCTTTTCGGCAAGGGTGCCTCATCTGCCTCGCGATCAGATGTTTTCGGAGGAATTAGCTTTCGTGTCTCAGAATCAGATGTTATAGGGGGGGTTGCCTTTTCTGCTTCAGGACTAGGTGTTCCCTTTTCCTTGATAATAGTCGTAATTGCTTTTGATTCCTTTATTGTCTCGTCAATCAATTCTGGATCACGTTTATCAACTGGTGTTTTTAAAAATGTCTCTACGAAGAAGTCACCAATTTTGTCGGTTGTACTCAGATCAACGGTTACCGATGTTGTGTCTGTAGTGCCGTCAGCTTCTCTATAAGGTATTTTTAGAGCTGTTCCTTCTAACGTAACCCAAGTGTCAGGTAATATATCTGCGGCTACTTCTTTCGCGGCATCTTTTATTGATTGTCGAATTGACGCCAGCACATCGTTAAATATCTGCTTTTTTGCCATATCTTCGGATATGTGTAAAGATTTAGCCTTTTCCGTAAGGATATCCTTATCGTATTCTATACCACTCAATAATAAAGCAATGAAGTCTGAAACGTTAATCGGATATGTAATCGGTAGTTTCAGTTTAAGCACCACACCGTGATCTTTTAGATGAAATGTATGAGATGTTGGGGGTGGAACTTTATGACGATCTCCTGGTACCTCAGGCAATATAAAATCTTCAAGCATTTCTAGTAATGCATCGTGTTTTCTGCGCGATCTCGGAATCTGTCCGATTATGTAATTAAAAAAGGTTACCCATGATCTGAAATGTGTACCCATCTCCAAATAAACCTTTACCGCAACTTTCTCCCATTGGTAAATATGTAAACAAAACTCTCCGGCTATTTTTTTTTCACTATTATCAGGGATATCCCCACTGTCCTTATCATTTTTAATACGTCTGTAAATATCCTGTTTAATATATGTCATGTATGGTTTTTTGTATTTAGGCTGGAACGCCGTTAAAAATGATGTTAAGAACGTCGAGAAATTAATATCGTTGCCCGCATAGCACAACTTTTGTAAATCGATATCAGACCAAATTAATTTCGTGTTATCAGGCCCCCATAATGAAACCCTTATTTCTCTGGAATGAGGATCTGATTTCTTTTCCGATTTGTCTGAGCGACGAAAACGCTTATTTCTCTGTCCACCTTCTTCATCTTTATATCGGGTGGAACGTTTAGGCCGACTAACCGATACACTCTTCTCTATTTTTCGTCTTGGTAATGCGATTTCAGTTATTCCAACACTCCAATCGCTGCCAAACTTGCATGTACTGGGTAGTATATTCTCAAATGAGGATAGGGTATTTTCCGGATAAGTATCTAGAGAACTGTTGCTTAGCAGGCATATGTAGAACTCTTTATCTGTTATTGTCATAGGCATTTTAAAGTCTATCCCAATTCGGTTTAGGCCTGTTCGTACTACTCTCTGACTTATTCCTAAGCCTTTCACTCTGTCTAGCAACTCGTCTAATGGGAAGGTTAATCGCCGCACGTCCTAATATAGGCTGGGTTTCCATCTTTAAGATTTCTTCAGCCTGTGGACTTTCTTCACCATGTGCTGTATCTTCAACTAGCACATCGGCTCCAGTATTACCGCTCTCCCTATCATATTTATTGAAAACCTCATCCAGCTCGTCAACACTCATGTCAAACGGAACTGTATATTGAGTTATTCCGTCATCACCAGTTATCACCTTATAATCTTTTTCCGGCGCATGATCTTCTACATTCACTCTTTTCAAGAATTTTGGTGGTGGCTTAAGAGTTTTTGCAATACCACTTGCCGATAGTCGTCTCTTGAATCTGGATGTCATTTCTTCTTTTGGTGGGGTTAAATCTATCATTGATTCAAATATCTCCTCTCCCCGCATAGGTGAAGATTGTGTTGATTTTTCATCGCTAAATTTGATTTTCGTTTGAGTAGTATTGTCACGCATATTTCTATAACGCCGTCGGTTTGACTGATCAAAGAGTGGATTAGTTTTTGACTTTATATCTAGAAAGATGTTATTCCCGCGTCGTGTATTAAAAAATTTTATAAGCTCGTTCCGGTATTGATACCATTTGTTTTTATCGTCAGTATTCTTACTTCTCAATATCTTGTTAATAGCTTTATCAAACAAACTTTGACTCTTTGTATCTTCAATCGTATCTTTTAGATTTTCATACACTTCTGGGGGGAGCAGAAGCATTTTATTTAGATGATTGGCTCTACGCATATTTTTCAATTAGCGATCCTATAACTCCTGATAGAACACTTCCTAAGAGTATTGGCAGAAATCCTCCGTTTTGAATTAATACTTTACGCTGTCGTGGCACAGACTGTTTAGCATCTACCAACTTGCGCATGCTCTTTTTATATTTACAAAGCTGAGAATATATTTTCCGGTGAGGCGAATGATTCCCGTTTAATGTATTCAGAGTGACCTCACAAAGAGTTTTAATCACCTCCGGATCGGCTGACTTTAATATAGCTTTCCTCAGACAAGGACTGGCGTTTTTAAGCACGTACAACATATGCCTGTTGTCCTTCAATCTTTTCATTCGACACACCATTCTCTTCTCTTAGACTATCAGTCGAACAGTAACACGTTAAAAAATTTTTATTAAATATATCCGTCCTAAATCTCAATATATCATTTATATCTTGTGTTAAGTCGACCATTAAATAACTATGTGGCCGTTGCGTAATTCCTTTATATATTCGCATAAGCTCGGAACTGTCTTCAGGATATATTTGTTTAGCCAGATGATGAAATTGGCTTTTGTCGCGGGGATTTTTGAAACACACCATGTATTTACAATTTAGCGATATATCACGACAAAATTTCCCTTGATGAAATACATTCTGTGTTACTAAAATAACAGAAAGATTGCGATGATGGGAACCCTTTGTAAACAGTTCGCATACTTGTCTTGAAAACGCATTTAGCATCATATCATCCAGCACTATTAATATTGGCTCATTAGAATCGTTTGGGAATTCTTCAGGAATTGAGCTTAAGTACTCTATATTTTTTAGTGACTTCAATGCAGGTATAGCATGCTGCTCCGCATTACACCACATGATTTTTTTCACCTGCGGATGAATCATTGCACCGCTCGTAAGAAGATTTTCTATAAAGGTTGTTTTACCACACCCGGAAGGGCCTGCAATCATCATTGTGAACGGGTGCCTAAATTGTATCATGTCTCTGAGTTGATATCGATATTCTATATAATGCCGTGAGGAATATTTATAACTTTAGCAAGATGAGTAGACGACAAGTTGTTAATGAACTGCACAGACCCGCACGTAGACGATTCACTCGTCGACGGGTTACCATCAGGGGCATAGATGATTTATGGCAAGCGGATCTGGTTGACATGAGTGCATTCTCATCTCAAAATCAAGGTTTAAAGTTTCTTTTGACAGTGATCGATACCTTTTCTAAATATGCATGGGCTTTCCCCATTAAAAATAAGAGTGCAGATGTTGTAGCAAAGGCTATGGAAAAAATTTTCAAACAAAGACGTGTGCCTAGAAACTTACAAACCGATGACGGTACAGAGTTTTTTAACAAAGTATTTCGTCAGATGATGAAACATTATGAGATAAACCATTACTCTACATTCAGTGCGTTGAAAGCCTCCATTGTCCAGAGGTTTAATCGAACATTGAAAAATATCATGTGGAAAGAATTCAGCATGAAGGGAAATTATCACTGGGTCGATATATTACCTAAGCTACTTATTAAGTACAACAAGACAAAACACCGTACTATTAAAATGAGGCCTATAGATGTCAAAACATCAAACGAGATTCATTTATTGTCTTCCTTCTATAGGAAAGTTAAGGTTATTTCAAAACCTAAATATAAAATAGGTAATCATGTTCGAATAAGCGAGCACAAACATGTCTTTGAAAAAGGCTACACACCGAACTGGTCGACAGAGATATTCAAGATAAAGCAAGTAAGAAAAACGCAACCACGGACATATTCAATTGAGGATTATCAAGGCAACATTATCCAGGGGGCTTCTATGAGACAGAATTGACAAAGGTCAAGCATCCCGATGTATATCTCGTAGAGAAGGTTTTAAAACGAAGAAAAGATCGCGTGCTTGTAAAATGGCTTGGTTTCCCATCATCTCATAACTCCTGGATTGATATAAAAGATGTTCTGTAACATTCAGATTGTCAGTCGCCATGATGAACTTAAGACATGAATACGATCGTCTAAAAACGTTCAAGAATCTGGATCTAGAGGAGAGGAAAGTGCTTAAACTTGTGAAAAGCGGCTTCTTTTACACCAACCTGAAGGATTACGTCAAGTGTTTCTTCTGTTCTCTGATAATGAGCGCATCTTCTTCACCAACTGATGTAGAAGCTGAACATTTACGCCTGTCTCCAGATTGTGTGTTTGTTAGCGGTAAGGACGTTTGCGGACCATATGACAAGCCGATTAAAAAATCATACAAATCCTGCCTTCCATCACTTTCTACTGTAATGCAAGTGTTTGCTCTGTTAATTCTGATATTTTTGCTGGCGATTGAATTCATCAACCTCTACGATGTCATCTACGGACGATAAACATGTCCACTTTTCCGATCATATTTCGGTCAAATACATGATTGCCTGGGAGTATGCATATAGAAGTAGTAGGCAGAGTATTTGGCAAAAAAATGTGTTAGACCGACTCAGGTTTCGACGTAGGATTTTACAAATGGAGGAACTACTAAAACCTATTTTAATTAAGAAAATCAATTATGTGACTAGAATAATGTTATCTGCATGAACTTTCATTTCAATAAAAACAATAAAAAATAAAAACTGAGAATTTGTTTCATTCCCTCCAATATCATGAAATGCCCACATTTAGGTTCATTATACTACACCACATACTCATCCGATTTACACAACGCATCGAAATAATTATCACAAAAATTTTGCAATCTACATCTTAAAGATTAAAGAAGACCTACAATACACACTTTTTCCCGACTGTCTGGCTGAAGTGCCGCGCAACCCATTCAAGAATATCGGAAATCAAAATAAAGTACACAGATAACAGCAATAACAATAAAGTACAAAGATACCTGCAGTACCCTTTTTTGTCTTCTTAATACGAATTTACAAAACGTGCGACACAGTTATTTCATCATATGCAATAATCTTGCATATACGAACGTAATGCAAAAGATACGACAGGCGCCCATAACATAACACATCATGTAAATTTGTATAAAAGTCGAAGTTGAAAGTACTGGAGAATATTATCATCCAGACCTCGAAATGACATCTATTATCATGTGTTTTCTTTGTTAAAAACCCTCAAACTCTTTACATCGATCACGTCATCTCATACCAAATCCAGCTCCCAGTCAATCGGCTCAGTTCTACTACCCAGGCCCATGATTCCATGCCCAAGCAGCCAGCCCACAAGCCACACACTTTCAGCTTCTCAAACGCCAAACGCACTACACTTTCAGCCTTTTTCCCCATACAGAAGCCGGCCGCCGGAGTCACACACTTTGGACCTCGTAGCAAAAACTCACACCCTTTGGCCCCCAACAATTCAGAACAAAAGTGTATGTCTTACTACTTAGGGACTAGCACACTTTGCACCTGCTCAAAGTGTAGTAGCACACTTTGGCCCCCAACAATTCAGAACAAAAGTGTATGTCTTACTACTTAGGGACTAGCACACTTTGCACCTGCTCAAAGTGTAGTAGCACACTTTGGCCCCCAACAATTCAGAACAAAAGTGTATGTCTTACTACTTAGGGACTAGCACACTTTGCACCTGCTCAAAGTGTAGTAGCACACTTTGGCCCCCAACAATTCAGAACAAAAGTGTATGTCTTACTACTTAGGGACTAGCACACTTTGCACCTGCTCAAAGTGTAGTAGCACACTTTGGCCCCCAACAATTCAGAACAAAAGTGTATGTCTTACTACTCAAGAGTACACAAAATACTTTCTAAAGCACACACTAATAAAATGGGCTTATTAGAGAAACCCGATGGCTCGATTACCGAAAATGGGAAACAGACGTTAGAACTTTTAGCACAAACTCATTTCCCAGGATCCTCAACCATAGAACCAAGCAATGAAGAACAGTACACCGTCCCAAAGCCGAGCAGACCAACCATATTGGACTGGAAAAACTCAGCTAAGATCTTCACTGCCAACAAGGTTAAATGGTCTATACGTAGTTTTAAACCATTCAAATCTCCTGGTGAAGACAGAATATTTCCCGCTTTACTACAAAGAGGAATGGACCATCTTCTACCAACACTGATATCCATATTTAGAGCAAGCCACGCATGGGGTTACATACCCATATCCTGGCGTAACGTTAAAGTGATATACATACCAAAAACAGGGCGCCGCTCGAGCAATAATCCTAAGTCGTATCGTCCTATCAGCTTAACGTCATTTCTCTTAAAAACTATGGAAAAGATTATTGATAGGCATATCAGAGACGGGGCTTTGAAATCTCAACCCTTACACTCCAATCAATATGCATATCAACCGGGGAAGTCTACAACCCACGCCTTACAAAACCTAGTCACGAAAATCGAGAAATCGATTACGGACAAGGAAATAGCCGTGGGTTGCTTCTTAGATATCGAAGGGGCCTTTGACAACACTGCCTACGAAAGTATCTACTCTGCTGCACAAAAGCGTGGTATTGATCCAAAAACCTGCAGTTGGATCAAGGCCATGCTAGAACGCAGGAAAATAACTTCGACACTAGCCGACTCAACAGTCACAGTCACAGCTGCGAAAGGCTGTCCGCAGGGTGGGGTACTATCACCCATCCTCTGGTGCTTAGTAGTGGACGACCTTCTTCAAGACCTAACTAATTCCGGAGTCACGGTACAGGGTTACGCTGACGACCTTGCCATCCTTGTTAGAGGCAAATTTGAAGCGACGGTGACTGATCTAGTTCAGAATACCCTAAAACAGGTAGCAACCTGGTGCACTAAAGCAGGATTGGGTATCAACCCAAAGAAAAGCACAATTGTTGCATTCACCAAAAGGAGGTGTAAGGACAAGCTAGCTAAGCCTACTCTTTTTGGAGAATCCATGGAGTATTCTAGTGAGGTAAAATTCGTGGGTATTATCCTGGATGAAAAGCTCACCTGGAATGCTTATTTGGACAAAGTTCTTGAAAGGGCCAGAATCTCTCTCTGGACCTGCAGGAGCCTTCTCGGTAAAAACTGGGGACTGAGTCCAAAACTAACCTACTGGATGTATACCGTCGTTGCTAGGCCCATTATAACTACGCGGCATCCGTCTGGTGGAAGAAAACAAAGAAGAAAACTGCTCAGCTCAAGCTGACCAAATTACAAAGACTGGCATGCCTGGGTATTACTGGGGCGATGCGCACCACTCCTACAGCTGCCTTAGAGGTGCTTCTCAACCTAGCACCCCTACACTTAGAAATACAGAAAGAAGCTAGATTCACCACATACAAACTTTTGAGCTCGGAGGACGAGTCAGCTTGTCAAAATAGCTTGCCCAACTCTCTCCGCGGAACTCAACAAGGACCCAATACTAGCGATACCTCTTTCTGATTCAATGGTACCGAAATTTAATTTCACAAAGCCATTCAAAGTTGTCCTACCTGAAAGGGAGGATTGGGCCATAAACAAACCCACTCCAAAACCAGGATCCATAATCTGGTACACAGACGGTTCTAAAACGGATCAAGGTGTAGGAGCAGGAGTTTATGGAGTGCGCCCAAATGTGAAATTCTACTGTAGCATGCACATAACATCCACTGTTTTTCAGGCGGAGACTCATGCTATTGAACTATGCATTAGAGAAAATATCAGACGGGGCTACAAAAACCAACAAATATATATTCTCTCGGACAGCAAGGCAGCAATAATGGCACTTCAGTCCGTTCAAATCTACTCCAAACTTGTTTGGAATTGCCTCCAATGCCTGATTGAACTCGGAAATAAGAACAGAGTTAGTCTCATTTGGATTCCGGGACACAGCGGCTACGTAGGTAATGAAATGGCCGACTTAATGGCTGGGAAAGGTTCAGAAGCTGACTTCATGGGACCATATCCATTCTGTGGGATACCATTAAGCACAGCCAGAATGAACATCCGAATGTGGCAAAAATCGCAAAGTGCCATTCACTGGGACTTGGTACCGGGCAACAGACACTCAAAGCTTTTTATGCCAAAACACTCGGAAAAAAGAACATCTGATTATCTAAAATTAAGCAGATATCAGACCCGAACCTTAGTGGGAGCTCTGACTGGACATTGTCACATGAGGAAGCATCTCAATAGGATTGGTCTCTCTGAGACTAAAATTTGCAGAATATGCAATGACGAAGACGAAACACCAGAGCATATCCTCTGTGAATGGGAGGGTTTAACTCGCAAAAGACTTCGTCACTTCGGTCAGGGTTTCATGGACCCATCGGAATTCCTGACCATTCCTCTTCGCAAAATACTAGGCTTCATTGTAAGCGCAGGGATCGAAGAGGAATCATAATCAAACCGGGGGGACGTCACAATAAGCCCAATTGAGGCTGCGGTGACAGAGGGTAACCATACCAACCCCTATTTCCAAATCTATCTATCTATCTATCTGGGTGCAACTTTATTATTTTTTCGGTAGAAGTTCGGAACGAGTTTAATTCTGAGATGCGGTGTAGGTTACTATGTGACGGAAAACCTAAAAAAAAGTTTAGGAAGCGGTTAAAATGGGGTCGCGCTAGAATACTTACGCCCCTGCCACATATAACATATGAATTACATAATTGGGTCATACACCGGGACGAGATCTAGTCCTAGTATAATATCAGTTGTTACGCTATTAGAAGGTTTTTCGTGATTTGGTTTCGGGCCATTACATGAAATCGGAAATGCGTTTGTAGGCGATTATATAAAAAGTCTGTGCAAGTGCAAACCAATCTAATATCTCATCAATCCTAAGAAATATGTCGAAAGCCTTAAGTCCTATTGGAGTTGAATAACAAACATCCTGAAATCAACGTTTTGACGATTATGTAAGAAGCCTTAGGAAGTAAAAATGAATTCGATATCTCATAAGAACTAGAAATATGTAAGAATTTGTGAAAACATATGCAACCCCCTTGCACCCACTTTGGGGTTGAATATCCAAAAATCCTGAAATGGATTTTTAGATATATATAAAGAAAGCCCGAGGAAGTGAAAACCAATCCGATGTCTTATCACTCCTAAGAGATATGACGGAATTCGTGAAAACGTGTTCAACCCGTTTTTACACTCTTAGGGGTGGAAAAGGAAAAAACTTGAAAACAAGTTTTAGCTGATTATTAAATAAGCCCGTGGAAGTGAAAAGTTATTCGATATCTAATCAGACCTGAGGGATACGGCTGAATTCGTGAAAATGTATACATCCCCTTTACAATACTTTGGGGGTCCAATTTTAAAAAATCCTGAAAACGCTTTCTAGGTATTTATATGAAGAAACCGTACAAAAAAAATGAATTCAATATTTGGAAAGACCTAATAGATATGATGAAAATCGTGAAAATATATGCATTCCATTTTCACTGATAATTTTTCTTGCCCCACTTCCGAACGCCAATGGATATTTGAATTTTTTTTTAATCAAAATTACTTTTCTTGTTGATTTACATATACGTACCGAATTTCAACTTTCTAGCATAAGCCGTTCTATAGTTAGGAAAAACACACCCCACCCCCGTACCATACCACCTCTATAAAAAATTATATTTTTCCAACATGCTACTACTATAGTTCTATCTAAATACCAAGTTTCAGCTTTATATCATTATAGGTTCTCGAGATATAAAAATCGGAACTTTGTACTTTTCCTCCTCCCCCATCCTTACCCTCTACACCCTCATCCGTGAAATTTTTTTTTCTGCTGGGGGTCTATTAGGCCTACTTCTGGTAAACATTTTAAGCATCTATCTTACATTGTTCTTGAGATATGAGCCGTGATTTTTTAAAAAAATTCTTACCCCCTCCACTTCCATGCTCCACCGCCCCCTTAAATTTTTACTTTCAGCAAACTTTATTTGTCAACATTTATACAGAAACCAAATTTTATTTCTCTAGTGCAATTGGTTCGTGAGATATCGTAATCTAAAATTTTTCAACCCCCACCCCCGTACTTCACTGCCCCCTCTCAAAAATTTGTTTCGGATCTATTCTCCTAGTATATCCACAGATGTTCATTAAGTTTTAATTTCGTGACATTAACCGATTAAGAGATATGGATTTTAGAATGTTTCGATCTCGGCTTTCGAGCGTTTCGGACGCATTATTTTCCCCCCCACTCCCACACCCCTTTACCCATATCATAATTTTTTTTTGCAAATGGGTCCACTATCGATGCTCTATATAAATCCCAAGTTTCAGCCTCCTAGCCTATGCGGTAACCGCTTATGTTAGGAAGCTGAAACTTGGAATTTAGATAGAGCTTCGATAGTGGACCCATTTGCAAAAATATTGTTGATATGGGTGAAGGTGTGTGGGAGTGGAGGGAAAAATTATGCGTCCGAAATGTTCGAAACGCGAGATCGAGACACTCAAAAATTCATATCTCCTAAACGGTTAATGTCACGAAATTAAAACTTAATAACCATCTGTAGGTATACTAGGAGAATAGACCCGAAACAAATTTCTGAGAGGGGCAGTGACGTACGGAGGTGGGGGGTGAAAAAGTTTAGATTACGATATCTCACGAGCCAATTGCCCTAGGGAAATAAAATTCGGCTTCTGTATAAAGGTTGTCAAATTAAGTTTACTGAATGTAAAATTTTTTAAGGGGGCGTTGGATCATTGAAGTGGAGGGGGTAAGAATTTTTTTAAAAAATCACGTCTCATATCTCAAGAACAGTGTGAGATAGATGCTTAAAATTTTTACCAGAAGTAGGCCTAATAGACCCCCAGAAAATTTTTTTTTTCAGGGATGTGAGTGTAGAGGGTGAGGGTGGGGAAGGGTGAAAAGTAAAAAGTTCCGATTTTTATATCTTGAGACTCTATAATGATATAAAGCTGAAACTTGCTATTTAGATAGAACTATAGTAGTAGCATGTTGGAAAAATATAATTTTTTATAGAGGTGGTATGGTACGGGGGTGGGGTGTGTTTTTCCTAACTATAGAAGGGCTTATGCTATAAAATTGAAATTCGGTACGTATATGTAAATCAACTGGAAAAGTAATTCTGATTAAAAAAAATTCAAATATCCATTGGCGTTTGGAAGTGGGGCAAAAAAAATTATCAGTGAAAATGGAATGCATATATTTTCACGATTTTCGTCATATCTATTAGGTCTTTCCAAGTACTGAATTAATTTTTTTTGTACGGGTTTTTCATAGAAATACCTAAAAAGTGTTTTCAGGATTTTTTGAAATTGGACCCCCAAAGTATTGTAAAGGGGATGTATACATTTTCACGAATTCAGCCGTATCCCTCAGGTCTGATTAGATATCGAATAACTTTTCACTTCCGCGGGCTTATTTAATAATCAGCTAAAACTTGTTTTCAATTTTTTTCCTTTTCCACCCCAAAGAGTGTAAAAACGGGTTGAACACGTTTTCACGAATTCCGTCATATCTCTTAGGAGTGATAAGACATCGGATTGGTTTTTACTTCCTCTGACTTTCTTTATGTATCTAAAAATTCATTTCAGGATTTTTGGATATTCAACCCCAAAGTGGGTGCAAGGGGGTTGCATATGTTTTCACAAATTCTTACATATTTCTAGTTCTAATGAGATATCGAATTCTTTTTTACTTCCTAAGGCTTCCACCATAATCGTCAAAGAGTTAATTTCAGGATGTTTGTTATTCAACTCCAATAGGACTTAAGACTTTCGACATATTTCTTAGGATTGATGAGATATTAGATTGGTTTGCACTTGCACAGACTTTTTATATAATCGCCTACAAACGCATTTCCGATTTCATGTAATGGCCCAAAACCAAATAACGAAAAACCTCCTAATCGAGTAACAACTGATATTATACCACGATTTGGACTGCGTCCCGGAGTATGACCCAATTATGTAATTCATATGTTATATGTGGCAGGGGCGTAAGTATTCTAGCGCGACCCCATTCTAACCGATTGCCGAACTTTTTTTTAGGTTTTCAGTCACAAAGTAACCTACGCCGCGTCTCAGAATTAAACTCGTTCCAAACTTCTACCGAAAAAATAATAAAGTTGCGCCCAGACTGTTGTAGTAGTTTAACAATTTATGTGTAATCGATCAAAGGTCTTAATTACACTATATGAAAAAAAATATTCAAGTGACGAAATGGTTTTTAAAATACTGAAAGGTAGAATACAGGTGGCGGCAAGAGCCCCTTCTTGCCCCCTTCTATGGGCGCCCTTGCTGATGCGGCGTGTATGTTTTAAAATATTTAATTTCTTCTACTTTACCTATTTAGCCCTGATTAATAAAGACTTTGATTTTAGGAGTGAATAATAAGACCATAACTTTTTCAATCGGCAATGAATCTTGAAATACGAGTATATTAATTGAAGTAAAAAAGAGTAAAAAACACATTACTTGCAGTAAAAACCAATACAGTATTTTATCACACCTTACATATGATGGAATTCGTAAGACATTTTCTCTACCAACCCCCTTGGAGGTTGAATATCTAAGTATCCCAAAAATGTTTCTAGGCGTTTGTATAAAGATTCTGTAGAATCTAATGTACATTCCTAAAAATATATGCATTTGTTTCGCCATAAACCTTTTTTTGTTTACTCGAAATACTCTTGTAGTTTCCTAGCGTAACCTGGTTCTTAGATACAGAAAAACTAGTCCTCTCATGCTCTAAAAACAGAATATTTTTCTTTTCACCCTTCTCCATATGCAAAAAATTTTCAATATTTTAAATATCACAATGAGTTCGTCAAAGGTATTTCCGGACGGCGAAGAGTCTGACAAACTATTGAAATATTTACAATAATATTGCAATTTTTTTATTTATTAAGATTTTCAATCGTTTAACAAAATCGGACAGTTTTTGTTCAATAAAATTCCAATAGATCTTGTGTTTTACTTTAGTTTTTCTATTCATTTAATTTAAAGCTCCTTAGTCTTAAAGCATTTGGAACAAAGTGATTGGGGTTACCAGATCTGCTTATGTGGAAACCTGGATACCAAGGGTTCTGTGTGAATTTTCGCCTGGACTGTCCTGGATTAATTGAAAAAATCTGCCAATAGTCTGGGCGCAACTTTATTATTTTCGGGCAGAAGTCCGGAACGCGTTTAATTCTAAGACGCGGTGTAGGTAACTATGGGACTGAAAACCTAAAAAAGGTTCGGGAAGCGGTTAGAATGGGGTCGCGCTAGAATACTTAAACGCCGCTGTCACATATAACATATGAATTACATAATTGGGTCATACTCCGGGAAAAGGTCTAAGTTATTGTATAATATCAGTTAATACGCGATTATGAGGTTTTTCGTCATTAGGTTTTTGGCCAATTCATGAAATCGGAAATGCATTTGTAGGCGTTTATATAAAAAGAAAAAAAAAAACCAATCTGATATCTCATCAATCCTAAGAAATATGTCGAAAGCCTTACGTCCTATTGGAGTTGAATATCTAAAAATACTGAAATCAACTTTTGATGATTATGTAGGAAGCCTTCGGAAGTAAAAATGAGTTTGATATCTCATTAGAACTAAGAAATTTGTGAAAACATATTCAACCCCCTTGCACCCACTTTGGGGTTGAATATCAAAAAATCCTGAAATTAGTTTTTAGACATATATAAAGAAAGCCCGAGGAAGTAAAAACCAATCCCATGTCTTATCACTCCTAAGAGATATGACGAAATTCGTGAAAACGTGTTCAACCCGTTTATACCCTCTTAGGAGTTGAAAAAGGAAAAAACTTGAAAACCAGTTTTAGGTGGTTATTAAACAAGCCCGTGGAAGTAAAAAGTTATTCGATATGGCTGAATTCGTAAAAATGTATGCAACCCCTTTACAAAACCGTGGGGGCCGAATATCAAAAAATCCTGAAATCGCTTTTTAGGTATTTATATAAAGAATCCGTACAATAAAAATGAATTCAATATTTGGAAAGACCTAATAGATATGTCGAAAATCGTGAAAATATATGCATTCCATTTTCACTGATAATTTTTTTTGCCCCCTTCCGTACGCCAATTGATATTTGAATTTTTTTTAATCGGAATTATTTTTCTAGTTGACTTACATGTACACACCGAGTTTCAATTTTGTAGCATAAGCCGTTCTATAGTTAGGAAAAACACCTCCCACCCCCGTACCATACTATTCCTATAAAAAATTATATTTTTTCAACATGCTACTACTATAGTTCTATCCAAATACCAAGTTTCAGTTTTATATCATTAGATATAAAAATCGGAACTTTTTCTTCTTCACCCTTCCCCACCCTCATCCTCTACACCCTCACCTCCTAAATTTTTTCTGCTAGGGGTCTATTGGGCCTACTTCTAGTAACAATTCTAAGCATCTATCATACACTGTTCTTGAGATATGAGACGTGATTTTTTAGAAAATTATTTATCCCCTCCACGTCCATACTCCACCGCCCCCTTAAAAATTTTTACTTTTAGCAAACTCTATTTGTTAACCTTAATACTGTAACCGAATTTTAATTGTCTAGTGCAATTGGTTCGAGAGATATCGTAATCTAAAATTTTTCGACCCCTACCTCCGTACGCCCCTGTCCCCTCTCAAAAATTTGTTTCCGATCTAGTATACCCACAGATGTTCATCAAGTTTTAATTTCGTGACATTGGCCGTTTAGGAGATATGGATTTTAGAATGTCTCGATCTCGGCTTTCGTGCATTTTGGACGCATTATTATTCCCCCCACTCCCATACCCCTTCACCCATATCAGCAATATCTTTGCAAATGGGTCCGCTATCGATACTCTATATAAATTCCAATTTTCAGCCTCCTAGCCTAAGTGGTTACTGGGATCTAGAAACCAAAATTTTTCGTCTAAAACTCTACTCCCTCCTCCCCCCTCACACCCCCAAAAGGTGGCCACTTGAAGGAGTCTGCTCAGTCTACCAACAAAAAAAATTCAACTTAATACATAGCTCGAAGAGTTTGAGAGCTATAAGCTTTCAAACGTTTTGCGTACGGCGGACGGCGCACAGACGGACTGAAATTTGTTTTTGCTTTTTTTCAGGGTAGCAATTTTTTTTTTTTTTTTAAATTGATAACAATACATTATTATTAAAATAATAAAGTAAAATTTGCACAAAAAACTGAAATATGCAATTTAAAAGAAACATATTTCTTTATTGCTTTAACAATATATCAGTCGCATAAATTTGATAAATTTAAGAAAATACATAGGGTAGACTGGGTAGAAATGCACCATTTTTCATTAATTACTCCATATCTCCGTAGAAAAAACAGGAACTTGATTAATTTTTCTTTCTTTGTTTGATCAAATACCTTGCGCAAATATTGTATTCATAATAAAGAGCAAAATATAAACAGATCTTGAGCATAATGTAGAAGAACACTGTCAGTACAAATGGTGCATTTCTCCCATCATACGGGAGAAATGCACCTTATTTTGAATATACGAGTATAGCTAACCCAAACCTAATTAGTTGACACAAAAAAAATAAAATATGTTTGCAAAAGTAACAAACAGTAACGAATTAAACAATAAATATTTTAAACATTTTTCGATTTTTATACTAATAAAAAATAATAGATAATACTTAATAATAATAATTAAATAATTTTATGTAAGTTTTTATAAGACAACGGATATCTGAATTTGAAAATTTGGTTGTGGCAAAATGATATTTCTTTATTGCTTTAACAATATATCAGTCGCATAAATTTGGTAAATCTAAGAAAATACATACAGCAAATTCGGCCAACAAAAGTTACATATTTTTGTAATATAATAATCATATTTATCTGAAGATTTCGCTAAGCTAATGAACTTTTCATTTTCAGGCTTAATTAAATTTTTAATAATTCCATAAAAATTATTAATATCACTTTCAGTTTTACTTTATTATTAAAAAAAAAAATGTTGCCCTGAATTTTTTTTACGTTTCATGACTAATAGGCCCCAAAAAATCAGGTGTAAGTGGGGAGGTGAGAAGAGCGTTTTAGACGGAAAGTTTTGGTTTCTAGATATCACCTACCGTTTACGCTAGGAGGTTGAAACTTGGAATTTGTATAAAGCTTTGATAGTGGACCAACTTGCAAAAAAATTGTCAATATGGGTGAAGAAGTATAGGAGTGTGAGAAGAATAATACGTTCGAAACGCTCGAAAGCCGAGATTAAGACATTCTAAAATCCATATCTTTGAAAAACTTTAGATTACGATATCTCACGAATCAACTACGCTAGAAAAATAAGATATATATATACAAGTCAATAAATTGAGTTTAATAAAGTAAATTTTTTAAAGAGAGCGGGGAATAGAAGTATCATATCTCAAGAACGGTTTAAGATAGATGCTTCAAACTTTTATGAGAAGTAGGCTTAATAGATAGTAGGATAATAGAATAGAGTCTGTGTAGGGGGTGAGAGTGGGGGAGGGTGAAAAAGAACAGGCTCTAATTTTTATATCTCGAGAACCCATATTGATGGATAGCTAAAATTGGGTATTTAGATAGGACTATAGTAGTGGCATGTTGAAAAGATATAATTTATAATACGGGTACGGGGGTGGAGCCGTTTTTCCTATCTATGGAACAGCTTATGTTAGAAAGTTGAAACTTATTATGTTTATATGCAAGTCAATAAAAAGAGAAATTTAGACAAAAGTTTTTTCAAATATCCATTGGCGTTCGGAAGGGCGGCAAAAAAGGTGATTAGTGAAAATGGGATGTATATATTTTCACGATTTTCGTGGTATCTCTTTGGTTTTTTTTAAATATTGAATTAATTTTTATTCTACGAATTTTACAAATAAATGCCTAAAAAGTGTTTTCAGGGATTTTTTGAAATTTGACCACTAAGAAGGTGAGGGTTTATTACATTTTCACGAATTCAGCCATATCCCTCAGGTCTGATTATATATGGAATAACTATTTACTTCCACGGACTTGTTTAATATTCGCCTAAAACCCCGTTTTCAAAATTTTTTTCTTTTCAACACCTTAGAGGCTATAAGAGGGTTGAACACGTTTTCACGAATTCCGTCACATATTTTAAGAGTGATAACACTTCGAATTGGTTTTTACTTGCTCGGGATTTCTTTATATTTATCTAAAAAAACCTTTTCAGGATTTTTGGATATTCAACCCCCAAGTGGATGGAAGAGGGTTGTATACGATTTTACAATTTTCGTCATCTCTCAGAGGTTTGATTAGATATAAAATTGGCTTTAGTAGAAGCAGATTTTTAATATAATATATTATATTTTAAACGCGTTCCGGACTTCTACCCATAATTTAATAAATTTGCGCCCAAGTAGGAAGACAGACACTTTTGACATTATCGCTCAGTACGTGCGGATGAGAGAGGCTATACCACCACAGGCGCAAAGTGTCGGTGGCTGGAGTGACAAAATCGTGTGTTTTGGATTTTGGCGGCCGGCGGACGGATTGAGTGCTAGTGTGTGGGTGTGTGAGCAGTAACCCTATAGTAAGTAGACACTTTTGTATCCTCGCTCAGTACGTGCGGATGAGAGAGGCTATAACACCACAGGCGTAAAGTGTCGCGGCCGCCGGACTAAAAGTATGCTGGTAAATCGGGTGTTTTTTGTACGGGGAACTGGTTTTCGCGATGCGCGGGTCGCTGTGGCGATATGTGTGTGCGGGATGGCATGGAGCAGGTTTTCAGGGGTGCTGATTGGTCGGGGGTTTGTTTTGCGCGGGATGAGGAGTTGGAGTATATTTTTTGGATAGAGAGGAGTATATGGTGGCTGTAGTCGCACATGTGGAAAGACACTTTCAATCGTGTGAAGGAGACACTTTCGATCATGTGAAGAATTTGCGAAAAAACAGCTGACGTACGTGCATGTACGTTGTTTTGTTGTCGGGTTGAATTTTTTTTGTATCTGCCAGAGGCACGATGTGCGTATGTTTTGTTTTCGGTAATTTCGTATTCTTTTCAGGGATTGGAGGTGCATTAAGTTGAAGAATGTTGTCTTCCTTTATGCATCAGATTTCGTGTGGCGAATAATTTTTTCGCGTCGTTTTGTGGTTATTTTATGGTAATGTGTTCGATGCACTTAATGTGTTTCCTAGTCAAGTTCGAGGTGATACTGTTTTGTGATGATTTTTTATATGGGTGAATTACCGTGGGATTTTTTAAAAAAAAAAGTTTCCGGCTTGTTTCATTCAAAGCGACATAGAGTCGATCGTTTTGTTTTTGTGATTATTCTTATGACTGATAATATGGGTGAGGTGTTGGGTGATAATGATGTGAATTAAAGTACAAGTTTTCATTTGTTATTCTTTATTCAATTTGATATAGAATTTACACACAGTGAACAGTTTGATACAATTATTATACAAGAGTTTTAACTTTATTTTAATTACAGAATAGATTACTTAAGAAACTAAAATAGGTTTTAGTAATTCTTCCATTTTTAAAATCCTGCGTTGAAATCTTAATCGATCTAATACATCGGATTGCCAAGTGCTCTTTCTACCAGATCTATATGCATACCTCCAGGCAACCATGCATTTAACAGAAACTTGATCACAAAAACGGGCATGTTTATAATCTAGCGAAGGCATTGCACAGATTGAGTAATTCGACGATCAAGAAAAATATCACAATTGCCAGTAGAAGATATTTCAGCACTGTAGGTAATAATGACGACCAACGTGATTTTTTAATCGGCTTGTTATACGGTCCACAAACGCCTTTGCCGTTAGCGAACACACAATCAGCAGACAGGCGTAGATGTTCAGCTTCCACATCAGAAGGGGTAGAAAATGCACTCATTATCAAAGAGCAGAAGAAGCACCTGACGTAATCCTGCAAGTTGGTGTAAAAGAAGCCGATTTTTACCAGCTTAAGAATTTTCCTCTCATCCAGCTCCAAATTTTTGAATGTTTTTAGACGGTCGTATTCGTGTCTTAAGTTCAGCATGTTGACTAAAATCCGCACGTTATAGCACGTCTTTTATATCAATCCAGGAATTATGAGCTGATGGAAAACCAAGCCATTTTACGTAAACTTGATTGCCCCTTCTTTTTAGAATCTCTTCTACAAGGTATACATCGTGGTGCTTGACTCTTATTAACTCTAGTTCGTAGAACCCTCCTTGTATTATATTTCCCTGATAGTCTTTGAGTATGTAAGTACGCGGCTCTGTATTCTTTACTTCGTTTATCTGAAATATTTCGGTGGACCAGTTGGGGTATATCCTTTCTCGAATACATGCTTGTATTTGCTAACACGTACATAATCTCCTTTTCTGTATTTGGGGGTGGACCTTACGGTAGACATCTCCAAGAAGCTGAGCCTCATTCGATGGCCCAACGTCTATAGGACGCATTTTTATCTTACGATGCTTTGTCCTATTGTATTTGTTTATTAACCCTTTTAGTAACCCAGTCCACTTATAGCTGCCGTTCATACTAAATTCTTTCCACATCATGTTTTTTAGCGTTCGATTGAATCGTTCTACAATTGAGGCTTTTAATTGACTAAAGGCTGAGTAGTGATTGATTTAAAATTTTTTCATCAAATTACGAAATACCTTATTAAAAAACTCTTTTCCATCATCTGTTTGTAAATTTTTTGGGAAACGTCGTTCATTAAAAATTGACTGTATTGCCTTGATAATCTCCCCAGCACTTTTATTTTTAAGGGGCAAGGCCCACGCATATTTGGACATTCAGTCAATTACTGTTAGAAGAAAATTAAAGCCCTTATTCTTAGTTGAATAAGAGCTCATATCCACTAAATCCGCCTGCCATAAGTAATCTATTCCACGAATGGTCACACGAAGGCGCCTAAAATTTCTACGAGCTATCTTATGCAGTTCGTTAATAACCTGGTTTCTACTCATTTCATCATGTGTATAAATAGTGGACTTGTTTGCACATGTTTTATATAGAATACAGTATAGAAAATGATACAGTTTGATCATCCGTTTACAATGATGGTTGCGGGACCATCAGGAATTGGTAAGACGACATTTATTGAATCATTCCTGAAAAATACATCGCTAGTTAACACTCAGATAAAAAAGATTTTCTGGTGTGATGCTCAGCAACGAGCGATACCATCACAACTAGCATTTAAAAATATTGAATATTTAGGTTCTATACCTGAGGAATTTATAAACGAAACCAATAAACCTACATTAATCGTACTAGATGATATGATGCTAAATGCATTTTCAAAGCAGGTTTGTGAACTTTTCACAAAAGGGTCACATCATATGAATTTTTCAGTAATACTTGTAACACAGTACGTCTTCCATCAGGGTAAGTTTTATCGAGATATTTCCCTTAACTGTAAATATATGGTGGTTTTCAAAAAACCCCGCGATAAAATTTAGTTCTTTCATTTTTCCAAACAGATTTACCCTGAAAATAGTGCAGAGCTAGTGAGAATATATAAAGATATTACTCAAGCTCCACACGGGTATTTGTTAATAGATCTGACTCAGTCTACTAACGATTTATTTAGATTCAGAACTTTAATAAAAGATTTGTAACGTGTTATTGTTCGGCGACTGATTTAAACAGTAAAAATGGTGTCACGAATGAAACGATTGAAGGACAACAAACATATGCTATATGTTCTCAAAAAAGCTAGTCCATGTTTAAGAAGGGCTATCATGAAAAAGGCAGATCCTGAAGTGGTTAAGACTATTTGTGAAACTACATTAAACACGTTGAAGGGGAATCATGTGCCAGGCCGTAAAATATTTAACAGTCTATGTAAGTATAAAAAGAGCATGCGAAGGTTAGTTGAAGCAAGACGATCTGTACCTAGACAGCGTAAAATCTTAGTACAGCAAGGTGGTTTTCTACCAATCCTGATAGGAAGTGTACTTTCAGGTGTTATTGGATCGTTGATTGAAAAATATGCATAGAAAGAGCGCTCTTAATAAAATGGTACTTCTTTCACCAGAAGTGTATGAACAGTTAAAGGGTCAGATAGAAGGTGGAAATGGCCTGTCTATATTCGATAAGACGATACACACCATTTTGAGGAATAAAAAGCTGTCTGACGACGACAAATGGTATAATTATAGGAACACGCTGATAAAGTTTCTTAATGCTAAGCGTAAAGGAAGACTGCCTCGTGAAGAAAAATCTCTCGCGTTTACGCCACAAGTAAAGTTAGGAAGTCAGAAAAATTTACGAGACAATGCGACACAGACAAGGTTTGCTTTCAAAGAGGAAATGTCAACACAAACCTCCCCGATGAGGAATCCCGATCCATTTTACAGTATGGCCGAAGATGTCTTTGAAGCAGGCGACGTGACTTTACCAAAGTATCATATTTCTAGTGCAGAGGAGATAACGCCACCAAGGCGACCGCTAACGCCTCGGTTCAAAAGACGATTATCTGTAAGCTGTATAGCAAAAACTTTGAAACCGGCTGCAAAGTTTCGAAAGACTACACCTGAAGTTAAAAACATGAACAAAGAATATAGAGTTATAACAGCTCATGATGGTATAACTAAGTATACTATACCGAATGAAATGGATGTTGATGAAGCGGCCCAGCTTATAGAAGAACTAGAGCAGAGAGAAGGGCAGAAGCAAGCTCTATTATATTAAAGCCTTCACGGCTAGAATTTCCTTCATTAAGTACAGAGGAACGGTAACCTTTACCCGGACGTTTAAAAAGGAGAACGGAACGGATCGGAAGTGCACCAAATATTTTCTGGGAAAGAATTTAAAAATGCCTGTAAACAAAAACGAAAACAATTTTTACATATGCCTTCTAAGTAATAATTCTATGCGTATATACATTGAAAATACACTGTCAGCCTTCACAAATATACTTTCTAGTGCCTGTAAGTTGGACGGTGGATGGACTGTCGGAATGACTGAAATTGCATTAGCGAATCGTAAAACGAAATTAGTTGAGATGAAGGATAGAAAACGTGTCAGAGGCGATGAAGAAGCGAAAGGTACTACTAAAAAAGTAAAGAGAGCTGCGGCAGTACTGAAGCTTAAAGCTTTTGTGAAAAAAGTGAATGGTATTCCAATTCATCTTAAATGGAATTACCAACAGTTATTAAATTTATGTTACAGTAAAAAACATATGAATTTTTCTACTTTCTTGTCTTTGTTCAACGATGCAATCAAACCCTACTGGTATGCTCATGCTCATCCAGATTTTAAAGAGACTTTATATGCCAGTTTAGAAGTAGATTCAACTCGTAAAGATATCCCTGATACTAGAACAGATAAACGACATCCAAAACCGGAAGATTTCTCTTTACACATTTATCAAGATAGTGAAGTTACAGATATTGTAATTTTAAGAGCTTTGGAATATAAGTCTATATTTTATATGTTCAATAGTATAATTGAACAGATTCCTAGAGAAAAACGTTATTATAAAGCCCTATTACGCATGATAGACTATTACATACCGCCAGTGCTTAGCATAAATGAAAAGCGCGGAGATACTGTGATGAAGAAGCTTGACTCTTTAGATTTAATAAAAGACTTGCATTTTAAAATAAAGATAAAACCCACTTCCAACACCCATTAATATTAATGATTTAGTGGGGCTTTTCGTTACGAATATACAGTTTGGTGATGACTCTAAATCCTTTGATAATCGGAGGAAAAAATGATTTCAAATTAGGAAAAAAATTCTTCAGACTCGAACTGATTTGGGTGCAGAGGTACCGAAGAGACGTACAATTACAGATAAAAGTATAATATTGGATGTTCCCTATAAAAAACTATCCGATGGTACCCTGTTAACGACAGGTGTGCCTATACATAGATAGGGAATATTTCAAAAAACTAAAATATTATGTTTGTATACTGTAAATAGTAAAAATCGATATTTTATGATTATACTATTGTCTTTACTGTCTTTGATCCTAATTCCGACCTACTCAATATATATATTTTAGATCTCGAAAGTTCACATGAAACGAACCTATCACCTTCTTGAACTGATATATATTGCTGAATCCATACCTTTTTCGTTTAAGCGTTTTGGCTTTATTTGACGGTTTAAGTAATAAATTGGTTTCTATTTAAATATTAATACCTGCAGTATGTTCTTTGATGCGAAATTTATGTTTCTATATTAGTTTTGCCTTAGATTAAATCTACTAATATCACTGGTCGGTAATTAGGACATCCAATTTGATCGGTTTACCCATTTCCGACCTAGCAGCCGTACAGTAGGATAACAAGTTTACTCAGTGGAAATTACATTTTAATTTTGCAATTTATCTAATAAAATTAAACATACATATATTTCTATATATAAAAAAATTGAGGTTTGTTTGTTTGTCCCGTATGAGTTCTGTACCACTCATCTGATTGTGATGAAATTTTGGTGATTTGTTGTGCGCACGCCCGGTGTATTATTTATGCTATTGACAAATGGTAAAGTTGGAAATTTCCACCTGGTTGAAATTAAAACAATCTTCCAAGATAGACAAATTTTTGGCAGCTGACTGTTGCATTACGATTCGTGTGTAATTTTATGATCAGGACCACAGAAAATGAATCAATTTTTTTTCAATGAATGTTTTGATTGTTTGTTTGTCCCCCATTCAACGGAGCAACGGGAATAATACGGGCACTGAAGCAACGGGAGTAATGGAAGTAATGGAAACAGCGCTCGTACTGCAATGCGTGTCGGGATATTATTTCGTTGTGCTCGCAAACAAAAAACATAATGATGTATGGGGAAAGCAGTACAATAATGCAGATCGTAGTAGAATATTCTTTAATACAGTTTTGGAGGTGTACCGTACACACGAGAACTTAGCCACGGGACGCGGCTAGTACCTGTAGTATATTTGGAATTGCAGTTTGCCTCACAATACCATAGAATGTGTTCAGGTTTTTACCTCCGTTTGGCAGAACCTGTACAGACTATCAGTTACTATTGCTAACATGGGATTGCAAATTCGCATACTTGATGTATCTGTTAAATTTTTCATTTTTGATAATTTAACAAAACAGCTGAATATAATTTGAACCTGTGTCAAATTAACTGTTTGTGTGTGCCTGTTGTTTTGTCTTTTGTCGACAAAGTGGCGCTATTGACCACAGAACCTGAAAAAATAGATGATCCAAACAACACGATAGATTTCACAAATATTTTTAAAATAATAGTCACACTACTCCTTAAAATATTTTTTTAGGGTATGTACTCTTTTAAGAAGATATGCGACCACAAAATTGGTATCACAAAATCCCAAGTGATTCGGTATTGGCCTCTCGGAGACTGGACAGTGTAGCCTAGTATTGACACTTCTTTTTTTTCTCCCTGAACCTTATGCCTCCATCTTGTTGGATCAGGTTGAAATTCCACAGAAATGTCCACTTGAGCGAACAGCGGATCCGTCTCTTATCTACTATTTTATTGGTCTCTATACCCTCATGACCGGTATCCAGTATTACGAACGTATCCAATATTTAGTCCGCCTCCCCTAGTGGCTTTTTCAGAATCTTGTACAATTTTTATTTTTTAAAAGGCTTTGAGCCACATGTTCTCTTAAAGATAAAATTTAAAACATATTTTACTTTATTATTTTTTAATAATAAAGTATTTTTTCATTACTTGGAATCATTAATTGAAATCATTTCAAATATATTATATATTCCTATCTATATAAAGCTTATATACATTTTATGTTAGTATAATCTTATACACTTAATAAAAAAAATTATTGGAATCTGCATTAATTTTTTTATTATCCAATTTTCTTCATCAAATTTATTAAAAAAAAATAATATCGTTAATAATATGCAACAACAATGTTGTTTTATATGATAGAACACCTAGGTCGGAAATAGGCTAATGTGCGGTCGGTATAAGGAAATAGTTGTTTATGTGGTCGGAATTAGGAAGATTGCCATCATTATGAAATTAATTATTTCCAACCATGTTTTATATCAATATATAAATATATCGTACCAAAATTGAATTTATTGAGTATCGGTAGCTTGTTATGAATCCGTAAAAAAAATGTTTAAGAAGAAACATATAATTGTTTGTTTTATATGAATAAAAAATATTTGCAGGGTCTTAGGTGGTCGGAAATAGGTCATTTTACGGTATCCGGATTTATTACCGATATATTCTTTCAAATACCTCCGGAGAAGCGTGATGCTAGTCTCCTTACTGAGGAGATGAGCAAGTCATTTGATAAGGCTTCAGTAGAAGAGGAGAAGGAGAAGGATACTTTCGATAGAATCGCCGTATTAGAAGATTCTGTTCTCGAAATAAAGAGCAGATTTCCCCGAGAACTAACAGCTGTAGTTGCAGAAGAATGTAAGGCTTTAGGAATAATCCACGTTTACACTGATATCATTCGCTCCCAAATAGTAGGAGGCAAATTAGTGAGAAATCTACGTATGATACCCTTGAAAGAGTGCTATAATATCTTTAGGTTTGAGCATGTAGAATACTACCCTATGGAAAAGACTTACATTGAAAGTATCTCCATAAAGATAATCGATGATCAGGGTGAATTAATTGACTTCATACCGGGCTATACCCCAACATATGTGATGCTTTACTTTAAAAGACAATAAAGTATAAATATACAGACGTGAATAAGGATCTTCATAGTGCACATTCAAATCGAAATGAATTCATCTTATACAAGGTATTATTTACTTCAAAGCGACGCTGGTTTGTCGGATATAGGGGATCTTTATCGATCTCCACTTATATACCAGCGTGGAAGAGGTATTACCAGCTTCTTCAGTGGATTACTGCATTATTTACGACCTTTAGTTTCTTCAGGTGTAAAAACTATAAAGGAGCAAGCTATAAAGACTGGAAAAACAATATTATCAGAGGTGGGGAGTAAACCTCCCAAAAACATTTTAAAAGAGCAAAGACAAGCTGCTACTCAAGAGCTGATGCAAAAGGGTGTGAAAAAACTCTTTGACAGTATGGGTGGTGAGGGTATGAAAAGGCGCATGGCTATAAAAAGGGCTAATCCGTTTTCGACAGCACAGTTAAAAACGACTCCTAAACGTAGAAAACGTTCCAAATCAAAGAGAAAATCTATTAAAAAAGACCAGCAACCAGTAAAAATAAAAAGGTTAAGAACAATAACCGTAAGCGTGTATTGGATATATTCGATAAGTAAGGATAATGGCCTCGTACAGAGAATGTATGAAATCTGAATTAGATTTATTTAAAGCACCACCTATACAGGCCAATATTTTAAAAACAGAAGAGGTGTCATACAAACCAATAGCTTCTCTTGATAACTCTTCAGTTCTGGAACTCGTCTCGCTGGACATGGGGACACGTACCATGATTTACCCAGTATCTACCTTCGCTTAAAAGTTCAGGTAATTAAGGCAAAAGGTGGGAAAGAAGAATTTTATACTGGAAAAGAAAAAACTAAAGTTAATGATGCAAAAGGCGTTGAACATGAAGAGTCAAGTGATCTAATCGGCGTAGTTAACAACCTAATGCATTCACTTTTTCGACAATGTACAATACAATTAAATGGCAGACCGATTGCGCAAACTGACAACAATTACCATTACAGAGCTTACATTGAAAACTTATTGAATTACGGTAGAGATGCATTAATAACACATTTAGAATCTGTAGGATGGTGCCTCGACCAAGATGGTATGGAAATGATTGAAGATGGAAGCAAAAGCGGGCGTCCTAGTGAATTTAATGAAGGATATCTTAAACAATGAATTGCTTTCGAAAAGTAATGTGGTAGAGTTTATGGGAGAGATTCATGGTGATTTACTTAATCAGGATAAGTTACTTCTGAATGGGGTAGATTTTAGACTCTCACTTTCTCTGGAAAAACCCGAATTTTACCTATACTCAAAAGATGACGGGCACTCGCCTCAAATTAAAATTATAGATGCAACAATATATATGAATCATGTAACTGTTAACCCCAATATTTTAATGGCACATGAAACTATTCTTCAGCGCTCCAACGTGATATACCCGCACAAGCGTGTCGAGGAAAAGAGTTATACATTACCAGCTAACAGTTCAACACTATCTTTAGATAATGTCATAATCGGACAGCTACCGAACCTGTTAATTTTCGGCATGATAGATATTGATGCCTACAGCGATAAACAGACGAAGAATCCATTCAACTTTAAACACAATAATATCACACAATTCAATTTATCCGTCAATGGAGTGCAAGTTCCAAACCAGGCTTTAGAGTTTGATTACTCTCAGGAAAAACCTATAAATACACGGGGATACCTTTCACTATTTAAGGGAACAGGCATTCATTATTTCGACAAAGGTAATCAAATCTCAAAGAAATTCTTCGATAATAGATGCTTTTTAATGCCGTTCGATTTAACTGCAAACAATTCATACGGATCATCTTGTGGCTGCCTATTAAACCAAAGAACAGTGAGGATCGAAGGAAGGTTTAAGAAAACGATGGAAAAAAGTGTAACTTGTATAGTATGTGTCGAGTATGATGGAAGTCTTGAAATAGACAAACTTCGTGGAGTTCATACTGCTTTTTGAAAAGAATAAATATAACCTTTTAATCTCGCACTCTTCATATTACTCAGCAGACAGGGAAGAACAACAAAGATGGTATTGTGTTGCAAATGTCGAATATTTTAATGAAGGTAACCTTCTTTAAATAAGGTTTCGTTTGCCGGTTTCTCACCACAAAATAAATTATTCTCGAAGGAGATAACATATAAATATCCTACATCATCGGCTAGCACAACAGATCAGACAGGTGCATTTGGGAATTTAGAACTTAAGCGTTTGGATGAAAATTTTATTATGACATTAGCGAAATTTGCAACCGTTTTTGTTTATAGCGCAACAACAAAAGAATTCTTACACAACCAGTCACACCAAGATCATTGAAGCTATCGCTTCGAAAGAGCATATATGAATACGATCGAACTTGTTAATACATTAAGGAAAAACACAACCACAAGAAGATTATTCAAAGGTGTATTCCCTTGCGATCGTTTACCTTATAAAATTAAAAAACCAGCATGTGTTATTGCAAATACCAACCCCGCAGACAAAAAAGGCGTTCATTGGGTAGCATTTTATTTTCCGAGGACAGGCCCTGCTGAATTTTTTGACTTCTTTGGTAGATACCCCAACAATAAATATTTTAAAAAATTTGTTCATACCAACTCTAAGGTTTTTATAAATAACAAAAGACGATTACAAAGTGTATACTCCTCGACTTGCGGAAACTACTGCTGTGTATACATATATTCTCGTTGCAAGGGGAAGGATCTAAAGTTATTTCTCAGGCAGTTTTCATCAAAAGATTTTCCAGATAATGACGCCAAGGTAGTTAATTTATACCACCATATATTTTCATCGGGTGCTACACAGAATGGTGGGGTTTTTCGTAGCCAGTATTGTAAATCGAAGGCAAAGAGTATAAAAGCATCAGATTAAAACACATGGCTTTCAGTTTTTCTCTAAAAATCTTCCGGACAATATGGCTTCACCTATTACAAAAATCGAGGATGGCATGCAACAGCGACGGTCTAACAAAAGAAAAAAATCAGTTCCTTCGGATGAAACAGTTATTAATAAACCATGCAAGCAGAAAAGGTTCGTGGTCCCTGGCGAAGGCGCTCTACTGAACTACACCTACTATCTGGACGGTTGCCAAAACCGGAAGTTTGTATTAGGCTTTGTTCCGTTCACATTTGAGGCAAAAATAATCTTCAGTTACCCTGAACGCGTCCCTGTGTCAACGAACTACTCCGGATGGACTTCGCTGTACAATCATCTGATCATGTTGAGACATGAAAATGACGAGGCTACTCAAGCGGTTCAAGCTGGTTTAAAAATGGAATTCGTGATACCGATTGATAAAAGTAGTATTCGACTAACATCCCAGAACCTTTTAAATTTGTTCGAAAGGATGGATTTCTTCAATATCGCCATTTTTCATAACAACAACGCTTCTGAAAATGTGAGGGATTATTTCAACCAATACACCACTAAATGCAAGGAAAAAGATGTATTACAATTATCGAGTGCAGAATTTTTTATACCATCACGCACTTCATATGTGCATATTAACTATTCTCGACTTTTTTATGAAATTCCGTGGTTTTGTAGTGCAAGAATTATTTTTAATATAACGATTTGCTAATAAAAATATTATACTAAAGTATCTGTTTTCTTTTATAAATAAACTTTATTCATCAGCATATGTAGATATATGTTTACACAGTACAGTAAAAGCATCGAAAGCCTAAGTCAGTGCGGGACTTTAACCCGCTAAACATCTCCTCAGTCGTACGGATGGATCCTCCCGGAACCACCGTTAGGTATTGCGTCGGGAGGCCGTCATAGCAATATTGCTAAAAACGTCAGTTATTGTCTGTCTAGTCTAGTCAGTCGTCTCCTGTGGTGCGTCACGTTGAATGTTTCTTATTCGCTCAAAGCGGCGAAGTGTCGACATAATCCGTGCTGCTGCAGTCTGGAAAACTTGCCACTTGAGGGCTGTGTCACAAATGTGTCTAACGAGGTTTTCTACGGTCGGAGCTTCTCCGAAGGCCTCCGCAACCTCGGCTCGGTCGACGTCAAAGCGCGGACAGTGCAGTAAGATATGCCGCGCGTCCTCAATCTCGTGGGGGCAGTTGGGACAGAACGGGTCTTCCTCATGCTTAAAGCGGTGAAGATACTGCTTAAAACAACCGTGTCCGCTGAGCAGCTGGGTCACATAAAAGTCCACTTCTCCGTGTTTGCGGCTTATCCAGCTGTCTATGTTTGGGATCAATGTGAATGTCCATCTCCCTTTGTTCGCGCTTTCCCAGCGTCCTGCCATTCCTGGATACTGCGCCGTCGCTCGTCTACTTTCGATGCTTCATCTGCTGCTACGTAGAGTCGCTGAAGTTCACACGCTATTATGTCAATTGGTAACATTGCCGATATTACTCCGATTGCTTCATCGGATACTGTTCGAAAGGCACTAGCAATCCTTAGTGCACTAAGACGATAGATTGATCGGATTCCGGCTATATACGATTTCTTCTTCGTTGCATCTGCCCTGATCGGTGCAGCGTATAGCATTACGGAACTCGTGACCGTTGCTAATAGTTTTCGCCTGCTGGAGCGTGGTCCTCCAATGTTTGACATGATGCGTGAGAGTGCACCATTCACCTTTGAAGCCTTTTCGCTGATCGCCAGAAGATGGTCCTTGAAGGACATCCGGGTGTCAATTAACACCCCAAGATATCGCAGATTTGGCTGCGAAATGATCTTGTGCTCTCCGGCTCTGAATGTAAAAACTTCGCGCACTTTTCGAGAGCTCAAAAGAACCGCCTCCGTTTTATGCGAAGCCAACTCTAGGTCCGCACTACTTAACCAGTTCATAATTCTATTGATCGCCTCACTGCACAGAACTTCCAAGGTGTGGATATGTTTCGCTACTACCACTAGTGCGATATCATCCGCGTAGCCAACCAATGTGGTGTCCGTTGGAAGCTCGATGCAAAAAACGTCATTATACATGATGTTCCATAATGTGGGGCCAAGCACTGAGCCCTGTGGGACTCCTCGTGAAACGTCGTAGCGCTTGACGCCGTCCTCGGTGTCATACAGAAGAACTCTTCCATCGAAGTAGTTGTAGGTATCCCGGTACGTTGAAACTATTTACTGCTTGCATTATTCGCAACCAGCTCGCTAAGTTGAAGGCATTCTTGACGTCAAGTGTTACCACTGCGCAGTACTTTTTGTCGCCATTTTTCCATCTTTCACCGGATGTCGCATCACGCGCAATTCTCATAACAGCATGGATGGCGTCGATGGTGGATCTCCCTCGGAGAAATCCAAATTGTTGCTCAGATAGACCTCCAGGTCTCTCGAGCGACTCCTGCAGTCGGTTACTGATAATGCTCTCCAGTACTTTTCCCAATGAGTCCAGCATACATAGTGGCCGGTATGCCGATGGTTGTTCAGGTGGCTTCCCGGGCTTCAATAGCAGCACCAGTCTTTGCAGCTTCCAAAAAGCGGGGAACACTCCTTCATTGAGACATGATGTGTACATCCTAGCGAACGTCTCGGGATCCTTCCGGATGGCCGTTTTCATCGCTACGTTAGGGATGTCGTCCAGACCAGGTGTTTTGTTGTCGGTCACTTTACGTAGTGTCAGTAGAACCTCTTCAGCTGTCACGGGAATAATATTACCCATATCTGCGGGTAGATGATATATTTGCGTCCGTTCACTCTGTGGTGGAAAGAGTGCCGCCACTACGCTGTCCATAAGCGCAGGATCCGAGGGTTGCGGTGCTCTGGGTCCTCTTACTCTTTTCATCACTACCTTGTACGCCTTGCCCCAGGGGTCGATATCCGAGTTCTCGCGCAGGTCTCGGAATGCGGAGTCCTTGGCATCTTGAATCGCTTTCTTAAGCTGTAGTCGGCATACTTTGTAGCTAGAATGCAATGATTGCCAAGTGGTACGATTGCGCGCACGTTGCGCTTTCCTGCGCGCATGGTTGCATCGCCTTCTGCATTCGGCAATGTTCTCATTCCACCAGTAGACTGTACGTTGGGGGGTACGTTGGTGACATTGTGCCCTGCCATGAGCGAATTGGCTGGGTACGTAGGGGGTGACGTTGGTTACCAATGAACCCCACCGAGGACTGAATGGGGGTTACTTTGGGGGGTACGTTGGTGACATTGTGCCCTGCCATGAGCAAATTGGCTGGGTACGTAGGGGGTGACGTTGGTTACCAATGAACCCTACCGAGGACTGAATAGGGGTTACGTTGGGGGGTACGTTGGTGACATTGTGCCCTGCCATGAGCAAATTGGCTGGGTACGTAGGGGGTGACGTTGGTTACCAATGAACCCTACCGAGGACTGAATGGGGGTTACTTTGCGGGTTACGTTGGTGACCATTCTGCCCTGCCATGAGCAAATTGGCTGGGTACGTAGTGGGTGACGTTGGTTACCAATGAACCCTACCGAGGACTGAAGGGGGTTACTTTGGGGGGTACGTTGGTGACCATTGTGCCCTGCCATGAGCAAATCGGCTGGGTATGTAGGGGGTGACGTTGGTTACCAATGAACCCTACCAAGGACTAAATGGGGGTTACTTTGGGGGGTACGTTTGTGACAAATGTACCCTGCAACAAAGAAATAGGCATGGTACGTAGGGGGTGACGTTGGCTATGAATGCACCCTACCATAGACACATTGGGTACGATAGGCTGGGAACGTAGCGGTAGTAGCAATTAAAGAATAGACTTTCTCACATGTCCTTCATACTTCTCATCCGGTGGAAAAAACTAGACACACTTCTCAAACACTGTTGCAAGTTCTTCACACTTCACTCACATTTAACACACACTGTTAGAATTAACATGGGAAACAATCTCTAAAATGAATAACAAAAAGTCACATTATATTCTTCTTCAAAGTCATTGTTTATTTATATATAAATTATATGTACAAAATTAATACTAAAAGTTTTTAAGGAATAGAATGTTTATTTGTGGTTAAAAACTCCAAATCCGCTTGACGCCCGTACGTCCGTCTGTCTGTCCGTCCGTCGGTCGGATAGCACGATAACTCCAGAACGCCTCGGCCTAGGATCTTCAAATTTTGAATCTGCATGTTTGGTCGAATTTGCAAAGCTAAGTTCGTTAACGGGGAATACTCCTTCGGGTAGCTGCCATACTTAGAGCCCTTAAACCACATGTTTACGAATATTGGCCGATAACTTTAAAAACATTTAAGCTACGACTTTGAAAATTTTTAGGTGTGAATTATCCAATTGTTAGAGCTAAAGGTATGATTACGAAAGCAATCCCATTAGTCCTTCGTGTAGCTGCTATACAAATAGCCTATAAAAAAAGTCTTCACTCAATTTATGGAACCCAATACAACTCATGTTCAGTTCATTGTTCAGTGAAAACAAAGTTCGAGTTTACTAGTTAGCGCAAATCCGTTAACTCCCTCCGGTAGCTTCCATACAAAAGTCCTTATAGCACGTGTTCTGGAATATATTTCAATAGCTTTTGATCGCTTCAAGTTTGGAATTGGAAATTTTGTAGACATTAATTTTGAAATGGTCCTAGGTAAAAGGATAGGTATGTTAGAAATCGAGTGAGTCCTCCCTCACCTCCCATGTAAAAGTCCTTGAATAAGGAAAATTTTATTTTCGGTGACTCACATAGTTTCAGAAATGAGATTGAACATTGATGATATTGTCTTTAAGTTTCGAGTACCAACCAAATAAAAGTCCTTAATAAAAAACAAATTACATGCGCAACATTTATTTTATTTAATCCCTAACTACAATATAAATCGAAGTTCAGTACTTCATCTAGAGTATCATACGATTGGCTTGCTGCCGATCGTAACTGCAGTATGTTTTATAAATAAATTGTTATAATTACTAAATAATTAATTCACGATGTTGTAAATAATAAAAAGGTTTACTCCAATAATTTGAAGTTATAATTTAATAATCAAAATAATGTGCTGTTTGCAATTATAGCAGATTTGTTTTTTTTCTCTCTACTCTTTTGCGCCTTTAGTCGTCCTCTGCATTTCTGTATTTCTAGCTTAAAAATTATATGAAGATCATCTATATTTAATTCAGCGGAGGTCCATAGATCTATAATTGAAACGTACATGTTAGTTTAGGCATTAAATACATATGCATGTATATACAAATTGAACAACAAAACGAGTTGCGAATATATTGTACGTACTTGTTAATAAGGAGAACAATTCATTCTCCTTAAATGATAGTTTGCCTTGTTCTCCTCGCCAATTGAATTCTTTTAGAAGGGAATCGGCAAAAAGTCCTCGAAATCCCTTCCCAATTGAATTCTTTTAGAAGGGAATCGGCAAAAAGTCCTCGAAATCCCTTCACTGCCACATCTTTCGTTTTGGGTTTTATACTCTTGATGTACAAGATCTATAATTAACATATATATGTATTTATTATTTATAATAACACTATGGTGTAATCAATATTAACTGTACCGTATTTTCCCGAGTTGTATCGTTACTTAAACTAGCGATAAGTGCATGGAATTCCTCTAATGTTCTAAGCGGAAATTGGGTCGGAGGTTTGCAATTTATTCCAAACGCCGCATTTTCAATCCGATTGAGGCGCCCATTCAATGAATCTAAACTAGTGTTTATTTCAGCCCTCATCTTCACCAACATACTCATTAACGTTGTACAATTTTCAGTTTCTGCCGGTAGTTTTTGTTGTGATGGTTGTGGTTGATTGGGGCTCATTTGTTGATCCGGTATAGGCGCATTATATTGAAATGGAGTATACCCCACCAACCGAACTTTATTTATTCCTTCTTCTGAAATAGAAACAATAATATTTTACTAGAATACTATGGACGACTTAATTATAATAACACATACGTTGCAATGGCTGCACAATCTCCGTGTCCTCAATGTCACTGGTATCAAACTCCGGTTTTGAAGTATTGAACTCAATATGTTTGTACTTACAATCATTATCTAGGCGACTTTTTTTTTGGATGCGACGACATGGCTCGTTCTCCTAATCTGAAACTTATTGAATTCATTCATTTACGACTACATTTTGACGATACTTATGTAGCAATGGAATCAGTACGTATGAATCTTCGTATGGAAGCCGGTAATATTTTAAAATGACGGAGGTTGCAGCAAAACTTTCCAATTCATTGGAAAGAGCAGAGCAATTCAGGATACCCAATCCCATTGACTCCATTGGTTCCGTAAAGAAATTGTCAATTTTTGTGTATCGTTTTCCAACAATCTGGTTATCCTTAACTTCAGAAATTTCTATTGGAACAACTTCTTCACCAATTTTAATACCACAACAGGAGTTACGGAGACGATTTTGGAGGTGAAATACGTCACTAGATTGCCAAGATCCAGGCTTAAGGAAAGCTTCTGTTGGTCCATTTACTGCGCGTTCTTCCATAACGCGATTATACACCTGCTGTAAGATGTTTGATCCTTTCCGAATATGGCCATTCAAAACTTGAATGTGGTTTTCATACTTATAAGCACTAAAAGTGCTTAGTGCTCCAAACTGTTCCACGCAAGAAGTAATGTGTAGCAAATTATGAACGTTATAGCCTAATTTTTCTCTTCTATAAAATCGTTGAAAGTTTTTCACAAATTCTGCTAGTAATAAGTTACATACGTCAAAATCTATAGAGGAGCGATCAACGCAATCCACAACTCTATATGAGCAAGATAGTAACAAAAAATGATAATATAAGTCCGGCTCTAAAAATTCTTTGAAAAGAACAATCCCAGTATATAGTATGATCTGTCGGAATTCAGTGGCCTTGTATCTTGAAAGTTCGTTTAAAGTTCTCGGCCTTCTAACGAATTCACTTGGAGTGAAAGAAGAAAACGATACTAGTTTCGAGTTCATTAAGTCAATTTTTTCTTTCGTTAGTTACGGTTTAGATTTTCTATTCATGATTTCGGTTAGTATCAATTTTCCTACGCCTAAATCTATGAGATGCATACTGTTCAATGGAAATTGGGAGACCATTTTAAAATTATATTCCTCTAGAATCGATTTTTTATCTAGATATTTATGAGAGTGATGAGCTGGTGAAGTTCGCGCTGAAAATGATGTGTCGGTCCTTAAATTTCCTACACTCGTAGAAAAAATCATGCGTCGGTTAATATAAGTTCCTTCTTGATCGCATTTATGACAACCTTGATATGAATTGAAATACTTCGATCCTGTTACTAAAGCTCTGGCTGGCGTATCTGTTATTATAGCTCGTACAAAAAATTTTTTAGAAATTTTCTGTGGTGTTACAAGCACGCCTGACTTCGATAACCTTTTTGCTTCCATTGCAAAGGCTTGTAGAAATTTGTCACTATCAGTCGGCTTACAGACTCCAATATATAATCCGATAATAAAAGGTTTCACGTGTTGATTAATGTAACCGCCCATGATTGGCCAGCCGGTATGTTTTGAACTATTAAAGAGCTGCATCCCATCAGTGGCAACGTCTATATCCACCGATGAAATATCCTTAAGAAATGCATATGTGTGACTCATCATTGCATTTTCAATTCCGAAATGAAAACATTCCCCATCATTTCCATCATCATCAAAACGAGTAACCGATATTTGTCATTTCGGTGTTTTCATCAAAGTGGTGTACGATAACGGTATCTGCTTTGTTGGAAAGTTATTCCTAATAAGGTGTAATAAATCGCTTACAAATGATTGTGTTAATTTGTGCTTTAAAACAAGTTGTTTCAAATCATGACAAAAGTTATTTTCATCCGTAGAATTTAGCAATTCATCTGGAGATTCAATACTCTCAATCTCTGGACCCTCATGTGGTGTTGAAGATGAAGGAATACTGCCGACATTTTCATGGCTAGATTGGTCGTCATTATTGACGTTTTCAGGACATGCAGGTGCAGCAAATTGTTCTTCAGTATTTATTCTATTTCTGACCAAACGCTGGAAATGACTTCGAGAATAACCAGCGTATGTTCTTTTCATGATTACCTTTGCGCTAGGGAGTTTTTGGAAATTGTTATTCACTAGAAATCTGCAATTTTCAAAACAGAACTTCGTAAATACATATCTAAAGCAAGGTAAAATAGATAAAAGGACATTACTGCTTCGGATATTTTACGGTCAAACTTTTACGAGACCAGGACATACGATATAATAAAACTTTTGAAAAAGTATTAAAGTTGGTTAAATTTGGGGCAGTAGAGAAAAACCATTGCCGATACCATACGAATAGCGAGAATTTTGAATTAAATTAGTAAATTTTACTTTATTATTTTTTAATAATAAAGTATTTGTTTCTACATATATCTTTTTCAGATTTTCTTGATTAAAATAATTCGTTATTTAATCCGTGCGTTTCTACAAAAATTACCTCCACAAAACCGCAACCCCACATACATACATACTTGTATACATATACATATTTATCATTACCTCCATGTTTATCATTTCCCCGTCATAAGTTGTATCCCTTTTCTTCTTCTTCTCCTACTTATTTCTCTCATGCACCGTCAACCAAAGTAAAACTAAAACTAACATTTTTTTAATTGATATAATTTTAAATATTAATTGCTATCAACCGGTCTCATGCTATCTTATTTGATCTCCTCAAGTCGATTATAACCAATGTATCGAAAATCATGAAAATATGAAGGGTAAATAAATGAATGTAAGTACGTATGTAATACAAGCCTTGACATAATACAATTTGCTAAAATAAATCACTAAACAAAATTATTCGTATGAAATTAAGAATTTTACGAACGGTTTTCTTGCAGGCACCCTAAACGATAGAAGTATTATTTTTTAGGGTTACCTAAACAAGAGAAATATTAATTTTTAGTGTACCTCTAAGCGACCCAAAAACGTAATTAATATTTTAAGGATGGCAGTGGCATTAACACTTCGGTCGCACCACGACTTTAACCACTTCCCGAACTTTCTCAGGAAAAATGATAAAGTTAAGCCGGACATATTTCAATCTAAAAAGGATTGCATGAAAGGTAGTAACCACATGAAAAAAACCGGCAGTAAATAATGCATCTCCAGATGTTTTTCAAGATTTGGAAACAAAAATTGCCCGATTAGTTATTTTAGCGAAAGTTGTTGGTAAATCAATGAATATGGAGAAAATAATAATTGAAAAGTCCGGGAGAAATTTACCCAACTCGCTATAACTAAAGAAATCTTTAAGCAAAGAATTTCAAATTTGGTTTAAAAGTAAAGCTAAGATCGTTAGTGAGCGAAATTGCTCCAGTCCATAGCGTAGCTCTCATACGAAAGTCCTTATCATTTTTTTTTTACCTTCAAGTGCAAAATAATTCGAAGTTCAGTCTTTCATCTACCATATAATACGATGGGATTGTTGCCTATAGTGACCGCGGTATATTTCTTCCAAATGTACTTTCCGCCAGTATCTACTCTTTTCCCGAAATCAACTTTCATATCACTAAAATGTATTGGAAATATCCTTCGTAACGTTTCAGAAAAGGCCTGCACAGTTACCTGTAAATGCACACGCACAGCGTAGCAGGTATAGTAACAAGTATACATAATTTACCTACATATCCGTAAGTAAATTACGCAGAGAATCGTGAAAGAATATTTCGCCTTCTTCCGTGCGTTCAAGATTTGGAATTTCTGCATGAAGTGTGAAAATGCAACAGAGGTTTCGTTATGCCATCCCGACATCTGCTTAGTCGGATAATAAAATTTTAGATAAATAAATTAATGCCATGTAATAATAACATTACATGGTAAAGAAAGGATTTTAAAAATTAGGCCGCCTATTGTAAACATTTTATAGGTGACCTGACCTAGCATCAGGTCAGGGCTTGTTCCTTTGTTACCTGACCTAAAATATGTAAGTCCTTTGGATTTTTGGATGTAAACGCATGATTCACCCTAAAGGTTTTTTTTTGCGTTTTGGTAATAAGTGATATGCAAAAGATACAACAATTTGCCAAATCATGTGTGGTATAAGTTCTGACATAAGATACGAGTCGCACTTCAGAGAAATTTAGTACTAATCCCTAAAGTTATTGATGAAATATTTTGATGGACTAAATACGACGCGGCCCAATTTTAAGCCTCTATTGGTGTAAACAGTTGGCGATTGGACCTTTTGTAGGTCACGATATCGGTCAAGCCGCGATTTGATCGCTGGGTGTAAACTAGCTCAAAGTTTTATAATAGAATTCAAAATCACGCAATAAAATATGTCTGCAATCCAAAAAGCAATAAAGAGTCCTAAATGGCGTAGTCCAAAAACTTGTAATGCTATAAATTGTGCTGGCCTTCCTGTTTTTTTTACTTTTATAAGATCTACTAGTCCAAAAACGTGTTCATGAAAAATTTGAGGGAAACAATTTTTTTATACTCTATATGACATCTGAGAGCATTATAAATTCAATCCTGTCCAAAAGTTTGTAACACATAGCTCCGAACATCAGACGAAAATTTATACTATTTTTTCTTTAGTTGTAACCAAAAACGTAGAATTCACTTCCTGCCCGCCTGTCCGAGCGCACTATAAGTCAAAAATGCATTCACCTACTATGTTGAAATTTTTGAATGTGGATGTTTGGTTTGGAATTTGTAAGGTTAACTTAGTCAAAGCGTAGTACTAACTAGAACCGAAAACGAAATTTTCTGCCAAATCACATACAAAATCCACTAACAATTTTCGATCAAACGAAAATTTGTATTGGAAATTTCGTTTCGCTTCTAGTTAGTACTAGGCTTAATGGGCAAAATAGTCTTATTTTTTTTGGTAGCTCACATACCAAGAATCCTTAAAACTCTAGGTCTATAATATTGGCTGATAGATTCAGAACATTTTATCTTCAACTACAATACAAATTGGAGTTAAGTATTTTATCGATGCACTAGATGAAATACTGCAGAATTGACCGTTTTAGATTCGGCATTATTGAGCACAACTAAATAAAAAATACTACATAACTTTTTTTCGTCCGAAGCATGGTCCTATGCGTTACAAAAAAAATCAATCCGCAGTGTGAAGATATATAAAAAAAATTAAGTTATGTATTTACGTACCTAATGTTGTATATATGATGATGAAGTTCGTCTTACACTTTATTGGTTGTCAACTCACTCACTATAAAAAAAACTCACGAAGCCACTGAACGTACTACTGCTGACGAGAACTAAAAATGAACTCAACGTACTAAGTTAAGTTCTCCTGTACCGTGGTATCGTGAAGTAAAATAAGAAAAAAAGGATACCACTTTCTTAAGTGTACATACGTCTTTGACCCGAATCGTCGATATCAGGCCATTACCATTTATGGTGGGTGCGTCGGCGGTACATTGGTTCCGAATGTACCACATTATTGGTTCCTCGGGTGGGTATATAGGTGGTACATCGTTTATTAATGGCTTTTCCTTTTTAGAAATCTTCTTGATGGGGCCTGCAGAAAAGTCTCACTCACTTTTTAGAATATTTCTTGGTTTACCTGGAAACATTGAACAGTAAATGTGAACAAAATTTCAAAATTCCTGGCTTAAACTCTTTTGAATTGCCCAATACACGTTGACACTTGTTTTCAGAACTCTTGCGTGTGATCTGCCTGAAGAAGTGAAGAGATTTCCTACAATAGCAAACTCAATACTCGATACTCGATACTTACTTTTAACTCAAAACTATAACAGATTTTTGAAATTTCAATTTCCCAGCACAACGAATTTTCGAGTTTTTGCGGGTTCCGGAAGATGAAAGCACGAATTTTGCAAGGAACTTTATATAGCATGTACAGGAAGGACTCACTTATTTGTTTCATACTGCTTCGTGAGCAACGTATTTCAGGCCTTTGGTCACATTAGTGACCAACGTCACCCCCTACGTACCCAGCCAATTTGCTCATGGCAGGGCAGAATGGTCAACTACGTACCCCCCAAAGTAACCCCCATTCAGTCCTCGGTAGGGTTCATTGGTAACCAATGTCACCCCCTACGTACCCAGCCAATTTGCTCATGGCAGGGCACAATGGTCACCAACGTAACCCCCAAAGTAACCCCCATTCAGTCCTCGGTAGGGTTCATTGGTAACCAACGTCACCCCCTACGTACCCAGCCAATTTGCTCATGACAGGGCACAATGTCACCAACGTACCCCCCAACGTAACCCGCATTCAGTCCTCGGTAGGGTTCATTGGTAACCAACGTCACCCGCTACGTACCCAGCCAATTTGCTCATGGCAGGGCACAATGTCACCAACGTACCCCCCAAAGTAACCCCCATTCAGTCCTCGGTAGGGTTCATTGGTAACCAACGTCACCCCCCACATACCCAGCCAATTTGCTCATGGCAGGGCACAATGTCACCAACGTACCCCCCAACGTAACCCCCATTCAGTCCTCGGTGGGGTTCATTGGTAACCAACGTCAGCCCCTACGTACCCAGCCTATCTGCTCACGGCAGGGACATTGGTCACCAAGTTACCCCCCAACGTCCCCCATTCAGTCCTCGGCAGGCTACATTGGTGACCATCGTCACCACTATGTACCAACGCTATTTTTTTATGCCAAGATATAGTGATAACCAACGTGACCCCCAATTTACCCACCCATTCAGTGCAGTAGGTATCTAACGTCCCAATCCAGGTTTTTTGGGTTCACAACTTTATCACTTCACCACTTCACTTTGACTTTATTACTTTATTAACTCTAAAAAGTCACATAATAATATATTCCCGTGAAGTTATAACGCGTATATCGAGGTAAGAAAACAAAAGAAAACTAAACCAAATCAAACCATTGTAATCGCTTACACGTTTTTTACTCATCGGTGAGAGAAGTTTCAATGTAGTAGTGGCGTGGTGACGAAGCCGGCACTTGTACCCTGGGTACACACGCCAGCTACAGAGGTTACTTTAAGTCACTGGTGGGTACGGCTTTTTGCTGGGTACCCACTTCAGCGAAGTTCAATTCGACGGAAATTATTGATATTCCGAAATATATTCTGTAATTTTTTTTTTGTTTTTTTGCCCAATTCTTGGCCTCATAGGCACCGTTACCAGGTGACCGGTAAAGGTACCCCGTTAGCCAGTGAGTTGGACATGTGCACCCACTTGGACTCCAAATTCAGCTAGAATGCAACCGAAACCAAAAGCATTAAAATTACGAGTTCTCGCCGATACCAAAATATCCAAACCAAGTGGTGTTATTAAACATTCTTGGGCACCGTTGACTTTTGTTAGATTTTGGTGTTGGTTCAGCGCAAATCGAATCCGGGGCGCTATGTGAGTCATTTAGTGGGTCACGAAGGGGAAGGGAAAAAATCAACAAAGGTTCGTTCGTCATTCCGCAGTAATTTACTTAAGCTTTTCACGGCGATTACGTGCGATTTGAAAAGATTTCTAACTGCCAAATTCTGTGCATTTTTCGTTGTCCGTTTACTTGTTCCCGGTTGCCGTGCAATTTTCACATTTCGAAACAAAAAAATATAGTGAGAATTTTCTTTTTCGGGACCTTCTCGAATGTTTTCGGAGTGCTCTTTCAATTGTGATTCATTTACGAAATAAAAAGAGAACAAAATTGACTCCAACTTCCCGGTATCCAGGAAATCACTTAAACGGCGACGCAAAGTTGGACCTCGAGAACGAGGTGCTGTGCGGGAAAAATCATCATCGAGACCAACGCAGTTTTCATCCGGGATCCAGACTTAAATTCATTTGAAATCATCCCGACAATATCGCACGAGAATGATTCGCCTGTAATTCATGTCGGACATAATTTAGGATTAGAGTCGTGGTGTGTACAACGATGCTGGTTCCGAGGCTTTAAAGTTCGATCCTAAGAAGTAACAGTCGCACCCACCGCAACAACAACAACATCAACAAGCGTCGATACGTCCCCATGAACTTTTAAGCGATCCCTGGAGTAATAATCCGACTAAATAATCCCAAGATAGTTCGATGATCGCAGTACTATCACCACCGCATAAACATAAAGAACCAATCGTTTCCCTTTGGTCACCACCGGTATCATTATCAACGGCATTATCGCCATCAGTAATCAATAACAAGTAGATTAACATCGTCATCGTCATGTCTACTGCATCGCTCTGATGAATTTTTAAACTATTTGAATATGATAAATCAGCTAATTTCATTTATTATTATTAAAATGAACAGGAAAAGTAAATTTCTTTCCTTTTTTTTCCCCTTTTTTCATTACAATATAATTTTTGAAAATATATATAAATATAAAATATAATGAAAATTATCATTAAAGCAAAAAAAAAAGAAGGGAACAAACAGCAACACAACATAAGAAAATTAATTATATTTTTTTTTGGTTAATTAGTATTAAAAATATAAATAGTTTGGTTATTCGTTTTTCGTTATTTTGATTATTATTATTTAAGTTGATGGTTTTTTTTTAAACTCTTTATTTTGAGGAAGTAAACTCTTTCCGAGGGTATGACTGTCGTCAAATTTGGCTTATCCTTGCAAAGAGTGTCTCTGTGTTGTCGCGCTCTTGGCCGCATGGATTCCCTTTAGCGGCGTAGCAATCGCATAACGTAGACTCCATGGCCTGGGAACTGATATCCAATTCCAGGTAGCAACCAGATTGGTAGCGCTAAAGCCTTGGTGTATTCCAAGTCGCGGTATGAAAGAAGACGTACGTTCAATTGTTTTCAACAACACAGTGAATTTTGGATTCATACCACTATGCTATTGGAACCTGGCCTTACCATCAAAAAGAACTTGTTTCCAAAAGGTTATAACTCAGTTGGATACCTCTTCTGATAATTTTACAGTGAATACACCTCGTGTCCGAGGAGGCTCTCGTGCGTTGAATGATAAAGGATCCAAGCCTGAACATACTGCAGTCACGATCGGCTGTAAGCCAATCGTATAATACTCTAGATGAATACTGAACTCCGATTTATATTGTAGTTGGGGAAAAAGTAGAATTACGTGTGTGCATGTTGTATGTCCTTTATTAAGGACTGCCATTAGATTGCTACCCAAAACTAAAAGACAATATTCTGTGTTTAATTTCATATCTTGAACTGGGTAAGTCATCGAAAAAAAATGTCCTTTTTGAAGGACTTTCACATGGGAGGTGCAGGAAGGACTCACTCGATTTCTTTCATATTTATCCTTTTCCTTGGAACCATTCAAAAATGAACGTGTACAAAATTTCAAATTCGTAGCTTGAAGCGTTCAAAAGTTATCGAAAAATATTGTTGAACACGTGTCTTAAGGACATTTTGTATGGCAGCTATCAGAAGGAGTAAAAGGATTTCGCTGATTGGTAAACCCGAATTTCGTTTTTACTCAAAACTAATTTGTACAAAATTTCCAATTCATAGCTAAAAGATTACTTGAGTTATAGTAAGTTCCATAAATTAAGTGAAGACGTTTTGACAGGATATTTGTATGGCAGCTACACGAAGGACTAATAGGATTTTCTTCATAATCATACATTTAGCTCCAACTATTGGAAAAATAACACATACAAAATTTTAAAGACGTAGCTTAAACCCTTCTGAAGTTATCGGCCAATATTCTTGAACACGTGTTTTAAGGACATTTTGTATGGGAGCTACCAGAAGGAGTAAACGGCTTTCGCTGACTAGTAAACTCGAACTTCCTTTTCACTCAAAACTAATTTGTACAAAATTCCGATTTCGTAGATAAAAGATTACTTGAGTTATAGTAAGTTTCGTAAATTAAGTGAATACATTTTGACAGGATATTTGTATGGCAGCTACACGAAGGACTAACAGGATTTTCTTCATAATCATATATTTAGCTCTAACTGTTGGAAAAATAACACGTACAAAATTTCAAAGTTGTAGCTTAAACCCTTCTGAAGTTATCGACCTATATTCTTGAACACGTGTTTTAAGGACATTTTGTATGGCAGCTACCCGAAGGAGTAGAACGATTTTGCCCGTTAACAAACTTAGCCTTACAAATTCAACCAAACATCCAAATTCAAAATTTCAAGATCCTAGGTGAAGGCGTTCTTGAGTTATCGTGTTCACGGACAGACGGACGGACGGACGGACGGACGTCAAGCGGATTTGAGGTTTTTGGCCACAAATAAACAAAAAATAATATATAACTTTTTTTCGTCCGAGGCTTGGTTCTATGCGTTACAAACTTTTGGGCTGGATTAAACTTATAATACTCTATATGATTTCATCTAGAGTATAAAAATATTGAGTTGAAATCATCATCAGAGGAGATCGCACAAGACAAGGTACATACACCAATTTTAGATGAAGTTCTTGAATTACAGAGTTGGGGAAGTTCCTTATATACCAATAGTTATATGTGCACAAGTATCAGCATGATGGTTGGGACCATTGTTTATCATGGTTCGCTAACCTTTTGTTTTACTGGCTTGTTTTAACTATGTACGATATGACCATCTCAATTCGTACTTACACATATCATTCTGATCGGTTCGATAAGCATTGGGAAAATTATTTTGGAATTTATCTCACATGTCACAAGGATATCGGTTTAGGATAATGCAAACCAAAGAGTTAATTTGCATTTGGTTGATCCAACCGTGATATTGATAGTGACGGTGATGCAAGTGCGTTATTTTCTCATCAATTATTTTATTATTTTTTAATAATAAAGTATTGTGATCGACCTGAAATTTCAAAAAAGTTTGCTTACCTGAAATTTTGTATTTACACGTTTTAGGACTAGTAAACCCCAAAAAGGCAAAAAAAAAAAAATATCCGTCTGTCCGCCGTAGACGCCGTACGCCGTCCGCCGTACGCCGTTCGCAAAATCGTTTGAAGGCGCGTAACTCCCAAACCCGTTGAGATATTGAATTGAAATTTTTATGGTGGGTAGATTGGGTGAACCCCTACAACTGGTATATTTTCGAGGGGTGGGGGTATGAGGGGAGAGGAGAGGGGAGCGTTTTAGACGAAAAATTTTGATTTCTAGATCTCAGGAACCACTTATGCTAGGAGGTTGAAACTTGGAACTTATGTAGTACTATGATATTGGACTCAATTGCAAAAAAATTGTCGATATTGGTTAAGGGGTGTGGAAGTGGGGGGGAAAACAATGAGTCTTTAACGCATGAAAGACGGGATTGAAACATTCTAAAATCGATATCTCCTGAACGATTGATGTCAGAAGATTGAAACTTTGTTGTTGTCCTTAGGGATACTTCAAGATTAGACAAGGGCTAAAATTTTTAAGAGGGGAGGTATGGTGTGGGTGTGGGGGGTGCAAAACTTTGGATTACAATATCTTCCGAACCAATTACACCAGGAAGATAAAATTTAGTTTCTGTATATGGAATCACAATAGGAGTCTACCAAAACAAAATTTTTTGAGGGGGGAGGTGGAGTACGAAAGTGGGGGGACAGCAATTTTTCAAAAAATATAATTTTTATATCTCAGAAACCATATCAGATATGATCTTGAAAATTTTACAGGAGTTGGGGTCGGTAAACTTCTAGTAGGGAAAAAAATTTTTTTGGTGTGGGTGTTAAGGGTGATAGTGAAAGGGGGTAAAAAGGAAAACATTCTGATTTTTATTTCTCGAAAACCATAATGAATAGAAAATTAACAATTTAGGATTATATAGAGCCACTATGGAGACATTTGGAGACAATTTTAGATAGTGGTATCAAGGTACGGGGGAGAGGGGTGGTTTTTTATATCTCAGAAACGGATTATGCTAGAAAGTTGAAACTTAGTACGTATATGTAGATGTACTATTAGAGTAATTAAAGCAAAAAAAAGTTCAGATTTTTATTGGCGTTCAGAGGTTTAGTAAAAAAACTGTCCGTGAATCCACATTTTCACAAACTTCGTTAAAACTTTTAGACATGTCGAGCTATCAAAGCAATTTTACTTCTGCGGGCTATTTATTAAGTACCTAGTAACGATCTTCAAAATTTTTCGATATCCAACCCCTAAGGGGGTGTAAAATGGTTGTGTACATATTCACGAATTCTGATATATTTCTAAGGTATATTGAGATTTGCAATTCACTTTTACCTCTATAAGCTTTAAACGTAGTCGGGGAAAAACCAATTTAAGCATTTTTCTCAATTAAACCCTCTGGGGGTATTGTTCAAGTTTTCACTGATTCCGAAGATCTCTCAAGTTTAATGTGATCGAATTCGCTTTTACTACTATGAATTATTCTATTGATAAAAAAATACGTAAATAAATAAAAAAAATCCGCCAACAGTCTGGGCGCAACTTTATTATTTTATGGGTAGAAGTCCGAAACGTGTTTAATGATGAGATGCAGTGTAGGTTACTGTGCGACTGACAACCAAAGAAATAACCAGGAGGCTATTTGGAACGTTATTTTTTAGGTTGTCAGTCGCATAGTAACCTACACCGCATCTCATCACTAAGCACGTTTCGGACTTCTACCCATAAAATAATAAAGTTGCGCCCAGACTGTTGGCAGATTTTTTTTTTTTTTTCTCTTAAATCATAAGCACTTACAACGTTAAGCGTGGGCTTGGCGCGCAAACTAAGTAGGCATGGTTGGGGTTTCGAGCTTGTACAAACACCTACATAAGGAGTAGGTTCGCTGTTCCGATCGGACCAAGCTCTATGGGACTGCCAAACGATTTCCTTCTGGGAAGAATCGATGGCAGTAGCATGGCATTGGTCCGGCCGCAACAGCTCCAATTCCCTTAGACTCGTTGGCAGGACTGGGCCACCAATGACTCCGCCACCAGACGGATCATTTACATGTATATTGACGAAATTAACACCGATACATGGTGGTTTTCATGTTTGGTCGCCCGTTGGGTGATCACACCTGGATGTTCCTCACCACGACACCTATTCCCTTCACCCTCTTGTCCCCAACCTTATTTTGTATCTGGCCCCCGTACCTTCAATCCTTTCCTCAGACCGCTGACAGATAGAATAGGAGTTCTCAAACCCATTCGACGGCCCAATCCGAGCATAATTAATCGGTTCACGGATCGAAACGACATATCCACCCCATCCGACGAGCTAGCACGTGCTTTTATGCTAGATGCTCAGTCGTTTCATTGGCCATCCGTGAGACTAATGTCCAATGACAACATAGTCAACGATAACATGAAAGTTATCCTTCATTTTGGTTGAAGAAATGATGATTTCTTGCGATAGATCGAGGATGACTTTCAGTCCGCCAGGCTTACGTTCAAAATTTCGGTAATGACGATTGCCAACTGGACGTTCTGAGGACTAAATCGTTACACGTACTTACATATTCTGTAATAACAGCATCGGGACCAAAACTTTCAATCTCGTTAGTTAAATCCCCTAGAAAGTTTGAAATTATGAAGGGTATAGAGGAAGTCTTATCATCTACAAAAATTAAACTATCAGCATCACTGTTCAATAGCAGAACATAGTAAAACACAAAGTCATCAAAACGCTGCAAATTAAACCAAAAGGTCTATGTACGAGTCGACATAATTTGCATCGTTTTGATGACACAATTGGGTGAATGATCACACATAATTAGCCATCAAAGGTAAACAACTTTTTATGTGCTATCATTCAACCAATTGACCCATATTACAATTTCAAGCATGTAAAATGATCGCACAATGCATTTTTTCATACGTATGGATTTCTTCATACGTATGCTAAATTTTCGGTATGCATTGTGCGATCATTAAACTTAAACCTAATTAATATTTACTTGGATTAAGCATTTTTTTATTATAAATAGTCTTTAAGAACATTAAATACAGCATTTCCTCTTTTTACACGCACGAATGAACGTATTTCATTCAAGCACTCCCAGTATCTTATAAACCTTTATAATTATCCGTTCCTTACAACCATTAGGAACGAATAATTTCCTTTCCAATTGTATTTACGGCTGGTGTGGCCATAACTATAATAAACCTTACCCTAAAACAACTACAAGCTGCACTTCCATTCATAGGAGTTTGGGACTGCAGCCACACATTCGTACGACAACAGCGATAGGCTTATTCAACTGGTGTGGCTGAATTAAGCTTACTGCGATCGGAGTACGAACATTGGTCCGTCGAGCCGGATATATTCAGGACACTGAGCCGTCGATATAGCAGCGATTCCACACGTTCAACGAGCCCAAACGCCAGGTTCTTCAGATTCATCGCTAAGACGCAACATGACAAATCACATCACATCCAAACATAATGGAATCAGAGGTCGATAAAATCACTGAGGATCAGGAAAAGATTGCTGAGTTCTTAAAAAATTTGGGAACAAATTACCGAAAGGATGGTAGTTCCCGAAAAACCGAGGATTACTTTTACAAAAAACTAAGAGACATAGATTGTCTCTGGGAATCATTTCTCCTAAACCACGAAAGAATCGTGAAACAATCTCGACTAAGATATTGGAAGAAGTAGAGCTTCTGTGTAGCCAAACGAAGGCTACATACAAAGAGGGACAAATTGCTTTTATGAAGTATCCAGAGCCCAGTACCAGAACTGAAATATCATCTGTTGGAACAATCCCATCCACCTCTTCAATCAGATCGCCAACTACGATATCTTGGACATGGCCATCTACTTTTACAACGACAACAAGTGATTTGAAGATGCCCGAGATGACTACATGGCAACCTCCTACTGCTGGACCAGTACTTCATGGTCCGACCAACAACATAAATCCAGTAAACTTCATCCCCAACAATCTCCCAAGATTGCCGCGCTTGGAAATCCCAAAATTCAACGGGAACTACAGGAACTGGACATTTTTCATCGACATGTTCAAGAACATTATCCACGCAAACCCAGTTATAGATCCTATCCAGAAAATGCAGTATCTCCTTAGCTATCTGGATGGCGACGCACGAGACTCTATCGCCCATCTCACATTAAGCTGCATTAACGATCTTGCAAGAACGATTTTGCAACAACCGAAAAATGATTACCACATACATCGATACGCTACTCGATCTAGAAAAGGTTGGTTATCGAAGCCAAACGGGGTTGATAAAACTTTAAAATACTCTAATAAACTGCTTGGCAGCGCTGAAGAATTTGCAATATAACACCGATGAATGGGACCCGCTTGTTGTACGAATCGCTATGAGGAAACTAGACAGCGAAAGTGCACGTTTGTTTGAAGAGGGAACTGAAAACATCAAGGAGATGCCAACCTTATCCCAACTCTATAAATTTCTGTTGAAACAACATCAAACGTTAACTTCAATTAAAATACCCGAAAATTCAAACGGTTCGAATCGATATGACACGCAAAAGCAGACCAACAAGAAAGGTTCGTTTGTGTCAGCAATGAAACATCCCACCAACGACCCAAAAATCAGTTCCATCTACTGTAAGGACACGAATCACGCTATCTCTCGCTGTGAAGACTTTAAAAAATTATCAGTGGATGAGAGACAAATCTCAAATCTAAGCAGTTATGTACAAACTGTTCACACCACAAAGCCACGTCATGTAAGAGCAAATACAAATGCTATGAATGCAGTAAGCCACATCACACGTTGCTGCACTACGTTAAAGCAGCGCAAACACCTGTAGCGGCTAATATAGCAACAAATGGTAGCCCCACAAGAAAAATAACTCTCGGACACAGTGGCACAGTCCTATCAGCAACAGCGACCGTCAACATTTTTCCCAAGTCCGGACAAAGGATTCAACTACGAGCACTAATTGATCCAGGCTCCCAGTCCTCCTTCATTACATCCATAGCCGTCAAGAAAATCGGCGCCAAACAGGATAATGTTATGGCAAGTGTTACTGGAATCGGATGTATAGAAACCAAAACCATTCGAAAGAAGGTATTAATAACAATAGTTCCGAGATTTGCTTCGAACTTCACTATCCTAGCTGAGACATGCCAAGGTTAACAGCAGTATTGCCAGAACAAACGGTAACAATACACAAATCGAGTCAGATCTGGTCATTAAAACTAGCAGATCCTGGGTTCAACATATCTGGAACCATCGATCTTATCCTAGGAGCAGACGTATACGAAGACATAAATGGGGGACGGATTAATGAAAGGGAACCCATTATTGTGTCAAAAGAGCAAACTAGGTTACTGTCTGGTAAAATTATGGAGTCCAACATACAAAGTCAAAAAGTTATATCCATGATCTCCATGACTGATTTTCACAAGAAAATTGATAGATTCTTTGAAATAGACAGTGAAGATGGTCAAAGAGAACCATCGGATTCGGATATAAGGTGTGAAGAAATCTTCCAGACTACTCACTCCAGAGATACCAATGGCAGATACATTGTTCGTCTACCTTTCAAGGATAAACTCGGTTTACAGCCGATCGGCGAATCCAGAAACTTGGCAGTGCTCAAATACCGGCAGGTTGAGAAAAGACTAAGAAAGGATCCAGAATTAGAAAAACGGTACAACGATTTTTTAAAAGAATATGTAGAGCTTGGACATATGGAGAAGGTCCTGCTTTATATTGGTGATGAACGCAACGTATACTATCTACCACATCATCCCGTGTTTAAAGAAGAGAGTACGACGACGAAACTACGAGTCGTATTTGATGCTTCCGCCAAAAACATAGGAGGAAGCAGCCTGAACGAACTTTTGCTTACTGGCGCGAAACTACAACAAGACTTAGCAAGCATCTCACTTCGTTGGCGAAAGTTTAAATATATGTACACCGCGGACATTGAACAAATGTTTCGACAGATTCAAGTAGCAGAAGCTGATCGTGATTATCAGAGAATCCTATGGAGCTGCAGTAAGAATAGCTGCATTGAAGAATATCGTTTAAATACGGTGACGTATGGCACAGCTGCTGCAACATTTCTATCAGTAAGATCTCTTCTACAGTTAGCACATGATGAAGGAAATAACCACCCAATCGCAGCTGAGACGCTTCGAAACGATTTTTATGTCGATGACATGATGACTGGCGTCGATACCTTAAACGGAGCAATGCAATTAAAGGGTAAAATTCACAATTTAATGAAGAAAGGTAGTTTTAATCTAAGGAAATGGACTTCCTATACTCCAGAGCTACTGGCAATAATCCCGGAGACAGACAGAGAACAGGGATTGTTGGAAATAGTTGAAGATTCATCCATCAAGACTTTAGGATTGAATTGGAATCCTAAAAAAGATGAATTTCAATTCAAAATCATGAAATTTGATAAAACAAAAAAATTAACGAAAAGGCAATTGCTGTCGAATATTGCAACTATATACGATCCACTTCAATGGCTTGCACCAGTAACAGTCAATGCCAAACTGTTGATACAGAAAATCTGGAAGTCTGGTATAGGTTATGATGATGTTCCGTCTGATGACATCCAACTTGAGTGGAATAACCTCGATTCTATTGGAAGAAATAAAAATCCCTAGATGGATAATTTACCAAGGTGAGCCTAAAATTGAACCGCAGCCGTGTACAGCAAAGCCACTATTGCATCCGGAACAATACAAGTCCAGCTATTATATGCCAAAACAAAGGTCACTCCAATCAAAGCTAAGATAGCACTTCCGAAATTAGAATTAAACGGAGCTTTACTCTTGGCGAACCTGATCAAACAAACAATAGACTCTTTAAACATTCCACATGTTGAGACATATGCGTGGTCCGACTCAACGATTGCTCTTGCATGGCTAAAAAAGAACCCAACAACATTGGAGACTTACGTCGCGAACAGAGTGACAAAAATACAAAAATTAGATGGAGACAATTGGATATGGAATCACGTTCGATCTGAAGAAAATCCAGCAGATTGCGCTTCAAGAGGCATCATTCCAATGCAGCTAAAAAAACACAATTTGTGGTGGAATGGTCCAGATTGGTTAAAGTCTACAACTTCCTCCGGTAGTCATATCAACATAACGTCTATGGTCACAATATATGACGAAAAAGTACTTTTTGAACGATATTCGTACCTCTCAAAGCTTACTAAAATTGTCGCGCTTTGCCCAAGATTTATAAATAATCTGAAAAACAGGAACAAGCAAAAGAAATTCTAAAGAGTAACAGCGACAGAACTTGAAGAGGCACACAACAGAATCATTCTTCTAACTCAATAATCCGAATTTCGTGAAGAGATAAAGGATCTGGAATCCAAGGGATCGAACAACAGACTCAGGGCGTTAAATCCTTTCATAGACAGTAATGACATCCTGAGAGTTGGCGGCAGGTTTCGAAATGCGAACATCTCGGAAGATATAAAACACCCCATGTTATTACCACAACGAAACAACATCACGTATCTAATCGTTAAAGACGCACATGAAAGTACTTTGCATGGAGAACTTCAACTTGTACGGAATTATCTACGTACCAGATACTGGATAATTAACGATTAGAAGGTCATTCGCTATGAAATCCACCGCTGCTTAACATGTTGCAAATTTGCAAACACAGTCAACAATCAACTGATGGGAAATCTACCTGCTGTTCGAATAACGCCAGCAAACGCTTTCACTTATTGTGGCGTTGACTATGCAGGACCCATCAAAACACAAATGTCTAAAGGCCGAGGATCTATCACTTTGAAAGGTTACATCGCTCTCTTTGTATGTATGGTTACCAAGGCAATACAACTAGAACTTGTCAGCAACATGACGACCGAATCATTCTTGGCAGCATTCAAACGATTTACTAGTCGAAGAGGACTTTGCTTAGAAATATACAGCGACAACGAAACGAACTTTGTGGGAGCAAACAACAAGCTCGACAAAGATATCCAAGAAGCAATAAGAAACTCCACTAATGAATTCGCCAAAATCTCCGCTAAGGACGGCGTTACTTGGAAATTTATACCTGTAGCCAGCCCTCACATGGGTGGGCTATGGGAAGCCGGTGTAAAATCTGGCAAGGGACACCTCAAGCGAATTCTTGATGAAACTCCCATCATTCCAACATTTGAGGAGTTCGCAACTACTTTATGCCAGATTGAAGCTTGCCTAAATTCAAGACCAATCACTCCTATCTCCAGCGACCCGAATGATTTGGAAGCCTTAACACCCGGACACCTTCTCATTGGTCGACCTCTTCTGGCACATCCTGAGCCAGATAAATCCTGCAGAACTCTACACGATCGTTGGAAGATTCTCATAGCAATACACCAAGAATTTTGGAGGCGATGGTCTACAGAGTACCTTCACACTCTTCAACGTCGCTCGAAATGGACAAAAGAAACTTCAACTCCAACTGTATGTGCAATGGCTTAATTAGAGAATCCCCGCCCACAAAGTTGCCACTTGGACGAACCCACGAAGTTCATCCCGGGAAAGACGGGAAGATTCGAGTAGTAACCGTAAGGTATCATGGAAACCAGCTCAAACAGACGTCAGTTGAAAACATTTGCGAGCTACCGAAAGATATTCCTGCAAACACTCCAAGTGTTCCAAAAACCAACACAGTTGAAAATTTTACAAATTGTATACACAAAACGGTGGTAACAAGAAAACCATAAGAAAAGAAAACAAAACAATCTCCATCAGCTTCAAATCCTCTGAAGAAATTGCGAATCACTCCTTGTACCTGAGCAAAAAACCTGCTAAACATAGCAATACTCTGAATCTCAACACTTCAATATAGTTACGCCAGCCAGTGGTCTCTACATCGAAAAATTAGGACCCACTCAAATAGTTAGAGACAATTTACGACTAGAAGTGAATTATCCCATAAAGGATATCCTACAAGATGAGAAAGATGTTACGAGTACTTGGAACCAAGCAGAAAATATGTGCCAAAAAACGAAAGAGTTATCCGATCTTACACATTGTGAGACCTTACTAATGCATCTGAATAACAAACGACATCATATTCTTGCACAAATTCAGGAAATAGTCTCAAAACCGACTACAACCTCGAGACGACGTAGGGGTCTCTTGGGAAAATTACTTCTAAAAAATTACTAAGTCTATCAGAATATCGATACCCTAGAACGAAACCAACACAACATTCTATAAACAACCACTCAACAAGCAATGTTACTTAACAACTAGAGATGGGAAAAACGGGTCAATGATGTGACCCGGGTTAACTGACCCGGTTCACCAATTTGACCCGTTCAGTAAGACCCGTTCAAATGGAACGAATCCACTCTTTTACTAAAATCCTTGGATCTTGATCAAACTTTTCCAAGAAAATATGTAATTTGTTGATATTTTAAAGAATGGAAAAGAAATAAATCTTTTCTTGTTTCTTACCCCCGCAATTGTCAAAATGCTTCAAGCCATAGAAAATACCCTTTCACACGGTACGGCTGATGCAGGGATATAGAGAAGACGTTTTACTAGTTCGTAAAGACGGGGAAATCTATATCTATTTTCCAACCACTAAGCCAGCGGATTTTAGTTAGGAAATAAATATCGGTCGTGAATGTAGGAATCCAATTCTTCAATAGCCGCTGCCATCGGGTTCACCACTGGTTGAACAGATTCTCTAAATCCAGTCGAGAGATCGATTACATAGTCCGAAGTTACTGGTATGATTGCGAGAGGTTCCCTTTTGGGTTGCACCCCTAAGTTTTGGACCCTAGGTAGTCTAATTTTCACCATTTTATCCCTTAAAGACGAATAATCGGATTGGTATATATCATCAGGGAAACCTTTCTTTTTAAATCTGGGATCTAGATCCACAGCCAACATGATAATATCCGTTGAATCTAAATCCCTAAACCGTACGGACAATTCATTTTTTAAGTTTTTCCCATTTCTTTTACCTTTTGTGGTATATATTTTTTCATTAACACTTCATTTGTGCTTCACCATAACTCGAGCTAGAATCGAGGCTTTGGAAACCGAGATTGTTTTTTCAGCGCTGACATCTATAGTCACTGTCTTAAAAACAATCAATATTTTAATCGCAATTCGAAACACAAGAATTTATAATATACTACTAAAATACCACCGACCACAAAAATTGTATCGAGCTCAATATTTGAAATTTCCTAACGCCACTCCCAGTAAGCCCTAAATTGATTTCGCTCGAGATATTTTCATATGTTCCCACGAGCATTGTTTATAAAGATACCAAATATAACGGCGACGTAATGTGACGTTTGCAAGCGCAAACTCATCCAACTAAAATTATTTCTTACGACGCATCGAATCTATAAAATTATAATCCGGGTTGAATCCTTTACAATCTTATACAAAGCAAAACCAATCCATATCCATACAACCCATTCTTCAGAATTTCGATCGGTCAAATTGTAACCCGGGTTGATTTCATCTTTCACATGTTTCCATCGTTTACAGGATTCCACGAACGATCGAACGATGCACGATCGTTCGGTCTGCATGAACGATCGAACGATGCACGATCGTTCGGTCTCCATGAACGATCGAACGATGCACAATCGTTCGGTCTCCATGAACGATCGTAAAGTAATACTTTTTCCTAAATTTATCTTTCATCTCCCATTTTCAATTTATAATCATTAATCTTAAATATTCAAACTTTAATCTTCAATTTTCAATATTCAATTTTCAAACTTTAATATTTAGTCTTTAATCTATAATCTTTAATTTTTAATCTTTAATCTTTAATTTTTAATCTTTAATTTTTGACTTTAATCTTTAGTCCTTAATCTTTAATCTTTAGTCTTTATTCTTTAATCTTTAATCTTTAATCTTTAATCTTTAATCATTAATTTTTAATATTTAATCTTTAATCTTTAATCTTTAATCTTTAATCTTTAATCTTTAATCTTTAATCTTTAATCTTTAATCTTTAATCTTTAATCTTTAATCTTTAATCTTTAATCTTTAATCTTTAATCTTTAATCTTTAATCTTTAATCTTTAATCTTTAATCTTTAATCTTTAATCTTTAATCTTTAATCTTTAATCTTTAATCTTTAATCTTTAATCTTTAATCTTTAATCTTTAATCTTTAATCTTTAATCTTTAATCTTTAATCTTTAATCTTTAATCTTTAATCTTTAATCTTTAATCTTTAATCTTTAATCTTTAATCTTTAATCTTTAATCTTTAATCTTTAATCTTTAATCTTTAATCTTTAATCTTTAATCTTTAATCTTTAATCTTTAATCTTTAATCTTTAATCTTTAATCTTTAATCTTTAATCTTTAATCTTTAATCTTTAATCTTTAATCTTTAATCTTTAATCTTTAATCTTTAATCTTTAATCTTTAATCTTTAATCTTTAATCTTTAATCTTTAATCTTTAATCTTTAATCTTTAATCTTTAATCTTTAATCTTTAATCTTTAATCTTTAATCTTTAATCTTTAATCTTTAATCTTTAATCTTTAATCTTTAATCTTTAATCTTTAATCTTTAATCTTTAATCTTTAATCTTTAATCTTTAATCTTTAATCTTTAATCTTTAATCTTTAATCTTTAATCTTTAATCTTTAATATTTAATCTTTAATCTTTTATCTTTAATTTTAAATCTAAATCCACCATTTTCCACCATCTATCTTCTATTCCCTATCCTTCATCCTCCATCCTTTATCCTCCATACTTCGTTCTCCGTCTTCCATCCTTCATCCTCTATCCTCTATCCCCTATCCTCCATCATCCATCCTCCATCCTCCCTCCTTCATCCTCCATCCTCCCTCCTTCATCCTCCATCCTCCATTCTCCATCCTCCAACCTCCATCCTCCATCCATCATTCTCCATCCTCTATCCTCTATCCTCTATCCTCAAACCTCCATCTTCTATCCTCTATCCTCTATCCTCTATCCTCTATCCTCTATCCTCTATCCTCTATCCTCTATCCTCTATCCTCCATCCTCCATCCTCCAGCCTCCATCCTTCATCATCGATCCTCCATCGTCGATCCTCCATTATCGATCCTCCATCATCGATCATCCATCCTCTATCTTCCATCGACAATCCTCCATCCTCCATCTTCATTCTCCATTCTCCAACCTCCATCCACCATCCTCCATCCTCTATCCTCTATCCTCTATCCTCTATCCTCTATCCTCCATCATCCATCCTCCATCCTCAATCCTTCATTCTCTATTCTCTATTCTCCATCCTCCATCCTCCATCCTCCATCCTCCATCCTCCATCCTCCATCCTCCATCCTCCATCCTCCATCCTCCATCCTCCATCCTCCATCCTCCATCCTCCATCCTCCATCCTCCATCCTCCATCCTCCATCCTCCATCCTCCATCCTCCATCCTCCATCCTCCATCCTCCATCCTCCATCCTCCATCCTCCATCCTCCATCCTCCATCCTCCATCCTCCATCCTCCATCCTCCATCCTCCATCCTCCATCCTCCATCCTCCATCCTCCATCCTCCATCCTCCATCCTCCATCCTCCATCCTCCATCCTCCATCCTCCATCCTCCATCCTCCATCCTCCATCCTCCATCCTCCATCCTCCATCCTCCATCCTCCATCCTCCATCCTCCATCCTCCATCCTCCATCCTCCATCCTCCATCCTCCATCCTCCATCCTCCATCCTCCATCCTCCATCCTCCATCCTCCATCCTCCATCCTCCATCCTCCATCCTCCATCCTCCATCCTCCATCCTCCATCCTCCATCCTCCATCCTCCATCCTCCATCCTCCATCCTCCATCCTCCATCCTCCATCCTCCATCCTCCATCCTCCATCCTCCATCCTCCATCCTCCATCCTCCATCCTCCATCCTCCATCCTCCATCCTCCATCCTCCATCCTCCATCCTCCATCCTCCATCCTCCATCCTCCATCCTCCATCCTCCATCCTCCATCCTCCATCCTCCATCCTCCATCCCCCATCCTCCATCCTTCATCCTCCATCCTCCATCCTCCATCCTCCATCCTCCATCCTCCATCCTCCATCCTCCATCCCCAATCCTCCATCCTCCATCCTTCATCATCGATCCTCCATCATCGATCCTCCATCGTCGATCCTCCATCATCGATCCTCCATCATCGATCATCCATCCTCTATCTTCCATCGACAATCCTCCATCCTCCATCCTCCATCTTCATCCTCCATCCTCCAACCTCCATCCTCCATCCACCATCCTCCATCCTCTATCCTCAATCCTCTATCCTCCATCCTCCATCCTCCATCATCCATTCTCCATCCTCCATCCTCCATCCTCCATCCTCCATCCTCCATCCTCCATCCTCCATCCTTCATCATCCATCCTCCATCCTCCATCCCCCATCCTCTATCCTCTATCTCCTATCCTCTATCCTCTATCCTTCATCCTCCATCATCGATCCTCCATCATCGATCCTACATTATCGATCCTCCATCCTCCATCATTGATCCTCCATCATCGATCCTCCATCCTCCATCCTCCATCCACCATCATCCATCCTCCATCATCCATCCTTCATCATCCATCATCCATCCTCCATGATAATCATCTCAAAGATCCGCGAGCCGTGATGATCTGCGAACCGCAAAGATCCGTAAAGATCTGCTGAGCCGTCGAGATCCGCGATCGTTCGATCGTTCATGGAGACCGAACGATCGAACGATGCACGATCGTTCGGTCTCCATGAACGATCGAACGATGCACGATCGTTCGGTCTCCATGAACGATCGAACGATGCACGATCGTTCGGTCTCCATGAACGATCGAACGATGCACGATCGTTCGGTCTCCATGAACGATCGAACGATGCATGATCGTTCGGTCTCCATGAACGATCGAACGATCGCGGATCTCGACGGCTCAGCAGATCTTGACGGATCTATGCGGTTCGCGGATCATCACGGCTCCTGGGTCTTTAAGGTTCGCGGATCTTTGAGATGATTATGATGGAGGATGGATGATGGTGAATAGAGGATGGATGATGGAGGATGGATGATGGTGGATGGAGGATGGAGGATGGATGATGGTGGATGGATGATGGAGGATGGATGATGGTGGATGGAGGATGGATGATGGTGGATGGAGGATGGAGGATGGAGGATCGATGATGGAGGATCGATGATGGAGGATGAAGGATAGAGGAGAGAGGATAGGAGATAGAGGATAGAGGATGGGGGATGGAGGATGGAGGATGGATGATGAAGGATGGAGGATGAAGGATGGAGGATGGAGGATGGAGGATGGAGGATGGAGGATAGAGGATTGAGGATAGAGGATAGACGATAGAGGATGGTGGATGGTGGATGGAGGATGGAGGTTGGAGAATGGAGGATGAAGGATGGTGGATGGGGGATGGAGGATGGAGGATGGAGAATGGAGAATGGAGAATGGAGGATGGAGGATGGAGGATAGAGGATGAGGATAGAGGATAGAGGATAGAGGATTGAGGATAGAGGATGGATGATCGATGATGGAGGATCGATGATGGAGGATCGACGATGGAGGATCGATGATGGAGGATCGATGATGAAGGATGGAGGATGGAGGATGGAGGATAGAGGATGGAGGATGGAGGATGGATGATGGAGGATGGAGGATGGAGGATAGAGGATTGAGGATAGAGGATAGACGATAGAGGATGGTGGATGGTGGATGGAGGGTGGAGGTTGGAGAATGGAGGATGAAGATAAAGGATGGAGGATGGAGGATGGAGGATTGTCGATGGAAGATAGAGGATGGATGATCGATGATGGAGAATCGATGATGGAGGATCGACGATGGAGGATCGATGATGGAGGATCGATGATGAAGGATGGAGGATGGAGGATAGAAGATAGATGGTGGATTTAGATTTGAGATTAAAGAGTAAAGAATAAAGACTAAAGATTAAAGATTAAGGACTAAAGATTAAAGATTAAAAATTGAAGATTTAAAATTAAAGATTAAAGATTAAAAATAAAGATTATAGATTAAAGACTAAATATTAAAGTTTGAAAATTAATGATTGAAGATTAAAGTTTGAATATTTAAGATTAAAGATTATAAATTGAAAATAGGAGATGGAAGTTAGATTTAGGAAAAAGTATTACTTTACACTAAAATTCTAAAATGAAAATTTACATTTTTGGTATTTCCACTTGTAAGCCAATTTCAATTTGTTTCACTACACGCTCGACCTCAAATTAAAATATATCGCTATCTAAAAATTTGCAGTGCTAAAGGAATTAATACTCGCTTTTCGCGTTCATGTTTGGCTGACACGAGCTACGCTCCAACTACCTTTTGCGCAGCCCTGCGGAGCTAAAAGGATTAAAACTCCCTTTTGTCACGTTCATGTTTGGCTGTCGCGCACTTCGCTATTGCCATAGAAATATTTTCGTTTAATATTTTATGTGTTTTAAAGAAACTTATTAATTTCTTCTTTGCAACCTTTTCAATTATTATTCCAACGATATATATTAAGGCAATATGTAAACAATCATTGAGTGTTTACTAAATTTTAGGGAATACACTCTTCGAAAGGTTAAAAATTATGAAGTGTGTAAGAGACTTTGAGATAAGATCTTTTAATATTTTTAGGCTTTCAATAATTATGACGTCAAATCCGGGGCTAGAGCCAATATTTTTTAAAACTAGTTTCCTATTGTTTCACGCATTACCCAGCATTGCTTTAAAATAATCAACTTTGAGTATTTTCATTAAAGCTCATAATTTATTTATAATTTTTTTTAAAATTAGTTTTCGGGTTTTCAATGTTTTATCTGCAGTCCCCTTGTACGGCAGTGCAAAAGATCCACCTGGATCTCAAAGAGCCTGTTCAATGAAAAAAGCGAGATCCAGTGAACCGGTTCATTGAAAAGATCCGAATTGCCCATCTCTAGATGGGAGCACGAGAGTTGAGGGGATAGTCATTTTTTAAAAAAATTAATTCTTATATTTCAAGAATCGTACCAGATATGAGCTAAGAATTCTTACAGTTAGGCCCAGTTGACTTATAGCAGGGAATAAAATTTTGGGGGTGCTAGTGATGGGGTGACGGTGGAAGGGGGTGGAACATAAAGGTTCTGATTTTTATTTCTGGAAAAGCGCAAAGCATAGAAAGCTAAAATCGACAATATAGAACTATAGAGACATCCTAGAAATATAAAATTGAGACTGATACCCTAAAGAATAACTAGGAGGCTATTTAGAACGTTATTTTTTAGGTTGTCAGTCGCATAGTAACCTACACTACACAGCAAACCTGAGTCTCATTCAAGCTTGGACTTTGGTATTTACTCAGATGTTTTGCGTTTTGTTGACGGATTTGAATGATTAAACATGAACATGATACACATTATCGCAGGTCGTGCCGTATTCTTTGCTCGTACGTTCCAATTTTAAGATTGAACGATCGTTCGGTAAAATTGTGACCCGGGTTGATCCGTTCAGTTTAGTGACCCGTTCATTTTGAACGGATCTTGACTGAACGACCCATCTCTATTAACAACCGAATAACGCAGTCTAATCTTCGAATGGAGAATAAACTTGTACAATTCGGAAATAAAGTCAATCAAGTCATAAGCTCAATAAACGAAATGAATAAATGGTACCTTAAAGTTGACCACAACAGAATCAGCATACAAGTGATTTCGACCTATCTCACAGCGGTTGATTACTACGATGAAATCGAAGCCAAATATTCAAAATTAACAGCAATGCTTCTCGGCCATGGAAATATTCTCGACTTCCTCACCATAGACAGCATAAATAATATAGGGTGTTTTTGTATTTGCATGAGAACTTAAAATTATAATACAAGACAGAAATATTGTTGGAATGAAATTTTTTTATTATATTCTGGTAGATAATTTCATGGCACTTATTTTTTAAATATGATTTCCGTCATATGTCAGCCGCGGCTACGAGTTACATGGTCTATTCGATCAGTCCAATTTTTGACACCTTTTTCCAATAAATCTGGCCGTATGGCGTCAATAGTGGCTTGAATATTGGCTTCCAATGCTTTAAGAGTTGCTGGTTTGTCGGTATAAACGCATGACTTAATATAGACCCATAAAAAGTAATCATTTCGAAAGAAATAAGGTCCAGCGTGTAAACCGCACCAACCCGAGTAGAAATTTTATCCGGCTCAAGTCCGGCCCAAATCAGGCGTGCCTGAAAATAAATCCGGCCCAGATGAGGCGAACCCAATCTGGGCCTGATCAGGGTGTAACGCTCTAGCGAATCTGGGTCGGACATGGCTCCTGACGTTTGCCGGATTTTGAAAAAAAACAAAAAATAATATACACAAACTTTTTTTTTTTTGTTTTCTTCCAACTACGAATTTATTTTCCTGTAAATTATTATTATTTGTTTGAAAAATGCGAATTGATTTTACTTACAATAATTTGCACACTTTCGGATTCGAACCATGGTCCCCGTCACACGTAAGTCCGCTACGCTACCCACTCGGCCAATCTGAACATTCTCGAAACATGGTCAAGAATCACCTAATATGACGACATTTTTGACCTCACCATCTCCGATTCTTTTGAAAATTTTTGCACTTGAAGAACTAGTGAAAAAAATTATTGAAAATCAATTTTACTTTATCATTTTAATAATAAAGTATTGTTATCGATTTTAAAAAAAAAAAAATTTGCTACCCTGAAATTTTTTTTTATACGTGTCATGACTAATAAGCACCAAAAAAGCAAAAAAAAATGTCAGTCTTTCTGTGCGCCGTCCGCCGAACGCAAAACGTTTGAGGGTTTATAGCTCTCAAACCCTATGAGCTATTGAATTGAAATTTTTTTCTTTAATAGACTGGGTAGGCCCCATGAAGTGATCACTTTTTGGGGGGTGGGAGTGTGAGGCGGGAGGTGAGGGAAGCGTTTAAGACGAAAAATTTTGGTTTCTAAATCTCAGCAACCGCTTATGTGAGGATGCTGAAACTTGAAATTTATATAGAGCTTTGATAGTATACCCATTTGCAAAAATATTATTGATATGGGTGAAGGAGTGTGGAAGTGGGGGGGAAAATAGTGCGTCCGAAACGTTCGAAAGACGAGATCGACACATTCTAAAATCCATATCTCCTAAACGGTTAATGTCACGAAATTAAAACTTAACAATCATCTGTAGGTATACTAGGAGAATAGATCGGAAACAAATTTTTGAGTGGGGCAGTGACGTATGGAGGTGGGGGGTGAAAAACTTTAGATTACGATATCTCACGAACCAATTGAACTAGACAAATAAAATTTGGTGTCTGCATAAAGGTTGACATATAAAGTTTGCTAAAAGTAAAATTTTTTAAGGGGGCGGTGGAGCATGGAAGTGGAGGGGGTAAGAATTTTTTTTAAAAAATCACGTCTCATATCTCAAGAACGGTGCAAGATAGATGCTTAAAATTTTTACCAGAAGTAGGCCTAATAGACCCCCAGCAGAATACAAAATTTCCAGGGATAAGGGTATGGATGAGGGAGGGGCAAAGTAAAAAGTTCCGATGTTTATATCTCAAGAACCTATAATGACATAAAGCTGAAGCTTAGTATTTAGATAGAGCTATAGTAGTAGCATGTTGGAAAAATATAACTTTTTATAGGGGTAGTATGGTACGGGGTGCTGGTGTTTTTCCTAACTATAGAACAACGGCGTATGCTAGAAAGTTGAAATTCGATACTTATATGTAAATCAACTAGAAAAGTAATTCTGATAAAAAAAAATTCAAATATCCATTGGCGTTGTTCGGAAGTGGGGCAAAAAAAAAGATCAGTGAAAATGGAATGCATATATTTTCACGATTTTCGTCATATCTATTAGGTCTTTCCAAATATTGTATTAATTTTTTTTGTACGGGTTCTTCATAAAAATACCTAGAAAGTTTTTTTCAGGATTTTTTTAAATTCGACATCCACTGTTGTGTAAAGGGGTTGTATACATTTTCACGAATTCAGCCATATCCCTCAGGTTTGATTAGATATCGAATAACTGTTTACTTTCACGGGCTTGTTTAGTAATCACCTAAAACTGGTTTTTCAGTTTTTTTCCTTTTTCAACCCCTAAGAAGGTATAAACGGGCTGAACACGTTTTCACAAATTTCGTCATATCTCTTAGGAGTGATAAGACATCGGATTGCTTTTCACTTCCTCGGGCTATTTTTACAAACATATATCTAAAAAATAATTTCAGGATTTTTTGATACTCAACCCCAAAGTGGGTGCAAGGGGATTGCATATGTTTTCACAAATTCCTACATATTTCTTAGTTCTAATGAGATATCAAATTCATTTTTACTTCCCAAGGCTTCCTACATAATCGTCAAAAAGTTGATTTCAGTATTTTTAGATATTCAACTCCAATAGGACGTAAGGCTTTCAACATATTCCTTAGGATTGATGAGATATCAGATTGGTTTTCACTTCCACAGACTTTTTATATAATCGCCTACAAATGCATTTCCGATTTCATGTAATGGCCCAAAACCAAATCACGAAAAACCTTCTAATGGCATAACAACTGATATTATTCTAGGACTAGACCTCGTCCGGGAGTATAACCCAATTATGTAATTCATATGTTATATGTGGCAGCGGCGTTAGTATTCCAGCGCGACCTCATTCTAACCGCTTCCCGAACTTTTTTTTAGGTTTTCAGTCACATAGTACCCTACACCGCATTTTAGAATTAAACTCGTTCCGAACTTCTACCCAAAAAATAATAAAGTGGCGCCCAGACTGTTGGCAGATTTTTTTGTTAGTTATGCTATGTTCAAGTTTTCGGAAAAATTTGTTACCGCTGGATCGCTTTACCGCCGTAAATTGCAGAATTACGTTTCTTGTCATGAACGAGCCTGATCAGTTTTGCCGTACTTATACCAGACATGGCCCTGATCAGGGGTACGGCAAATCGGGCTAGCCGAAAAATTGTTCTAGCCGGGAAACAGTCAATTTTAATGGATGTAATAGTGATTTGTTAAGAGAAGAGTAAAATTAGTGCGAAAACGATCAATAACTGCACGAATTGCTTGCTCACTAGGCCGATTATGTTGACCGTAAAATGAACGAAGCGCTCTATAAACTTCGCGAACAGATTTATTTTTTTCAAAGTAAATTTCCACAATTTGGAAGCGTTGTTCTGGCGTTAAACGATTCATGATGACTTGCCAAACCTTACTGAACAGAAATGTCAACAAAGTTTGACATTCTCAGCTGTCAAACCACAGTTATCGATATCGATAGTTCTCATACACCTAAAAAAACACCCACCATGAAGGATGTCTCTATGAAATTGGGTAGTCATATCAGAATAATTCGCACCCCACAAAAGCGAACATCGATGAAGAAACATGAAGATGAAATAAACGTTTACGGATATTTTTACATTGTCGAGGCAATCAAGTATGATTTGATCCATGTAACAGCAATACCTCACAAAAAGCAAGAACATAAATACTTGGTACCTATCATCAAATCATCAACGATAGCAGTCAGCTTTAATCATCAATTGTATTTCAATCTGGATGAAGAACAACTTAAGGCGTGCATGATTAAAGAAGACTTACATTTATGTATTCCTGATATGGTCAAGAACATGAACACCAAGCCGAACTGTGTTTTAGCCGAACTATACAATAGGCACAAAAGGAAACCATGTCCAACGGTCGAAATTGAAACAACACAAACTCTGTGGAAGGAGCTGATGATGACTGACACCTGGCTCTTCGTAACAGACATTCCAGCGGTAGCATCCGTGGTATGCAAGGACTCCAGAGAAGAAATCCTCCTGCAAAGCATCGGTATAATACAACTCAAAGACAACTGCATCATCCAGACCGACGAGATTACACTTCGGTCTTCCGTGGAAGAACGTCGAATTGTTTCGGAACAATTATTCGCATCCTATCCTACAACGGGACCTACAACTATACTTGCAACTATCAAGAGGCATGCCGCACCGACCGCAACTACTATTCTCATCACCATTATCATCGTTTTGATAATACTGCAATGTAGAAGATGTAGAAATACTTGGACCCCGACCAAAAACGAAGAATCCAATGATATCCGTCCAGATGCAGAATTGACACTTCAGGAAAGGTTCAACAAGGTTCATGCCGCCCGGGCCCCTACCTGTTCAATAGCAGAACATAGTAAAACACAAAGTCATCAAAACGCTGCAAATTAAACCAAAAGGTCTATGCACGAGTCGACATAATTTGCATCGTTTTGATGACACAATTGGGTGAATGATCACACATAATTAACCATCAAAGGTAAACAACTTTTTATGTGCTATCATTCAACCAATTGACCCATATTACAATTTCAAGCATGTAAAATAATCGCACAATGCATTTTTTCATACGTATGAATTTCTTCATACGTATGCTAAATTTTCCGTATGCATTGTGCCATCATTAAACTTAAACCTAATTAATATTTACTTAGATTAAGCATTTTACTTTATTATTTTTTAATAATAAAGTATTGTGATCGACCTGAAATTTCAAAAAAGTTTGCTACCCTGAAATTTTGTATTTACACGTTTTAGGACTAGTAAACACCAAAAAAGCAAAAAAAAAAAAAATGTCCGTCTGTTCGCCGTAGACGTCGTACGCCGTCCGCCGTACGCAAAATCGTTTAAAAGCGCGTAGCTCCCAAACCCGTTGAGATATTAAATTGGAATTTTTATGGTAGGTAGATTGGGTGAACCCCTACGACTGGTATATTTTCGAGGGGTGCGGGTACAAGGAGAGAGGGGAGGGGAGCGTTTTAGACAAAAAATTTTGGTTTCTAGATCTCAGGAACCACTTATGCTAGGAGGCTGAAACTTGCAACATATATAGTACTATGATAATGGACTCAATTGCAAAAAAATGGTCGATCTTGGTTAAGGGGTGTGGAAGTGGGGGAGGAAACAATGAGTCTTTAACGCATAAAAGACGGGATCGAAACATTCTAAAATCGATATCTCCTGAACTGTTGATGTTAGAAGATTGAAACTTTGTTGTTGTCCTTAGGGATACTTCAAGATTGGACAAGGGCTAAAATTTTTAAGAAGGGTGGTGGGGTGTGGGGGTGGGGGGTGAAAAACTTTGGATTACAATATCTTCCAATTCCAATTACACCAGGAAGATAAAATTTTGTTTCTGTATATAGGATCACAAGAGGAGTCTACCGAAACTAAATTTTTTGAGGGGGGAGGTGGATCACGAAAGTGGAGGGACAGCAATTTTTCAAAAAATTTAATTTTTATATCTCAGAAACCGTATCAGATATGATCTTGAAAATTTTACAGGAGTTGGGGTCGGTAAACTTCTAATAGGGAAAAAATGTTGGGGGTGTGGGTGTTGGGGGTGTGGGTGTTGGGGGTGATGGTTAAGGTTGCCAGATAGTTCGCTCCAGAACCCGCCGAGCGAGTTTATGAAATAGCCCAAAACCCGCACGAAGACTTGTAGCCCAAATACCGCGCTCAAATTTGATATGTGCTGTACATAGTTGCGATTTCGACGACAAACTGTGCTCCGGGATTCTTAAGAAATACTAATGTAAATATTTACATTAGTGTTAAATTCGCATTTATCACAATTTTAAAAGTCTTGTCTGAAAAAATATTAGGTGCAATAATCAAATTATTCATGAAAAATAATTTGTAATCTTCATAAATCAATGGGATCAAGATAAACTTAATGTTGCGAGATTTCAAGTAAAACACAGTTCGATTTAATTTACTACTTGATCGCTGTTATCGATGAAAATACACTTTTGCATAGAACTGAGTATCGTTTCATTCTCTCAGCAGAAAAACATATCTCCGGTCTCTGCAGCGCTTATATACTGCATGTGTTGAGTCGAGAGATTTCCAGCATATTCGGTTGTTTGTGTGAAATGCGCAAGTAGTAATACTACATGCGAGAAATGTCTAGAACATGCGAGAAGTATATGGACCTCTCTACAATATTGCAAGGTTGAGTTTTTCGCTGAAAACTTTAATACCAATAATAAGTGAGTTGTTCGGATTGCCAGAGTACACATGTAACAATAACTTTGTGACAATACCTTCAATTTTTGCAACATGTCTGTAACCCACTAAACCAGCAAAAATAATAATTTATAAATTATGAAAAAATGGAACTCTACGACAGCATCAATATAGGTAAATCTATTATCTCTTGAATGTTATATTTCGATGGGTGTCCTAACTTGAAAGAAAGTGGTTCATTTGTAGAAAGTAAACAAATAATGAACCGATTCTAAATGAATTTTAGTTTGCAAACACCAAATGGATATCGTGTGAAGTAGTATTATTTTTCATTAGATAGAAACGAGAACCGAAAATTTAGTGGCAACAGGATTTCTGATATGACGTAGTTTGCAAGCTTTGTATTTGAGCCGGTAACACTAGCAAGTTCAACCCAAGAGAGAACTAAAATTCAGTTTTCTAATTTTTATTTTTTCCTTTTAAATCGCCTCTGTTGTAATGTAGCAAACTAACACAATTTGCGTTGGCCGAATAGCCCAAAAAGCTATAAGTAGCTTTTTGAAATTTGTACCCGCGAATTGAATATTTAAATAGCCCAAATCGCGGTAAATAGCCCAATCTGGGAACCTTAGTGATGGTGAAAGGGGGTAGAAAGGAAAACATTCTGATTTTTATTTCTCGAAAACCATAATGAATAGAAAGCTAACAATTTAGGATTATATAGAGCCACTATGGAGACATCCTAGAAAAATAAAATTTTTGATAGGGGTGTCAAGGTACGGGGGAGAGGGGTGGTTTTTTATATCTCAGAAACGGCTTATGCTAGAAAGTTGAAACTTAGTACGTATATGTAGATGTACTATTAGAGTAATTAAAGCAAAAAAAAGTTCAGATTTTTATTGGCGTTCAGAGGTTGAGTAAAAGAAATGTCCGTGAATCCACATTTTCAAAAAACTTCGTTAAAACTTTTAGACATGTCGAGTTATCAAAGCAATTTCACTTCTGCGGGCTATTTATACAGGGTGTTTGGTACTCCGTCCACGACCTTGTAAGGGGTTATTCCTTGATATATTTGGAGAAAAAAATTGTTCCACAGGGTGGGTCAATTTTCAATAACAGTGGAGATACAGGGTGGTTAAGAAAAGTATTTTTGACCGGTATCCTTACCCACTTAAAACGTTATATCTTGAAAACGAATAATCACAAGGCAAAGTGTTATAACTCGTTTTTTAGGCAATCGAATTACCTTTCATTTGATGGAACAGTCTAAATTGTAACTGCACCCAATCTTGAGATATTTACTCGAAAACACAAATTTTTGCTACGTCAACCCTTAAAATTCAGTGATCAATGTAGTTTTTTTCAGAAAACCCCATTATAAACATGTCATTTTAATTTTATTTTTTTATGAGCCGTATTATTACCTACAAAAGCTGCATACATATGTATGTGTTACGATTAACATTTTGGAAGTAATATGTAAAAATACATATCGCATGAAAATTAAATATTTCAAATGTCAGTGCATGTGCATGTTGATCTACACTACATGCTTGAACTAAAAGAATTTAATAATGGTTTTTATGTTTTATTTAAAAAAATTTTGTTATAATAAATGTTCACCTTCATTTTGAATGCACGCTAAAGCTCGTTTGGCGAGTGTTCTCTTGGTATTCATATTCCTCAACTGCTGCCTTACTTCTATTGCTGCCGCATCGATCCTGATATTTAGATCTTCCAATGTTTCTACTGGCGTTGCGTAGACAAGGTCCTTCATTCGTCCCCATACAAAGAAATCCATAATAGTAAGATCAGGAGATCTTGCAGGCCAGTGTATCGGTCCATTTCTACCGATCCAGCGATTGCTATAATTGGAATTGAACCAATGTGTGATCTGTCGGCCGTAATAAGCTGGAGCACCATCATGTTGGTAAAACATGGAAGCCAATCGTACCAGTAGAATATCATCCAATAAGTCCTGTAGACCATTTGATAAAAACAGTAAGTAATTGGAGCTATTTAGAGTACGCGGAAGCCTAATAGGTCCAAGTAAATCGTCACCAATCACGCCTGCCCATAAATTTACGCTGAATCTGTGCTGAAATGATGCCGCTCTTCTTGTGTGTGGATTGCTCTGAGCCCACGTATGTAGGTTGTGGAAGTTTGTGATACCGTCTCTGGTAAATTGGGACTCATCCGTCCACAGAATATTGTTGAAAAAATTGTCGTCATCTATTTGTCGTTCAAGGAGCCAATTGCAAAACTCCATCCGTTTTGGGAAATCAATGGGTAGCAGCTCCTGTCCTGTGTGTGATGGTAGGCATGGAAGCGTTCTACTTTTAAAATACTCCAAACCTTCCAAGTAGATATGTTAATGCCAAGCGTCGGATACTGATCGATGGATCATTTTGCACTGCTTGCAGTATTCTTTCCTCAATCTGAACAGCGATTATAGGCGCAGGATTTGCATTTACTCTCCTTGTTCTAACGCTGCCAGTTTTCCTAATTCTCCTGTAAACGTCCTGAAATACTCCCCTGTCAGGTGTCCGTCGATATGGATGTCTCTGATGGTAAAGCCTTCGCGCGGCTTGTCCATTTCCGCGACACTCTCCATAAATTAACACAATATCAGCATATTCTTCATTGGAGTACTCAGACATTTCAAAATAATTTTTTTTATTCTACTGACACCTTCTTCTTTTAGCAACGTAACTAAAAGTGATAAAAATATGAAGGTAGTTTTGCTTTTATAGGCTTTTTATTTTGTAAGGCACCCTTTTAAAAAAGGCATAGTACCGCACCCAGTATTACCTACCACATCCAGGTAAAAGCATCAATTATGTTGAAACTCAGTTACATTTCATTGTTTTCCTACATACTTTAAATAGTAATAAATGGGCAAAAAAAATACCGACAAATTAAACAGGTTCTTAGACGAGGTCCACTTTATGGCACTGACTTTTGAAATATTTAATTTTTATGCGATATGTATTTTTACCTATTTCTTCCAAAATGTTAATCGTAACTCATACATATGTATGCAGCTTTTGTAGGTAATAGTACGGCTCATAAAAAAATAAAATTAAAATGACATGTTTATAATGGGGTTTTCTGAGAAAAACTACATTGATCACTGAATTTTAAGGGTTGACGTAGCAAATATTTGTGTTTTCGAGTAAATATCTCAAGATTGGGTGCAGTTACAATTTAGACTGTTACATCAAATGAAAGGTAATTCGATTGCCTAAAAAACGAGTTATAACCCTTTGCCTTGTGATTATTTGTTTTCAAGATATAACGTTTTAAGTGAGTAAGGATACCGGTCAAAAACACTTTTCTTAACCACCCTGTATCTCCACTGTTATTGAAAATTGACCCACTCTGTGGAACAATTTTTTTCTCCAAATATATCAAGGAATAACCCCTTACAAGGTCGTGGACGGAGTACCAAACACCCTGTATAAGCGCCTAGTAACGATCTTCAAAATTTTTAGATATCCAACCCCTAACGGGGTGTAAAGTGGTTGTGTACATATTCACGAATTCTGATATATTTCTAAGGTATATTGAGATTTGGAATTCACTTTTACTTCTCTAAGCTTTAAACGTAGTCGGCAAAAAACCGATTTAAGTATTTTTCTCAATTAAGCCCCCTGGGGGTATTGTTCAAGTTTTTTCTGATTCCGAAAATCTCTTAGGTTTAATGTGATCGAATTCGCTTTTACTACTATGATTTATTCTATTGATAAAAAAATAAGTAAGTAAATAAAAAAAATAGGCCAACAGTCTGGGCGCAACTATATTATTTTATGGGTAGAAGTCCGAAACGTGTTTTATGATGAGATACGGTGTTGGGTACTATGCGACTGACAACCTAAAAAATAACCAGGAGGCTATTTGGAACGTTATTTTTTAGGTTGTCAGTCGCATAGTACCCAACACCGTATCTCATCATTGAACACGTTTCGGACTTCTACCCATAAAATAATAAAGTTGCGCCCAGACTGTTGGCCTATTTTTTTATTATAAATAGTCTTTAAGAACATTAAGGGCCGTATTATTCACTTCGGGTTATTTATAACCTCTGATTAATTCCAGTTTTTCCAGAGATTTGGTATTATTCACCTCTGGTTATCGTTTTTAAACCGGTGATTCGCTGATTTTGTAATCAGTGATTAAAGTTACCCAGGGAAAAATTTAACCGGTGAAAAAGTTCCAGTTTACTACGATACCCAGGGATTTAACCGGCGATTTGACAAATTTTGTATTATTCACGATTGAAGTTATGTCAAGATCTCATTTGTGGGATAATTGTAGTGATTCTGACGAAGAAGACGACTGGAGCGTCGCCAATACAAAATGGCACAACGAATCAACATCGACATATGTGACGACAAAGACTGTTTCTGCCGATTCCAATTTACAAAGCCAACAAAATTTTTTTCCCTTTCACCGTTCTCTACCCTTACCCCTTGCACCCGCTCCCTGTAGTTTTCTGCTAGGGGTGTTTCAGGCCCAACTCCCGTATTAATTGTAAAACAGTTCTAAAGATATGAGAAGTGATTTTTTATAAAAGTTCTTATACCTTCCATGATCCATCGCCTCACTAAAAAAATATAATCAGTAAACTCCTATTGTCCATCTTTAAACAAAAGCCATTCATTTTTCTGGTTTAATTGGTTCGTGAGACATCGCAATGCAAGGTTTTTTATCACCCACCTACGCCGCTGACCACTCTCAAAAATTTATTTTCGACCTATTCGCAGAGTTCCTAGTCTACAAGCAAGTATCAAGTTTCAAATTTGTGACATTAACCGTTCAGGAGATTTCGATTTTAGAATGGGTCGACCTAAGCTTTCAAGCGTTTCGGACACATTGTTTTTGTCCGAACTCCCGAACCCCTTCACTTATATAAAGATGTTTATTGCAAGTGGGTATACAATATTATAGATCTATGTATGTAAGTTTCGAATTTGAGCTTCCTTGCGTAATTGGTCCCTGAAACATAAAAACCAAAGTTTTTCGTCTAAAACGACACCCACATCGCCGCTCACCCCTCTACCAGAAACTTTATCACTTGAAGGCGTCCACTCAATCTACTCTACCAATAAACTTGAATAGCTCCAAGGGTTTGGGAGATGCAAGCCTTCAATTGACTGTACGCACTGTGAAATCCAATCACCCGGTAGCACACACTCAGAAAACTCTCGGAATTAAATGGGATGGTTCTCGTTGAACGTGTGAACTGTGCATCACACACATCGTTTGTACTGCTCCCAGATCCGCAACCATGAAAAAATTGCAGCCAAAAATTCTCATTTTTCCTGAAATTACAAATTTAAATATTCACAACAAATAAAAATGTCACATTCTGTAAATAATTAATAAAATTTTTGACGTTTGACTGGAAAAATAATGGAAAAATGGAAAACCAGCCGTTAAGATAACCCGACCTATTAAATCGCTAACCAGAGGTGAATAATACAATTTCATATCCAGAGAAATTAATCAGTGATTAAAGTTAATACCCCGGATAAGTTAACAGCTGGTTAAGGCGAAAATAACCCGAGCTGAATAATACGGCCCTAAATATAGCATTTCCTCTTTTTACACGCACGAATGAACGTATTTCATTCAAGCACTCCCAGTATCTTATAAACCTTTATAATTATCCGTTCCTTACAACCATTAGGAACGAATAATTCCCTTTCCAATTGTATTTACGGCTGGTGTGACCGTAACTATAATAAACCTTACCCTAAAACAACTACAAGCTGCACTTCCATTCATAGGAGTTTGGAACTGCAGCCACACATTCGTACGACAACAGCGATAGGCTTATTCAACTGGTGTGGCTGAATTAAGCTTACTGCGATCGGAGCACGAACAATCACAATAAAGTGTCCTATCACCATAGAGCTAATGGAGATGACAAGCCACCGGTTTTGTATAAAGCGCTTTGAAGCCAGAGAAGTGAGACAAAACAGGTTCGTTATATCAAATTGTTGTTGTTTTGCGTGTTTCAAGAGCGGGACATAATATAAATGTGAGTGAGAAAACACAGGTTCGTTATATCAATTGTTGTTGTTTTGCGTGTAAGTGAATGCGACGATGTCTGCCTTCAACTCAATCGCTGCTTGTCATATCCAGTATATATATATATCTATGCCTATCACCAACCTTCTCTAATGCGTCGTAGAGCTTAAGTCTTGCAAATGACGTCGTGTAGGTAGCTATTGGTGTATTCACATGAGGTAACATATATGTATTAATTCTCTTCTATGTTTTTCCATGTGATCCACAAAGTATATTCAGATACTGGTAATAACGAGAAGATTTCTATTCCCGGTGTATGTATAAAATCGCAGAAGTCCTTGAAATTGTTTACCACCTTAGTGTTAGTACGATTTTCCCTCTGAGAGAATTTGCCCCAAAAGGAATTTAGACATATTTTCGCGGTGTTACGTCTACCCGGATTCGACTGGATTTCCTTTTTGTCTAAAATAATGTCCTCCTTTATACGATATGACTTTATAAAATTATCTTTTTCGGCCTCTGTCATACATTCACTCCCCCAACCACTAGCTTCCTGTTTAATCTGCAAGAAGGTGTTGACGTATTCCGTAAATAAGCCTCCCGTCTTTGTATCAGGATCGTACACGGTGTGATTATATTTCCAAAACCTCATACACGACTTTAATCTCATAGCCTTTCTTTACAGCTAAAGCTACTTCCGGTATAACCCATGTCGCAGTAATTTCCCGCTCGCTCTCATTATGCTGACATCTTGATACTCTATTTTCAGATGCACAAGTTCTACCGAGGGCAAAATATAGTTTTAAATTCTTTTTAAAAGGCAATACCTGTAGGAATAAGTCATTTGGTGGAAGAATGGCGCAAGTGATAAACCCATGCATCGTAAGTATTTCCGAGTTTGGTGGTAGACTCCCGCCTCTGTATATTTCAGGATGACCTATGGGGTATGGGGAATATTTGTTAATGTATGGATACAGGCTTGTAAAGTCCATATATCTAATTAATTCATTTTCCCTACTTTTATGGTATAACCTAAACACCTCAGTACGTCCACCGAAAATAGCATTACGAGGGTTTAATGGATTCGCTATATTCACAGCAAGTCTTTCTAACTCCATTTTATCTGTAGGATTTGACTTTAAAAACTTGTTGAACTCCCACATGTATTTCAATTTATATACGTTACACCTAAGCATTTCAATTCTCCTAAGTGTGGCCTCATAGCTTTGAGCTAGGGTCTCGCGACCTCCGCCATTATTAGTACTCACATCCTGCACTCTAAAACAGCTTCTACAGCCGTGATAAAAGCAACCAACGAACTCGTAGACCGTGTTGGTCTCTGGATTGAACCCGTCTACATACATACGCCCCCTCTCTAGCTTCACTTCGCCTTTGTTATTAGCGGATATTATCTCCCCCTGTATTTTTCTAGACTCCTAAATAAGCCATTTAGAAGCAATTAGTGATTGATTTTGAAATTTGTATTAGCCGTGTTTCGGCATTATGCCTATTGTATTTTCCTTCAGGTAGTTTTTTCCGAAAGACAAGCATACAGGCCGAGGCTATAGTTAAGGCTTCTACAAACGGATTTACGCTAGTAATATTAAGAAATTCCCTCATAAATCGAATACAGCCCAAGCGCAAGATATTGACATCACTCACGCAATACCTCAACATCTCCTTACGGTTATCAAAAATACCTGTCGCATTTGCATTATACCATGCGAAGAACTTGTCTTTTTCCACATTTTTCATTTCAGTATACCCATATAATGCAGGTGCTGGGTATCCACCTACATAATCAATATTTTCCACTGTGTTGAAGTAAAATGGATTACCCTTTACATGATCTTTAATTTCAAAAACCTTAGGAAAATGGCCAAGCGGGAATGCCAGATAATTTAAAGAGTCTATGAAAGATACTCTCCCACAAGTTAACTTCATTATCTTAGTACCATTCATTATAGGCTCGATTTTCATCTTTCTGTTCATTAACTCTGAAATTATAAAGTGCCCATCGTAACCCTGCGAATTATGGGCTATACAATAAATGTTGGATACAGATGATCGAGCTTTGAAACAGTAATCTAAAAACTTCCCCACGACATTATCATTCTCTCGGTATTGAAAAATATGTTCCCTTACACCACAGACATCACATTCTTCTTTTATATCAGGATTTTCGTAACAGTTGTAGCATACCTGCTGAGTAACAATTAAGTTGACAATATAAAAAATATTAACATAAATTTATTATCAACCCTCCTCTTCGGAGGCTTAATATAGCATAGATGGCCTGATGGCATAATTTTCCAGCAGATCTGACATAAGGCCTCGTTGTGGCTACCACTTCGTCTTCTATCGAGAACTATGAACTTTCCACACTGATCGCATATCCTGAAGCTTTCACACACGTTTTTTTTCACCTTTATTTTTTAAATGATTCTCAAAGCAATTGTCACCTCTGAACACACGATTATATTCTCTGCATTCCCTAACTTTCTCCACAAACTGACATGGGGGAAATGATTTACAGTGACCACATTTATGCTGTCTCACATAGAATACCTTATCGCAAAGGGTGCATGCATATGGCCTGTTGAAGAAGCCGGTGAGGGACTTTATCACATAAATGTGTTCCAAGTCTTTGGAATAGTAGAAGCATAATTTCTTTAAAGAGTTGTCTTCGTATGGGGGTCTAAACATAAAAGATTCTGGATTCTTCGGATCGTCAAAAACAACTATTTGATACTCCTTCAAAATTTTCTGAAATTTATAAAGATCGGACAAAATACAACCTTCTTTACCCACCACAACCTTTGCATCTCTACATAGCTTCTTCGACAAATTACCCAGAACTTTGATAATCAAAGCTTGACTTTTGCGATTGAATCTCCCCGACTCCTTCTCAATCGCATAACATACCATAAACTCCGTGGAAAACAATTAAAATCACAGTCTTTTCCGACATCCACTACACTATACCTCTTAGCCAGAATCTCTTTTTCTGACGAATTTCTGGCATCTAGCCTCACTCCGACGAAGGGAAAATTTATGATATCCGCCTTTATCTGCATAACTAACATAAATCTGAGAGAAAAGTAGTGTTGGACTGATTTACATTCGAAATTAGTCCAATAATGGGGGTCCCACTTAGTTCACTTACAGGTCTTAAACTGGACCAAATGGGTTTTACGCCAGGTTAATCTGGAAGATCAATAGACAAGATTATTTTGCTCCCCTGTACTGAACTGGAGACCAACTCTTTTATCATCCTATCGAACATGCTCTTAAGGTCTTTGACAGGATCCTCAGCGTTCTCTCTGAACTCTTTAAGTCGAAAGACCATCTTAACTCCCTTAAGATTGAACTTTTTATAAAAGGTCTCCTGCCTTGATAAAACTTCAATCTCTTTATCTACACCCCCACCAGTCTGAACTGAAATTTCATCCTGCAGCACTCCCTGTAGAGCTCTAGAGCCTACATCTAACCTGTTGCCTCCCAGATTTTTTGATATAACTCTTAGGTTAGGTTAGGTTATAGTGGCAGCCATCCAAACTATGGATCGACTCACTTAGACCATTCGGTTGGTCCATTGTGATACCACACCCGTGACACCTTAATGAAGTCCCATATAGGGAGTTTTCGTAGCATTGCTACAGGGGAAAGCTAGTCGAACCAGCCACAGATGCGAATAAACTTGGCTAGTTCATCAATTCGTGCTCCAGCCATGTCCCCAAGTCTGGAGAAGAAGTAGCTGCCCATGGCTCTGAACCTACAGCTGGCTAGCTGGGGACACTCACAAAGTAGATGCCTAACGCTCTCTTCTTCTTCTTCACTTCTGCAGTAGTCATTATATTGAACGCCTAAGCGTTGTGCGATATAACTTTTCCCCCCTCTATTTCTGAGAAGGTGAAGTTATTTAGCTTTTTCTTACTGTTTAGAAAAGAAGCTGCCTCTTTCAAACCTTCGTCTGAAAAAGGGATGCTATACAGGGTGTAACTAGTACTGAGGTTCAAGCAAAAATGGGAGATAGAGGAACTTGTCCTGAGTAGAAAATCGTTCTACACATACTCCTGTTTTAGCACCGTTAAGGAGATAGCGCGATTTTAAGGACGAAGGATTTTCATTGTACCTGTGATCACTGTTTGATCTCTAACTTCTGCTGTACTTAGCGTAACGTAATAATTCTGGGCTCGTTGGAAAGGACACAAATTCTTCTTTCTAATTGATATCAACTGTGTCAATCAGTGTTATACTTTTTGAGAAAAATTCATTTAAATGGCACAAAAATAATAAAAAATTAAAAAAAAATATAGAAAAGTTCTGTTTTCTCCAAGAAGGACCTGATTAACCACCAAATTTTATTACATTTTCGGAAAGCCCATAAAATTTCACTGTACGTTTGATAACAGAATTTCTTCATATTTGCAACAACAAGTGAGTTCCCTGCACATGTTGGAAATACTGCTAAACATACAATTTACCGCAAAACAGATGCAGTAATGAGCAACCATGTTAACAACACACGTATTGCTCTTATGTGTGGAAATTATGTTACAGGTAAGTAAAAATATGACAACTAATTAGATAGCGTCCATTTAAGTAAATTAATTAACATCCATTTAAGTTAATTAAGTAATATCCATTTAAGTAGGGCGTGGAGTTTACCTGCCCCCTTAAGGAACAGGAATGACTTCGTCCTACGTAGATTTTTCTGCGATAAAAGCATTGGGAGGAAGCAGCAGCAAACAGAATGTCATAGACATCATTACGAGCAATATGGCAAGCAATAGGAGGTCTTTTACAACGGAAGAAATGGCAGACATGCACTTCGTGTATGGGTTGTGCGACGGGAATGCTAGGCGAGCCGAAAAAGTTTGCCGGGAACGGTATCCGGACAGATCTCGGTACCCCCATTATCGGATGTTCATCAGCATTCATCGGAACCTTTGTGAACGAGGTACATTGCAGCCGTGGCGGGAGACAGAACATCCAGGACGGCGACATTCGGTACCTGTGGCCACGGAGGAGCGCATCGCGGCTAGGGACCCCACGGTAAGAACCCGGCGCATCGGCCATCGATTAGGCATCAACCACATGCAAGTGTTCCGAATTCTGCAAGAAGAAGGACTGTATCCCTATCACAATACACCGGTGCAACAACTGTTGCCCGGTGATCGTGAACATCGGCGAGACTTTTGTCGTATCATGTTACTGCGAGCAGACGAACATCCAGCGTTTTTCGGGAGAATTCTCTGGACCGACGAATCGCAATTCACCCGCGATGGCATACAACATTTCCACAATATGCATGTGTGGGCACGTGAAAATCCCCATACTAGCCGAAATCCCATCAACATCGCTTCAGTGTGAATGTTTGGGCTGGCATCATCGGCAGAACTTTCATCGGTCCGGTATTTCTTCCCCCAATTCTCAATTCCACCAATTATGCCGAATTTTTGGAGGAAACTTTACCAGACCTCATAGAGGATATACCACTCCGTGTACTGGTCAGGTTTTGGTACCAGCACGATGGAGCGCCAGCGCATTATGGTGCTAATGTCCGTCGGTGGTTCGACGCAAATTTTCGGGATCGATGGATTGGTCGTGGCGGTCCCATTGTATGGCCTCCACGATCTCCCGACTTAACTCCCATGGACTTTTATGTCTGGGGGTATTTGAAAAGCATCGTCTACGCAGAGGAAATTCATACACGAGAACAGCTCATTTCTCGTATCACCGAAGCATGAGATCAGTTACGAGCCCAACTACTGCGTGTGAACCCCACCAATGCCATTCGTCGGCGATACCATTTCTGCTTGCTCCACAACGGCGGACATGTTGAAAATTATTTGTAAACGTAATAAACTAAATAAACGTAATAAACTATACTTCAACTCTTTTATTTCGTCCTCACTATTATTAATCGTACTCCTTCGGCGAATGAAGGGTGTCAAACCAGATTTACTTGAAGAGAACGTGCTTGATAACTGTTAGCCCCGCTCCTTTACAATTCAACCTATGAAGAAATTCTGTTATCAAACGTATAGTGAAATTTTATGGTCTTTCCGAAAATGTAATAAAATTTGGTGGTTAATCAGGTCCTTCTTGGAGAAAACAGGACTTTTTTGTATTTTTTTTTGAATTTTTTATTATTTTTGTGCCATTTAAATGAATTTTTCTCAAAAAGTATAACACTGATTGACACAGTTGATAGCAATTAGAAAGAAGAATTTGTGTCCTTTCCAACGAGCCCAGAATTATTACGTTACGCTAAGTACAGCAGAAGTTAGAGATCAAACAGTGATCACAGGTACGATGAAAATCCTTCGTCCTTAAAATCGCGCTATCTCCTTAACGGTGCAAAAACGGGAGTATTTGTGGAACGATTTTCTACTCAGGACAAGTTCCTCTATCTTCCATTTTCGTTTGAACCTCAGTACTAGTTACACCTTGTATAAAGCCGAAAATTGAGTTAACAAATCGAGGAATTCAAATTTTTCGTCGGAAAGGGTGAAGGAGAACTTTTTTCCTTTCATTTCCTTCACTAAAATATTTAAACTACCAACAAATATATTATGTCCTAGACTTAAGGAACTACTTAAATGACTAATTATGCTTGCACTATTCATTTTTTCTCTCTACAATGTAAAACTAAAATTTTAGCAAAGAAAAGAAGAGTCGTAACCTACGCTAAAAAATTCTTAAGTACTTAATATTTAAAACGTCTAACACCATAATTGAAAAAATCTTTTCACTATCTTAACTTTTATTGCTACTATGTTCTTTCCTCTTTAATGAGGAACTGCGCAAAAAAGACACATTACGCCAAATAGGATTGCACGGATTGATCCTTAACCCTCTCTCTCCTAGCCCGTCATCTAAAACCTCGGCGTATCGCTTTCCACGTACCGCTTCCGTTTTTTTACCGTGTTCACAGGCTCGTTTCGGGACTGTGGGGACCGGAGCTGATGAAGTAGATGGAGCAGCGGAAGAATCGCAAATTCGATTCGCAGGTTTAGATGGAGGCACTGGCGGGTCTGTTTGAACTGCAGCAGTGGAAGAATCACTAATTCGATTCGTAGGTTTAGATGGGGACACTGGGGAAGATTCACACGTCTGCTCAGAAGCAAGCTTTGGTTCCGGGTCTTCCTCAACTGCCTTAGCTATCTCTCTCGTCAAGGCGCATACCTTCAATAACGATCTATAGATCTCCAATTTTTTCCTGTAATCTGAGAGAAAAGAATTGTTAATTTTTAATTTTAATTTTAAAAAATTTTACCGACCCATGAATTCTCCTCTGTTCACATGGTCAATTCTGGGATAACAATATCCCCTAACATGCTGAAACATGACTTTTATACTAGCTCCCAAGGTTATTCCGCCTATTCTTAGCAGAATTCTTGTGCCAGACCATTGCACTTTCCACATTAATTATAGAAAGACATGTACCATGATAGCGGAATCTACAATGTTGCACATATTCGGTATTCTTGCATCAGCCTATTGTACTATCCATACTAATTATAGAATGACGAGTACCATGATAGTGCAATCCACGATGTTGCACTTATTAAGAACCGAATTATCTTCTATCGACTTGGTTATCTACCATGAGTATGCAGAACACGTACGTACCATGTTAAAAATTGTTTTACCTAAATAACCACTCAACAGCCTATCTACATTATTCCCAATCATGACATGTGTATAGCCTACTCTGCTATTACCAACTTTGTTGCTAATGCTAGACTCTTGGATTTATACGACAATAATGATATTCTGATCATTTTCTATATATTTACTCTGTATTTTTAACCAGTTCAAGGCTATGCAACCTTTTAGATCATTGCCCAACTTTGGATAATTCCAATTCTTGTCTGTTCTTCCTATATCCCGACTGGTATATAAGTCGGTAATCCTCAAGAGGAAAATCATAATCTCCTTGCGATACCATCGAGTCAAATATGGTGAGTTTCATAACATCCAATTTTACTTTTTACCAATAGTTAATTATAATTTTTACTTTTCAGAACACTTTTGAAATATTAGCTTCGGCAGTTGGGGGTGATGGAGACACTATGACGTCCGTTAGCTCCCTGGAAGTCGCCAAGGAGCATCATATCAAGTGTTTTCGCCTAATGAAAACCAAGTATGGAATTAGGCTGGCGGTCCATCTTGATGATGGAATTTTTTTGTTTTCTTCCGCCACGTTTTTCCGACAGGGTTAAGACCCAGCGCCAGGTGGACGATCTGAACCAATCGTCAGATCAGTATCTAATGTTCGATGGGGTCAATGAGTCACGTGGTGACTTTCTTAAAGTACGTTTTTAAAAAAAATAAATTTGTGAAATGTGTACCACTATACCACTACCAATAAAAAATAAAAACTTGTTTCATTACCGCATTATCTGAACTCATTCACCGCTATCAAAAATATCCCATAACATAACTCTTGTATAATAATTGTATCAAACTGTTCACTGTGCGTAAATTCTATATCAAATTGAATAAAGAATAAGAAATTAAAACTTGTACTTTAATTCCCATCATTATCACCCAACACCTCACCCATATTATCAGTCATAAGAATAATCACAAAAACAAAACGATCGACTCTATGTCGCTTTGAATGAAACAAGCCGAAAACTTTTTTTCTTAAAAAATCCCACGGTAATTCACCCATATAAAAAATCATCACAAAACAGTATCACCTCGAACTTGACTCGGAAACACATTACATGCATCGGACACATTACCATAAAATAACCACAAAACGACGCGAAATAATTATTCGCAACACGAAATCTGATGCATAAAGGAAGTCAACAATAACGTATGTATCACATTGAACTCCAATCTTAATGCACCTCCAATCCCTGAAAAGAATACGAAATTACCGAAAACAAAACATACGCACATCGTGCCTCTGGCAGATACAAAAAAATTCAACCCGACAACAAACCAACCTACATGCACGTACGTCAGCTGTTTTTTTCGCAAATTCTTCACATGATCGAAAGTGTCTTCTTCACACGATCGAAAGTGTCTTTCCGGATGTGCGACTACAGCCACCATATACTCCTCTCTATCCAAAAAACATACTCCAACTCCTCCCTCCGGTCACGTCATCCCGCGCAAAACAAGCCCCCGACCAATCAGCACCCCTGAAAACCTGCTCCATGCCATCATACCCATACCATCCCGCACACACACTAGCACATACATATCGCCACAGCGACCCGCGCATCGCTAAAACCAGTTTCCCGTACAAAAAACACCCGATTTACCAGCAAACTTTTAGTCCGCCGGCCGCGACACTTTACGCCTGAGGTGGTATAGCCTCCCTCATCCGCACGTACTGAGCGAGGATACAAAAGTGTCATTCTACTACTCGCCCAGACTGTTGGCAGATTTTTACTTTATTATTTTAATAATAAAGTATTGTTCTCGATTTTAAAAAAAAAAATTTGCTACCCTGAAAATTTTTTTTTCCACGTTTCATGACTAATAGATACCAAAAAAGCAAAAAAATTTTCAGTCCGTCTGTGCGCCGTCCGCCGTACGCCGTCCGCCGTACGCAAGACGTTTGAAAGCTTATATCTTTCAAACTCTTTGAGCTATTAAGTTGATTTTTTTTTTGAGTAGACTCCTTCAAGTGGTTGGGATTGTGAGGGGGGAGGTGGGGGAAGCGTTTTAGACAAAAAATGTTGGTAACCGCTTAGGCTAGGAGGCTGAAACTTGGAATTTATATGGAGCATTGATAGTGGACCCATTAGCAAAAATATTGCTGATATGGATGACGGGGTGTGGTAGTGGGGGGAATAATAATGCGTCCGAAACGCTCGAAAGCTGAGATTGAGACATTCTAAAATCCATATCTCCTAAACGGTTAATGTCACGAAATTAAAACGTGATGAACATCTGTGGCTATACTAGGAGAATAGACAAATTAAGGTTGCTGAAAGTAAAAATTTTTAAGGGGGCGGTGGAGTATGGAAGTGGAGGGGATAAGAATTTTTCTAAAAAATCACGTCTCATATCTCAAGAACGATGTACGATAGATGCTTAGAATTTTTACCAGAAGTAGGCCCAATAGACCCCTAGCAGAAAAAAGAATTTAGGGTGTGTGGGTGTAGAGGGTGAGGGTGCGGAAGGGTGAAGAAGAAAAAATTCCGATTTTTATATCTCGAGAACCTATAATGATATACTAGAGCTATAGTAGTAGCATGTTCAAAAAATATAATTTTTTATAATGGTGTTATGACACGGGGGTGGGGGTGTTTTTCTTAACTATAGAACGGCTTATGCTAGAAAGTTGAAACTCGGTATGTATATGTAAGTCAACTAGAAAAGTAATTTAGATTAAACAAAATTTAAAATATTTTTTGGCGTACGGAAGGGGGGCAAAAAGTATAATCAGTGAAAATGGAATGCATATATTTTCGCGGTTTTCGTCATATCTATTAGGTCTTTCCAAATATTGAATTCATTTTTATTATACGGATTCTTCATATAAATACCTAGAAAGAGCTTTCAGGATTTTTTGAAATTCAACCCCCACGGTTGTGTAACGGGGTTGTATATGTTTTCACGAATTCAGCCATGTCCCTCCGGTCTGATTAGATATCTAATAACTTTTTACTTCCACGGGATTGGTTAATAATGACCTAAAACTCCTTTTCAAGTTTTTTCCTTTTTCAACCCCTAAGAGGGTATAAACGGGTTGAACACGTTTTCACGAATTTCGTCACATCTCTTAGGAGTGATAAGACATGGGATTGGTTTTCACTTCCTCGGGCTTTCTTTATAAAGGGTTTTCCAATAGGGACTTGACAACTTTGAATTCAATTTGTGAACGCACCCTTTCACTAATCATCGAACTGTCACTGTCAATTTATTCAGTAAACTTAACATTTTTATCATGGTAAAGTACACGAAGGAACAACGTCTGCAAATTATAAAAATTTACTACAGAAATTCGGAGTCGGTGACCGCTACTTTAAGAGCGTTAACTCCGATTTTCGGTCGTAATTCTCGCCCTAGTAGACAGGCAGTAACAAGTTTAGTGCAAAAATTTGAGTCTACATATTCGTTGTGTGATGTTGCCGTGCCAGTGAGACAACGGGTTGGTCGAAGTGTCGAAAATATCGCTGCCGTTGAAACGTCCGTAGCAAATGATCCAAATCAGTCAATTCCACGGCGTTCTCAAGTGTTGGGCATCGCCCAGACCACGTTATGGCGAATTTTGCGTAAGGATCTTGGTTTACACCCATACAAGATCAAGCTGACTCAAGAATTGAAGCTGATGGACCATTTGAAGCGACGTACGTTCTCCGATTGGGCTCTGGAAAAGATGCGCCAAGATGATCAATTTCATCGCAAAATCATCTTCAGTGACGAAGCTCATTTTTGGCTCAGTGGGTTCGTCAATAAGCAAAATATGCGTTATTGGTCCGGTGAAAATCCACATGTGCTTCATGAAAGACCACTTCATCCACAAAAAATAACTGTTTGGTGCGGTTTGCATGCTGGCGGCGTCATAGGGCCATATTTTTTCGTCGACGATAATGATCGTCACGTTACTGTGAATGGTAATCGTTATCGCGCCATGATTACCGATTATTTTTGGCCCGAATTGGAAGATATGGACTTGGACAACATGTGGTTTCAACAGGACGGTGCCACAAGCCACACAGCACACGTTACAATCGATTTATTGAAGAGTAAGTTTGATGAGCGTGTTATCTCAAGAAATGGACCAGTCGATTGGCCGCCTCGTTCGTGCGATTTAACGCCTCTGGACTTTTTTCTTTGGGGCCACGTCAAGTCGTTGGTCTATGCCAACAAGCCGACGACGTTGGAAGAGCTCAGAGCCAACATTGAACACGAAATAGCAGCCATTTCGGCCGAAATGTGTGGCCGAGTCATCGAAAATTGGGTCCAACGAATCGACCGCTGCAAACGTGCCCGCGGTGGCCATATGAACGAAGTCGAGTTCCATTCATAAATATTTTGATTGTACTTCAACCCGATAATAAAGTTTTTGAAATATCTCAAATGGTTTGCATTTTATTTTGAAAAAAAGTTGTCAAGTCCTTATTGGAAAACCCTTTATATATCTAAAAACCCATTTCAGGATTTTTTGATATTCAACCCCAAAGTGGGTGCAAGGGGGTTGCATATGTTTTCACAAATTCCTACATATTTCTTAGTTCTAATGAGATATCAAATTAATTTTTACTTCCTAAGGCTTCGAACATAATCGTCAAAAAGTTGATTTCAGTATTTTTGGATATTGAACTTCAATACGACATAAGGCTTTCGACTTATTTCTTAGGATTGATGAGATATCAGACTGGTTTTCACTTCCACAGACTTTTTATATAATCGCTTACAAATGCATTTCCGATTTCATGTAATGGCTAAAACCTCCTAATCGCGTATTAACTGATATACTATGACTTAGACCTCTTCCCGGAGTATGACCCAATTATGTAATGCATATGCTATATGTGACAGCGGCGTTTAAGTATTCTAGTGCGACCCCATTCTAACCGCTTCCCGAACCTTTTTTAGATTTTCAGTCACATAGTAACATACACCGCGTCTCAGAATTAAACGCGTTCCGGACTTCTGCCCGAAAATAATAAAGTTGCGCCAAGACTGTTGGCAGATTTTTTATATTAAGTCTTATTTGTAATTCAAATTTTATTAAATTCATTTTCAACCTATTTCTCTCTTTTATCCACAACGAATTCATAATACTCAATACTCTTTGATAACACGTATTCAACTAATTTAAACATTTCTTGACCTTTCAGTTTTTGAAAGAAACTCACCCATTTCATATTTAGAGGTCTATCAGTTTTCCTTAACTCATCGTAAAGAGTCTTGTTTTGAACAAGAAATTTATATCTAAATTAATCTTCTAACCAAGGCCGTCAATAAGAGAAAGTAATTCATCCTAGGATGCAACATCCATTTCAGTTGTTATTGATATAATTGTCATTTTTTCAAATATTGAATCAGAAAATTAAAAGTTATTTTCGATATAGTTAATCACTTTTGTGTAAAATTTATCGCTTCAGCCTGAAATTGAGCTTTTTCTGGAGAGGAAGATTTTTAAATATATATATTTTAAGTTTGTCTACATTTAACGTTACTAACAAAACCCTTCAGAATAGTAAATATTTGTGATGCAGTAAGCCATTAATTTTCTAATTTTGAAATTACTTTATGCGATTCTGATAAAAAATGTTGTAAGAAGTACAAGTATCTTAATGCTCTTCCTTATAAATATTAAATATTATTATTCGAGTATGATAAATGCGAATCTGAATATCAGATATCTGGATTATTGAACGACTTGTCTGGACTCCTGGACTTGTGTTATGGAAATTGGCTATTCCAGGCGAAAACTGGGCATCTGGCAACCGTATAAGTAATATGCGTTTTTAATTCTTTTTTTCAGGTGGGCTGGTAACTGCGGTTTCAACATCAATCCGGAGAAAATCGTCCTTATCCTCTTTATGAGGAAAAAATACCGAGAATTCAGGCTCTCACGATTGAATGGCGTTACCATCCCGCTCTCCCCTAGTGTGAAGTACTTAGGAATCTATCTCCATCCTAGGTTGAACGAGAAACTCACGACTGACGACAGGATCAAGAAGGCATCGAATGCTTACTACGCTTGTCAGAAAATGGTGAGGAAAACCTAGGGCCTTAACCCGAGGATAGTGCACTGGCTGTACATCACGGTAGTTAGACCTGTTCTTACTTACGGGTCACTGGTGTGGTGGCATGCGCTGAAGATCGGGGCTGACAGGGTCGCCATGAGCAGAATTCAAAGAACGGCACTCATTGGGATCATTTGGGCCTTACGTACCACGGCCTCGCAGGCTCTGGAAGTAATGCTCCACATAATCCCATTGGAACTAGCGGTAAAATCAATAGCAGCAAAGTGTGCTTGAGGCAGGCTATTAGTTGGGAGGCAGTGTGGGTCAGACTAGGATCTTGTCAATTTCCCTGTGTTCCGCCATGTCGGAGCGCACCGACTACAGGACACCGTCTAGCAGTTTTGGACATTCCTATGCTGTGAATATTCCCACCAGACTGGAGTGGCTTTCTGGAATCATCGCCCTAGACACGTTTGCTATCTATACTGATGGCTCCAAAACGGAAAGCGGAACGGGCGCGGGAGTGTACTCTTATGACTTTGACATTATGGAATCGTTCAGGCTACGGGATAGCTCGAGCGTGTTTCAGGCCGAGCTTTCTGCGCTGACAAAAGCAGCTGAAATAATTGTGCGGAAACAGTGCGTGAGTGGTACAATAACTATTTATGTTGACAGTCAAGCTGCCATCAAGGCTGTTGAGGCGCACATTACTAAATCCAGGCTTGTGGGAGAATGTAAAAGAATATTGCAGATGGTGGGTATGAATAACAACCTGAAGATTAGTTGGATTCCTGGTCACAGTGACTTCCCTGGAAACGAAAAGGCGGACGAGCTTGCCAGAAGGGGGTCGGAGATGAGCATAGAGCTGGCCGACGAGTCGGTTCTATGTCCCATTGCATGTGTAAAGGGAATGGTTGATATTGAAGTGCTCAGACAGATGGAGGAGGCCTGGGTGAATATCTCGAAATGCTGGCAAGCAAGAATCTGCTGGCCGAAACTTGATAGGAGGAACTCTAGCTTCATTTTGTCTCTGGGCAGGGACATTTGCAGACAACTTATAGGGGTCCTAACGGGACCTCCCTTTGGGAGGCATGGAGAAAGACTGGGAACACCCATGGCAGATCTGTGTCGCTGTGGTGATGAGAATGTTGAGCCAACACTGGAGCATCTAGTGTGTGAATGTGAAAGCCTGGCACGTACCAGGTATCGGTACTTGGGGAAATTCTCCTTAACCGATCTATCAGAACTTGCGATGATTCCTTTATGGAGGACTACTCTCTTCATAAGGAAGAGCAATATTTGTAATCAGTAGTCTAGAGCCCGGTTTTATACGAAGGGACCACAATGGCTCCACAGTGATCTCTCGTGATGGACTGTGGCATATTGCTTCAGTACACCCTTCTCAACCTAACCTAACCTAATTCTTTTTTAGTTTTCGAGATTAATACGTCCCTAATTTCAAGGTTGGAAGGCTATTCATTATTGTGCTATATATGCTGAATTGCGTCTTCTGATAGGGTGTGGAAAGAAATATTTAATATAACCAATTATGGTATCAGTTCATGTTCTCTCTTCATACAGTGAACAGGTCTACTTCATTTTGCTCGTACCAAAACAACCAAAACAAAACAAAAGTAGTAACGCGATTGTATTTGATTTACCTATCAAAAGTTACAAATTCCTAAATCGGGTTCAAGCAAACGGAGCCGGGAGGCTTCCCCGGCCGAGATGTTCCTAAGGGATAAAATAAAACTGTCGCGGCATGAAAACAACAGTTCACTACCGAATTACACCAACCGTTATCAGTCCCTTGCAAAGCAGAGAGACGCAAACGAAGACGATGACGACCAGCAGCAGCAGACGTCACAACCAAAACCAGTCAAAAAGGTAAAACCTCCACCTTTAGTTTTTCCCGACCTACCGCGCGAAACAATAACAACAATTCTGGCCGCTTTGGAAATCACCGATCACGATTTAAAACTAATGTACACCGGTATAAAAGTCTCCGTACAATCAATTGAATCATAAGAAAAACTCTATAGCCATCTGACTCAAAAAAAAGTTAAATTCTTTACCCATGCCCGTGCTGATAACCGGCCGACAAAAATTGTGCTTTCTGGCCTTCATGACCTATCGTGCGAAGAGTTGGCTAATCACTTAAGAAACACCCTCAAACTACAACTTGTAGATATTAAAAAAATCAGTGCAGGCGACAACAGAGCGCGGCGTAACACCTCACCGTACTACATAATCTTCTTCGTACGCGGCACAAAGCTTAATGACCTCCGAGCAATTAAAACTATTATGCATACAGTCGTTCAATGGAACTTCTATTCAAGAAGTAAAATCACTATGGGGTCATGGCTCTGTCGACAAAGTGCATGATTTGCAGCGAAACTCACAAACACACAAGTTGCCCACTGAAAGAAGACCAAATAGACAAAATTAAATGTGCGAACTGTAGTCTTGCTCACTTATCAAATGATCGGCACTGTAAGAAACGCCAAGAATATATCGCGATAAAGGAAAGAATTAGCAAACAACACAACAAGCCAAACAACAATCCAAAGCCAGCGTTCAATACTTTCAGTGGCAACTTTGATAAAAATTTCCCGGCAATCGGAAACTCATCAAATTATGCCACGAACTATCAACAGACCTCCAGACCACTGTTCAGCAATGTAACAAGGAATACTCCAACATCATTTAACAAACCTCCGACAGATAACGCTCAGGAATTATTCACCCCAGAACAACTGGTTCAAATCTCCGCTGAACTTATAAATAAACTATCGTCTTGTCATTCAAAACAAGAACAATTCAATGTTATCGTAAATTTAGCTGTTAAGTTTCTATCTGGATAGTATTAAGACTGTCCTCTGGAATGCACAGAGTATTAGAAATAAGTCTATTGAATTTTTTGATTTCGCTGTAGCAAACAATATTGATTTGATTCTTGTCACCGAAACATGGCTAAGTAGTAGGGATAAGCTGTATCACCCCAATTACATAATTCACAGAAACGATAGAAGCGATCGAATCGGTGGCGGTGTAGCTATATGTATCAATAAAAAAATAAAGCATACCCTTTTACCAAACGTAGATACGAAAGAAATACAAAACATTGCTATTAAAATCGAAGAAATTAACACTATAATTATAACCTCATACTTTCCAGGCACCAAGTTATCCGCGAATAAAGTTAAAAATTTCGGAGATGACATGGAACTTCTAGTGGGAAGAAGACAAAAGTACTTTTTATGTGGAGACCTGAATGCGAGACACAGACTGTGGAATTGCTTTAAAGCGAATCAAGCCGGTAAAATCTTGTTCGACTTGATGTGCAAGAGAAACTTTACCGTCCTAACGCCGAACGAGACTACTTATTACCCCCCCAATGGAAGACCCTCGACTCTCGACCTTATCATTAGTAATGGCGGCTTGTACGCATCACAACCCATTACCCTCAATGAGCTATCCTCACCGCATCTTCCGGTTTCCTTTACTTTAGAGAGCGAGATTACTCTTAAACCTTGCAGGGAAACTCTACGCTACAAAGAAACTAACTGGCCTAAGTTCCAAGCAATCCTTAACAGGAAAATGTCTACCGCATCCTTAAATCTTCTCCACATCACTCACAACCAGCAAGTCGATGAACTACTGGAAACTTTCTTGAAAAACCTTCGGGAAGCGATCGAGTCAACCACGCCAAAGAAACCCGTTAATTCCCCCCAACAATTATCAATAGGTGAAGACATTAAAGAAATCATTAGAGAAAGGAATAACCTTCGGCGTCAATGGCAGAGAAATAGAAACCCGAGCATAAAATACCGTATTAACTTCCTCACCAAGTCAATACAGGTCCGACTAATAAAACTGCGAAAATCCAACTGGAACTCCATGCTAGCCGATCTTGGGAAAAGTGATGGTAAAGTCTGGCGTTTAAACAAATGTTTTAAACGTGGACGGGCAAATCAAATCCCGCCTCTTTGGAACCAAAACAACGCTCTGACATACGACGACCCAAATAAAGTGAAAATTATTGCCGACCACTTCGAAGCGGTACATCACATCTCAGAAAATATGGGTAATACTATCAATAACTTTTTGGTCCACAACACAGTAAATAACATCCCAGACCGCGTCGAGTTACACGAAATTTCCCTATGCAAGCCCAAGGAAATAGTTAGGATAATCAAAAGGCTCAAAATCAAAAAAGCACCCGGTTTGGACGAAATTCCCAACTGCGTGTTAAAATGACATACAATGCTGGCCTAAAACTTCTCTACTTTCCTCCTACTTGGAAACAAGCCATAGATATCCCCATTCCGAAACCGGGTAAAGATCATAGCTACCCCCAAAACTTTAGACCAATAAGCTTACTGCCAGTTATTAGCAAAATATTCGAAAAGATTATACTCCAGCGAATACAAGACTTTCTGGACTCAACCAAAATTATCCCAGATTTTCAATTCGGATTTAGAAAAGGTCACTCAACCTGTCACCAGCTATTTCGAGTCACGAAATTCGTTAAGGAAAGACTCTATGAAAGAAAATCTGTGGGAATGATAACGCTTGACGTAGAAAAAGCTTTTAATACAGTCTGGCACGAAGGGTTAATATTTAAATTAATTAAACTATCACTCCCGATGTATCTAGTGAAAATTGTTCAGTCTTTTCTATCAAACAGATCATTTACAGTTAAAATCAACTCTTCCTACTCTGATAGTCGCCAAATCTTTGCGGGAGTCCCACAAGGATCATGCCTAAGTCCAACGCTGTTCAATATCTACACGGCAGATATCCCGTCACATCCAAATTGCGAACTAGCAACCTTCGCAGATGATACATGCGTCTATACCAGCTCAATTGATCCAGACACGATATTAGCAGTACTCGAACTTTATACTCAAAGACTTTACCAATTTTACCACCGGTGGAAAATTAAAATTAATACAGCAAAAACACAAGCTATGTTTTTCACTAAAAAGAGGAAACGCTCAAACCTTCCAAGTCGCAAAATCAATTTTATTGGTCAAAAAATTCCGTGGTCTGATAACCTAAATTACCTTGGTGTTCTACTTGATAAAAAACTCTCCTTCCGTTGTAACATAGATAACATATGTTTCAAAGTCAGCAAGGCCATGTATGCCCTGTATCCTCTTATAAATAGAAAATCCCAACTTTCTGAGGAGAACAAGATCTTATTGTTCAAAATGGTAATCCAACCCATTATCGCATATAGCTCTCCTGTTTGGGGTCATTGTGCAAAGTCACATATTAAAAAGCTTCAGGTCTCACAAAATAAGTGCCTCAAAATAATAATGAAGAAACCATTCTTCTTCTCCACTAGAAGTCTCCACGCAGAAGTTAAAGCGCAAACTGTACTTGAATTAATTTCAACCAGATACTCATCTTTTGTAACCAGACTGGAACTAGTCGACAATCCGATAATACTATCACTCATATAACATCCTACTACTTGACATGTATTAGTGTCTAATTTGTTTTTCTTAAGTTAGTTAATTACCTTTTACTATTTTTGCCTTCCTTTAATTTAAGTTAGTTTGTAAGTTAGTTTTAAACTCACTACACAAGGTTTTTTGTATAAATTTTTCCTTGATTTTATTTCACTAAAATTACCGTAGATGCTTCGCCTTGCTGTGCTAACTAGATTTAATTTAGCTGTTAAGATATTGAATTATCTGTTCTCTAAATCATAAATTATAAGATGCTAGTCATAAGTGGAAAAACTAATAAACATTGATTGAATTGAATTGAATTCAATTATGGTATATGACGTTTTATCATTAATTCAGTTAACTTGACATTCCAGTCCTTACTGATCTTTGCGATCTCTTCCATATTGTGCATTTGTTGCAGGAGTAAAGCATAGAGTGGTTTCTCATTGCATTAAAGTTTCATCATTATTTAGGAATATATGCGCTGCAATTACAAATTAGGTTAGCGGTTTAGGAGTCCATAGCGAACATACACATATGCATACATCCTCTTTTATATATATAGATTAGTGGTAGTCGACTCCAATATTTTACTATTATGTTTCACCCAGCAGACCAATAAAGCGGAATGTTCTGATGTCCTCGCAAAGTTCCGAGCTATTTCTGATATAGGGGAACGTGATCCAGAAGTTTCCAGTGGATTTCATTCGGAAAATTTAGAGATAATTCCATGAGGCAGAATTTCAAAAGAACATGCCGGCATCCGGACATATATTGGAAAACTATGTGTAAATTCGATTAGAATTTTTTTTTTATTTTTATACCAAAATGGTAAAGGGGAAACCCTCGACTTTTGTATTTTTTTTTTGATTTTTAAAAAACTCATTCTTTTTTTTCAATTTTCTAGTTGCAAAAGTTTTCATAAGAACTGCTCTTAATAATATACATTATTTTATTATAATACATTATAAGAATAAAAAATCCTTGTGCTGAGAAGTACATTATTAAAAATTCTTCTGAAATGAAAAGTAATTCGCTGTGTTGTCCGATCTGACGCAAAAAATGCAGAATTAGTAGAATTTTCGCACAATCGGTTAAAATTGCAGAAAATTCTACAGACCCTTATGTTTCTTAACGCCAAACCTGTTAAAAATGATCAAAAATAAATTTTAGTAAACTTTCTGAAGGGGAAAAGCTTTGGGAAATGTCCCGGACATTTTTCAAAGATTTCGGTAAGAGAAATCACACGGAATAGCGTCAACCCCGCCATATGGAAATCGCATGGATTTTTAGTCCGGAATTCCGAACTTTCCATCGGAATTCTGACAGATTCTTGTGTTTTTAGTCTGCTGGGCAATTACAATGTAAAGAAGTATTTGTTCTAAAACATCTTTTCAGCGATCTCATCCCTGCTGCTGGGCAATTACGACGTAAACAAGTATTTGTTCCAAAACAAATTTTCAGCGATCTCATCCCTAAAAACTTTTTTCATCCTTTTCTTGTTTATTTTTCTAACTAAGGAAACTCCAAGCGCCATCAACAAATTTACGACTCCTAAATGTACGAGTATTGTAAGAATGTGTTTTTCTTGTATTTCTCGTAAATAACGTTTTAACCGATTTGCGGTTAAATCATCATGCGGTTAAGTCATACACACAACTTAATAGGATTTTTGCCGAAAATCTATCGTAGGGATCGGTGTTTTCAACGAATCGGACCACAAAATAATTAACTGCTCTTATTTGCTAGGTATATTGCAATGTGCGTACACCTTGGGATCATCCTGAATCGCAGTATATTTTGAGAAGGTGGTGACTATGAAACGGACGAAGTTTAAGTTCGCTTAGCTTCATATTATCCGAAGAATTCTAGTCATGACGTCATAGCGAATTACATTATTTTCATACCAAAAAAATGAAGTCCTTTTTCGACCCAGTCTTTTATTTTAGGTCACATAGTATCTATTGTGCAGCCGGTGTAATTATGTTTGTATTTTACTTTATTATTTTTTAATAATAAAGTATTTTTATTGCTTTTAGGATTCGAAATATTTTCCAGAGTTGAATTTCGTTATTAATTAATTGATCGAGGTAGCATCTTCAACACCCAAAGATATGTGCTAAAATATGGTACCGTATTTTTTTCGTTAGTAGCACATTTTAACCGCATCCATCCTTGGCTTAGGTTTGTCCCGACTGTATTCAAGACTTGAGATTCAAGTGAAAGGAAATCCTTGTCAATGGCCGTTCCAAGAAAATTGGGTCTCTTCGTACAAGTTTACCTCAATCTGGTATTATGCCTGCTTAGAAGTGCTTCTAACTTTGAGAATATGTTGACTCTTACTTTCTCTAAGTGTTTATGACTCAATGCGATCCGAATACGTAGGTGGTGACCGCTATGACACATTTCGAGTAACTTTTAGTAGTTGTGTGAGTATGTGAACTTAGCATTCTACCTTCATGGCAATATTGAAAGGCGGATGAAATAAATAATTCTTGTGCGGTTAAGAGGATAGAACTGTTTGGAATCCTTTTCGGCTACCCTCTCCATTCAGAACTCATCGAAAAATAGATTATGAACAACACGATGACCGCCGATAGCTGCCTTTGATGCCTAGTAATGACACTCAAAAAGGAAATGCTTAGCAAAATTTTTCAGGATTGGGTAGACATAAAACACTTTGTTGGTTCCTTTGTAGACGATAAGAACAATACCATACCGTCCGTAGTGGTAAGACTACTACTCGGTATTCCCATTCTTTTGTTGAAGGCATTTCCACTGAAGTTTTATATGCCTACAGGGCGTATAGTTTGTGACTACTATTTTATTTTTATAGGCAAATTCAAGTTGAAAAATCGCCTGAAGTAGATTTTTAGTGGGCACAAAGTCGGCTTTTGTGGATGGCATAGTTGAAGCAACTGAGAGAGAACAAATAGGGAAAAGGAGATACTGGATAAAGTGTGGCACAAATAAAATTGTTTATAGCGGTTAGGATCTGTTAATGCCTTCAATATTTTCAAGGACATATAAAAGATGGCTTCTTTTCTACGCGATTGTATTGTGACGATAAATCAAGTTCATGTAATGATCGGCTGTAATCGGAACTAATAAAATAGACTTGGCACTTAAAGAAAATTAGAAATTTGAAGCAGTCACAAGTTTTAAAAACGAAGTAATGATTTCTAACCTATCGTATTTGGCTCCAATAAAACATTAAGTTCTGAAGCATATTTGTATTTTAAGAGTACATATTTTTCTATTTTCTGCATCCCATTAAAAGATTCAACTTTTTTAATAGTCTACTGGAATAATGAATCATTAACTTAACACCTGCCTATAATCTTCTTCAAATACATTGCAAAGAATGCGCCTTCATAAAATAATGCAAAAGTTTCCGGGGAAAATAATTGGCTTACATAAAACAGGAGTGAGATGGATTATTCCGCCAGAAAAAAGCGAATCCTTAGCAGAAGTATCATGGACCTGGATGGAATCGTTTAGCTTCATATTACCAGTATGATTTTCACTTTATCGGTACTCATTGTACCCGGCCCTGATGCCTTTCATCCACGATATACGTGATGTAGTGCTTTCGATTGTTTACCAATGATACCTAGCGATTGGATCATTTGATCTTCCTGGCCGTACAAAGCGGGTATGCAGCAAGCAAAAAAAATTACGCTCCTGCTCGAAAGGATTCTAGCGATGTCTGCTCCGGTCTTTTACCCAACGAAAACTTTCAAACACGCTTAACTCGTATACCATCTATTCGAGAACAGCATGTGCAATCTATCTTTCTGCGAATCCTTACGTAAAGTTTACGAGCTCCTTAGAACTGAAGCGTGTCGATGTTAAATTTATACAATATGTCATTTGAGTTGTTAAGACGTTACATAACGGTAAATTGGTATGGAAAAGTTTATCGTGCTGTTACCGGAAATTGTCTCACTGTATGGTGTTTCCTTTTGGCAATATCGGAACAATTCTATATTGTTACTGTAAGAGTTTGGGTACTTTTGTGGGAAAGAAAAAACGGGATAAATTCCATGCCGTTAATTTTTTTTTTACAGAAAATCATACAATTCTTTTCAATCTTATCGAAAATAAAGCAAAAAAGCAACCCACCAGCATGCAATTTTTTTCCCATAATATTTTATACCAATGTTTCTCACTAATAAGATTTGATGCCATCTGTCCGCAGTATATAAAACAATTTTTTTTTTATTTTTATATTAATCTAATGACAACAGAATGCACTATAGATACTAGAAATATGTAGGGTGTTTTTTTAGGTGCAGGAGAACTATCGATATCGATAACTGTGGTTTGACAGCTGAGAATGTTAAACTGTGTTGACATTTCTGTTCAGTAAGGTTTGGCAAGTCATCATCAATCGTTTAACGCCAGAACAACGCTTCCAAATTCTGGAAACTTACTTTGAAAAACATACTGCAGTCACGATCGGCTGCACGCCAATCGTATAATACTCTAGATGAATACTGAACTCCGATTTATATTGTAGTTGGGGATAAAGTAGAATTACGTGTGTGTATGTTATATGTCCTTTATTAAGGACTGCCATTAGATTGCTACTCAAAACTAAAAGACAACATTCAGTGTTTAATTTCATACTTTGAACTGGGTAAGTCATTGAAAAAAATGTCCTTGTTGAAGGATTTTCACATGGGAGGTGCAGGAAGAACTCACTCGATTTCTTACATATTTATCCTTTTCCTTGGAACCATTCAAAAATTAATGTGTACAAAATTTCAAATTCGTAGCTTGAAGCGTTCAAAAGTTATCAGAAAATATTGTTGAACACGTGTCTTAAGGATATTTTGTATGGCAGCTACCAGAAGGAGTAAAAGGATTCTGCTGACTAGTAAACTCGAACTTCGTTTTCACTCAAAACTAATTTGTAAAAAATTCCGAGTTGATAGCTAAAAGATTACTTGAGTTATAGTGAGTTCCGTAAATTAAGTGAAGACATTATGACAGGATATTTGTATGGCAGCTACACGAAGGACTAATAGGATTTTCTTCATAATCATACATTTAGCTCCAACTATTGGAAAAATAACACGTACAAAATTTCAAAGTCGTAGCTTAAACCCTTCTGAAGTTATCGACCAATGTTCTTGAACACGTGTTTTAAGAACATTTTGTATGGCAGCTACCAGAAGGAGTAAAAGGATTTCGCTGACTAGTAAAGTCGAACTTTCTTTTTACTTAAAACTAATTTGTACAAAATTTTGAATTCATAGCTAAAAGATTACTTGAGTTATAGTGAGTTTCGTAAATTAAGTGAATACACTTTGACAGGATATTTGTCAAAGGGTTGTCAAAGGGGCGGTCTACTGTGTTCGAGGCAGCAACCTTGATCAAGGAGTGGATGCCTCATGCGGCCAAGTAGAGAGTCCTCCACGAGGAGACACCTGGGAAACGCCAACTCACAACGCTTGCTGGCCGGAGTTGGTAGGCGAACTCTCTTGGGCACTATACACTGTGGCTAACCCCTCTCTGGCCGTCAATGCCGGGGAGGAAAGGTCGTAAAGTGTTAGAGCTCTTTGTCTTTTAGGGCTGGCAGACGGTAAAGAAAGCCCAAACGGATGTTTATGGAGTTATGGAGGTCGACTATAGGAAAAAAACTCGGGTAGGGATGTCTACCCAAATGTCGGTAGGAGGCGTAGCTGCGACTACCGGCGAGGGCTCGGGGGGTGAAACCTCCTGTGTCGCCAGCGGCTACACGAAGTCAACTCGTACGATGTTTGATGCAGGTCGTACGAGTGGTGTTGCTACTGCTAGCACAACTAGTTCAGTGATGGAATCAGGCTGTTCTAGTGGTCACGCTACTGGTTCCAACGTTCTCAAGTGCGTGTTGGACACTTCCGATACTGAACGAGATTCGGATCAGGACAGTGCGAAGACGACTAACACCGAAGAAGAAGAGCGCCTCTTACGGTCTCCCAAGAGGTTGGAGGACACCAAGAAACATATGTCTTCTGGATCCAATAGGACGGAGGACACCGAGCAGCTTATGACTTCTGGGTCCAACACTTCGCGGGAGAAACGGAGGGCGTTTGCGCAATACAAGGCCGCGCTGAAGTGTGATGCGAGACTCGGCGACAGAAAAGACCTCACTCCTAGTGAGATGAAGGATCTATGCTGGGCCAGAGAAACCATCCGCAAAGGCAGAGCCTTCATTGAGGGACGCAAGGGCTTTGCTAGCAGTGATCCAAAATTCTGCAACAAAGTGGAGGAGCAGGTAAACGCGAAGCTTGCCAGCAAGAGGCAGCGGTCGACCGAGGAGAGCCCACTCCCTTTGTCGACCAAAAAGTCTAAGACTGGACAAGCAGAGCTCTCGGCACAGGCATCCACGTCAGGCCCAAAAGGTCAGTCGGTAGCGGATGTCCTCAAACGACATCTTATTGTCGCACTCGTCGACCATAGTGACCAACTTGGAAGGATCAGTCTGGAAAAGTGGAAATCCGTGGAGATGAGACTGCTGGACGAACTGGTGTCATTCATGGAGGCCAACTTGGACAAACCTATGCCTACATTCGATGGGGCAGGGTGGTTCAACGAGGTTAAAATAATCAAGTGTAACGACGAGTTTACACTTGATTGGTGTAAAAAGACCGTCATCTCTCTGGAACCCCTCTGGGAAAATGCGAAGCTGGAGATAGTGGACAGAGCACTCATACCATCCGTGCCGAAGGCAAAGGTATTTCTGCCAAGGGTCTTACCTGCAGAGACTGCTCTTAAGCTGATCCAGAGGCAGAATCCCGACATTCCCACCGATGACTGGAGGGTCATCAAGGTTAATGAGCCGGTGGCCAAGGATGGGGGGCAGGAAATCATCCTCCAGATTAATGAGAAGGCTGAGGATCTTCTTTATCCCCGCTTCGGGAAAACGGCTTGGGGCATCGGAAGTGTTTACTTGCGTCTTAAGAAGCGCCATTCCAAAGATGGAAATGTGAACACTCTCGGGACCAACGAAGTGGAGAGGGACCTGGGGATGGATATCCTGACCGCGGCCGCCACAAACATATCACTAAACAAGGAGTTAGGGAGCGATTCTGAGACGTTGGATCCGGACGCTACTCTTACCCAGGTCTCAGTACGAAATCGGACAGGCATAGATCCCCAGGATGCTACGTCTGATTCAGATCAACCTGCACCATAGTAGCTTAGCTTCGGCTGAGCTACTTCTCACCCTTGAAGAAGGGAACTACGATGTGGCGCTCATCCAGGAACCTTGGATCTCTGGCAACGGAGCCATCAGGGGACTGGCGTCACGAAACTACCATACGATTTTCTCTCAAAAGGAAGGTAAGAAACGGTCGGCCATTATGGCCAAAAAGAACCTTAATGCTTTTCTGACATCTAATTACAGCACGAATGATTTGACGGTGGCGCTGATAGAGGGAGCGAGTGGACAGCAGCCGCTGCTTATCGCTTCGGCATATATGGCACATGATAGGCCCTCTCCTCCAGTGGAGCTGCAGACGCTAGTGTCAGAAGCTACTAGAAGGCATTTCAACCTAGTAGTCGGCAGTGACGCGAACGCACATCACACAATATGGGGTAGTAGGGATATTAACGAAAGGGGTGAGTCCTTATTACACTTTATTCTCAATACTAACCTACTAATCGGTAACCGCGGGGACACACCAACATACAAGGGTCCAACCAGCGAAAACGTACTCGATTTGACGCTGCATACGGATACGGACGGCTGTCGTGTGGAGAGCTGGATGGTCTTGGATAGACCATCTTTCTCGGACCACAGGTACATAGGGTTCGTAGTGGCGTCGGGTCTTAGTACCAATATCTCTACGTACAGAAATCCGGCAAAAACAAATTGGGCGTTGTTTTCAAATACAGTAAGGAACAGACTCGAGGGTAGGGCGCCTGAACATATTTGGAATGCACGCACGCTGGAATATACTACAAACTTCTTAACTAACACTTTGAACAAAGCCTTCGAAAAGGCGTGCCCTCGTAGGAAACCGTCGGGGAAATCCCAACCTCCTTGGTGGAGCAAGGAATTGGGAGAGTCTCGGCGGAAGGTCCAAAAACTCTTTAACTTGGCGAAGCGCACCAATCAAACGGAAGTGTGGGCCGAATACAGAAACTTGCTAAAAATCTTTAAGAGGGAGCTGAAAAAGTCGAAGCGTGACAGCTGGAGAAATTTCTGCAGCCAAATCGAGAAAACGTCAGAAGCCTCTAGACTCAGGAAGCTTATATCTAAGAATCCAACCCCGCCCGCTCTGCTGAGAGGGATGGATGGTAGTTGGACGAAGGACAGCAAGGAAACACTGGAAGCCCTTTTAAGCGCTCATTTTCCGGGCTGCCGAGATCCTGACCATATGCACAATGCAGCAGTGGGGAACTCGCCCTTGGCGAGCATCCCAGGGCTCTTTACAGCCAGCAGGGTAAGGTGGGCTATCAGCTCATTCGACCCCTACAAGTCGCCTGGACCGGATGGAATTATACCGGCCATGTTACAAAATGTAGAGGGTCTAGTGATTCCATGGCTCCAGGCGATTTTTAAGGGTTGCCTAAAACTCAACTACGTGCCCGAGGCATGGAGGAACGCTCGAGTGGTTTTTATACCGAAAGCGGGTAAAAGTAGTCACGTTAATCCGAAGGATTACAGACCTATCAGCCTGACATCCTTTACTCTCAAGACATTGGAAAGGATACTAGATGGTTATATCAGGGACACCATAGATCCTAACCATCTTTCAAAGGCCCAACACGCGTACATCAAAGGAAAATCGGTGGACACGGCTTTGCATAAGGTTGTGGGTAAAATCGAAAGATCGCTAGAGTACAAGGAGTTCACATTGGGAACTTTTTTGGATATAGAAGGGGCTTTCAACAATGTTACTACAGAGGCAATTGTTGAGGCTCTGGGCTCTGCAAACGTCCACAGTACTATAAGTAAATGGATCGTGACACTGCTTAGAAGCAGGTCTATATCGTCGGAATGGGGTAGTGCTCGTTCCCACAAAATTACAAATAAAGGTACTCCACAGGGAGGGGTATTATCACCACTTTTGTGGATACTCACTTTAAATGGGGCACTGAAGGAACTTAACGACTCGGGGGTGGATTGTGTAGCCTATGCCGATGACGTGGTGATACTGGTATCAGGCAGGTACACAAGCACGCTGTCTGAACTTACAACGCGGGCTCTAAACAAGCTACTATACTGGTCGGGAACCAGAGGACTCAATGTTAACCCATCAAAAACAGAACTGGTTCTTTTTACTAGGAGAACTAAGTCTCAACAGTTTAAGCTGCCCAAGATCGGTAACACTGAGCTAACCCTAAAAGGCCATGCCAGATATCTAGGAGTAACCCTGGACAGCAAGCTGACATGGAAACTCAATACGGAAGAGCGGGTGGCTAAAGCAACCATCGCTTTCTACGCGTGCAAAAGAATGTTCGGTAGGAGGTGGGGTCTAGAGCCAAAAATCACTTACTGGATCTACACGGCTGTTGTAAGGCCAATCCTATTATACGGTCTGCTAGTATGGTGGCCAATACTCGATAAAGTAACTTACAGGAAAAAGTTGGAAAAGGTACAGAGACAGGCTTGTCTGGGGATAACAGGCGCCCTTCGCACCACTTCTTCAGACTCTCTCAACGTACTCCTTTCTCTGCCACCAATTGACCTGTTCGCTAAATATGTGGTAGGCAAATGCGCCCTAAGACTCAGAGAGTCAAACCAGCTCAAAACATGTCCATACGGGCACAGTAACTTCAGCCTACCTCCAGCAGAGGCTACGGACTACGCAGATCCTAAGCTCTGGTTTGACAGGAAGTACGCCATAAACATACCAAGCAGGGAATACTGGGAGGCAAGAACCGGTGACTCTGCGGGGTCGATTAACATCTATACGGACGGTTCAAAGATGGAAGACGGAGTGGGCGCAGCCGTGCACTCTTTTGATCTTCCAACAAACTCTAGCTACAGACTGCCGAATAATTGCAGTATTTTCCAAGCGGAGGTACTGGCGATTCAGAAGGCGGCGGAGATAGCTCACAAATCACGAATAAGGGATAAGGCAGTTTGTATCTATACGGATAGCCAAGCAGCCTTAATGGCTCTGAAATCCTGTACTATCAAATCTAAGGCGGTACTCAACTGTCGACGCGCTTTACAGAAACTGTGCTCAAATAGGAAAGTGGAGCTCTGCTGGGTTCCAGGGCACAGTGGTTTCTTAGGTAATGAACTCGCCGACGGTCTTGCTAAAATAGGTGCAAACCTTGGGCAGGAAGCCGCGGTCTCGGTTCCACCGCCTCTTAACGTTATTTACAACTTCCTAGAGAGGAAGATGGTAAGCCGGTCCGAGGCCAGGTGGCAGGCTACGCCAACCTCCAGAACCACGAAGCAAATGTGGAACACTCACAACGAGAAAAGTACTAAACTCTTGTTAGCACTACCAAGGGCGCAATGCGCAACTTTAGTCGGTATTCTTACCGGCCATTGCCTGATTGGGGCGCATGCGTACAGATTGGGGCTAATCACTAACGATATTTGCAGGAATTGCAAACTTCCCGCGGAACGGGAAACACTAGAACACCTCCTGTGCAGCTGCCCGGCTCTGGCTAGGAGACGGGTGAAGGCTCTAGGTGCACCGTCTTTCGCAAATCTTGGACAAGTCTCGCGTAGCAGCATGCAGAGCCTGCTAAACTTTGCTACGGCAACAGGGACCTTTGATTTGAACGAGGAACTCTCAACACAGATCGATACACAAGCGCACCTACCTTAGGCACATTGGGTCTCCTTTTTATGTGGTATCGCTATGGAACCTCGAGGGTCTATGCGAGGTTTTTAAGCCGCCACTGATACCTAACCTAACCTAACCTATCCTTTTCCTTGGAACCATTCAAAAATTAATGTGTACAAAATTTCAAATTCTTAGCTTGAAGCGTTCAAAAGTTATCAGAAAATATTGTTGAACACGTGTCTTAAGGATATTTTGTATGGCAGCTACCAGAAGGAGTAAAAGGATTCTGCTGACTAGTAAACTCGAACTTCGTTTTCACTCAAAACTAATTTGTAAAAAATTCCGAGTTGATAGCTAAAAGATTACTTGAGTTATAGTGAGTTCCGTAAATTAAGTGAAGACATTATGACAGGATATTTGTATGGCAGCTACACGAAGGACTAATAGGATTTTCTTCATAATCATACATTTAGCTCCAACTATTGGAAAAATAACACGTACAAAATTTCAAAGTCGTAGCTTAAACCCTTCTGAAGTTATCGACCAATGTTCTTGAACACGTGTTTTAAGAACATTTTGTATGGCAGCTACCAGAAGGAGTAAAAGGATTTCGCTGACTAGTAAAGTCGAACTTTCTTTTTACTTAAAACTAATTTGTACAAAATTTTGAATTCATAGCTAAAAGATTACTTGAGTTATAGTGAGTTTCGTAAATTAAGTGAATACACTTTGACAGGATATTTGTATGGCAGCTACACGAAGGACTAATAGGATTTACTTGATAATCATACATTTAGCTCCAACTATTGGAAAAATAGCACATAAAAAATTGGAAAGACGTAGCTTAAACCCTTCTGAAGTTATCGGCAATATTCTTGAACACGTGTTTTAAGGACATTTTGTATGGCAGCTACCAGAAGGAGTAAAAGAATTTCGCTGATTAGTTAACCCAAACTTTCTTTTCACTCAAAACTAATTTGTACAAAATTCCGTATTCGTAGCTAAAAGATTACTTGAGTTATAGTGAGTTTCGTAAATTAAGTGAATACATTTTGACAGGATATTTGTATGGCAGCTACACGAAGGACTAACAGGATTTTCTTCATAATCATATATTTAGCTGCAACTATTGGAAAAATAACACATACAAAATTTCAAAATCGTAGCTTAAACCCTTCTTAAGTTATCGACCAATATTCTTGAACACGTGTTTTAAGGACATTTTGTATGGCAGCTACCCGAAGGAGTAGGACGATTTTGCCCGTTACCGAACTTAGCCTTACAAATTCAACGAAACATCCAGATTCAAAATTTCAAGATCCTAGGTGAAGGCGTTCTTGAGTTATCGTGTTCACGGACAGACGGACGGACGGACGGACGGACGGACGGACGTCAGGCGGATTTGAGGTTTTTGGCTACAAATAAACAAAAAATAATATATAACTTTTTTTCGTCCGAGGCTTGGTTCTATGCGTTACAAACTTTTGGGCTGGATTAAACTTATAATACTCTATGATTTCATCTAGAGTATAAAAATAAATCTGTTCGCGAAGTTCATAGAGCACTTCGTCCATTTTTATCGAAGAATTTTGTTTAGTGATGAAGCTCATTTCTGGTTACGTCAATAAACAAAATTGCCGTATATGGAGCGCAGACAATCCTCACGGCGTTAATGAATCACCATTACATCCATTAAAATTTACTGTTTGGTGCGGTTTACACGCTGACAGCATCATCGGTCCTTATTTTTTTCGAAATGAGGAAGGAGCTGCCGTTACGGTGAATGGGGCAGCATTATCGAGCCATGCTGACTGAATTTTTATACTCTAGATGAAATCATATAGAGTATTATAAGTTTAATCCAGCCCAAAAGTTTGTAACGCATAGAACCAAGCCTCGGACGAAAAAAAGTTATAAATAATTTTTTGTTTATTTGTGGCCAAAAACCTCAAATCCGCCTGACGTCCGTCCGTCCGTCCGTCCGTCTGTCCGTGAACACGATAACTCAAGAACGCCTTCACCTAGGATCTTGAAATTTTGAATCTGGATGTTTGGTTGAATTTGTAAGGCTAAGTTCGTTAACGGGCAAAATCGTCCTACTCCTTCGGGTAGCTGCCATACAAAATGTCCTTAAAACACATGTTCAAGAATATTGGTCGATAGCTTCAGAAGGGTTTAAGCTACGACTTTGAAATTTTGTATGTGCTATTTTTCCAATAGTTGGAGCTAAATGTATGATTATGAAGAAAATCCTATTAGTCCTTCGTGTAGCTGCCATACAAATATCCTGTCAAAATGTCTTCACTTAATTTACGGAACTCACTATTACTCAAGTAATCTTTTAGCTATCAACTCGGAATTTTTTACAAATTAGTTTTGAGTGAAAACGAAGTTCCAGTTTACTAGTCAGCCAAATCCTTTTACTCCTTCTGGTAGCTGCCATACAAAATATCCTTAAGACACGTGTTCAACAATATTTTCTGATATATTTTGAACGCTTCAAGCTACGAATTTGAAATTTTGTACACATTAATTTTTGAATGGTTCCAAGGAAAGGGATAAATATGTAAGAATTTGAGTGAGTCCTTCCTGCACCTCCCATGTGAAAATCCTTCAACAAGGACATTTTTTTCAATGTCTTACCCAGTTCAAAGTATGAAATTAAACACTGAATGTTGTCTTTTAGTTTTGAGTAGCAATCTAATGGCAGTCCTTAATAAAGGACATATAACATACACACACGTAATTCTACTTTATCCCCAACTACAATATAAATCGGAGTTCAGTATTCATCTAGAGTATCGTGACTGCAGTACGTTTGTTTCCAAAAATTAATCAGCTAAACATCGCCGACATTTGGTTCCAACGAGACGGCGCAACTTGCCATACAGCGCGTTTAAAAATCGATTTATTGCAAAATCAATTTGGTGACAACTTGATTTCCAGAAGTGGTTCTGTTAACTGCCCCCCCCCCCCTCGTTTGTGCGATTTAACGCCTCTGGATTACTTTTTATGAGGCTATATTAAGTCATGCGTTTATACCGACAAACCAGGAACTCTTGAAGCATTGGAAGCCAATATTCAAGGCACTATTGACGCCATACGGCCAGATTTATTAGAAAAAGTTGTCAAAAATTGGACTGATCGAATGGACCATGTAACTCATAGCCGCGGCGGACATATGACAGAAATCATATTTAAAAAATAAATGCCATGAAATTATCTACCAGAATATAATAAAAAAATTTCATTCCAACAATATTTCTGTCAGTAGGGTTTCTGGTGTGAAACCCAACCACGAAATCCCCGACTGTTGATTAGTCGCTGTCCTCTAGGACAGTCGAGGATTTCGTGTTGGGGTTTCACACCAGAAACCCTACTGACAGAAATATTGTTGGAATGAAATTTTTTTATTATATTCTGGTAGATAATTTCATGGCATTTATTTTTATACTCTAGATGAAATCATATAGAGTATTATAAGTTTAATCCAGCCGAAAAGTTTGTAACGCATAGAAACAAGCCTCGGACGAAAAAAAGTTATATATTATTTTTTGTTTATTTGTGCCCAAAAACCTCAAATCCGTCTGACGTCCGTCCGTCCGTCCGTCCGTCCGTCCGTCCGTCCGTCCGTCCGTCCGTGAACACGATAACTCAAGAACGCCTTCACCTAGGATCTTGAAATTTTGAATCTGGATGTTTGGTTGAATTTGTAAGGCTAAGTTCGTTAACGGGCAAAATCGTCCTACTCCTTCGGGTAGCTGCCATACAAAATGTCCTTAAAACACGTGTTCAAGAATATTGGTCGATAACTTAAGAAGGGTTTAAGCTACGACTTTGAAATTTTGTATGTGGTATTTTTCCAATAGTTGGAGTTAAATATATGATTATGAAGAAAATCCTGTTAGTCCTTCGTGTAGCTGCCATACAAATATCCTGTCAAAATGTATTCACTTAATTTACGAAACTCACTATAACTCAAGTAATCTTTTAGCTACGAATTCGGAATTTTGTACAAGTTAGTTTTGAGTAAAAAGGAAGTTCGAGTTTACTAATCAGCGAAATCCTTTTTCTCCTTCTGGTAGCTGCCATACAAAATGTCCTTAAAACACGTGTTCAAGAATATTGGTCGATAACTTGAGAAAGGTTTAAGCTACGACATTGAAATTTTGTATGTGTTATTTGTCCAATAGTTGAAGCTAAATGTATGATTATGAAGAAAATCCTGTTGGTCCTTCGTGTAGCTGCCATACAAATATCCTGTCAAAATGTATTGACTTAATTTACGAAACTCACTATAACTCAAGTAATCTTTCAGCTACGAATTCGGAATTTTAAACAAGTTAGTTTTCAGTGAAAAGGAAGTTCGAGTTAACTAATCAGCGATATTCTTTTACTCCTTCTGGTAGCTGCCATACAAAATGTCCTGAAAACACGTGTTCAAGAATATTGCCGATAACTTCAGAAGGGTTTAAGCTACGTCTTTGAAATTTTGTATGTGTTATTTTTCCAATAGTTGGAGCTAAATGTATGATTATGAAGAAAATCCTATTAGTCCTTCGTGTAGCTGCCATACAAATATCCTGTCAAATAGCCTTCACTTAATTTACGGAACTCACTATAACTCAAGTATTATTTTAGCTATGAACTCGAAATTTTGTACAAATTAGTTTTGAGTGAAAACAAAGTTCGAGTTTACTAATCAGCAAAATCCTTTTACTCCTTCTGGTAGCTGCCATACAAAATGTCCTTAAGACACGTGTTCAACAATATTTTTCGATAACTTTTGAACGCTTCAAGCTACAAATTTGAAATTTTGTACACGTTCATTTTTAAATGGTTCCAAGGAAAAGCATAAATATGTAAGGAATCGAGTGAGTCCTTCCTGCACCTCCCATGCGAAAGTCCTTCAAAAAGGACATTTTTGTTCGATGACTTACCCAGTTTAAGATATGAAATTAAACACTGAATGTTGTCTTTTAGTTTTCAGTAGCAATCTAATGGCAGTCCTTAATAAAGGACATACAACATACACACGCGTAATTCTACTTTATCGGAGTTAAGTATTCATCTAGAGTATTATACGATTGGCTTGCAGCCGATCGTGACTGCAGTATGTTTTAAATATGATTTCTGTCATATGTCCGCTGCGGCTATGAGTTACATGGCCCATTCGATCAGTCCAATTTTTGACAACTTCAGTAGGGTTTCTGGTGTGAAACCCCAACACGAAATCCTCGACCTCTAGGACAGTCGGGGATTTCGTGTTGGGGTTTCACACCAGAAACCCTACTGACGCCGGAAAACAACTAACATTTAATCAAATTTGCTTCTATGGTACCATGAAAAAATTCCATTCTTAATATTTCTGTCTTGTATTATAATTTTAAGTTCTCATGCACCTAAAAAACTTTTTTCAGGTTTAATGGTTTTGTGGGTTAGTCCACTGTTGCCCTCATAGCTTCATTTATAAGATAGGTTACTACCTACGATAGTCTCTTTTTCTATGGCTACACAATTTTAAGTTTCAGTAACAAAAACATAATATGAAATTATTACAATTAAATATTGTACACGAGGAGTAAAAGTCGTATTCTGCATTCGATAAATTTTTCACAATCGAGAAAAACGTGTGGAGTTTCGATGTTTAACTTATTACTTAAGAGCACATTTTTTTCAGTTCCTTTATGACCTCATCTGAAGCATTGCGCAGTCACAGTGCTCTTGGTTTGATTTGGTAAGGCCGCTGGAGTGGCCAAACACATAGACCGCCAATGGGTCCGCTTTGATACCACATGTACGGGTGAGAAATACCCGTGTGTCCATGACCATCTCAGGTAAATAATCCTGCTACCCTGACAAATTTCAGCCGCTTGTCTAGCTTTATGTTTGCGTATACCGCCAAGCCCATGACGAAGCGCGTACCCAACGTACCTTCCCGCCTCAAAGTTTTGTTATGTTAAAATGTGTGAATATGAAATGTGTCCTCAATACTCCTGTTACGGGGTTATATAGCACAACAAAATTGGATCCAATTAAAGTATCTATCAAACAAGAAGGACTTTTTAGAAATAGGGGAGTTGCTGTCACCAACAGTTGGATTGTACTACGATGAAGCTAAGCTGTATAGACACGCAAAGTGTAAACTTAAGCCAAGCGATAGTATCAATACGTGCGAAATTGTTTCGATTTAAACTTTACAAAAAGCGCGTCAATTTCAGCTCGTTGTGAGCCTCAGCCTCATCCAACGTAATAGTTTTGTGGTAGGATAGAAATTCGAATGCCATACAAAAACCACCATCAACATCCCCTTTGAATCAACTAACGAGGCATATTTCGGTTTCGGTATTACATTTAGATAGCGTGTTTGATATTTTTCCAACACGTTCCCTATCCGCAACGAAATAATTATTTCAATTTTAAAATTCTGCAAACCATTTATTTCATACTTATACGAATTGCTAATTAAGCAAAATTAGTGAATAAATGGTCGACAAAATTTACTAAATTACACTGTACGGAAAAACCCGTCAAATTAGATTAGCCACTAATTTTGTAGACTTGCATACTATAGCTACCATCTAACGCACCTCACGGAAAGTACTATACAATTTAAATGCAATTCTAAATTTTAAATTCAATTCAACACTCACGAAAATATTTAATTGATTATACGAAAATTTCAATTAAATTAACTAAAGTTTGATTGATTTGGAGCCAATGAAAATATTCGTAAAAGGTACAATTGTAAATTTTCTTAGCTTATAAGAAGCGTATTATTAAACGTATATCAAGATTTCGTAAAATTTTTGGTTAAATTAATGAAAAGTATTGTAAAAAAAATTTTAAGGGTGTGGGTGTAGGGAGTGATGGTGAGAGAGGGAGGAAATGAAAAAAAATTTGATTGTGAAATGATTGGACTAACTTACACAACTTTGCGGATGTGCGCACAATAACGCACGAAAGTTTCATCGCAATAGGATTCATGGTATAGGAATGCATACGGGACAAACAAACATACGAGTATATTCATTTTACTTTATTATTTCAATAAAACAATATTGTGATCGATTTTTAAAAAAAAAATTTTCAACCCTGAAATTTTATTTTTCACGTTTCATGACTAGTAGACACGAAAAAAGCCAAAAAAAAAAATCAGCCCGTCTGTCCGCCGTACACCGAACGCCGCGCCTTACGCCGTACGCCGTACGTCGACCGCTGTACGCAAAATCGTTTGAAGGCTCGTAGCTCCCAAATCCTTTGAGGTATTAAATTGAAATTTTTTAATGAATAGACTGGGTAGGCCCCTTGAAGTGACCATATTTTGAAGGGTGGGGGTGTGAGGGGGAAGCGTTTTAGACTCAAAATTTTGGTTTCTAGATCTCAGCAACGGCTTACGCTAGGAAGCTGAAACTTAGAACTTATATAAAGCTTCGATAGTGGACCCATTTGCAAAAAAATTGCCGATATGGGTGAAGGAGTGGGTGGAAAAATAATGCGTCCAAAACGCAAGAAAGCCGAGATCGACACATTCTAAAATCCATATCTCCTAAACGGTTAATGTCACGAAATTAAAACTTTATGAATATCTGTAGGTATACCAGGAAAATGGATTGGAAACAAATTTTTGAGTGGGGTGAAAAACTTTAGATTACGATATCCCACGAACCAATTGCACTAGACAAATAAAGTTCAGGTTATCTATAAAGGTTGACAAATGAAGTTTGCTGAAAGAAAAATTTTTTAAGATGGCGGTGAAGCATGAAAGTGGAGGGGATAGGAATTTTTCTTAAAAATCATGTCTCATATCTCAAGAACAGTGTACTAAGATAGATACTTAAAATGTTTACCAAAAAAAGGCCTAATAGACCCCTAGCAGAAAAAAAATGTTTGAAGGTGCGGGTGTAGAGGGGGAGAGTGGGGGAGGGTGAAAAGGAAAAGATTTTGATTTTTACATAACCTATGATGACAGAAATCTGAAACTTGTTATTTAGATAGAGCTATAGTAGTAGCATGTTGGAAAAATATAATTTTTTATAGCGGTAGTATGGTACAGTGGTGAGGGGTGTTTTGCCTATGTATAGAACGGCTTATGGTACAAAGTTGAAATTCGGTATGTATATCTAAATTAACTAGAAAAGTAACTTAGAAAAAATTTTCAAATATCCATTGGCGTTTGGAAGGGGGGCGAAAAAAAATTATCAGTGAAAATGAAGTGCATATAATTTTCACGATTTTCGTCATATCTATTCGGTCTTCCCAAATATTGAATTCATTTTTATACCCTTGATGAAATCATATAGAGTATTATACGTTTAATCCAGCCCAAAAGTTTGTAACGCATAGAACCAAGCCACGGACGAAAAAAAGTTATGTATTATTTTTTGTTTATTTGTGGCCAAAAACTTCAAATCCGCTTGACGTCCGTCCGTCCGTCCGCCTGTCCGTTAGCACGATAACTCAAGAACGCCTTCACCTAAGATCTTGATATTTTGAATCTGGATGTTTGGTTGAATTTGTAAAGCTAAGTTCGTTAACGGGCAAAATCGTCCTACTCCTTCGGGTAGCTGCCATACAAAATGTCCTTAAAACACGTATTCAAGAATATTGGTCGATAACTTCAGAAGGGTTTAAGCTAGGGATGTTAAAAAAATTTCGATATATCGAAATTGCGATATTTTTTGAACGATATATCGATAATATCGGCCGATATTGTAAAAGACGATATATCGATATATCGATATTGAAATCCGACTATCGGACTCGATATTTTTTTTAAGTATATCATATTTTAGAAATCGAACGGGTTTTTTGCATTTAATCTGCATTTCTGCTTATTTATGTGATATGCCAGAAACGTTGAAAGTAGAAAAAAAATGTCGATCACGGAAACCATATCTGTCGAAACTAGGTTCAAGGCACGTGACATATGCGGACGCATGCACGCAAATCTTCACTTCAGGCGCCAACACAAACCTATGTATGACGAGGCAACCAGGCAACTATCTTGTGTACAGGTATCTAACCGCTCCGTACCTTGTTGTTATTGGTTTTTTATCTTGCTCTTTCAAGTATGTTTGTATTAGAGGACCTTTTTTCGATCACACATATGTAGTCTATCTCTGTTGAAACAACAAATTGCATCGACATCACTAGGGTCTCGACATGAAACACTCGTAGTGCAAGCAGCTTCTACCAGTCAGACAGTTCTAAGTCAAGGGTCCGTCCCAAATGAGTTGAAGCAGTACCTGGATCAACCCAACATGATGAGAACACCGGATTCGGATCCAATAAAATTTTGGTTTGATAGCCGTCATTTCACACCAGTTCTGTCGGATATCAGTCAGAAATGCCTGATTGTCCCTGCCTCATTGGTGTCATCCGAAAGAGTTCCGTCGGCAATAAATATTGTGGTGCCAAATAATCGCAGTCGGCTTACTGGAGAGCATATTAAGGAGCGAGTATTCTTAACAACTGTCCCAGAAAAGTACTGGTTCTCATAAATTTACATTTTAAAAATATATCAATATATAATATTTCATTAATAAATAATTAAAATCAAGTTTGCTCTTAATCCTTTTTTCGATTTTGCCCCTTTTATCCTTATTTTTAAAAATAATATATTTAAAAAATAACAGTATTTCTATCCGGAAACTTTATTTCGATCAAAAAAAGGCATTATTTTGATTTCATAAGTCAACTGAGAAGAATTTTCCACTTTCCACCAACATTTCCAATATTTCAATCAAAAAACTCTCAGATATTGAAATTGCAATGATAAAATTGAAATTGAATTTCAGACTCTAAAAATAGCTAAATTTGGCAACTGTGACCGAAGGCAACGAAATCAAATGTCATTTTTTATTAATGGTAATGCTGTTATGACACTGGCTATTTTTGCGGCTTTAAAGCGGCTAGAAAATCCAAATGGAGAGGGATGGAGACTTTTACATACAATTTAGACATTGGTGTGAGAGAGACAGTCCGAACAGCAAAACTATGAGTAACTGTCAAAAAACAATCCATAACTGTCAAAAAAAAAAGCTGCAACAAAGCGCATTCGAGCAGTGTTTTGCAACATTCTAGCAGTTAATCCAAGAAAAATCCACTGGCGGCTAGATTTTCCAGCTACAGACTAGTTTTTGACAGTTAGTTATGTATAAATTATGGAAAGTGTCATGTGATGTTATGAAACGCGCCAAAACCGGTATTTTTCTTAACAAACCAGTTGTTAATTTCGTTTACTAGATGCCGCTAGCGTCGGAAAGAGCGGTTTTAATGTTGTTCGCCTTGTCACACGATTGGCTATTATTGCACTTTTTTCTAGCGAGAGAAATAGCCAGTGTCAAAACAGCATGAATTTGATGCAGCATTGGAGTTTATTTTTCATTGGAAAAAATATTCGATATATCGATATATCGATATTTTTCTCCGATATATCGTCAGCCGATATTGATATTTTTTTCAATATCGATATATCGATATATCGATATTTTTTTCCGATATTAACATCCCTAGTTTAAGCTACGACTTTGAAATTTTGTATGTATTATTTTTCCAATAGTTGAAGCTAAATGTATGATTATAAAGAAAATCCTGTTAGTCTTTCATGTAGCTGCCATACAAATATCCTGTCAAAATGTATTCACTTAATTTACGAAACTCACTATAACTCAAGTAATCTTTTAGCTACGAATTCAAAATTTTGCACAAATTAGTTTTGAGTGAAAAGAAAGTTCGATTGTACTAGTCAGTGAAATCCTTTGACACCTTCTGGTAGCTGCCATACAAAATGTCCTTAAAACACGTATTTAAGAATATTGGCCGATAACTTCAGAAGGGTTTAAGCTACGTCTTTGAAATTTTGAATGTGTAATTTTTCCAATAGTTGGAGCTAAATATCTGATTATGAAAAAAATCCTATTAGTCCCTCGTGTAGCTGCCATACAAATATCCTGTCAAAACGTCTTCACTTAATTTATGGAACTTAATATAACTCAAGTAATCTTTTAGCTATGAATTGGAAATTTTGTACAAATTAGTTTTGAGTAAAAACGAAGTTCGAGTTTACTAATCAGCGAAATTCGTTTACTCCTTCTGGTAGCTGCCATACAAAATGTCCTTAAGACACGTCTTCAACAATATTTTTCGATAACTTTTGAACGCTTCAAGCTACGAATTTGAAATTTTGTACACGTTCATTTTTGAATGGTTCCAAGGAAAAGGATAAATATGTAAGAAATCGAGTGAGTCCTTCCTGCACCTCCCATGCGAAAGTCCTTCAAAATGGAAATTTTTTTTCGATGACTTACCCAGTTCAAGATATGAAATTAAACACTGAATATTGTCTTTTAGTTTTCAGTAGCAATCTAATGGCAGTCCTTAATAAAGGACATACAACATGCACACACATAATTCTACTTTATCCCCAACTACAATATAAATCGGAGTTTAGTATTCATCTAGAGTATTATACGATTGGCTTGCAGCCGATCGTGACTGCAGTATGTTTATTCTACGGCTTTTTGAAATTCGACCCCTAAGGGGGTGTAAAGGGGTTGTATACTTTTTCATGAATTCTGCCATATCCCCCAGGTCTAATTAGATTTCGACTAACTTTTCACTTTTACGTGCTTGCGTAATAATCGACTAAAACTTGTTTTTAAGTTTTTTCCTTTTTCAGCTCCTACACATTTTCACGAATTCCGTCATTTCTGTTAGAAGTAATAATAAATTGAATTGTTTTTACTTTCTCGTTCTGTCTTCATATTTATCTTTTGACTCCTTTCAGGATTTTTGGGTATTCAACCCCCAAGTGGGTGGATGCTTAGATCTGATGATATATCGAATTCATTTTTACTTCCTAAGGTTTCCTATATAAGCGCCACAAGGTCAATTTCAGTATTTTTTGATATTCAATCCTAAGGGGTGTAAAGAGGTTGTACTCTTTTCAAAGCTTCGACATATTTCTTAGGTTCGATGAGATATTAGATCGCTTTACACTATCACAGACTTTTTATATAATCGCTTACAAACCCATTTCTCAATTTTTGAGTATTCAACCCTCAAGTTTTTGCATATGTTTTCACAATTTTCGCCATCCCTTAGTTCTGATGAGATACAAAATTGGTTATTACGGCATTTGATGTAATGACCTAAAAACCAATTTCACTATTTTTCGGGTTTCAAGAACCAAGCGAGTGCAAAGGATTTGCTTACGTTTTCACAAATTTTTCAAAATCCCTCGTGACTCAGGTTGGTTCTTATGAAATCGTTTAAAAACCTGTTTCACAATTTTCCAATTCAAACCCCAAGTGGAAGTAATGTGTTTGTATATGTTTTAACAATTCGTCATATCTCTTAATTCTGATAAGGCAACAAATTCGTTTTTACTTTTATGGGCTTCTAATGTACATAAGATACTGAAATTTGAATTATCTACACGGCTTTTTCAATGTCTATTTTAAATATTGTGGCGAGCTAGGGGTTCGCCGGGATTTCAAGTAAAACACAATTCGGTTAAAATAGAAAGAAGTGATAATTTATTAATCGCATTTTAAATTCTATTCGCACATTAATTCGCACTATATGGCAATACCGCCCGCTTATTTATATCGCTTGATTCGTTCACACGCAATCGATCGCTTTCCACCAACACGGTCGCGTATACACGCTGTCTGTCACAGTCGACGTAATAAAAATTACTATGTCTTCGCTGAAAGCTTCACCTGCTTTTATACTATCCGGTTACAGTCTAGGATGTACTTGAATGTTCGCTCGGTGACGTAGATGTTTCTTGAAAGCTTTAGAGCTTTCGATTTTGATCTTCGTTCAGTGGTGTATGTATAGGGTTCTAGTACATTGGAGAGCGTTCGATAAGAAGAGAGATACAATCGTGCTGTTTCGCCTTATTTACTTCAGCTAGGTTTCTGATTGGGTTATTTTGCAACTAGGTCCATTATGTGAAACGATCGAGTTGCGCAGAGAGTCGATCCCCTCGTCATGGGCGCCACGGTACTTCGTTAGTCTATCGAGGTGTACCACTTTCATTTTTGTACGAGGTTTTTGATGCAACTGAATACGGTACACAACATCATTTAACCGGGTGATGATTTGGTAAGGGCCTTCCCAATTGCGCTGTAGTTTCGGTGACCTGCCCTTCTATCGTTTGGGATTGTATAGCCAAACTAAATCGCCCTCTTGGAATCCTGATGAATTCGCCCGTTGATCATACCTCGTCTTCATCCGATCGGTTGCCAAATTAATTTTATCTCTGACAAGGTTGTAAATTGTGTGTTGTCGATGTCGAAGATCCGATACGTAATCTTTTGGATGGGTTGGTTGGTCTGGTGGCACTCCAAACATTAATTCCGCGGGGACTCGAATATTCTTTCCGAAGATAACTCGGGAGGGAGTTTATCCTGTTGTTGCGTGTACCGATGTTCTGTAGGCCATTAAAAATAGAGGAATGTGTTGATCCCAGTCCTGTTGCCTTTCGCTGACGAGTTTGGATAGGTTCGAATTCAGTGTTCTATTAAAACGTTCCACCATTCCATCGGACTGTGGATGTAGTGGAGTTGTCTTCGTTTTGTTTATTCCCAGCACTTGACATACGTGTTTGAATGTTTGAGATTCAAAGTTGCGCCCTTGATCGGAGTGTAGTTCACGTGGAACTCCAAATCTGCTCACCCAGTTGGTAACAATTTGTTCTGCGACGGTAACTGCTTCTTGATTTGGAATTGCGTAAGCTTCGGGCCACTTGCTGAAATAATCGATGACCACAAAAATGTAGCGATTACCATTTTCTGATTCCGGAAATGGTCCAGCAATATCCACAGCAATTCTCTCGAATGGAGCTCCCACGTTTTAGTTTTAGTTTTAAGAAGGGGCGAAGCGCTGAGCCACCGCGCACACTAGGCACCAAAAGGGCCCATAGCGATCCCTTCAGAACCTCGTAGGTCACTAAACATCCCCTAAACAACCCAGATCCCTAACAAACTTGACTAGCTTATCATGCCCTATTAACCTCAGGTCCTCCAAATTGTCAAAGAAAAGACTTCCCAGCCACCTCAGTCGCCTCCTTGCAACCGCCTGACACTCGCACAAAATGTGGGTGATGTCCTCCTCAGCACATATATCCAGGCAATACCTGCACACGTCAGAGTCAGCGATCCCCATACGCATAGCGTGCTTCCCTAGCAAGCAGTGCCCTGTCAGTATTCCGACAAGTAGCCGCAGACTTCCCCTACTCCATGTTAATATCTCCCTAGTCTTTCGTCTGTCCAACCTTGGCCAGAGTGCCCTAGAGGTCCTACAGCTCGTTAGCGCCTCCCATCTAGAGTTCGCTGCGTCCACTGCACAATCCCGGATACGTGCTTTAATTCCGTTTAAAGGTGGATTAACCACCTCCTCTACCATCCCGTCCGACGCCGATCCTAGTCTCGCCAGCTCATCGGCCTGTTCGTTGCCTGGTACGTCACTATGCCCTGGTACCCAGCATAGTCGTACTCTATTCTGACTACAAAGTACCTTGAGCACTTCTCGACAGCGCTTTACAAGCTGGGATTTAATAGTCCCTGATTCCAATGCATTCAAAGCCGCCTGGCTGTCAATGTAGAGTGAGATATCCCGACCGAATAACCCCTCCATCAACATGATGTTACCTGCCTGGAGAACACGCTCTCCAACATTTTCCTTCCAATTTAGCTTCCTATCCAGGATCAGGCCCAGATATTTCGCTTTTTCCGAAAGTTGCAGCTCGACCCCTTCAAGCATTGGCAGCCTGAATTCCGGGATCTTGTGCTTCCTAGTAAATAAAACCAACTCAGTTTTTGAGGCGTTAACCCCCAAGCCACATCTTTTGGCCCATCTGCTCAGTGTACAGAGTGCCGCCTCCAAGATATCAGTAATAGTATCCAAGAATTTTCCCTGAACCAGTATGACTATGTCATCCGCGTAGGCCACAACCTTGATTCCCTTCCTTTCGATTTCCATCAGAACCTCGTTCACTACAAGGAGCCACAGAAGGGGCGATATCACCCCACTCTGTGGAGTGCCCCTCGAGGCTTGCCTTGTTACCTTTCCTTGCCCCCTCTCCGAACTCACAATCCTGGTTTCCAACAGGGTCGTCAACCAGTCCGTCAGTCCATCCTCTAAGCCTATGCTATTTAAAGCCTCCCTAATTGCTTCCACTGTTACGTTGTTGAAAGCCCCCTCAACGTCAAGAAATGCCGCCAACGTGAATTCGTTACTTTCCAAACTAAACTCTATAGACCCCACTACTTCATGTAGGGCTGTGTCTACGGATTTCCCTTTGATGTAGGCATGCTGGGCGTTGGACAGCAGCCTGTTCTCGCATAATCTCCGAATATATGTTTCTATAAGTCTCTCCAGCACCTTAAGAACGAATGACGATAGACTAATAGGTCGAAAGTCCTTCGTTGTCGTGTGACCGGGTCTTCCCGCTTTGGGAATGAAGACTACACGTGCCTCTCGCCAGGCCCGTGGAACATACCCTGCCCGTAAGCAGCTCCTGAAAAACGTACTCAACCAGCTGAGGATTGCCTCGGAGGCTCTCTGCAGCATGATTGGCCTAATGCCGTCTGGTCCCGGTGATTTGAAAGGAGCAAAAGAGCTTATAGCTCATTTGATCGTGTCCTCACCCAGGAGTTCTTCCATTCCATTTGGTACAACCAAATTATTTCCAGAGAAGCCCCTATTATCCATAGAATAGGGATCCACCGGTGTACTACCAGGGAAGTGAGTGGACATCAAGAGCTCCAGAGCCTCCTGACTAGTCTCCACCCACGACCCGTCACTCCTCTTTATGTAGCTCGGTGGACACGGCTCCTGAGAAAGTACTTTCCTAAGCCTGGACGCCTCACTACATTCACCTATTGATGCGCAGAAGTTCTTCCACGACTCCCTTTTGAACTTCCTGATCTTGTATTTGAAGACCCTGAGACTGGCTTTGTAATTATCCCAATCTTCCGTCTTCCCATCACGCTTCGCCCTATTAAAGAGCTTCTATAAAATTTCATTATTAAAAATTACAATTATTTTAATAATAAAGTATTGTTATCGATTTTTAAAAAAAAAAAATTTTGCTACCCTGAAAATTGTTTTTTCCACGTTTCATGACTAATAGACACCAAAAAGGCAAAAAAAAATTTCAGTCCGTCTGTGCGCCGTCCGCCGTACGCCGTACGCCGTCCGCCGTACGCTAAACGTTTGAAAGCTTATAGCTCTCAAACTCTTTGAGCTATTAAGTTGAATTTTGTTTTGTTGGTAGACTGAGCAATCCCCTTCAAGTGCCCACCTTTTGAGTGGTGGGGGTGTGAGGGGGGAGGTGGGGGAAGCGTTTTGGACGGAAAATTTTGGTTTCTAGATCTCAGTAACCGCATAGGCTAGGAGGCTGAAACTTGAAATTTATATTGAGCATCGATAGTGGACCCATTTGCAAAAAAGGGAGGATATGGGTAAAGGGGTGTGGGAGTTGGGGGAATAATAATGCGTCCGAAACGCTGGAAAGCCGAGATCGAGACATTCTAAAATCTATATCTCCTAATTGGTTAATGTCACGAAATTAAAACTTAATGAACATCTGTGGGCATACTAGGAGAATAGATCGAAAACAAATTTTTGAGTGGGGGAAGTGGCGTAAGGAGGTGGGGGGTGAAAAACTTTAGATTACTATATCTCACGAACCAATTACACTTGAAAAATAAAATTTCGTTTCTGTATTAAGGTTGACAAATAAAGTTTGCTGAAAGTAAAATTTTTTAAGGGGGCGGTGGAGTATGGAAGTGGAAAAGATAAGAATTTTTCTAAAATATCACGTCTCATATCTCAAGAACAGTGTAAGGTAGATGCTTAGAATTTTTAGCGGAAGTAGGCCAAATAAACCCCTAGCGGGGAAAAAAAATGTTGTTGGTGAGTGGGTAGAGGGTGAGGGTAAGGGAGGGTGAAAAGGAAAAGGTTTCGATTTTTATATCTCGAGAACCTATAAAGATATAAAGCTGAAACTTGATATTTGGATAGAACTATAGTAGTAGCATGTTGAAAACATACTGCAGTCACGATCGGCTGCAAGCCAATCGTATAATACTCTAGATGAATACTGAACTCCGATTTATATTGTAGTTGGGGATAAAGTAGAATTACGTGTGTGCATGTTGTATGTCCTTTATTAAGGACTGCCATTAGATTGCTACTCAAACCTAAAAGACAATATTCTGAGTTCAATTTCATATCTTGAACTGGGTAAGTCATCGAAAAAAATGTCCTCTTTGAAGGACTTTCTCATGGGAGGTGCAGGAAGGACTCACTCGATTTCTTGCATATTTATCCTTTTTCTTGGAACCATTTAAAAATGAACGTGTACAAAATTTCAAATTCGTAGCTTGAAGAGCTCAAAAGTTATCGAAAAATATTGTTGAACACGTGTCTTAAGGACATTTTACATGGCAGCTACCAGAAGGAGTAGAAGGATTTCGCTGATTAGTAAGCCTGAACTTTGTTTTTACTCAAAACTAATTTGTACAAAATTTCTAATTCATTGCTAAAAGATTACTTGAGTTATAGTAAGTTCCGTAAATTAAGTGAAGATGTTTTGACAGGATATTTGTATGGCAGCTACACGAAGGACTAATAGGATTTTGTTCATAACCATACATTTAGCTCTAACTATTGAAGAAATGATACATACAAAATTTCAAAGACGTAGCTTAAACCCTTCTGAAGTTATCGACCAATATTCTTGAACACGTGTTTTAAGGACATTTTGTATGGGAGCTACCAGAAGGATTAAAAGGATTTCGTTGACTAGTAAACTCAAACTTCCTTTTCACCAGAAACTAATTTGTACAAAATTCCGAATTCGTACCTAAAAGATTACTTGAGTTATAGTGAGTTACGTAAATTAAGTAAATACATTTTGACAGGATATTTGTATGGCAGCTACACGAAGGACTTACAGGATTTTCTTCATAATCATACATTTTGCTCCAACTATTAGGAAAATAACACATACAAAATTTCAAAGTCGTAGCTTAAACCCTTCTGAAGTTATCGACCAATATTCTTGAACACGTGTTTTAAGGACATTTTGTATGGCAGCTACCCGAAGGAGTAGGACGATTTTGCCCGTTAACGAACTTAGCCTTACAAATTCAACCAAACATCCAAATTCAAAATTTCAAGATCCTAGGTGAAGGCGTTCTTGAGTTATCGTGCTAACGGACAGACGGACGGACGGACGGACGGACGGACGGACGGACGGACGGACGGACGGACGGACGTCAGGCGGATTTGAGGTTTTTGGCCACAAATAAACAAAAAATAACATATAACTTTTTTTCGTCCGAGGCTTGGTTCTATGCGTTACAAACTTTTGGGCTGGATTAAACTTATAATACTCTATATGATTTCATCTAGAGTATAAAAATATAATATTTTATAGGGGTAGTATGGTACGGGGGTGGGGGGTGTTTTTCCTAACTATAGAACGGCTTATGCTAGAAAGTTGAAACTCAATATGTATATGTAAGTCAACTAGAAAAGTCTTTTAGATTGAAAATGAATGAATGAATGAAATTCAAATATCCATTGGCGTACAGAGGGGGAGCGAAAAAAATGATCAGTTAAAATGGAATGCATATATTTTCATGATTTTCATCATATCTATCAGGTCTTTCCAATTATTGAATCCATTTTTATTCTACGGATTTTTCATATAAATACCTAGAAAGTGTTTTCAGGATTTTTTGAAATTCGACCCCCACGATGGTGTAAAGGGGATGTATACATTTTCACGAACTCAGCCATATCCCTCAGGTCTGATTAGTTATCGAATTAATTTTTACTTCCACGGACTTGTTTAATAATCACCTAAAACTTGTTTTCAAATCTTTTCCCTTTTTAACCCCTAAGGGGGTACAAACGGGTTGAACACGTTTTCACGAATTCCGTCATATCTATTAGGAGTGATAAGACATCGGATTGGTTTTCACTTTCTCGGGCTTTATTTATATATATCTAAAAACCCATTTCAGGATTTTTGGATATTCAACCCCAAAGTGGTTTCAAGGGGGTTGCATATATTTTCACAAATTCCCACATATTTCTTAGTTCTAATAAGATATTGAATTCATTTTTACTTCTTACGGCTTCCTATATAATCGTCAAAAAGTTGATTTCAGGATTTTTAGATATTCAAGATATTAGATATTAGATTGGTTTTCACTTCCACAGACTATTTATATAATCGCCTACAAACTCATTTCCGATTTCATGTAATGGCCCAAAACCAAATCACGAAAAACTTGCTAATCACGTAATAACTACGTAGTATTATATTACTACTTAAACTGAGTCCCGGAGTATGACCCAATTATGTAATTCATATTTTATATGTGGCAGCGGCGTAAGTATTCTAGTGCGACCCCATTCTACCAATTTTTTTAGGTTTTCAGTCACATAGTAACCTACACCGCATTAATCTTAAACGCATTCCGAACTTCTACCCGAAAAATAATAAAGTTGCGCCCAGACTGTTGGCAGATTTTTTTCTTGTTTTCCGCCGTCAGTGGAGTGAAACCCCAACACGAGATCCCCGACCAGTGTGACCACAAGTGCTACGAAGGTAGCAAAATGCTACTATTGACAATTTTTTGCTACTATGTTACTACATGTCTAAATTTGCTACCCTGGTAAAATTAGCCGTTATAAAACTAGTGTACGCCAAAAATATGATACTTTGACTATCAAATGAGTCGTCCAGTTGCAAAAAATCAAAATATTTGATTCAGAAACTTGTGGCAAAATGGCAAAAACTGACTAGGCAAAATATCCTATTGCTTTTTTTTAAAAAAAATCACAAAAAATATGCTTTGTTGGCTCGCAAAAGCTTTGATATTATCCTTACTAAATTAATAAGATATTATAGTTTTAAATCTAGATATGGCAGGTTTTGCACCCGAAATGCAAATATGACTGGTTTCGCAACTCTAGCGGTATTGCTTGCATTCTTCCGGTTAACGTTTTCTTTTCCTGAACTTTGTAGTTTCTTGAATTCCTTGTTGTTCCTCGACCTCATGATCTATTCCTTGTTGTTCCTCGAGCTGATGTTCTATTTCCTGTTGTTCATTGACCTGATTATCACTAAAAACTGTTCATCTGTCTCTAAAATAATAAATTCAACATTTTCCTCCTCCATTTTCACAACGTTAAAGCACAAACGAAACACGGAAAAAACTCAAATCAATGATTGTGCATGGTTATTTCAACTATCAGCTGTTCGATTTTATAAGACTCAGGGATACTACCATTACCAAACTATAACAAAAAAGTCTCTTAAAATAGTTGAAAATAGTCTAAAACAGTGTTGTATCAAGAAAAATAAGAAAATATATGTCTGTTTTTGCACCCAAACTTGTGACGCAATCATTGTGTTAAGTAAAAATATGGCTGGTTTTGCAACTGATAATATAGGGCTCTGTTCATGATTTCTGCTATAGCTGCTATTAGCTGCTTTTTTATGCTTTTGTGTGTCCAAAGCAATCAAAAAGCTGCTTTCTCGTGCTTGCTATTTGACAGCCTCTAAGAGGGGTTTGGCAGATGCGTACCAAGGTGAAAAACCAGTAAATTTAAATTTTTTCCATGTTTATGGGATTTCGCTTTATAAACTTTTGAAATGACTGACTTTTCGCTGCAAAATTGTAAATTTCCATAGAAGAAATGAAAGAAATAGGGAAATTTTCCATTGAAAACCACAATTTCGCGCACACACACTTCCATATCAAAGAAAAACACGTACTAGAATTGTGGAAGGTAACCGACAGCTCTTTTTCCGACTCTTCACATATTCGCACTAACACACTTCAAAAACGCAATTTGATAGCAATTCTCAGTAGTACAAAAACAGGCGAACTAGTGCATAAACAGGCGATTTTTGTGAGGTTAAATTACAATTTCTAGTACATAAACGACCGAATTAGACGTATCTGCCAAACCCTAGGTAGAGAGTGTTGTGCATCTAGTGACCCTATTTGACACTAGATCTGTCCAAGATTTTTAAAAAGCTGCTTCCATAGCTGCTTCTTGTTGCTCATACTCCGGCCTGTAGCAAGAAAGCAGCTATTGGAATATTCATATGTGTGTGTAGCTGTTAGTTTCGTCTCAACGTCATTTTGAATGTTTAAAATGGAAAATGATGTTTTATTAACAATGGAAATAAGCGAAAAATTTAAGGACACTACTTGTAGTGATCATTTTCACTTTATTTTATTATAATATATGTCATATATTACGCCAACTTGCGTATGTATGTGCCGAACAGCTGTTGTAAGCTATGGAAGCTGCTTTTGGCTGTCCAAAACCCGAAGAAGCTATTTCTTGCTATGGCTGAATTTGGCAGTTGCTACAGTCTTGCTATGCTATGCTTTCGAAGCAGCTATAGCTGGCATCTTGAACACACCCTAGGTCAGCTTTTGAAACCAAAGTCAAAGAAATATGGCTGGTTTTGCACCTTACTGGGTTTTTCAAACCTAATTTTTAAAGGTTTAGGACTGGTTTTCAAGCTTTTAAAATTGTAGGCTGAGACGAGACGAATCCAGGGATACCGAAACCTTAAAATCAAAAAAATAGACGTATGGCTGGTTTTGCAACCGGACGACTCAAATGTAAAATTCATGCACGCCTCTGGTCTTGCATTCGAAATCGCGTACCATCGATAGTTGTCTAATATTATTGTACTGAGAAATATAGTATAGTGGTAGCGCATACCGCATACATAATCGCAATCGAATTAAGCATCTTTTTCGAATCTATCACTCGTTCGAGCGAAGGGCAAAATGTGCATTTTGTGTAAATTTTGATATTCCTAAATAAATATTCAAACTTTAAAATATTATTTTTTCTTTAAACATTTTAAATTTGTAGTGGATATACAGTGTTATGAGTAACAGATAAGCATGTAATGACGTAACTAGTTCCATTTAATTAAAAGAAGTATTAGAAAATATTTTTGCTACCCAAATTTGCTACCCTGAGAAATATCAAAACGGTCACACTGTCCCCGACTGTTGAATAATCGCTGTCCTTAAGGACATGACAGTTGGAAAACCTTCACTGGATAGGCCAGTTTTTATAAGATTGTGTTGTACTAGGTCCGAAGGAGCTGTTTCGTCATCCGATGGCATAGACTCTTCAGAGGGTGTATCATGCCTACTATCCGAAACACCCTTACAGCTGGTGGTATTGCTGAGGATTGTTCTATATTTTATTATTATTTAAGGCTGGTAGAGCCTAAAGAAGCCTCACTACTTCTCGAACTACGACCTAAGAGGTCTTTTGTTCCTGGCTCTTAACCACTCCCTAGGCCATATCTATTCCTTTGAGAAAGGAGATGATTTTACTCAGGGGAGTCTTCGACAGGTCTTCACAGGTGAGAGTAAATCCACCGAGAATCTGCCTTCTTGATCTGGCCACTGCATCACAATCACACAGAATGTGTGCCGTGGTTTCAGATGTGATATCACAGAATCGACATGTATCTAGTGATACTTTACCGATGATCTTAAGGTGATAATTAAGGAAATAATGTCCGGAAAAATATCCCATTATGACCCGTGCGTTATACCTGCTTAAGGAAAGGAATTCCGACGCTCTCCTACTTGAGAAGGTCAGGAATTTCTTTGACTGTCTAAGTCCTGAAAGTGAGTTCCAATAATCTTCCACCTGAAGATTTATCCACTTAAAAATACCATCCTTAATTAAGCCTTTACCTACTCTACAGAATGGTTCCGGGCCAATCATTGGTAAGTTGGCTCCTCGCTTAGCTAGCTGGTCAGCCGATTCATTACCCGGAATACCCTCATGTCCTGGCACCCACATCAGGGTTAGACTATTATGATGTACCAGCTCTTTAAGAGGAAGAGTATGACAGTCCCACACAAGCCTAGAACGGAAACAATAAGATTTCAGCGCTAGCAGTGCCGCTTGGCTGTCAGATAGGATAATAACTGTAGCGCCTTTTGGTTTATTCAGTAGAAGTTTACCTGCGCACAGCTCTATGGCATGTACCTCAGCCTGAAACACAGTGGCGGTTTGTCCCATTGCCGTCCATATTTTACAATTGGGTCCAAATACGCCCGCTCCAGTTCCACTATAGGTTTTAGAGCCGTCCGTGTACCAGACTGAAGCACCTTCCCCAAAATCTGGTAGACCAGATTGCCATGATACACGATCTCCCAGAGTCACCATATATGGTTTCTCAAAATCATATACCTTTGGCATGTTATCGTTTACTGAGTCGGTTAGGTCCTTCTGATTAAATTCCTGTAGAATTTTAAGGTGACCGACAAGGTCTCCTGCCTTGAATTTATTGTACTGCTGTAGCCTTATGGCCTCTCTCAGAGCCTCCTTCTTTATCTCTAAGTGTAATGGGGCCAAGTCTATCATGGCTTCCATTGCAGCAGTGGGACATGATTTAAGTCCCCCTGTAATGCTAAGAACGGCACGCCTCTGAATTTTTTGCAGGGCCTTCTGTGCTGTGATTTGTTCAACCTTTGGCCACCACACCATAGCGGCATATGTGATCATTGGTATTATAATAGACTTGTAGGTCCAGTATACCATATTTGGTCTGAGACCCCAAGTGGTACCACAGAGCCTTCGACACGCCATAAAAGACAATGTTACTCGTGTGGAGATGTTTTTAAGATGTATATTCCAAGTCAGACACTTGTCCAAGGTAATTCCCAAGTATTTGACATCGGAAGAGAATTCAATTGTAGTTCCTCTCACAATCGGGGGCCTTATGTTTACCTTCCGTCTTCTAGTGAATGGCACTATAATTGTTTTACTTGGATTTATACTTAATCCCTGTTGGATGCACCAGTGATCTACTATCTCTAGGGCCTCTTGCATGCGGTCCGAAATGACACAGTCATGTTTACCTTTTACAGTGATCACCAGGTCATCAGCGTATGCTTGAGTCTCAAAACCCTTGATGCTCAGATCCTTAAGGAGATCATCTACAACAATGCACCACAGTAGTGGGGAGAGTACACCTCCCATTGTTCTATGTAGGTGATCTTGAAACTAATTTTCATTATCACGAATTATAAACTAAGTAAGCTTCTTCTAGGATGCGAAGGCAAGAAGGTTACTTAGTTTATAATTCGTCAGCGGATCTCGATCTCGGCTTTCCAGCGTTTCGGACGCATTATTATTCACCCAACTCCCACACCCCTTTACCCATATCCTCCCTTTTTTTGCAAATGGGTCCACTATCAATGCTCAATATAAATTCCAAGTTTCAGCCTCCTAGCCTATGCGGTTACTGAGATCTAGAAACCAAAATTTTCCGTCCAAAACGCTTCCCCCACCTCCCCCCTCACACCCCCACCACTCAAAAGGTGGGCACTTGAAGGGGTCTGCTCAGTCTACCAACAAAAAAAAATTCAACTTAATAGCTCAAAGAGTTTGAGAGCTATAAGCTTTCAAACGTTTAGCGTACGGCGGACGGCGTACGGCGTACGGCGGACGGCGCACAGACGGACTGAAAATTTTTTTTGCCTTTTTGGTGTCTATTAGTCATGAAACGTGGAAAAAACAATTTTCAGGGTAGCAAAATTTTTTTTTTTTAAAAATCGATAACAATACTTTATTATTAAAATAATAAAGTAATTTCTTCAAATTTGCTTCTATAAAATTTCATTATTAAAAATTACAATTATTTTAACTACTTACTCCTATGTAACGATGGTTTAATTTTTTGATGCTAGATATATGGGCACTTGCAATCATAAATTTAAGTTACTTTAGTTCTCTAGTAATTTAATTAAGCCCCCCATCTTCGCACGCTACTTCCTCCACTCAAAAATATGTTTCGATCTATTCTCCTAGTATACCTACAGATGTTCATTAAGTTTTAATTTCGTGACATTAACCGTTTAGGAGATATGTATTTTAGAATGTTTCGATCTTGGCTTTCTTGCGTTTCGGACGCATTATTTATCCCCCACTCCCACACCATTTCACCCATATCGGCAATTTTTTTGCAAATGGGTCCACTATCGAAGCTCTATACAGGGTGTCCGGTACTCCGTGGACAACCTTGTAAGGGGTTATTCCTTGGGTCAATTTGCAATATCCGTGGAGATACAGGGTGGTCACGAAAAGTGTTTCGGACCTGAACTCACTTAAAACGTTATATATTGAAAACTCAAAACACAAATTTTTCCTACTTCAACCCTAAAATTCCTTGATCAAAGTAGTTTTTCGCAGAATACCCCATTATAAAAATGCCAGTTTAATTTAATTTTTTTATGAACCATATTATTACCTACAAAAGCTGCATACGTATGAGTGAGTTACGTTTTACTATTTTGGAAGTAATAGGCGAAAATACATATCGCTAAAAGATTAAATATGACATAAAGTGGCCCTCGTTGAACGAACCTATTTAAAATGTCGGTTCTACTTAAGAATTGTTATTGCTTATTTATTTCTATTTTTAGTATGGAGGAAATCAATTAAATGTAAATGAGTTTCAACATAATTGATTCACTTACCTGGATGTGGTAGGTAAAACTGGGTACAGTACTTTGCATTTTTATACTCTAGATGAAATCATATAGAGTATTATAAGTTTAATCTAGCCCAAAAGTTTGTAACGCATAGAACCAAGCCTCAGACGAAAAAAAGTTATATATTATTTTTTGTTTATTTGTGGCCAAAAACCTCAAATCCGCTTGACGTCCGTCCGTCCGTCCGTCTGTCCGTGAACACGATAACTCAAGAACGCCTTCACCTAGGATCTTGAAATTTTGAATCTGGATGTTTCGTTGAATTTGTAAGGCTAAGTTCGTTAACGGGCAAAATCGTCCTACTCCTTCGGGTAGCTGCCATACAAAATGTCCTTAAAACACGTGTTCAAGAATATTGGTCGATAACTTCAGAAGGGTTTAAGCTACGACATTGCAATTTTGTATGTGTTATTTTTTCAATAGTTGGAGTTAAATATATGATTATGAAGAAAATCCTGTTAGTCATTCGTGTCGCTGCTATACAAATATCCTGTCAAAATGTATTCACTTAATTTACGAAACTCACTATAACTCAAGTAATCTTTTAGGTACGAATTCGGAATTTTTTACAAATTGGTTTTGATTGAAAAGAAAGTTCGACTTTACTAGTCAGTGAAATCCTATTACTCCTTCTGGTAGCTGCCATACAAAATGTCCTTAAAACACGTGTTTAAGAATATTGGCCGATAACTTCAGAAGGGTTTAAGCTACGTCTTTGAAATTTTGTATGTGTTATTTTTTCAATACTTGGAGCTAAATGTATGATTATGAAGAAAATTCTATTAGTCCTTCGTGTAGCTGCCATACAAATATCCTGTCAAAATGTCTTCACTTAATTTACGGAACTTACTATAACTCAATTAATCTTTTAGCTATGAATTGGAAATCCTGTACAAATTAGTTTTGAGTAAAAACGAAGTTCGAGTTTACTAATCAGCGAAATCTGTTTACTTCTTCTGGTAGCTGCCATACAAAATGTCCTTAAGACACGTGTTCAACAATATTTTTCGATAACTTTTGAACGCTTCAAGCTACGAATTTGAAATTTTTTACACGTTCATTTTTAAATAGTTCCAAGGAAAGGGATAAATATGTAAGAAATCGAGTGAGTCCTCCTTGCACCTTCCATGTGAAAGTCCTTCAAAAAGGACGTTTTTGTTCGATGACTTACTCAGTTTAAGATATGAAATTAAACACTGAATATTGTTTTTTAGGTTTGAGTAGCAATCTAATGGCAGTCCTTAATAAAGGACATACAACATGCACACACGTAATTCTACTTTATCCCCAACTACAATATAAATCGGAGTTCAGTATTCATCTAGAGTATTATACGATTGGCTTGCAGCCGATCGTGACTGCAGTATGTTTTAATGTGGTTCCTAACAAAATACAAAGCATATAAAAGCAAAACTACCTTCATATTTTTATCAGTTTCAGTTACATTACTAAAAGCGGAAGATATCAGTAGAATTTAGAAAATATTTTCGAAATACCTGAGTATTCCAATGCAGAATACGGAGACATTATGTTCATCTATGGAGATTGTCAGGGGAATGCAATAGCGGCGCAATCGCTGTATCATCAGAGATATCCTCATCGACGGACACCTGGCAGGAGAGTATTTCAAGACGTTTATAGAAGGATTCAGGAAACTGGCAGCGTTAGGACAAGCAGAGTAAAGGCAAATCCTACGACAGTAATCGCTGTTCAGATCGATGAATGAATACTGCAGGAAGCTCAAAATGATCCATCAATCAGTATACGGCGCTTGGCATTGCAGTTGAACATCTCTAAGTGGAAAGTTTGGAGTGTTTTAAAAGCAGAAAGCTTGCATCCCTACCATGACACGCCAGTGCAAGAGCGACTACCCATTGATTTGCCCAAAAGGATGGAGTTTTGCAATTGGCTCCTTGAACGACTAATAGATGACGAAAATTTTATGAACAACATTCTTTGGGCGGATGAATCCCAATTTACCAGAGACGGTATCACAAACTTCCACAACCTACATAAATAGTTCCAATTATTTAAATTTTTTAACAAATGATCTACAGGACTTATTGAATGATTAAATTCCAATTATAGCAATCGGTAGAAATGGACCGATACACTGTCCTGCGAGATCCCTGATCTAACTATTATGGATTTCTTTGAATGGGGACGGATGAAGGACCTTGTCTACGCAACGGCATTAATACCATTGGAAGATCTAAACACCAGGATCGATGCGGCAGCAACAGAAGTAAGACAGGAGTTGAGGAGTATGAATACCAAGAGAACACTTGCAAAACGAGCTTCAAGCCCCGAACACAATGCTCCCGTTCCGTTCCGTTCCGTTCAGCTGTCAAAGTAGACCTTATGGGCTGGCCATGTAAATGCACACAACGGTCGTAACGGAACGGATCGGAAAAGTTGACCAAAATTCAACTTTTACGAATCACATAACCTCACTTGTCGTGACGGAACGGAACAGAACGGGAGCATTGTGTTCGGGGCTTTAGCGTGCATTCAAAATGAAGGTGGTCATTTTGAACATTTATTGTAATTAAAAAATTTTGAAATAAAGCATAAAACTATTATTAATTTCTTTCAGTTCAAGCAAATAGTGAAGATCAACATGTTTATTCCAGCAACATGTTAGAATCAGATCCAGCCACACCAGCTGTGTTGATTCTGATTAGTTTCGGTCAGTAGCTGCAGTCTGTAAGCGAGTGGAGCGGGTAAATCCTATATTTACCGGCCACACCAGCCGATGATATAGGTTGAGATAAAGGACTCTATAGTAACCGGCAACACCAGCCGATGATATAGAGGTTAGGGATGTTGATATCGGAAAAAAACATACTGCAGTCACGATCGGCTGCAAGCCAATCGTATAATACTCTAGATGAATACTGAACTCCGATTTATATTGTAGTTGGGGATAAAGTAGAATTACGTGTGTGCATGTTGTATGTCCTTTATTAAGGACTGCCATTAGATTGCTACTCAAACCTAAAAGACAATATTCATTGTTTAATTTCATATCTTGAACTGGGTAAGTCATCGAAAAAAAATTTCCTTTTTGAAGGACTTTCGCATGGGAGGTGCAGGAAGGACTAACTCGATTTCTTACATATTTATCCTTTTCCTTGGAACCATTCAAAAATTAATGTGTACAAAATTTCAAATTCGTAGCTTGAAGCGTTCAAAAGTTATCGAAAAATATTGTTGAAGACGTGTCTTAAGGACATTTTGTATGGCAGCTACCAGAAGGAGTAAACAGATTTCGCTGATTAGTAAACTCGAACTTTGTTTTTACTCAAAACTAATTTGTACAAAATTTCCAATTCATAGCTAAAAGATTACTTGAGTTATATTAAGTTCCGTAAATTAACTGAAGACGTTTTGACAGGGTATTTGTATGACAGCTACACGAAGGACTAATAGGATTTTTTTCATAATGATATATTTAGCTCCAACTATTGTAAAGACGTAGCTTAAACCCTTCTGAAGTTATCGGCCAATATTCTTAAATACGTATTTTAAGGACATTTTGTATGGCAGCTACCCGAAGGAGTAGAACGATTTTGCCCATTAATAAACTTAGCCTTAAAAATTCAACCAAACATCCAGATTCAAAATATCAAGATCCTAGGTGAAGGCGTTCTTGAGTTATCGTGCTAACGGACAGACGGACGGACGGACGTCAGGCGGATTTGTGGTTTTTGGCCACAAATAAACAAAAAATAACATACAACTTTTTTTCGTCTGAGGCTTGGTTCTATGCGTTACAAACTTTTGGGCTGGATTAAACTTATAATACTCTATATGATTTCATCTAGAGTATAAATATCGATATATCGATATTGAAAAAAATATCAATATCGGCTGATGATATACAGGATGTAACTAGTACTGAGGTTCAAACGAAAATGGGAGATAGAGGAACTTGTCCTGAGTAGAAAATCGTTCTACACATACTCCCGTTTTTGCACCGTTAAGGAGATAGCGCGATTTTAAGGACGAAGGATTTTCATCGTACCTGTGATCACTCTTTGATCTCTAACTTCTGCTGTACTTAGCGTAACGTAATAATTCTGGACTCGTTGGAAAGGACACAAATTCTTCTTTCTAATTGCTATCAACTGTGTCAATTAGTGTTATACTTTTTGAGAAAAATTCATTTAAATGGCACAAAAATAATAAAAAATTAAATAAAAATACAAAAAAGTCCTGTTTTCTCCAAGAAGGACCTGATTAACCACCAAATTTTATAACATTTTCGGAAAGCCCATAAAATTTCACTATACGTTTGATAACAGAATTTCTTCATAGGCTGAATTGTAAAGGAGCAGGGCTAACAGTTATCAAGCACGTTCCCTTGAAGTAAATCTGGTTTGACACCCGTCATTCGCCGAAGGAGTATGATTAATAATAGTGAGGACGAAATAAATGCATGTGGTTGATGCCTAATCGATGGCCGATGCGCCGGGTGCTTACCGTGGGGTCCTTAGCCGCGATGCGCAGTATGCGCTCCTCCGTGGCAACAGGTACCGAGTGTCGCCGTCCTGGATGTTGTGTCTCCCGCCTGCAGTGTACCTCGTTCACAAAGGTTCCGATGAATGCTGATGAATATCCGATAATGGGGTTACCGAGATCTGTTCGGATACCGTTCCCGGTAAACTCTTTCGGCTCGCCTAGCATTCCCGTCGAACAACCGATACACGAAGTGCATGTCTGCCATTTCTTCCGTGGTAAAAGACCTCCTATTGCTTGCCATGTTGCTCGTAATGATGTCTATGACATTCTGTTTGCTGCTGCTTCCTCCCGATGCTTTTATCGTAGAAAAATCTACGTAGGAAGCTATTCCTGTTCCTTAAGGGAGCAGGTAAACTCCACGCCCTACTTAAATGGATATTACTTAATTAACTTAAATGGATGTTAGTTAATTTACTTAAATGGACGCTATCTAATTAGTTATCATATTTTTACTTACCTGTAACATAATTTCCACACATAAGAGCAATACGTGTGTTGTTAACATGGTTGCTATTACTGCATCTGTTTTGCGGTAAATTCTATGTTTAGCAGTATTTCCAACATGTGCAGGGAACTCACTTGTTGTTGCAAATATGAAGAAATTCTGTTATCAAACGAAATTTTATGGGCTTTCCGAAAATGTAATAAAATTTGGTGGTTAATCAAGTCCTTCTTGGAGAAAACAGGACTTTTTTGATTTTTTTTTGCATTTTTTATTATTTTTGTGTCATTTAAATGAATTTTTCTCAAAAAGTATAACACTGATTGACACAGTTGATAGCAATTAGAAAGAAGAATTTGTGTCCTTTCCAACGAGCCCAGAATTATTACGTTACGCTAAGTACAGCAGAAGTTAGAGATCAGACAGTGATCACAGGTACGATGAAAATCTTTCGTCTTTAAAATCGCGCTATCTCCTTAACGGTGTAAAAACGGGAGTATGTGTGGAACGATTTTCTACTCAGGACAAGTTTCTCTATCTCCCATTTTCGTTTGAACCTCAGTACTAGTTACACCCGGTATATGATATAAAATATCGATATATCGAATATTTTTTCCAATGAAAAATAAATTCTTATCTCCCTTCCCGTATCAAATTTAACGATAAGGGGAGCATATCGCAAAGGCTTTACAGAGTAAAATTCATGATCCATTTTGTCAGAAACCACTCGAATGAAATTTTGGGCAATTATTCCTTACTACAAAACGAGCAAATAATGTGGAGTATAATTTTATTATTTTTGCGAAGGATGTATATATTGCACATCTAATTTTGATGAACAGAAAACTTCAAGTCAGTCTCATATCACAATATTTAATTTTAAATTTCAATTTAAATTTCCTTCTACTCTATCTGACAGCAGAGGCGGCATGAGTAGTTTTTGAGAAAATGGATCAAACGTAAAAAAAACAACTTTTCAGGAGAGGCACTTCTTGATCTCGTGGAGTCTTACGGTTTAAACAGTTTTACCCAGAATTGAATCTAAAAAAGGGATTTAATAAAAAAAGTTTTTCTTTACCCTAAAAAGGATATGCTCTCCTTAATAAAGATTACGGCGGTGCGCGGCTTTTAATACACACCCAAAGCCTATTTATGTATTAGCTGATATGATATTTCGAAATTTAAAATTGTTGACGAACGAAAATGTTGTAATGCAGCAACGGATAGTTATGGGAAGCTGTGACTCTTTAATACAAACATTTTACTTTCCTCCGGGTTTTTTTAAATTCCTTCTACTTGAAAAAACAATATTGAAAACCAATTCCAACAAGGTACTGAACGGATAGATCCCTGTGCACAGGATAGTTGCCTGGTTGCGCCCACCTACAGAAACCACGCGTCTTGCATCTTTCTGTTTCAACAGAAATAGACTTTGCGTGATCGAAAAACAGTTTTCTAGTTTCAACCTCCCTGACATCCCTTATATACATTATTATATTAGATTTTCGTGTTGCGGTTGGTTTGGTTACCTATGTCATTGAAGCCTCAATGAGGCCTATTGCTACGTCCCCTTAGATTATCTGTGGTTCCTGTTCGATCCCTGCGCTTTCAGTGAAGCTTAGTATTTTTAGAAAAGGGATAGCCAGGAATGCCGATGGTTCCATGGTACCCTGACCGAAGTGATGAAGTCTTTTATGAGCAAGTCCCTCATATTCACAGGGAATGTGCTCTGGTGTTTCATCTTCATCATCGCAAATTTTGCATATTTTGCTCTCAGAGAGACTAATCCTATGAGGATGCTTCCTCATGTAACAATATTACCAGTCAGAGCTATCATTCGGGTTCGTGTCAGAAGTTTGCTTAATTCTAGATATTCAGACGATCTGTTTTCCGAATGCTTCGGCATAAGTAACTTATTAGAGTGCCACGTAAAATGTCAACCAGAAATAGCTAAATTTGCGGCCAAAGCATGAGTAAGTACACATACACAAATACTTTATCATTATGATAAAAAATAATAAAGTAAAATAAGCAGAAATGAAAATCGCCGTTCGAGTTCTAAAATATGCTGTACTTAACAAAAAATATCGGGTCCGATAGTCGGATTTTAATATCGATATATCGCTTTAAAAAATATCGGCCGATATTATCGGTATGTCGTTCAAAAAATATCGCAATTTCGATATATCGATATTTTTTCAACATCAGTAATAGAGGTAAGGAAAAATGTTGAGGAGACTTTAGGAAAACAAAGAGAAATACGTTCGATTTGTGTTTAGAATGATGAATGCTTTATTCAATGTTCTTAAAGACTATTTATAATAAAAAAATTATTAATTTAAGTAAGTATTAATAATTAGGTTTAAGTTTAATGATCGCACAATGCATACGGAAAATTTAGCATACGTATGAAGAAATCCATACGTATGAAAAAATGCATTGTGCGATCATTTTACATGCTTGAAGTTGTAATGTGGGTCAATAGGTTGAATGATAGCACATAAAAAGTTATTTACCTTTGATGGGTAATTATGTGTGATCATTCACCCAATTGTGTCATCAAAACGATGCAAATTATGTCGACTAGTACATAGACCTTTTGGTTTATTTTGCAGCGTTTTGATGACTTTCTGTTGTACTATGTTCTGCTATTGAACAGGTTGGGGCCCGGGCGGCATGAACCTCGTTGAACCTTTCCTGAAGTGTCAATTCAGCATCTGGCCGGATATCATTGGATTCTTCGTTTTTGGTTGGGGTCCAAGTATTTATACATCTTCTACATTGCAGTATTATCAAAACGATGAAAATGGTGATGAGAATAGTAGTTGCGGTCGGTGCGCCATGCCTCTTGATATTTGTACGTGAGGAGGTATTTCACGTGAAAAGCTGCTCATTACCCTTTGACGTTCTTCCACGGCTGACCGAAGTGTAATCTCGTAGGTCTGGATGATGCAGTTGTCTTTGAGTTGTATTATACCGATGCTGGAGTCCTTGCATACCAGGGATGCCAAGATGTGTTCATGTTCTTGACCATATCAGGAATACAAGAACATGAACACCAACCCGAACTGTGTTTTAGACGAACTATACAATAGGCTCAAAAGGAAACCATGTCCAACGATCGAAATTGAAACAACACAAACTCTGTGGAAGAAGCTAATGATGACTACACCTGGCTCTTCGGAACAGACATTCCAGACATTCCAGCGATGTAACCTTTCAACGTGGTAGATCCTCGGCCTTTAGACATTCGTGTTTTGAAGGATCCTGCATAGTCAACGCCACAATAAGTGAAAGCGTTTGCTAGCGTTATTCGAACAGCAGGTAGATTTCCCATCAGTTAATTGTTGACTGTGTTTGCAAATTTGCAACATGTTAAGCAGCGGTGGATTTCATAGCGAATGAACTTCTCATCGTTAATTATCCAGTATCTGGTACGTAGATAATTCCGTACAAGTTGAAGTCCTCCATGCAAAGTGCTTTCGTTTGCGTCTCTAACGATCAGATACGTGATGGTGTTTCGTTGTGGTAATAACATGGGGTGTTTTATATCTTCCGAGATGTTCGCATTTCGGAGCCTGCCACCAACTCTCAGGATGCCATTACTGTCTATGAAAGGATTTAACGCCCTGAGTCTGTTGTTCGATCCCTTGGATTCCAGATCCTTTATCTCTTCACGAAATTCTGATTGTTGAGTTAGAAGAATGATTCTGTTGTGTGCCTGTTCAAGTTCTGTCGCTGTAACTCTTCCGAATTTCTTTTGCTTGTTCCCGTTTTTCAGATTATTTAGAAATCTTGGGCAAAGCGCGACAATTTTAGTAAGCTTTGAGAAGTCCGAATATCGTTCAAAAAGTGCTTTTTCGGCATATATTGTGACCATAGACGTTATGTTGATATGACTATCTGAGAAAGTTGTAGACTTTAACCAATCTGGACCATTCCACCACAAATTGTGTTTTTTTAGCTGCATTGGACTGATACCTCTTGAAACGCAGTCTGCTGGATTTTCTTCAGATCGAACGTGATTCCATATCCAATTGCCTCCATCTAATTTTTTGTATTTTTGTCACTCTGTTCGCGACGTAAGTCTCCAGTGTTGTTGGGTTCTTTTTTAGCCATGCGAGAGCAATCGTTGAGTCGGACCACGCATATGTCTCAACATGTGGAATGTTTAAAGAGTCTATTGTTTGTTTGATCAGGTTCGCCAAGAGTAAAGCTCCGTTTAATTCTAATTTTGGAAGTGTTATCTTAGCTTTGATTGGAGTGACCTTTGTTTTGGCACATAATAGCTGGACTTGTATTGTTCCGGATCCAGTAGTGGTTTTGCTGTGCACGGCTGCGGCGTATGCTAGTTCTGACGCATCACAAAATCCATGAAGTTCAATTTTAGGCTCACCTTGGTAAATTATTCATCTAGGGATTTTTATTTCTTCCAATAGAATCGAGCAGGGCCGGTCCTACCATATCGCCGTGTCGGAAGAACAGTGACGCAAATGCAATTTTGCAAATTTTTTGTTTTCACATTTCAATATTTTGTGGTTTTGCTATTCTTGCATAAAATCGTTCCCCGTCGTTTTAAAAGAACGTGCTATTGATCGAAGCTGTCTATAGTAACTATTAATAAGCTCGTATGGCTTGTGGGCAATTGTCAAAAATGATATTTGTTCCTCCGAAAAAAATGAAATTTTTTTGCAGTTGCGTCACTGTTCTTCCGACACGGCGATATGTGCAAATGGCGCATTGAATCCGGGCGCCAAATTAAGGAAGGCAATAAAATCATTCTATATCTCTTATGCGATAAATTTAAAATTTGACCCGATAAAATGATCAAACATAGGGTACTAAGAAATTAGTTGAAAGGATTTTTCCTTACATTCCATACTTTTTCCAACATTTTGCAGTGTTTTTTCATTGTTCCATTTTTTTAAGAAAAGCACCGTGTGAATTCTCTTTACTGCTACGAGTACATCGGTAATGAAATATGAAATTCGTTCAAAAACCAAAAAATTGAATCTTTTCTCTTGAAACTCTTCTTTCTCTTCGACACCGGCTAGTACAGTTTTTCGTTTGTGCGATCATCTGCTAGTACAGTTTTTCATTCATACGTTCAGCGGCTAGTACAATTTTTCGTTCGTACAATTCATTTGGAGCACTTTCAATTTGCGCTCCCATGGCGCCGAAGCTCTTGGTGCTTATTTTTTAGTGTGCTAGAAGGGCACAGAGCATGATTTGCACACAATAGAAAAAGATAGACATGGAACACTATCGCGCCCTGCGCCACGATGAATTATGCGGGGAAATGGCAAAAACGACATACGACGACATTGCAAGAGGGGAATGATGTTGTAGATGAATCATAAGAGAAGTAAATTGTTTTAACCCGAATAAGCCCAAGCACAAATTGAAGTGGATGCTATTTATCATCATTGAATCAACAGATTAATAGAACTTATCAAGACTTGGTATCCATACATTTTCAATAACTTCTAACAATTGACAATGGAAAAGTTCTCTGAAAGTTGGTGGGTTGGTTCTACACAGACTAACAATATTGAAACTGATGTACCATTAATGGTACGATGGGGATGTCCGGGTTAAATAAATCGAGCGAGTGATTTGTTGTTCAACTCTTTAAACATTTTTGCGGAAAATTGGAGGGAAAGTGGCGGGAAAATTTTCTTTTTCACAAAGATTGACAAATTTGGAAGTGTTTGAAGAAAGAATTTGAAAAATATATATTTCAAGTGTTTAAAAGTGCAATATTTACTACGATGCTTCCAGGACAACGAAAGAAGCCTTCCGGCTGGAAATATAAGCAATGGAAAAAGGCAAGCAAAACTTCAGGGAAGTAGTTTGAAAATTTTTTTTTATAAAAGTGCGGGAAATTTAAGTGAAGTCGTTAATTCTTCCAACTCTGCTTCCAATTTCAACTCAGTTTCTAGCAATGCTACGATCCAAGCTAGGTCGGAAGATCCTTTATTACCATCATCCGGTTATATAGATCCGTTGTCATCTCCCAGTTCTTGTTATTTAAATCTGGAACCCAGCTTCATTTGTCAAGAAGCTCATGGAAATGATCCACCTATGCAAAGTGAAGATTCAAATTTTGACCAGTCTCTGCTTTTTGATGATCCTGATAGTGTTGTGGTATTAGGGAGGTTTGATGACCCTGGCAATTGGTCAAATTTGAGTGACCAAAATAGGCAGTATATTGTTGAGAAAGGTCCACTTCAAATTATTAATTATAAATTTCCAATTCGTAATAAACGGAAATTTAATATAAATTCATATTCCAGAAAGCTTGAAAATGGTAATACTGTCCCGCGCGATTGGCTAGTTTATTCTATTTCGAAGGACGCAGCATTTTGTTTCCCATGTAAATTGTTTTCTGTAGAAAATATTAGTTCATTAGGTTGTGCCGGGTTTAGTGACTGGACTCATTTGGCAAGAGCCTTAAATTTCCATGACAACAATAAAAAACATATGGAAAGCTATAAGAAGTGGAAGGATTAAGAACTAATAATACTGTGGATGTAGAGTTACAACGCCAATTAAATGTTGAAGCGCAACATTGGAACGACGTATTGAAGCGTCTCATTATGTGCGTTCAGTTCCTTGGATCACAAGCTCTTGCGTTCAGAGGAACTTCCGATAAATTATATGACACAACACTGGAAATTTTTTGAAATTAGTTGAAGCTATTTCATACTTTGACCCTGTGTTAAGTACGCACCTTAGGCGAATATCTAATAAACAAACAATGAACAAATACCTGAACAAGAATATTCAAAATGAGCTAATTGATATAATTTCGAATACAATTAAAGCCAAAATCATTCAATGTATTAAAGCTGCCATATATTATTCAGTTACCGTAGATTGTACACCTGATAAAAGCAGAACAGAACAAATGGCATTAGTAATTAGATTCGTTCATTATGAGAAGGAAGAATATAGTATTAGGGAACTTTTTATTGGGTTTTTAGAAGCAAATGATACTACAGGAAAGGGTCTTACAAAAACGATTTTAGACGAGCTAAAAAAAAATAATCTAGAAATTGATAACTTGAGAGGCCAAGGATATGATAATGGCTCGAATATGAAGGGTAGACACGCTGGTGTGCAGAATTTGATAAGGCAGATAGAACCTAGAGCATTTTTGTACCCTGTCTTTATACCTTTTTTTCTGGTTCAGTTAATAGATGGCAAGTTTTCAAATCAAATTTAAAAACTTTAACCCTTAAGCCACTTAGCGATACTAGGTGGGAAAGTCGAATCGATGCCTTGAGGCCTCTAAGACATAATTTATCTGATGTATACGAGGCATTAGTAGAAGTTTCTGAACTGGGAGATTTGACTGTTAGAAATACTGCAGAATCCTTGATTAAGAAATTATTAGAGTTTAAATTTATTATTAGTTTGGTAGTGTGGCACACTATTTTAGAAAAAATTAACATTGCCAGTAAATATTTACAAAGCCATTGCATTAATTTGTGTGCTGCTAAAGATATTTTAAAGAATACTTTGCAATTTTGGAAGAATATCGCACTGACTTAGGATTCGAGAATACACTTTTATTAGCCAAAGAGATTGCACATAATTTAGATGTTCCATACACTTTTCCCCAACGCTCAACGTACCGTTCTCGTAAAATAAAACCGATGTTTTCTCATACGAATGTCCAGATGAAACCTTACTAGATCTAGAATTAAAATTTTTTTTTTAGAATATTAGATCATCGATCCAGTCTGTCAGAGAAAGATTTAAATTATTAGATTCTCATAGTGATATTTTCAATTTTTTGTACGATATTCCTGGTCTTAGATTGTTCAACACTGAATTACTACTACAAAAATGTCTTTATTTACAAAATGCTTTATCTAACAAAAATAGCTCAGATATAAACTACGTACAGCTTTGTGAAGAATTGAAAATGTTAGCTACGTTAGTACCTCTTGGTTCGGAGAATTTAGACGTTCTTAACTTTATACACAACACCAAAATAGAGAAAGAATGATGCCAAACTCTGTTATTGTATTAAAAATTCTACTTACTTTGCCTATTACCGTAGCATCAGGTGAGCGTAGTTTTTCGAAGTTTAAAATAATTAAAAACTACTTAAGATCAACAATGACTCAAGATAGACTTACATCGTTGGCAACGATCTCGATTGAAAAAGATTTGCTAGAAGCATTAAACTATGAGGACTTGATAAAGGACTTCGCCAAACTTAAAGCTAGACGAACAGCTTTTATTGTATAAAAATAGTTAAAACGTAGCTCTTTCCATGTAGTTATTTCATTGACCAATGATAAAACTTTACTTTATATGTTTTATGATCTAACTCATATGTAATAAAAAAAATCCATCTGATCGCCATAAAATCTACTTATGTTTCACAAAACATACTAAATTTTATAGTAATAATTCTAGCTGGACCGTTGTCATGATTTTATTTTTTGCGGTTGGAAGCCTAAATTGGGAGGGCATACTCTTGTGATTATTCTTGCTCAGATATATTCTTAATAGAAAGTTAACACTTGATAGTTTTGCGTATCTATCTATGTGATCTTTTCATTTATACAGGTTGATCCAGTGTAAGTTAACAATATTTCGACGGCTTCCGTTTGAGAAGACTGAAATCGTACGGCAGGTAGTTTTTTGTAATAATGTACAGGGTATTTTGTTTATATATTTATGTTATAACTTCTAAAATAATCAAAAATCAAGTTCAAGCTACCTCTTGGGTAGCGTGGAAATCCTACATTTTAAAGAAATTTTTTTTTAAAATAATTTCTTTCATTTATTCCTGTTATGATAACCTTTTGACCCTGAGTATAACATTTTTCGATTTTTTTTTCAGTGAAAAATGTGCTATATAAATTCATTAGGAGTCCAAGTATATAGTGCACCGGGCGCCGAAAAGTCTAGAGCCATGCCTGGAATCGAGGTTATTCCACTCAAGTTGGATGTCATCAGACGGCACATCATCCCAACCTATGCCAAACTTCCAAATTTTCTGCATCAACAATTTAGCTTTTTTGTTGTTTGTTACTGGTGCAAGATCGTATATAAAGTAGTTGCAATATTCGATAGCAATTGCCTTTTCGTTAATTAAATTTAAAATTTCATGATTTTGAATTGAAATTCATCTTTTTTAGGAATCTAATTCAATCCTAAATTCTTGATGGATGAATCTTCAACTATTTCCAACAATCCCTGTTCTCTATCTGTCTCCGAGATCATTGCCAGTAGCTCTGGAGTATAGGAAGTCCATTTCCTTAGATTTAAACCACCTTTCTTCATTATATTGCGAATCTCAGCTTGTAATTGCATTGCTCCGTTTAAGGTATGAGCACCAGCCATCATGTCATCGACATAAAAATCGTTGCGATTGGGTGGTGATTTCCTTCATCATACTGATAGAAATGTTGCAGCAGCTGTGCTATACGTCACCGTATTTAAACGATATTCTTCAATGCAGCTATTCTCACTGCATCTCCATAGGATTCTCTGATAATCACGATCAGCTTCTGCTACTTGAATCTGTCGAAACATTTTTTCAATGTCCGCGGTGTACACATATTTATACTTTCGTCAACGAAGTAAGATGATTGATAAGTCTTGTTGTAGTTTTGTGTTGGATCGCCGTTATTTATGATTATGTTTCTTTTAATGTCTTCTTTTTCTTCTTTGATGCTGGTATCAACAGTACGAGGTGCAATGAAGCCTAACTCAGTACTGTGATAGTAAATGGACAGAATGACGTTCTAAATTCGACTGTATCTTTATTTTCAAAAATCAAGTCTTAAATACTAAATTTACTTACATGCTAAACATTACAGTGCACAAACACACTAACATCACTGGTCGCATAAATTACTCATCGCGATATCTAGAACGATTGACTTTACGTATGACTTCATAAATTTGTCAACAAAGTATCGCTCTAGATATTGTAACAAAAATCACTGGGTCAAATTCATGACGCAATAAATTATGCTTGACGCCGGTTGTGTCATACTTAATGTTGACCACATGTTATGCTTATTCATGGTCACAAGCGCACGGCGAGCTAGTACACTTCGTGTACATAAGGTACATAAGGTTTCAGAGCTGGGTGGGCGTGTTGACTTCAAACCGAGTTTATAGCGATGGCGTCGATGTGCACTGTGGCGTCTTATTGGTTGATCAATTCAGCGCATCACACTGCACATCGTATATGTCCAGTACACCCTCCACCCGTACAGGAAAAAAGTTTTTCTTTCAGATTTGTTAAAGAAAAAGTTTTTTTTTGTTTTTTGACCAGTGTGTTTATAGATTTTATAATTTTGCGGTGTGTTTGTGGATTTTATAATATTGATTTCTTATGTCTAGCTATTATCTTTTATGTTATATGCTTTATGGTATTGTGAATTATTTAGTTTTGTTTGTATTGTGATCTTGTTTAATTTACATGGAGTTTATTACATCTAACTTGTCGATTTTTATTTATTTGTTATATTACATGTCTTTATTTGTTGGTTACTTATTATCTATTTGTTGTTTCTTTTTTTTTGCTTATTTTGTATATTACGTTATTACATTACATTTACATTTATTACATTTAAGTTGTCGATTTTATTTATTTGTTATACTACATATGTCTATTTGTTGTTTACTTATTATCTATTTGTTTTTTCTTTTTTAGTCTATTCTTGTGTACTACTTTGATCTTGTCATCGACTTGGATACTTGCGTTAGGGCCGTTGATTTCTTTTACCTCATAAAGTCCTTTATATGGTGCATCTAGTTTCTTTCTTGCCCCTACCTTTAGCCAGACTAATTCCCCTATAGCTAATTCTATTGGATTTGCACTTTTGTCATATATTTCTTTGCGTTTGCTTTTGGCTATCTCTAGGAGTTCTTTGCATTTTGCGTGAGCTTGTTTTAGCCTAAATTTAAGTTCATTTGCATAGTTGTCTAGGTTGTAAACTGCCTCATTTTTGTGTGATTTTCCGTCGCTCGGGAGATGTACTAATTTTCCGAACACTAGCTCATAAAGACTAAATGTTGTGTCTGAATGCGGAGTTGTGTTATAGCAGAAAACGAAATACGGTATCCACTCGTCCCAGCTGTCGTCCGTCGCGAAAGATAGTAGGTATTCGTTCAGTACTCTATGGTTTCTCTCTATTGATCCAAGGGTCTCGTGATGGTGTGGTGTCGATTTTGCATGTGTGATTCCTAAGAATACACATAATTCCTCGAATAGTTGGTTCACGAATTCAGATCCTAGGTCTGTTTTTAGTGTTGAGAAACTACCATATTTCAAGATGAATTTGTCTATGAGCGCTTTTGCAACTGTTTTTGCTTCTTTGTTTTTTAGCGGTATGGCTTCTATATATTTTGTTAGTTCGCACTGGATCGTCAACATATAGCGGTACTCATTCGATGCTTTCAATGGTCCTACAGTGTCCATGGATATCGTTTGGAAGCTTGTGTTTAGGATGTCGGTGATCATTAGCTTTTCTTTGACGTGTCTGACTTGTTTGTTTTGCGTGCATTTTTCGCAATCGTTGACATATTTCTGTACCATCTTATTCAGTCCTTTCCATATATACTTTTGTTTTATTTTATTTATCGTTCTTTTTACTCCCGGGTGTCCGCCTGCGTGTGGCGAATCATGGAATAGCCTCATTGTGTTTCTTTGTTCTTCTTTACTCGTTATTGTGCGGGGGGTTTATAAATTAATATCTTCAGGTTATTACGTTCGTCCTTTTTTATTAGCTCCTTTAATTGTTTATTATATGTTTCTTTGAATTTCTCTACGGTTATTTTTGTGAATATTTTATCATCATCGCGCAATGCTAACGTATTTATATTGTTTTTCTACCTAAGTTCTCGCGTGGATTTTCGCTGTATTTTTTGTTTGCAGTCGTGTCTGCTGAGCCGTCCCGTAGCTTCTCCGGACGCGAATCTAGATCCGTGCGCAGATTAGATGGCTCTGCTTATAAGGTTTGTGTCTGTGGTTTGCGGTTTCCGGTAGATAAGGCTTATGTCTGTGGTTTGTGGTTTACGGTAGATTTGGATAAGATGCGGTCGAGGGGATGATAAGGGCATGAGGGTGATAAGAATACTTGTATGAGGCTGGAAGTGATTTTCCCAAGGTGAGAAGGAGGGTGAAGGTCAGGCAGGGTGATAAGAAAGTAGATAAGCGGTAAGGTGAAGGACGCTAAATAAATATATATATATGGGGGATTTGGGCTAGATGAGTGGGCTAAATGGGGAAGGGGGGAGGGGAGGGGGTAGGCTAGATGGAGGGCGCTAAAATATTATTTTCTTTGCATGCTATTGCATAAAGTTGTGAAATTGTTCTAGAATGTTCTAATCTTAGCAGGAGAAAATTCAAAATGGCGGATAACTAAAAAATGGAAAATCCATTAATATTTATCACTGAAGGTCACATATTTGAGCCGAACCAGTCAATAGGACAACTCCTTTAAGCATAACATACTCGGGAGCTACTGCATCCACCCCTAGTGACATTGTGGAGCTATTCTCTCAATACTTCCAATCTGTTTATACGTCTTCGTTAACTCCTAGCCTTCCTAATAGAATAGCACATCAGAACAATGTGATACCAGTATTCAGCGTGCAGGATGTCATCATTGCCATCAATTCTTTAGACAGTAATGGCAGCGCTGGTCCGGATAGTCATTCCCATTTTTAAAAAAGGAGAGAAACATAAAGCCGAAAACTATCGACCAATATGTATTATTAACTGTTTTTCAAAAGTTTTTGAGAAACTTATTCATGATCATGTCTTTTCTCAAGTTCGTGACTGTGTATCAATTAACCAGCATGGATTTTTTAAAGGCCGTTCTACTGAAACAAATTTGGTGTCTTTCACCAACTCTGTAGCTCACTCCCTAGAGAACCATTATGATGTTCACACGATTTATACAGATTTCTCAAAGGCATTTGATACTGTTGATCACTCCATTCTTCTACGGAAACTGAATTCTTTTGGTCTAAGTACAGAGCTTCTTATCTGGTTCCAATCATATTTAAATGATCGTAAGCAAATGGTCATCTTCAGTGGATCTATTTCAACGCCCTACCTGGCTCCATCTAGTGTTCCTCAGGGTTCTACTTTGGGTCCACTTTTGTTTATACTATTTGTTAATGATCTTCTTTCTGAATTTCAGTCAAAGCATTTAATGTATGCTGATGACTTAAAAGTTTTTCGGGAAATAAAATCACAATCTGATTGCCTCCTCCTACAAAATGACCTTAAGAAACTTTTATCCTAGTGTACTATGAATAAATTGTCATTAAGTACGCAGAAATTCTTTATGATGATCTACACCAATAAAATCTCACACATTCAGTTTGACTATTACATCGACAATTCTCTTCTATTGGAAGTCCCCAACATCAAAGATTTAGGTGTAATTTTCGACGCTAAATTAAAATTCGATTTGTACATAACCGAAGTTTGTAAACGGGGATACAGGCTATGTGGTTTTATATTGCGTTCTGCGCACCCTTTTTGTAATGCAACTCTATATTTAAATCTCTTCTATAGTCTGGTCCGATGTCATCTTGAATACTGTTCAGTAGTATGGAATCCCTATCTTACATATCTCGTGACTGCCTTGGAAACAGTTCAACGTCGTTTCACTAAATCACTTTTTCGTAAACTTGGCTTTCATGATATATCTTATGAAACTCGTCTCGAATTACTTGGCATATCTTGCATGAAGGACAGAAGACTATACTTGGATATGGTATTTTTGTATAAAGTTGTTTTTGTTTTCAGTACGAATCTCAAGGATACGCTCAGACTGCGAAATATTGACTACAATACTAGATGTCACGACATTTTTACAGTACCTCAAGCCAATATTAATTGCTTCTATTACTCTCCTCTAATTCGATTACCTCGCTCCTTTAATTTGTATTGCCTTAGTTTTCATAGCTTTACCTTAAACTCATTCAAAGTATACTTAAAGGCCACTCTTTTTCGTTCTTCTGATGCATAATTCATTATTTTAATTTCTTAAACATACTTCTTTCATTGTCGTTATTATAGTATATTAGTACTTTTATATATACATATTTTTTTTTTTTTTTGGTTTTTCCTTTTTTTTAATTTGTATTTTATTTTATTTACATATAAAATATTTTGTTTATAATTCGTGGCAATTGTATAATTGGAAAAATTTTCTGTTCAATTGTTATTGTTCTAAATAAATAAATAAATAAATGAAGAATAGTCTAGCCAATTAATACATTTTGTCATTTCTATAACTAAAAACTAGAATTTTTCATGCTGAAGCTATCATGTATGGATTTGACTATTGCGTAATGTTATGAAATTGGTCTAGATTGTTCCCAGGGGAACTTGACTATTGCATAAAGTTGTGAAATTCTTGGTGTGTGTGCATGTGTGTGTGTGTGTGTGTATGTGGTTCTCCCAAGTCAGTCAAAAATCAGAAAAAAAGCTGTTAATATATGAATAGGGTCTGTTAATATCAGAAGAGGTCAGGTCAAAAAGCAGAACAGGGTATGTAAATATCAGATCAGTTCAGGTCAAATAGCTGTTAATATAAGAACAGGTCAGGTCAATAAGCTGTTAATAGCTGTTTATAGCTGTTCAATACCTGTTTAGCGCTGTTCAATACATGTTTAGAGTTGTTCGATACCTGTTTAGTCTTGTTTAATATCAGAAAGGGTCTGTTAATATCAGAACAGGTCGGGTCAATAAGCAGTTAATATCAGAACAGATCAGGTCAATAAGCAGAACAGGGTCTGATAAAATCAGTGAATAAATAACAACAATCAATTGATTTTTTAAAAATTCTGATTTATTTATAATTCTTATACTATATTTACAATCTTATAATTAACTTATGTTTATCTTATTTTTTAAGTATTATTAACTATATTATAATTACCCTAAGCATACGTACTAATTAAGTCTTTTTTAATAGCTCTCTTATCATCCATACAACTTAAAGCTATCTTATTAATACTTTCGGTGTATAAATTATGTAGCTCCGTTCTAAATACATACATATTTCCCTTAAAAATTTTCATCTTATACAAACAATCCCTATAACTATCTAAACTTAACCCATCCATTATAATTTTTTTAACCCCCCTAGATTTCTTAATTGTCTTATCATTAGCTATATCTATCGAGTACATTTTTGATCTTAATCCTATAAACTCTAATACTATTTTACCATTGCATTCATCCTTCATCATTCCCAACACTTTGTCATTTTTACGCGGAATATTATAGGGATTATCGTGAACATAGCCAGAGGTATCGTAGTATCTATCAATATCGGGGAGAATATCATTATAGAAATCTCCTACTTCAATTGTGTATATAAAGGAATCTGTATCCATATAATTGAGTGTTATATTTTGATTATATTTTGGTTTCATGAAACTATAATGAAAGTCGTACATTTTTAATTTTGAAATATCAAGTACTGAAAAGCCTAAATAAACTAGTTTATTATAAACCGTATATACTCTGTCTAGTTGAATAGCTACCATATTATCCCCGAAAATAGCCCTACTATGGAAATGGGGTTTCGCCTACCTTGACTTTCCCATTGCGAAACTATTCGAACATCTTTACGCTTGTCTACGTTCTCCATAGTTTTTCCATAGACTGCATTATTTAATAATTTGAAGAAATGTTTCTCAAATGTATTTTTGGCAAGTTTACGATAATGAACATTTAAATCTATATATTTTTTCAACCAGGCAGACTGTTTAAACTGTAATATTCTATGGACACAATTGAGTTTCATACCATGTTTTACACATTGTTGAAGATTTCTATAATGAATGATATATTTATATTTATGTGTTAAATCTGCTATTAGTTTGTTACATTTGGAATCTTCTACTCTTTTATTTTCCGGACAAAAAGGTATTCTAAATCTACTTCTAATATATAACCTATTTCAGAATTTTCGGGAATATTAAAGATGTCAATATCCTGAACATTTTCAACCCATTTAAAATCAGCATAGGGAAGAGGTTGAGACATTGCCCAGCCATATAAGTTATTCGCGTCAAGATATACTAAATATTTTGATTTTTTACTCGCATCATAGTTTTCTATATATTTGTTATTTGCAACTGAATGTCTATGGGAGCATTGTGTAAGACATCCTCTGATACCTCGTTTAATGACATTGTACATATTAACATCGGTTAATAACTGAAGTTCAATATCTGTTATTTTTAACATGGCATCCCACGATAATCCCGGAGCAGTATAATATTGACAGGGGTCAAGACCATAAATATTCTTACAAACATGTCTAAAGTTTTCGGAAACATCTGTTAAAAGTAAAACATCGGTTTTTAAATATAGCTCTAAATAGTCCCAAAGTGTTTTACAATTAAATTTTTCCCAAACGTTTAGAGCATGTTCGTAGTCTTCAACTTTTTTTCATCTAAACGACTCCATGAACTAATATATTCATATGGAAATACTCCCTTACGTGTTAATAAGCTGAATTCTTCATCATCGGTAAAGATTGAATGGATTGTATTTAAATTTTCATGTGCTAAATTGTTTACTAGTGAATCTAAACTTGATTGCATGAATCGAAAAGAGTCTAGAAACCTTAGTTCAATAGTTTCATTATCATCAACGAAAATTCGTTTTGATAATGACACATATAGTTCCTTATTTAAAGGAATCACATTAATCTCACCCTCAAATTCGTTCAGCTCTTTAACAAATAAATGGCAGTCATAGCCCGAAAAATTATGGAAGAAAATGGGGAAAAATTTAGGAACTCTAAATAATAAATTACATTTGTTATGGGCTGGACCCCTATATTTGCCCGTTAAATGACAGTGATCGATAACTCTATCATTACCTAGTGGTTTTTCACAAATATGACATAATTCGGAGTAGTTTTGTGTTCTTTGATTTTCAAATGAAAAGTCTTTCGTGGAACAAGGCTTCATAATGATATCTTTGTAGATGTTTTTAACATCTTCTATTACCGAAGCTACAAATTTTTTTCCCGAGTCTTGCCCCTTATATAATCTAAATATATCTAAACTAGAATTATAAGAACACTTAATGTAATAGGAAAACGCACATGGTATATGTTCCTGGATAACTGTTGTCGATGAGAGCGAAGGATCTGGAATACAACTATCAAAATTCTGCAGCAGGCACTCAAAATCTGCATAGATAACAAATGGAACGTCTAACTGCCGATGATATTTGTCGTACTTCAGTATGGACTTTTCCGGATTCACCATTGCTGACACCACCTTCCCACATTCATTTTTATGGATTATATAGGATACTTCTGTACGGAAATGTTGAAGACATGTATTACAAATTTGAAAAGCACTCTTTTTTAACGATTGTTGACTGCCAATAAGCCTGTAAAGAAAAACATTATTGTTTATACATTTTATTTATATATTTAAATTACCTACCTTGATATATTTTTTATCCAAACATAATGGGATTTTTCATCGGACTGCAACAATAATAAATTAATATGCGTTTCTTTTTCATCTTTTGTATGGTGATATGGCCCGACAACTTTTTTCAATTCCGAATCGTATCCAAACACATTGATACTTAAAAAGGGGTTCAATTCTTCAAATTTCTTCACATCTTTTATTTTCAATGGAAATTCCAAGTTTCCAAATTTAAGATAAATTCTATTCTTTAAAGTTAGCTCGTTTTGTCTGATATCATCAACTTTATACATTGACGGTCTATCTACATGTACATTTACTGGACAAAGGGCAGAAATAACACTCCATTTAAAACTGTAATCATCATAATTTTTTATGTTTACACATGCTTGTTTACTTGTGATGAAACTTGGTAAACGTATATATTGCGATCCTCTTAACGGTTTGTATTCGTTAATGTTAATTTCACAATGAACGATTCTTTTGAGGCTCCAACCGCTATCCCTTTCTTGGAATTCTTGCATTCTATTGATTATTTGATCAACCATAGTATTGAATGATGATTTTAGGTTAGCTGACTATAACACTACCATCATTTTCGATTGGAATGATTTAATGCTTATTACCCATTCTTCATCCACTTGATTGGCGTTCATTTTTACATATTCTCCGAAAAGCTCAAGATTGATTTTCAATGATAAATGCCTCATCAGAAGCTCATTCTCAAACGGTCTTTCTAGTTTTTTAAAAAATTCTTCTGGGTTCAGAATATTTTCATCTTGATTTTTGAAAAGAATAGTTTTTAGTCGCCTATTGAAACTATTTTTAACTATTTGAAACTCTGAATTGATCGATTGAAGAGAATTTTTCTTGTGAATATTTGTACGTTAATGATAACTCCATTCGGTGCTATTAACATTTATATTACATCCACCACAAAAAATAGTTGAAGATGTTGTCGGTAATGTTTTAACTTTTAAACTCACCATGTTTACGGGCGATATGTTTCTTTAAGGCGGAGTTGGTTGAAAAATCTTCTCCGCAATATTGGCACAAGAACCCCTTCATATTGACCTTTTTAAAATTAATAATGATTAATTTCACTTTAATAAATGTTTTTCATTTTAATTGATTTTCACTTTAATAATTGTTTTTCACTGATTATTTCTGTCACGTAACTTGTTATTAATTGTTTCACGGTACTTGACAATAAATGTTTACGATAATTAATTTTTCACTTTAATAAATGTATTCGATATATATTTCACGTCACTTGTTTTTCACTGATTGTTTCTTGTTTTTCACTGATTATTTCTATCACTTCACTTCAATATTTCAATAACACAAGAAAAATTTAGATCTTACACGTTTGGATTCACTGGATGAATTAAAATTTTTAATCAATGCGCCCCCTTGATATACCATCGATAATGGGGAATTTGCACATATCACCAACAAAATTAAGAATTGTTCATTGTTATTAGATTGTTCTTATCATTTCCGGTCGGTGGTAAGAATTGACCAATCCCCACACACACACACACAGATACACCCAAGAATTTCACAACTTTATGCAATAGTCAAGCTCCCCTGGGCACAATCTAGACCAATTTCATAACATTACGCAATAGTCAAATCCATACATGATAGCTTCAGCATGAAAAATTCTAGGTTTTAGTTATGAAAATGAGAAAATGTATTAATTGGCTAGACTATTCTTCTTTATTGACTGGTTCGGCTCAAATATGTGACCTTCAGTGATAAATATTAATGGATTTTCCATTTTTTAGTTATCCGTCATTTTGCATTTTCTCCTGCTAAGATTAACTGTTAAGATTGGAACAATTTCACAACTTTATGCAATAGTCAAGCTCATCAAACAACCAAGAATTTCACAACTTTATGCAATAGCCAAGTTCCCCTGAGAACAATCTAGATCAATTTCACAACTTTACGCAATAGCATGAATAAACGAAATTATAAACGATAGAGACACAGGTTAAGATACTGATAAAATAGAAATATAACTATAATATAAATTCCAATCTCTAGTTTTTAGTTATAAAAATGACAAAATGTATTGATTGGCTGGACTATTCTTCTTTATTGAGTGGTTCGGATCATATATGTGACCTTCAGTGATAAATATTATCGGATTTTCCATTTTTTAGTTATCCGCCATTTTGAATTTTCTCCTGCTAAGATTAGAACATTCAAGAACAATTTCACAACTTTATGCAATAGCATGCAAAGAAAATAATATTTTAGCGCCCCCCATCTAGCCTAACCCCTCCCCTCCCCCCTCCCCCATTTATCCCACTCATCTAGCCCAAATCCCCCATATATATATATTTATTTAGCGTCCCCCGTTAGCCTCCGCCGACCTTCACCTTACCGCTTATCTACTTTCTTATCACCCTGCCTGACCTTCACCCTCCTTCTCACCTTGGGAAAATCACTTCCAGCCTCATACAACCATTCTTATCAACCTCATGCCCTTATCATCCCCCCGACCGCATCTTATCCAAATCTACCGTAAACCACAAACCACAGACATAAACCTTATCTACCGGAAACCGCAAACCACAGACACAAACCTTATAAGCAGAGCCATCTACCGGAAACCACAACCCACACCCATCGATTGATCGATTACCTATTTTGACAGTTCACTTCCGGTCCAGAACCAGCCTATACACACTACTTAATACATGGCCGTAACTTTTTATTGACTGAAGTAAAAATAATTTCTTTTTACGGCACAACCGGCACAAATTGAGCACAACTCAGCACAATTGCCAAATTATATTTTTTCGAAAATGGCGGGGCTAACTTAACATAATTTTTAGTACATGGCCGTAACTTTTTATTGACTGAAGTAAAAATAATTTATTTTTACGGCACAACCGGCACAAATTGAGCACAACTCAGCACAATTGCCAAATTATATATTTTCGAAAATGGCGGGGCTAATTAACATAATTTTTAGTGTAATACATGGCCGTAGCTTTTTATTGACTGAAGTAAAAATAATTTCTTTTTACGGCACAAACGGCACAAATTGAGCACAACTCAGCACAATTGCCAAATTACATTTTTTCGAAAATGGCGGGGCTAACTTGATGGACATTGCAGGGAGGGTCAATTTGCAATATCCGTGGAGAAAGAAGAAAAGTGTTTCGGACCTGTACCCTCACTCACTTAAAACGTTATATCTTGAAAACTAATAATCAGAATTCTAAGTGATAGAAGAGCTTGTTTTTCAGGGAATCGAATTACCTATCATTTGATGTAAAAGTTCAAATTGTAACTGCACTTGATCTTGAGATATTTAGTTCAAAACACAAATTTTGCTACTTCTATTCTATTATAAAAATTTCGGGATCAATAGTTTTTCTCAGAAAACCCCATTATAAAAACGCCAGTTTAATTTAATATTATTGCTTCAAAAAGTTAACACTTGCATTGCATAAGTTTAATAATTAAGAAAAAATTATGATTCCAGAAATATTGCAAAAAAGAAGAACATGTTGATCTACACTTTTTGCTTGAACTGAAAGAATTTAATAATAGTTTTTATGCTTTATTTCAAAATTTTTTATTTACAATAAATGTTCAAAACTACCACCTTTATTTTGAATGCACGCTAAAGCTCGTTTTGCAAGTGTTCTCTTGGTATTCATACTCCTCAACTCCTGCCTTAGTTCTGTTGCTGACGCATCGATCCTGATATTTAGATCTTTTAATGTTACTATTGCCGTTGCTTAGACAAGGTCCTTCATCGGTCCCCATACAAAGAAATCCATATTAGTAAGATCAGGAGATCTAGCACGCAAGTGTATCGGTCCATTTCTACCGATCCGGCGATTGCTATAATTGGATTTTAACCAACAATCTGTGATTTGTCAACTGTAATTAGCTGGAGCACCATCGTGCTGGTAAAACATGGAAGCCAATCGTATCAGTGGAATATCGTCCTATAAGTCTTGTAGATCATTTGTTAAAAAATGTAAGTAATTGGAACTATTTAGAGTAGGCGGAAGCCTAATAGATCCAATGAAATCGTCACCAATCACACCTGCCCATAAATTGACACTGAATCTGTGCTGAAATGATGCCACTTGTTGTGAACGGAGGCCTTGGAGTGAATATTTCGACTTGAAAAAGTCAAAATATTCGAGGGAAAGGAAGGTTCAGGAAAGAGTTGGCCAATTCCTCCTAGGTCCGAATTGGTGGCTGAAATCCGAGCGGAAGCGACACGCTTGCTGGCGGCCGGGACTAGCTACGGCAGTTATGGGGGGGGGTTCTTGCCCAGATTTCAGACCATGAACCCTTGGCCTGTACAACAAAAAATTTCGTGTCGGCTTATTCCAGGGTGATTTAAAATTGGGACTATTTCCCCAATAGGTCGTGAAAGACCAAGAAGCGGTGGAGTGCGCGACTTCGCGATTCGTCAGGGCGCTTAGGTGTTATAGCGCCCTGCCTGCCCACCCTACCTCAGCCATGACTGTCCTAAAACAACTTCTTCATGGCCCCTTATTGAGGTTCAGGGTGGAGGAGCTTAAACGCTCGGGTTCATTTTAAATTGGCCTTTAGCCTTTAATCATCTTCGCAATACAAAAAAAAAAAACACAACCATGTAACCCTCCCAAAAATATCTAAAAAAATTCTGAAAATAAAATAAATACAACAAAAAAATTGAAAGAAAAAAAAAAAGGAGAAAAGAACAAAAAATATGGAAATAATAACAAAACTCACCCCATTATTTTTTCTTTTTCACCTGTGGATTTTTATTAAGTTATTATTTCATTTAATATACGTTTTTCAGTCCGTCTGTCCTGTCGTCTGTCATGTTATTTTTATTTTTATTAATTTATAATTATTTAACTCATTTTACTTTATTATTTCAATAATACAGTATTGTTATCGATTTTTAAAAAAAATAAATTTGCTACCCTCAACATTTTTTTTTCACGTTTCATGACGAGTACACACGAAAAAAGCAAAAAAAAATTTCAGTCCGTCTGTCCGCCGTACGCCGTACGCCGTACGTCGACCGCTGTACGCAAAATCGTTTGAAGGCTCGTAGCTCCCAAACCCTTTGAGCTATTATATTAAATTTTTTTTGATGAATAGACTGGGTAGGCCCCTTGGAGTGGCCAAATTTGGAGGGGTGGGGGTGTGAGGGGGGAGGAGGGGGAAGTGTTTTAGACGGAAAATTTTGGTTTCTAGATCTCAGCAACCGCTTATGCTAGGAGGCTGAAATTTGGAATTTGTATAGAACTTTGGTAGTGGACCCATTTGCAAAAATTGCTGATATAGGTGAAGGAGTTTGGGAGTGGGGGGAAAAATAATGCGTCCGAAACGCAAAAAAGGTGAGATTGACACATTCTAAAATCTATATCTCCTAAACGGTTAATGTCACAAAATTGAAACTTAATGAGTATCTGTAGGTATACTAGGAGAATAGATCGGAAACAAAAATTTTAGTAGGGGCAGTGGCGTACGGCGGTTGGGGCTGAAAACATTTAGATTACGATATCTCACGAACCAATTGCACTAGACAAATAAGATTTGGTTTCTTTATAAAGGTTGACAAATGAAGTTTGCTGAAAGTAAAATTTTTTAAGGGGCGGTGGAGCATGAAAGTGGAGGGGATAAGAATTTTTCTAAAAAATCACGTCTCATATCTCAAGAACGGTGTAAGATAGATGGCTAATAGACCCCTAGCTGGAAACAAAATTTTGGAAGTGAGGTTGTAGTGGGTGAGGGTGGGGGAGGGTGAAAAGGAAAAAGTTCCGATTTTTCTATCTCGAGAACCTATAATGATATAAAGCTGAAACTTGGTATTTAGATAGAGCTATATTAGTAGCATCTTGGAAAAATAAAAATTTTTATAGGGGTGTTTTTCCTATCTATAGAACGGCTTATGCTACAAAGATGAAACTCATTACGTTTATGTAAATCAACTAGAAAACTTATTTAGATAAAAAAAAATTTCAAATATCCTTTGGCGTTCGGAGGGGGGGGCAAAAAAATGATCAGTGAAAATGGAATGCATATATATTCACGGTTTTCGTCATATCTATTAGGTCTTCCCAAATATTGAATTCATTTTTATTCTACGGCTTTTTCATATAAATACCTAGAAAGCGTTTTCAGGATTTTTTAAAATTCGACCCCTAAGGGGGTGCAAAGGGGTTTGTAAACTTTTCACGAATTCTACTATATCCCCACGTCTTATCAGATATCGAATATCTTTTCACTTTCACGTGCTTGCGTAATAATCACCTAAAACTTGTTTTTAAGTTTTTTCCTTTTTCAGTCCCTAAGAGGGTATAAACGGGTTGAACACGTTTTCACGAGTTCCGTAATTTCTTTTAGAAGTGATAAGAAATTGAATTGGTTTCTACTTTCTCGTGCTGTCTGCATATTTATTTATTAACTCCTTTCAGGATTTTTGGATATTCAACCCCCAAGTGGGTGTAAGGAGGTTGCATATTTGGTGATATATCGAATTCATTTTTACTCCCTAAGGTTTCCTATACAAGCGCCAAGAAGTCAATTTCAGTATTTTTAGATATTCAATCCTAAGGGGTGTAAGGGGGTCGTATGCTTTTCAAAGTTTCGAGATATTTCTTAGGTTCGATGAGATATTAGATCGCTTTTCATTTCCACAGACTTTTTATATAATCGCCTACAAACCCATTTCTTAATTTTTGGATAATCAACCCCCAAGGGTTTGTATATGTTTTCACAATTTTTGCCATTCCTTAGTTCTGATGAGATATAAAATTGATTATTACGGCCAACCAATTCACGATTTTTCGAATTTCCAGAACCAAGGAGGTGTGAAGAGTTTGCTTACGGTTTCACAAATTTTTCAAAATCCGTCTTGTCTCATGAGATATCAAGTTGCTTCTTATGAAATCGTCTAAAAACCTGTTTCACAATTTTTTCGAAATTCAAACCCCAAGTGGAAGTAATGGGTTTGTATACGTTTTAACAATTCGTCATATCTCTTAATTCTGATAAGGCAACAAATTCGTTTTTACTTCTATGGGCTTTTAGTGTACATAATATACTGAAATTCGAATAGTCTACACGGACTTTTTCAATGTTTAATCGGCTAAAAATCTCTGTTTTAAATATTTTTATATTAAGAACAAAAATAATTTTCCAAGAAATCTAATAATCTCGAAGCAACTCATGGTACACTCCGACTTTAACCGCTCCCGAACTTTGACATGAAAAATAATAAAGTTTCGCCCAGACCATTGGCAGATTTTTACTTTATTATGTAATTTTATAATTTGTATAGTTTTTTTTTTTTTTTAATTTAATTATTTATTCTAAATTCATTTTTTTTTGTTTTGATATTTTATATCATTTTTATTTTAGGATCCGAAATAAAATGCACAGGATGACTGCGATAGCGGTCAAAAAAAAACAGTCGACATGGCGCATACGAAACGTATCAAAATTACGGGCGATAAAAAGGGGCGTTCGGTTGGTGGCGAAGTCTTAGTGTTGTTCGAATACCGACTATTATTCCGTGTCGTCGTCGTCACACGCAATTACAATTGTTTCCGGATAAAATTTATTTTTAATCGGAAAACGAACGAGAGATTTTACGAGGGCGGACCGCACTATAAACTGCTGTGACTTGGCAATTTCACTCGAACGTTTCGCTATTGGCAAGCACTGAGTGCATTGAGAGATGTTTTGATTTAATTTTCTCCGGTCTCAACTCGTCGTTTTCGAATACTCAACGTTCTGCTATCACTCAAAATGCACTCTTTTCTAACAATTTTAATATGGGTATTTATTTTCTACTATTTTTGAGGGAATAAATTCGCGTAACTTTATTCTTGACCGCTTTCATCATTCTACAGGGGCTGGCATAAGAATTGCACAGTAAAACTGGTATATCGCGTTTAATTTGTAAATAACTGATATCTTGTATATTCCTCTTGTAATCTGCTACGAAGAACTTAGCTCGGACAACATCTCCGGGTTTCACGTCATAGAGAGATGTTTTGATTTGATTGTGATAAATTAAAAATTATAAAAACCGAAATCGCTTTTGGCATTCGTTGATTTCGAATCAAACAAGTTATCTACTGCGATGTCGTCGTCGCCACACAAACGGGCAGGCTGTGGTGGTCGGACTGTGGCGGAATTTGACAGGCGCAACTATCCAAAACTGCACGCAACGAAATTAAATGAAATCTTTTCGAACGGCAGGAAATCTAAACGATTGGGAAAAGGAAAACTTCGCGAGACTTGGACGCGATGGACTGACGCAAAACGGAAAAACGTCCAGAATACGAAATTTGGGACCACCGCAATCCTTTCACTCGATGCGATACACGCTTAATTCACACGCGATTTCCAGGCAGATGAAATGTAAACAAAGAACTTGAGAAAATTCAAAGACGCGAACGATTCGCAGTTGGAACTTAGGACCTCTTCCCGCTGCCTTTTTGAATAACTTCACTCAGACAACATCTCCGGGTTTCCTTAATTCACCGAGACGTAAACGTTCAAGCATCGCATTCCATCATTCGAATGAATTTGCCCTCGATTCTATTCGAGTCGACAATGCAATCTTTGTGGCCGCAACTCTTGTTTGTCCCGTGAAAATTACCGAAATTCGCGAAAACTACACGCAACGGTGAAACGAAAATAAGTTCGAATAAATGTGGAATGTTACGTAAACGAAAATTCCAATTGAATACTGGTTCAAAAAAAAAACGCACAGTAATGTCCTTCGTTCCGAACTCGTCGCAAAACTCTTCTCACAATCCACGACGAAATTTACACCAACTAAAAAAAATCTGCCAACAGTCTGGGCGCATTTTTATTATTTTATGGGTAGAAGTCCGAAACGTGTTTAATGATGAGATACGGTGTTGGGTGCTATGCGACTGACAACCTAAAAAATAACGTTCCAAATAGCCTCCTGGTTATTTTTTAGGTTGTCAGTCGCATAGCACCCAACACCGTATCTAATCATTAAACACGTTTCGGACTTCTACCCATAAAATAATAAAGTTGCGCCCAGACTGTTGGCAGATTTTTTTTGATTTATTTACGTATTTTTTTTATCAATAGAATAATTCATAGTAGTAAAAGCGAATTCGATCACATTAAACCTAAGAGATTTTCGGAATCAGTGAAATCTTGAAAAATACCCCCAGGGGATTTAATTGAGAAAAATACTTAAATCGGTTTTTCCCCGACTACGTTTAAAGCTTATAGAAGTAAAAGTGAATTCCAAATCTCAATATACCTTAGGAATATATCAGAATTCGTGAATATGTACACAACCACTTTACACCCCCTTAGGGGTTGGATATCGAAATATGTTGAAGACCGTTTGAAGTAAAATTGCTTTGATAGCTCGACATGTCTATGAGTTTTAACGAAATTTGTGAAAATGTGGATTCACGGACATTTTTTTTACTCAACCTCTGAACGCCAATAAAAATCTGAACTTTTTTTTTGCTTTAATTACTCTAATAGTACATCTACATATACGTACTAAGTTTCAATTTTCTAGCATAAGCCGTTTCTGAGATATAAAAAACCACCCCTCTCCCCCGTACCTTGATACCCGTATCAACAATTTTATTTTTCTAGGATGTCTCCATAGTGGCTCTATATAATCCTAAACTTTTAGCTTTCTATTCATTATGGTTTTCGAGAAATAAAAATCAGAATGTTATCCTTTCTACCCCCTTTCACCATCACCCCCAACACCCACACCACCAAAATTTTTTCCCCTACTAGAAGTTTACCGACCCCAAGTCCTGTAAAATTTTCAAGATCATATCTGATACGGTTTCTGAGATATAAAAATTACATTTTTTTAGAAATTGCTATCCCCCCACTTTCGTGCTCCACCTCCCCCCTCAAAAAATTTAGTTTTGGTAGACTCCTCTTGTGATCTCACTTACAGAAACTAAATTTTATCTTCCTGGTGTAATTGGTTCGGAAGATATTGTAATTCAAAGTTTTTCACCCCCACCCCCACACCCCACCACCCCTCTAAAAAATTATAGCCTTTGTCTAATCTTGAAGTATCCCTAAGGACAACAACAAAGTTTCAATCTTCTGACATCAATCGTTCAGGAGATATCGATTTTAGAATGCTTCAATCCCTTCCTTCATGCGTTAAGGACTCATTGTTTTCCCCCCCACTTCCACACCCCTTAACCAATATCGACCATTTTTTGCAATTGAGTCCATTATCATAGTACTACATAAGTTCCATGTTTCAGCCTCCTAGCATAAGTGGTTCCTGAGATCTATAAACCAAAATTTTTCGTCTAAAACGCTCCCCTCTCCTCTCCCCTTCTACCCCCACCCCTCGAAAATATACCAATCGTAGGGATGCACCCAATCCACCCACCATAAAAATTTCAATTCAATATCTCAACGGGTTTGGGAGCTATGCGCCTTCAAACGATTTTGCGTACGGCGGACGGCGTACGGCGTACGGCAGACGGCGTACGGCGTCTACGGCGGACAAACGGACATTTTTTTTTTTTTGCTTTTTTGGTGTTTACTAGTCCTAAAACATGTAAATACAAAATTTCAGGGTAGCAAACTTTTTTGAAATTTCAGGTCGATCACAATACTTTATTATTAAAAAATAATAAAGTAAAAATAATTAAGAACAATTCGAGACGGGAATTTAAACTTTCAAAAGCGGACGATAAAAAAAACACGCCGACGAGTGCCGCACAATCTCTCGCGACCACCCAATGCCTCGCCGCTTCCGGCATTTACCGAATAACGGTCCCTTTTTTTGTTGCCGCTCAGTTGGTGGCAGTTGTGGGTGCGACCAAAATTCATCGTATGCTGAGCCTTGAGCGCACCCACACCCGCCCAGCAGGAAATGGTCGAGTTGTCTATTGACAACTCAACACACTCTTCTTGTGTGTAGATTGCTCTCAGCCCACGTATGTAGGTTGTGGAAATTTGTGATACAGTCTCTGGTAAATTGGGACTCATCCGTCCAAAGAATGTTGTTCATAAAATTCTCGTCATCTATTTGTCGTTTATGGAGCCAATTGCAAAACTCCATCCTTTTGGGGAAATCAATGGGTAGCAGCTCCTGCACTGGTATGTGGTGGTAATGATGCAAGCGCTGGATACTGATGGATGGATCATTTTGAACTGCATGCAGTATTCTTTTATCAATCTGAACAACGATTATCGGCGTAGGATTTGCATTTACTCTGCTTGTCCCAATGGTGCCAGTTTGCCGAATCCTTCTGTAAACGTATTGAAATACTCTCCTGTCAGGTGTCAGTCGATTAGAATATATCTAGTGATACAGCGATCGCGCCGCTAGTGCATTTCCCTGCCACTCTTCATAGAAGAACATAATGTCTCCATATTCTTCATTCATATTCCTATGATGTTCAGTTACGTTCTCACTGGAACTTTAACAGATTCTCATACAAATTTTCCGGTTAAGGTTCCAGTTAAAGTTTAACTGACGATCGTCATAATGGCCCTAAATTCTACTGATACCTTCTAGTTTTAGCAATGTAACTGAAACTGATCAAAATATGAAGGTAGTTTTGCTTTTATAGGCTTTTTATTTTGTTAGGTACCCCATTAAAAAATACAAAGTTATGTACCCAGTTTTGCTTACCACATAAAGGTAAGTGCATCACTTATGTTGAAACTCATTTACATTTAATTGATTTTCTCGATACTTGAAATATAAATAAATGGGCAATACAAATTTTTTATAATGGGGTTTAAGTAGAAAAATTTGTGTTTTGAAGTAAATATCTCAAGATGGGGTGTAGTTACAATTTGAACTGTTACATGAAATGAAAGGTAATTCGGTTCCCGGAAAAACAAGCTATAACACTTTGAATTCTGATTATTAGTTTTCAAGATATAACGTCTTAAGTGAGTGAGGGTACAGGTCCGAAACACTTTTCTTGACCATCCTGTATCTCCACGGATATTGCAAATTGATCCCCCCTGTAGGACAATTTCTGTCTCAAAATATATCAAGGAATAACCCCTTACAAAGTTATGCACGGAGTTCGGGACACCCTATATGGATTTCATCTAGACTATAAAATATCACAGGGCTCATTACTGGAACATAATATTTTTCCATTAATTCAGTAGTGAGCCCCACTATGGCTTATTACTAGAAATTATGAAATTTTTGATCCAGTAATGAGCCCCCCTTTAATTTCGCAAGAAATTCTTTAATTCCAGGCCTTTTTATTTTAAATATGTAGGAAATGTATAAATCTATCAGTACAAACTATAGTAAAACCTAAGATTGAAATACGGTACTTATCTGCTGTTTGAATCAAAATGAAGTCCTTATACATTTGCACAAGAATAGTTAATTTTTCACATCACTAAGGAGGCCAGTCCGTTCGGCATGAAATATTTCTTCCGACAGAAAGAGAACCACATGGAAAGTGTATGTCGAACTGACAATAAAGAATAACGGCATTTAACGAAAAAAACAAAATTTAGCTAAACCAAGCATGTTCTTAGCTATTGGTGAAAATTTTGCAAATAGAGCTCATTACTAGTGAGAGGGCTCATGAATGGGTACTTTACCCCAATCATATTCCGAGCTCTAATTTACACTTTCTGCATACTTTTCCTCAAGTTCTGGATATGAGAGCAGCCGATGGACTTTAACCGGCGCGGGATTCAAGGTATAACCTACGTATCCTAAAGGTTCCTCATTAATTCCTCTTTTCTTTTCCAGGCGTAATAAGTTCTCGATATGTAGGTTCTTGGAAGGATTTTCAAGAATTTTCTTTTACGCGATTTGAGGAGGAGGATAATAAATTTAATTGAAGTCGAAGAACTGTCTGTGCTGTACTTTTGTTTAGTAAATACTCGTATTTTGATGTGTGTCGATGTTATTAAATGTTATAGTTATATTTATTCAACAAAAAGGGATGATATGCACAGAGTCGGTTTTGTTTTTATTAATATTTCCACTTACACTTGTATACAAATTTGTGATATTAATTTTTCCAAGAAACTCGACAATCGCTCGTCGTGGCAAAAAGATGATGTGCAAAGTTTACTTTTTGGTTGCTTTTAATATGGAACATACTGCAGTCACGATCGGCTGCAAGCCAATCGTATAATACTCTAGATGAATACTGATATAAATCGGAGTATCTTTTATATTTTATCTTTTATCTTTTATGTTTTATCTATTATCTTTTATCTTTTATCTTTTATCTTTTATCTTTTATCTTTTATCTTTTATCTTTCATCTTTCATCTTTTATCTTTTATCTTTTATCTTTTATCTTTTATCTTTTATCTTTTATCTTTTATCTTTTATCTTTTATCTTTTATCTTTTATCTTTTATCTTTTATCTTTTATCTTTTATCTTTTATCTTTTATCTTTTATCTTTTATCTTTTATCTTTTATCTTTTATCTTTTATCTTTTATCTTTTATCTTTTATCTTTTATCTTTTATCTTTTATCTTTTATCTTTTATCTTTTATCTTTTATCTTTTATCTTTTATCTTTTATCTTTTATCTTTTATCTTTTATCTTTTATCTTTTATCTTTTATCTTTTATCTTTTATCTTTTATCTTTTATCTTTTATCTTTTATCTTTTATCTTTTATCTTTTATCTTTTATCTTTTATCTTTTATCTTTTATCTTTTATCTTTTATCTTTTATCTTTTATCTTTTATCTTTTATCTTTTATCTTTTATCTTTTATCTTTTATCTTTTATCTTTTATCTTTTATCTTTTATCTTTTATCTTTTATCTTTTATCTTTTATCTTTTATCTTTTATCTTTTATCTTTTATCTTTTATCTTTTATCTTTTATCTTTTATCTTTTATCTTTTATCTTTTATCTTTTATCTTTTATCTTTTATCTTTTATCTTTTATCTTTTATCTTTTATCTTTTATCTTTTATCTTTTATCTTTTATCTTTTATCTTTTATCTTTTATCTTTTATCTTTTATCTTTTATCTTTTATCTTTTATCTTTTATCTTTTATCTTTTATCTTTTATCTTTTATCTTTTATCTTTTATCTTTTATCTTTTATCTTTTATCTTTTATCTTTTATCTTTTATCTTTCATCTTTTATGTATTATCTTTAAAATCATCTTTAATCTTTAATCTTTAATCTTTGACCTTTAACCTTTAATCTAAATCCACCATTCTACACCCTCTATCTTATATCCTCTATTCTTCATCCTCCATCCTTTATCCTCCATACTTCGTTCTGCATTTTCCTTCCTTTATCCTCCATACTTCGTTCTTCATCCTCCATCCTCTATCCTCCATTGTCCATCCTCCATCCTCCATCCTCTATCCTCCATTGTCCATCCTCCATCCTCCATCCTCCATCCTCCATCCTCTATCCTCTATCCTCTATCCTCCATCCTCCATCCTCCATCCTCCATCCTCCATCCTCCATCCTCCACCATCCATCCTCCATCCTCTATCCACCATCCTCTATCCTCTATCCTCCATCCTTCATCCTTCATCCTTCATCCTCCATCCCCCATCCTCCATCCTCCATCGTCCATCGTCCATCGACCATCCTCCATCATCCATCCCCCATCCTCCATCCTCCATCCTCCATCCACCATCCTCCACCCTCCATCCTCCATCATCCATCCTCCATCCTCCATCATCCTCCATCCTCTACCCTCTATCCTCTATCCTCTATCCTCTATCCTCTATCCTCTATCCTCTATCCTCTATCCTCCATGCTCCATCCTCCATCCTCCATCCTCCATCATCCATCCGCCATCCTCTATCCTCTATCCTCCATCCTCCATCCTTCATCGTCCATCATCCATCCTCCATCCACCATCGTCCATTGTCCATCGTCCATCCTCCATTGTCCATCCTACATCGTCTATCATCCATCCTCCATCATGCATCATCCATCGTCCATCCTCCATTATCCATCGTTCATCCTCAATCCTGAATCTTCCATCGTGAATCCTCTATCCTGAATCCTCCATCCTCCATTTTCCATTTTTCATCTTCTATCCTCCATCCTGAATCTTCCATCCTCCACCATCCATTTTCCATCTTCTATCTACATCATCTCAAAAATTCTCAAACCTTTAAGATCCACGAGCCGTGATGATCCGCGAACCGCAAGATCTGCCGTGAAGATCTTCAAACCACAAAGATCCGTAAAGATCTGCTGAGCCGTCGAGATCCGCGAACCGTGAAGATCCGTAAAGATACATCGTTTTTTTCAATTGTGATCTGATCCAGTTGAAAATAACACACCTAATAAGAAATTAAATTCATCTGAGCTTTAAAGCTCAGCTTTACTGGCAGTTTTCACGCATACGCGTGTACTACCATCTAGCGGTGTAATTTCCAACGGAGATTTCAGTTCTCAAAGTGACGTCATCAGCGTCTGACTTGAAAATTTTATAAAAATTCATCTGAGCTTTTGCTAGTTTTCACGCATACACATGCGTGAAATGTATGGCGAGTTTTTAGAAAACTCTCATGTACGCAGCATACAGATAGAGCAGCCGTGTCCATGTAAGTTGGCTGCAGTAAAGATACGTAGTCGGTGCTTGGGGTTTTATTGAACCCGACAATCACATTCGACTGAACGTTCTGATTAGGCGTGTTTTATGCGATTTTATGCAGTGCAAAGTAGGAGCAAAGACTATCGTAGGGGCTTTGAATTTTTCATGGGCCAGAAATACCCAGCAGGAAACGGAATCATATACAAATGCATGATTGAATGTTTCTTTATAATCACTGGATCACTGAATCTCCATTTCCATTAGTGTTTCTTTTAACATTGGGATGTCATTGCATGCAAGCATAACGGTTCGGAGACGTGAAAGCTTCGAATAAGCTTACTCAGTTATACATACAGTAAACAGTCTTGAAAATTATACCGGAAATAATGTTAAATTGGTTACTAGAAGCATTTTCAATGAGTTCCTAATAAACTTTCTTAGGTATACATGAGAAACTTTACTAAGTAGGATTTTAGAAACATACCTATATCCGTAGGTTGTCGCAACTATTGCCAAATAACTTCAGAACGTTTCAAACCAGAATTCAAAATGTTATATATACTAATATTCTAATAATTTCTTGTACTGGAATAAAAAAAATTCGAAAATCAAACTAGTTCTTTTGAGAAGCAATCATAAAAAGATCTCAAAATTTTAAATTGATAAATAAACATTTTTTTTTTATTTTCTTCAATCAATTTTATTAAATATAGGTACATATGTATGTAATCCAATTAATAAATTAAAAACAATTCATAACAAATAAAAAAAAATCATGGCTGTTAATTATAAAAAATTAGTAAATATTATGTAATATTAATTATTGTTATTTTTAGTGTTTTTGAGAGGATATTTTTCGTAATGCGTATTTTTATAAGACTTCATTTTTAATCTCCGAATAGATTTCCGCGCTTCTTCTTCATATTGGACGTATCCAAAACTCGAATTCTTAACAGCCTCTGGAAAGGATAAAGTGGAAATAGTTATCTGCTTTCTATAATAATATATATTCATTTCACTTACCAAAGATGTAAGTGTTGAACAGTTTATACTTTTTCAATGCTATTTTATCCCTGACTCCATCTCAGTTGCTCTGTAAAACCATGCTATTTTCCAAAAATATTGAAAAACATTTTGCAATGGGTGCAGATCCAATTTGTTCTTTAATGTAGGACAACTGTAATTTCAAAAGAATAAGGACACAGATTAATTAATTCAACACTCATGTAGTGTTCAGTATATTGTACCAAACATTTCATTCTTCTTCAGTTGTAAAAACTTCCACTTCACGAATTCCCAATGCCTCCAATGATTCCAAAGGTTGATGAAAATAATTTTTTATTTGCACTGCCTTCTAACCAATAATGTACTCCTCAATATTTTCATCTTTAAAAAATCCAAGAACTTGGACTGGTATGAGAAATTGTTTTGACTTTTACCGCTCAAAAAAAAATATATTAAAATTGTAATTTCTATATATTTCTAATGAAGTTATATCAAATGATTTTGTGGACAGTTTTCCAAATCCCTTCTTCTTTTCATTTAAATTTGTTCCAAATTTTGCTCGTTCTTTAATTCTATTGTCTATTTGCTCCAATATTTTCGTCGGCTGCCGGCAATCCTTCTTTAAAAACTGCATATAATTTTCGAACTTGTACGCTGAAAAATTGTCTACAGTGCCATAAGATGCTACTGATGTAATAGATTATGTACGTAATATTGGCCACAATGTCTGTCCAAAGCTCTTAAAGAGTGGTATACCATTGTAACGAATATGTCGGCAGAACGTCCAAAAGACTAGGCCTTTTGTCTTTAATTTTTGGGACGTAAAAACCAGGCGGACGGAAAGTTATCCTCCATCTATCGGAAGAAATCGTCATTTCTTCGTCAAAATGAAGAATAACTTTCATATGTTTCGTTGACTATGTGTCATTGGACAACATTAGTCTCACGGATGGCCACTGAAACGACTGAGCATCTAGCATAAAAGCACGTGCTAGCTCGTCGGATGGGGTGGATGTGTCGTTTCTTTCCGTGAACTGGATTATTATGCTCGTTTGGGCCGACGAATGGGTTTGAGAAATCCCATTCTATCTGTCGGTGGGCTTCAAAGGATCAAAGGTACGGGGGCCAGATATAAAATAAGGTGGTGGACCAGAGTAGGAAGGAAAGAGGTTTTGTGGGAAGGAACATCTAGATGAGATCACCCGACGGGCGACCAGGCATGAAAACACACCCCTGTGTCGGTGTTATTTTGTCAAGAGAAAAAGTTATCCGTCTGGAAGCGGATATCTATGGCCCAGTCGTGCCAATACCGAACGGAAGCGGCGCTGTTGCGGCCGAACCAAGGCCATGCTACTGCTAACGATTTTTTCTCGAAAGAAAACCGTTTGGCAGTCTCATTGGGCTTGGCCGGATTGGAACAGCGAACCCACTCTTTGCGTGTGTGCATGTGCCAGCTCTAAACCCCACCCTTGATGGCATTGGTGACGTCCAGAGCGTTAGTAGTGAATATACCGTGACGTTAAACGAAGTTTTGACGGACAGTTGACTTGAAAGGCACGTTAATAATTTCCGTTCGTCCGTCTTAATGAATGTTCCTTGTACTCCTAAACTTGTCAGCGGTGCGTAGATTAAGGACGGGATCAAAACGTCGATGCGCAAACAAAATTCAATGGAATTTTCAAGATGTGGTGCAACAACTGGTAGTAAAGCGGGAGCATTGCAAACACGATTGGGTTGATAAGTTGTCAAAGAGGCAGGACTTATGGATAGATAAATATTGATAATTTCTTGTACTATCACAGCCATGGTACCAAAATATGCCATAACTGAGGTACAATGTGCGGAACTGTTTCGTATTTCTCACTAAGTTCCCGTGGGGGCGGTTCGAGGCTTTCTGGATCCAGTGAAATAACTGCTCGCTCTAGGCTGCCGAAGAGTTCGAATTATATAAGTCGCTGGGCTAGGCTGTGTACTCCTGAACGATCCGGTCCGGTCCCTAGCTGGAAAAAAAAAATTCACAGGTGGAGATGTTTCCTTTTTTCTTCTCCACTTACTCTATAAACCTACGTCTATAACTAATCCGAAATTGATTAATAACGAAAGCAGAGGTGTAAGTAAATAGGCATGTATTTTTATTGATCAATTTTCATTTTTAAACACTAAGCAAAAGCATGCTCGTGTTTCGTGGAATTTAACAAGTAAAAACAACATCTCGGTGCAAAATTAACGCACAAATTTTTTTTTTAAACGAAAGAATTGTTAAACATTTCAAAAACAAATTTTATAAAATCCAGTGGACTTAATCGGGGCTCTGGGTATTAGTTATGCCATAATTGCAGTTGTTTGTTGTTGTGCCGCTACTCGCGATCCTTGAGCTCTGTCGCCAGTCTGCATTGCGTTAGATTTTAAGAATGCGTCCGTAGTCACCATCGCACAGAAGCCGAAGAACGCAGCGGATTTAAATGCTTCAACTCCCAGCGAAACAGCGATCGAGTGCTGCAATTAGGTATGCTGTTGTCCAAAAAACGCTTTGAGTCCACGTTCACTTCTCACCCACGGAATCTGGTAAAAGTTTTCCCATGCGCGGAACGAGTAGACGAATATTAGAAGGCCTATACACCAGAATCTTAGCTTAGCGCCCTTGTTAAGGTAGTGATTACGAGGAGGATAACCCAATGCACGGACGTAAAGGTGCAGGAATCCAGGAAGATCCAAAGCGACACACCCAACTCTTACGATTCCGGGAATTGGTCTCGGGTTGCTTGGATTGGATCGTATTCGAGCGACACGGTTGTTAGTGACATCGTTGACGATTGTAGTGTGCTGACCGGGGAATTCTGGATCAATCGCTTCGCACTGGTAAGATGGCCTATTTACAACGAAATCCGAGACTTCACGCGAACCAATAGTGCCGTGCGTGCGCTGCTGACGATCTTCGGCGGAGTTTGGGGCTAATTTTCTGTTGGTTGGGCCGCGGATTAAAAGGCACTTGGATAGGTTGGGTTCGGACGACGACGCGATGGAGGAGACAATAGACGGCTCCATTTACCAAAGTTTCACGCACAACACACGCTTGGCAACTTCAATACCACCTTGCAGAACGCTTAGAGGAAAAAAAAAAACATGAACCGACCGAAGCAGGGAATAAAAATCTTGTGGTACGCAAGTTGCCTGATTTCTTAGCTGTCTTTGCGACGGGCATTCGGTGCACTTTTTTTGTTATCCCGCGACTTGGGAAAACGCACTAAAGCACCGCTAATCGACGCGAACTTCCCGCCGGTATATAAAAAAAGCAATTTGTGAACACGATAAGGGCGTTCCAGCAACAGTTATGCGAAAATTTTAGAAATAAAACACGAAAAACGAAGAAGTCATCACGTCGCCGTAAAATTTAGGTTCGTCGTATTTCACTGATTTATTATTATTTTTTTTTTTCTTTTTCTTTTTCACTTATCCGGCTCATTTGCGGACCGATTCTCGCAAAGACCATAACGACGACAGCCGGACCGACTGAGCGACACGACAAACGGAAACGCGAAAGGAGAATTTTTGTGATCGTTCCTTTTTGACCGCTAACAGTGAAAAACACAAACACGCATTTTACAAGAGGCTTTCGTTACCTTGCGATTTTTTTTTTCTCCCTTTTTTTTTTTTTTTGCACAGAAATAATCTCGTTCTGTTTGAAGATAGCCGCTATTCTTGGTGGTTTACCTCTCCTCCTTTTTTTTCTTATTATGTCCGAGTCATCCGTAACGAACGGGAAAACCCTCGTGACCAAAAGGGAAAAGAAAACGAAAAAACCGCCACAGGATGAACAGGGCCCGTACACGGCGACCATGCGGTCGTTTCACGGGGCCGAGTGCCGTTACCTTAGCGGCTTCGGGGCCGGGGAAGAAAACGCCATGAGACTAACCTTGATTATACTCCGGATCGTCACGGTCCTGATGGTGCGGCACAATCTGGATACGTGTCCTCGGCTAATATGACGGCACTTTACTTCTTTTTATTTCGCGCACTTGAAAATAAAACTTTGTTCGGTCCTGATGTTGGACGGTGCTGGGCAACTGGCGTCGGTATGCTACGGCGTCTTGGTCAGGCAACGAAAAAATGCGTCTGCTCGCCTCGGCTTCTTGTTGGCGAAAGGGCTGAGTAATTTCCCCCTCGCTCGCAAGTAATCTTTTCTTCTTTTTTTTTTTTTATTTTTTTCTTCTACCGCTATAGGCACTTCTGGCGCTAGGGTCGTGTCGGTTTTCTTTACCGACATTTGCTCTGCCGGATCGGTGCGGCGGTGCTGCCAGGACGGCTCGTCACACCATCTATGCCAATATCGAGATGTAAATTTTCGGTTTTCTCTGGAATATTTATTCCTATCACATTTAACGATTTTTCAATTCCAAAATGATAATAATATCCAAGACTAACTGTAGATACTATCATATCATTTTTCTTTTTTTCCAGCAAAGTCTTAGATGACTTGGGCACATCTGACCCTAAGTCTACTAAAATATTAAGAAGTACATCACAAGCATAGTGTGGTATTTTTTAATCCACTATCCAAGATGCTATTTTTTTAAAAGGCTATCATGTCCTGCAAGACCTTGATTATCCTGATCGAGTTCTTTACGAGAGTTGAAGTTATCATTGTCGCTAACTTCATACTGAGCACGCGTTTTATTGTTCTGGACATCATGTAGATTTTCCTTGTCAGAATAAGTGTTTTCGTTCAATCTTAAATGCACGGAAAATTTGTCATATATATTTAAAAGTTTGTTCTTATTAAGGCGCTTAAAATGTCTTTAGCTTACTCCACAATACGTTTTTTTGAATGTAAGCTTTATTAAGGGAAAGTAAAAAGAAATTAAGTTTGCAGTATTCTGCAAAAAGCCAAGATAATCTTATGATATTTTAAAATATCAACTAATATGCAAATTAAATTTCAACTGAAGATCAAAATTTTCTACTGTATACAGGATGCTTATCAACCTACTTTCCTTAAAAACCAATCGTATTCCAATCCAACGTATATAATAACTTTCACTTAAAAATTCAATTCACTAATTTAATTTACACGTCGCTAAATAAATCAGAACTCCCTTTCCGGACTAGGCATTCCACTGAACTAAACGGCAAAATGCAGAATTGTTTTATTGTTTTAGTTCCTGGAAAACCAGTGTTTACTTCTTGTTTTTCCAGAAAGCTAAAAGGAATCTTAAACGCAAACTGTTCGTAGTGTTTCTGAATAGTAATCTTGCCATCAACAACGAATGATTCTGTTAAGCTTATATTGGGAAACACTTCCCAAATTTCTCGCTGGGTAGCTACACCACTGAATGGAGTGGTGTATGGTGTGATTTGACTTCTTCTCGCTTCTGATGGGTGCAATAAAAGTTTTATTATAACCAAAACTTAAGGGTTTGTTGGAAAGCATAATGAAAACAGTACAACAGGTGTAGTAAGACGATAGTTGCTGCTTCTTTTTCTTCTTCAACAGCTGCAGAGATGCGGTACGCAGGTACCATTAGTTCTTTCTTTAGAATCCATTTCTACTTATATTACCTCATTTCTTGTTACTCGTGCTTCGTTAATTCCATGGTATTTGAACTTTGTCCGTCGAGTCCTTCGGGCTGCTTACTCTTTGCAATCTATTTCGTAGAGCATGTAATTGCAACTTGTTGCACATTTCGCTGTACTTATTTCTCATGAACTTAAATTTAGTACAGTTACACCCGCCGGTATTTTTCCTTGTACATATCTACTATACTTACTATCAGTTCGGTTGTGTTGTTAACTTTACCCGCTGATATGAAGAAGTCCTTCTCGTAATAAAGAGCAGTTACAGTTAGTCAACTGATGCGATTTCATGACTATGAACGTATTGTAGTCGGTATAGCGAAACATAAGCAAAGATAATAGGAAGACTTTCCTGATAAAATAGAAACTTTAGAGTTCCAAGAAAGTCCAACTCTTTTAAACTGGTTGCTACAGGACGGGCTTCATCAAGGGATGTAGTGTGTAGTTGTAGGATGGTGCACTTTACGAATCTTATGAATTTTGGGATTTGTTCTGGAATTTAATGACGCAAATTGAAATTTTTGAAATTGGATGCCTACATCTACAAAATCATGAAATTTTTGATGGGTCTTTGAGTTTGTAAGCGCTCGTACTCGTTCCGCAGGAAATGGTATAGAAACAGTTTGTAATACAGTTAAGGCCCCATGTGCACGTTAAATGCGTTATTGTTGATTTATGTCTATTTTCAAGTGAATTTTACGCTTCAATAGCAAAGAAAAAAACATACTGCAGTCACGATCGGCTGCAAGCCAATCGTATAATACTCTAGATGAATACTTAACTCCGATTTATATTGTAGTTGGGGATAAAGTAGAATTACGCGTGTGTATGTTGTATGTCCTTTATTAAGGACTGCCATTAGATTGCTACTGAAAACTAAAAGACAATATTCAGTGTTTAATTTCATATCTTAAACTGGGTAAGTCATCGAACAAAAATGTCCTTTTTGAAGGACTTTCGCATGGGAGGTGCAGGAAGGACTCACTCGATTCCTTACATATTTATGCTTTTCCTTGGAACCATTTAAAAATGAACGTGTACAAAATTTCAAATTCGTAGCTTGAAGCGTTCAAAAGTTATCGAAAAATATTGTTGAACACGTGTCTTAAGGACATTTTGTATGGCAGCTACCAGAAGGAGTAAAAGGATTTTGCTGATTAGTAAACTCGAACTTTGTTTTCACTCAAAACTAATTTGTACAAAATTTCGAGTTCATAGCTAAAATAATACTTGAGTTATAGTGAGTTCCGTAAATTAAGTGAAGGCTATTTGACAGGATATTTGTATGGCAGCTACACGAAGGACTAATAGGATTTTCTTCATAATCATACATTTAGCTCCAACTATTGGAAAAATAACACATACAAAATTTCAAAGACGTAGCTTAAACCCTTCTGAAGTTATCGGCAATATTCTTGAACACGTGTTTTAAGGACATTTTGTATGGCAGCTACCAGAAGGAGTAAAAGAATATCGCTGATTAGTTAACTCGAACTTCCTTTTTACTCAAAACTAACTTGTTTAAAATTCCGAATTCGTAGCTGAAAGATTACTTGAGTTATAGTGAGTTTCGTAAATTAAGTCAATACATTTTGACAGGATATTTGTATGGCAGCTACACGAAGGACTAACAGGATTTTCTTCATAATCATATATTTAACTCCAACTATTGGAAAAATAACACATACAAAATTTCAAAGTCGTAGCTTAAACCCTTCTTAAGTTATCGGCCAATATTCTTGAACACGTGTTTTAAGGACATTTTGTATGGCAGCTACCCGAAGGAGTGGGACGATTTTGCCCGTTAACGAACTTAGCCTTACAAATTCAACCAAACATCCAGATTCAAAATTTCAAGATCCTAGGTGAAGGCGTTCTTGAGTTATCGTGTTCACGGACAGACGGACGGACGGACGGACGGACGGACGGACGGACGGACGGACGGACGGACGTCAGGCGGATTTGAGGTTTTTGGGCACAAATAAACAAAAAATAATATGTAACTTTTTTTCGTCCGAGGCTTGGTTCTATGCGTTACAAACTTTTCGGCTGGATTAAACTTATAATACTCAATATGATTTCATCTAGAGTATAAACATACTGCAGTCACGATCGGCTGCAAGCCAATCGTATAATACTCTAGATGAATACTGACCTCCGATTTATATTGTAGTTGGGGATAAAGTAGAATTACGTGTGTGTATGTTGTATGTCCTTTATCAAGGACTGCCATTAGATTGCTACTCAAACTTAAAAGACAATATTCAGTGTTTAATTTCATATCTTGAACTGAGTAAGTCATCGAAAAAAAATTTCCTTTTTGAAGGACTTTCGCATGGGAGGTGCAGGAAGGACTCACTCGATTTCTTTCATATTTATCCTTTTACTTGGAACCATTTAAAAATGAACATGAACAAAATTTCAAATTCGTGGCTTGAAGCGTTCAAAAGTTATCGAAAAATATTGTTGAACACGTGTCTTAAGGACATTTTGTATGGCAGCTACCAGAAGGAGTAAACAGATTTCGCTGATTAGTAAACTCGAACTTTGTTTTTACTCAAAACTAATTTGTACAAAATTTCCAATTCATAGCTAAAAGATTACTTGAGTTATAGTAAGTTCCGTAAATTAAGTGAAGAAGTTTTGACAGGATATTTGTATGGCAGCTACACAAAGGACTAACAGGATTTTCTTCATAATCATACATTTAGCTCCAACTATTGGAAAAATAACACGTACAAAATTTCAAAGTCGTAGCTTAAACCCTTCTGAAGTTATCGACCAATATTCTTGAACACGTGTTTTAAGGACATTTTGTATGGCAGCTACCCGAAGGAGTAGGACGATTTTGCCCGTTAACGAACTTAGCCTTACAAATTCAATCAAACATCCAGATTCAAAATTTCAAGATCCTAGGTGAAGGCGTTCTTGAGTTATCGTGTTCACGGACAGACGGACGGACGGACGGACGTCAAGCGGATTTGAGGTTTTTGGCCACAAATAAACAAAAAATAACATATGATTTTTTTTTGTCCGAGGCTTGGTTCTATGCGTTACAAACTTTTGGGCTGAATTAAACTTATAATACTCTATGGGCCGTATTATTCACTTCGGGTTATTTATAACCTCTGGTTAATTCCAGTTTTCCCAGAGATATGGTATTACTCACCTCCGGTTATCGTTTTTAACCGGTGATTCGCTGGTTTCGTAATCACTGATTAAAGTTACCCAGGGAAAAATTTAACCGGTGGAAAAGTTCCAGTTTACTACGATACTCAGGGATTTAACCGGCGATTTGACAAATTTTGTATTATTCATGGCAAGAGATCATTTGTGGGATTATTGGAGTAATTTGACGAAGAAGATGACTCGAGCGTCGTCAATAAAAAATGGCACAACGAATCGACATCGACATATGCGACGACAAAGACTGTTTCTGCCGATTCCGAATTGCAAAGTCAAATTAATTTTTTCCATTTTATCGTTCTCCACCCTAACTCCTTCCACCATCTCCCCCCAGTTTTCAGCTAGGGGTGTATCAGGTCTACCTCTCGTATGAATTCTAAGATTCTATCTTACACAGGTTCTGAGGTATGAGATGCGATTTTTATACTCTAGATGAAATCATATAGAGTATTATAAGTTTAATCCAGCCCAAAAGTTTGTAACGCATAGAACCAAGCCTCGGACGAAAAAAAGTTACATAGTATTTTTTGTTTATTTGTGGCCAAAAACCTCAAATCCGCCTGACGTCCGTCCGTCCGTCCGTCCGTCCGTCCGTCCGTCCGTCCGTCTCTCCGTTAGCACGATAACTCAAGAACGCCTTCACCTAGGATCATGAAATTTTGAATCTGGATGTTTGGTTGAATTTGTAAGGCTAAGTTCGTTAACGGGCAAAATCGTCCTACTCCTTCGGGTAGCTGCCATACAAAATGTCCTTAAAACACGTGTTCAAGAATATTGGTCGATAACTTCAGAAGGGTTTAAGCTACGTCTTTGAAATTTTGTATGTGTTATTTTTCCAATAGTTGGAGCTAAATATATGATTATGAAGAAAATCCTTTTAGTCCTTCGTGTAGCTGCCATACAAATATCCTGTCAAAATGTATTCACTCAATTTACAAAACTCACAATAACTCAAGTAATCTTTTAGCGACGAATTCGGAATTTTGTACAGGTTAGTTTTGAGTAAAAAGGAAGTCGGAGTTTACTAATCAGCGAAATCCTTTTACTCCTTCTGGTAGCTGCCATACAAAATGTCCTTAAAACACGTGTTCAAGAATATTGGTCGATAACTTTAGAAGGGTTTAAGCTACGACATTGAAATTTTGTACGTGCTATTTCTCCAATAGTTGGAGCTAAATATATGATTATGAAGAAAATCCTTTTAGTCATTCGTGTAGCTGCCATACAAATATCCTGTCAAAATGTATTCACTTAATTTACGAAGCTCACTATAACTCAAGTAGACCTTTAGCAACGAATTCGGAATTTTGTACAAGTCAGTTTTGAGTGAAAACAAAGTCGGAGTTTACTAATCAGCGAAATCCTTTTACTCCTTCTGGTAGCTGCCATACAAAATGTCCTTAAAACACGTCTTCAAGAATATTGGTCGATAGCTTCAGAAGGGTTTAAGCTACGTCATTGAAATTTTGTATGTGTTATTTTTCCAATAGGTGGAGCTAAATATATGATTATGAAGAAAATCCTGTTAGTCCTTCGTGTAGCTGTCATACAAATATCCTGTCAAAATGTATTCACTTAATTTACGAAACTCACAATAACTCAAGTAATCTTTTAGCTACGAATTCGGAATTTTGTACAAGTTAGTTTTGAGTGAAAAGGAAGTTCGAGTTTACTAATCAGCGAAATCCTTTTACTCCTTCTGGTAGCTGCCATACAAAATATCCTTAAAACACGTATTCATCAATATTTTCCAATAACTTTTGTTCAAAATTCGTGGCTTGAAGCGTTCGCTTCAAGCTACGAATTTGAAATTTTGTACACGTTTATTTTTGAATGGTTCCAAGGAAAAGGATAAATATGTAAGAAATCGAGTGAGTCCTTCCTGCTCCTCCCATGTGAAAGTCCTTTAAAAAGGACATTTTTTTCGATGACTTACCCAGTTCAAGATATGAAATTAAACACCGAATATTGTCTTTTAGTTTTGAGTAGCAATCTAATAGCAGTCCTTAATAAAGGACATACAACATGCACACACGTAATTCTACTTTATACCCAACTACAATATAAATCGGAGTTCAGTATTCATCTAGAGTATTATACGATTGGCTTGCAGCCGATCGTGACTGCAGTATGTTTTATACTCTAGATGAAATCATATTGAGTATTATAAGTTTAATCCAGCCGAAAAGTTTGTAACGCATAGAACCAAGCCTTGGACGAAAAAAAGTTATATATTATTTTTTGTTTATTTGCGCCCAAAAACCTGAAATCCGCTTGACGTCCGTCCGTCCGTCCGTCTGTCCGTCCGTCCGTCCGTCCGTCCGTCCGTCCGTCCGTCCGTCCGTCTGTCCGTTAGCACGATAACTCAAGAACGCCTTCACCTAGGATCTTGAAATTTTGAATCTGGATGTTTGGTTGAATTTGTAAGGCTAAGTTCGTTAACCGGCAAAATCATCCTACTCCTTCGGGTAGCTGCCATACAAAATGTCCTTAAAACACGTGTTCAAGAATATTGGTCGATAACTTCAGAAGGGTTTAAGCTACGACATTGAAATTTTGTATGTGCTATTTTTCCAATAGTTGGAGCTAAATATATGATTATGAAGGAAATCCTGTTAGTCCTCCATGTAGCTGCCATACAAATATCCTGTCAAAATGTATTCACTTAATTTACGAAACTCACTATAACTCAAGTAATCTTTTAGCTACGAATTCGGAATTTTTTTCGAATTAGTTTTGAGTAAAAACAAAGTTCGAGTTTACTAGTCAGCGAAATCCTTTTACTCCTTCTGGTAGCTGCCATACAAAATATCCTTAAAACAGGTGTTCAAGAATATTGGTCGATAACTTCAGAAGGGTTTAAGCTACGTCTTTGAAATTTTGTAGGTAGTATTTTTCCAATCGGTGAAGCTAAATGTATGATTATGAAGAAAATTTTATTAGTCCTTCGTGTAGCTGCCATACAAATATCCTGTCAAAATATATTCATTTCATTTACGAAACTCACTATAACTCAAGTAATCTTTTAGCTACGAATTCGGAATTTTTTACAAATTAGTTTTGAATAAAAACAAAGCTTGAGTTTACTTGTCAGCGAAATCCTTTTACTCCTTCTGGTAGCTGCCATACAAAATGTCCTTAAAATACGTCTTCAAGAATATTGGCCGATAACTTCAGAAGGGTTTAAGCTACGTCTTTGAAATTTTGTAGGTAGTATTTTTCTAATAGGTGAAGCTAAATGTATGTTTATGAAGAAAATCCTATTAGTCCTTTGTGTAGCTGCCATACAAATATCCTGTCAAAACGTCTTCTTTTAATTTACGGAACTTACTATAACTCAAGTAATCTTTTAGCTATAAATTGGAAATTTTGTACAAATTAGTTTTGAGTAAAAACAAAGTTCAGGTTTACTAGTCAGCGAAATCCTTTTACTCCTTCAGGTAGCTGCCATACAAAATGTCCTTAAGACACGTGTTCAACAATATTTTTCGATAACTTTTGAACGCTTCAAGCTACGAATTTCAAATTTTGTACAAGTTCATTTTTAAATGGTTCCAAGGAAAAGGATAAATATGTAAGAAATCAAGTGAGTCCTTCCTGCACCTCCCATGTGAAAGTCCTTCAAAAAGGAAATTTTTTTTCGATGCCTTACCCAGTTCAAGATATGAAACTAAACACTGAAAATTGTCTTTTAGTTTTGAGTAGCAATCTAATGGCAGTCCTTAATAAAGGACATACAACATGCACACACGTAATTCTACTTTATCCCCAACTACAATATAAATCAGAGTTCAGTATTCATCTGGAGTATTATACGATTGGCTTGCAGCCGATCGTGACTGCAGTATGTTTATAAAAATTCTTTTCCCTTCCATGATCCACCACCTCCCAGAAAAAATTATGTTCAGCGATTTCCTCCATCCATCCTTAAACATAACCCAAATTTCACATTTTCCGGTGTAATTGGTTCGTAAGACATCTCAAAATAAAGTTTTTCACCACCCACCCACGCCACTGACCACTCTCAAAAATGTATTTTCGATCTATTCACTAAGTACCAAGTCTGCAAGCAGCCACTAACTTTCAACTTTGTGACTTAAAAAGCTTAGGAGATATGAATTTTAGAATGTTTCGATCTCAGCTTTCGAGCGTTTCGGTCACATTGTTTTTTCCTGAACTCCTCATATAAACAAATTTATTCCAAATGGGTACAATATCATGGATCTATGTAAGTTCCAAATTTCTGAAATTCTTGAAATATAAATACCAAAAATGTTCGTCTAGGACGCCTCAAACCTCTTCCCTTCACACTCCCACCCATCAGAAAATCACCACTTGAAGGGGTCCGCTCAATCTACCCAACAAATAAATTTTAAATTTAATAGCTAGAAAGGACTTCAGAAAATTTCGAAAGAAATTTTCTCCGAAGAATTTTGGGACCTGTGAAGGAAGGAACGAACTGGCGAATAAAATACAACCATGAGTTGTATCAACTCTACGAAGAGGCAGAAGCTTCATCGTTCATCAAGCTACGTAAACTGCAGTGTGCTGGCCATGTAGAACGGATGGAAGACAGAAGAATCCCCAAACGTGCTCTTAAAGGCAAAGCGAGTGGTAACAATCCAGCACGCAAACCACGCAAACGATGGAAAGATTCAGTTGATGAGGATAGCAAAGCCATCTTAAAACTTAGCAGCTGGAGGACGCGGTCTGTGCAAACTAGAGATGGGAAAAACGGATCAATTATGTGACCCGGGTTAACTGACCCGGTTCACCAATTTGACCCGTTCAGTAAGACCCGTTCAAATTGAACGAATTCAATTTTTTACTAAAATCCTTGGATCTTGATCAAACTTATCCATTAAAATATGTAATTTGTTGATATTTTAAAGAATGGAAAAGAAATAAATCTTTTTTTGTTTCTTACCCTCGCAATTGTCAAAATGCTTCAAGCCATAGAAAATACCCTTTCACACGGTATGGCTGATGCAGGGATATAGAGAAGACGTTTTACTAGTTCGTAAAGACGTGGAAATCTATATTTATTTTCCAACCACTAAGCCAGTGGATTTTAGTTAGGAAATAAATACCGGTCGTTAATGTAGGAATCCAATTCTTCAATAGCCGCTGCCATCGGGTTCACCACTGGTTGAACAGATTCTCTAAATCCAGTCCAGAGATCGATTACATAGTCCGAAGTTACTGGTATGATTGTGAGAGGTTCCCTTTCGGGTTGCACCCCTAAGTTTTGGACCCTAGGTAGTCTAATTTTCACTATTTTATCCCTTAAAGACGAATAATCGGATTGGTATATATCATCAGGGAAACCTTTCTTTTTAAATCTAGGATCTAGAACCACAGCCAACATGATAATATGAATCCAAATCCCTAAACCGTACGGACAATTCATTTTTTAAGTTTTCACCCATTTCTTTTACCTCTTGTGGTATATCTTTTTCCAGTAACACTTCATTTGTGCTTCACCATAAATCGAGCTAGAATCGAGGCTTTGGAAACCGAGATTGTTTTCTCAGCGCTGACATCTATAGTCACTGTCTTAAAAACAATCAATATTTTAATCGCAATTCGAAACACAAGAATTTATAGTATACTACTAAAATACCACCGACCACAAAAATTGTATCGAGCTCAATACTCGAAATTTCCGAAAGCCCCTCCCAGTAAGCCCTAAATTGATTTCGCTCGAGATATTTTCATATGTTCCCACGAGCATTGTTCATAAAGATACCAAATATAACGGCGACGTAACGTGACGTTTGCAAGCGCAAACTCATCCAACTAAAATTATTTCTTACGACGCATCCGGGTTGAATCCCTTACAATCTTATACAAAGCAAAACCAATCCATATCCATACATTCCATTCTTCAGAATTTCGATCGGTCAAATTGTAACCCGGGTTGATTTCATCTTTCGCATGTTTCCATCGTTTACAGGTTTCCACGAACGACCACGAACGATCGAACGATGCACGATCGTTCGGTCTGCATGACCGATCGAACGATGCACGATCGTTCGGTCTCCATGATCGATCGAACGATCGAACGATGCACGATCGTTCGGTCTCCATGACCGATCGAACGATCGTAAAGTAATACTTTTTCCTAAATCTATCTTCCATCTCCTATTTTCAATTTATAATATTTAATCTTAAATATTCAAACTTTAATCTTCAATTTTCAATCTTTAATTTTCAAACTTTAACATTTAGTCTTCAATCTATAAACATTAATTTTTAATCTTTAATCTTATATTTATAATCTTTAATTTTTACTCTTTAATTTTTTACTTTAATCTTTAGTCCTTAATCTTTAATCTTTAATCTTTAATCTTTAGTCTTTATTCTTTAATCTTTAATCTCTAATCTTTAATCTTTAATTTTTAATCTTTAATCTTTAATCTTAAATTTTTAATCTTTAGTCTTTAATCTTTCATTTTTAATATTTAATCTTGCATATTTAATCTTTAATCTTTAATTTTAAATCTAAATCTACTATTTTCCACCATCTATCTTCTATCCCCTATCCTTTATCCTCCATCCTTTATCCTCCATACTTCGTTCTCCATCCTCTATCTCCTATCCTCCATCCTCCATCCTCCATCCTCCATCCTCCATCCTCCATCCTCCATCCTCCATCCTCCATCCTCCATCCTCCATCCTCCATCCTCCATCCTCCATCCTCCATCCTCCATCCTCCATCCTCCATCCTCCATCCTCCATCCTCCATCCTCCATCCTCCATCCTCCATCCTCCATCCTCCATCCTCCATCCTCCATCCTCCATCCTCCATCCTCCATCCTCCATCCTCCATCCTCCATCCTCCATCCTCCATCCTCCATCCTCCATCCTCTATCCTCTATCCTCTGTGGGGTGTCGGCTACTTGTGGGCAACACAGGTAGAAAACACTCTACACAATTCACAAAAATCAACTATTCGATGAGAAAAAATTATTAAAAAATATGTCATTTTAGAAAAAATTAATTAGTGATAATTTACGTTGATACGAGTAGGAAGCAATTTTAACCAGCGACTAAATTCATTAAGATAACGATTGTTGATAATTTACAGTTACTTTTAAAAGTTGTTAATATGTACTAAGAATTGCATGTATAAAAGTTTGTTTCATTAAAATCAAATTACATAAGAAACGTTCGTCTGTAATACTCATCAAGAACTATTACTACGAACAATTGGTGACCCCAACAACAAAAATACGCAGCGCATATTTATAGAATTTCATCAGCATTAAGATAACGGTATTGCCGCAACGCAGAAGAAACAGCAGTTACAACAACGGAAATTACATTGCATTAACATAACGGTATTGCCGCAACGCAGAAGAAATAGCAGATGCAACAACGAAAATGATGTGCACAACAGATCAAGATTAACAAAGATATCAAGATTATCTATAATTCCTCAACAGATCAAGATTAACGAAGATTTCAAGATTTTCTACAATTCCACATCATCATCAGCAACAAACAGCATCAATATCAACATCAACGTTAATTAATTAAGGAATAATAAGATAAAGTATACCATTAATTATTTTTGTAAAATTTTCTGAATAGTGTCGTCGAAAATTTCCTGAGATACGCGATATTGCTTTTTGGTTTAATTTCCTTTTTCGGTGATTTCTGCTTCTCTTTTAGTAATTTTTTTTCAAATACATTTAAATGTCAAACGAAGACAGAATTAATCCGTTGGCACGGGCCAATGGAGATGCGACAGTTCAACTCGATATCGGTACGTCAGCTAATTCCCTTCCGCGACTGGCTGCGGTCGCGATCCAGAAGTTGCCCTTTTGGACCTCGAACCCAGCCGCATGGTTCCGCATTAAGGATGCACAGTTTGCGGCTGCGTCCATAGTCGCGGAATTAACCAAGTTCAATCACGCGTTAAGTATGTTGAGTACGGCGGAATGTGAACAAGCGATGGACATCATCGAAAACATTCCTCCACAAACTCCATACAGCTACTTTAAGGATTCGATGATTAAGAGATTTGGGGAGTCCGAGGACGCCAAATTGAAGCGTTTGGTCAGTGGCTTGGACTTGGGCGATTTAAACCCGTCTCAGTTGCTCGGCCAGATGCGTTCGCTCGCTAGTAGCAATTTTTCGAACGATATTTTAAAAAAGTTCTGGCTACAACGTCTTCCCTCGCAGACTCAAGCGATTCTAACGGTGTCCACGGGCCCCCTCGATGAGTTGAGCGAGATTGCTGACAAGATTGCAGTCGCGACGGCTCACTCCCAAATATCTAGTACGTCTGCCACCACATCGACAAACATGCAGCAATTTGGTTTCGAATCACTTCAAAGGCAAATTGCTGCATTAGTGAGCACTGTCAGTGAGCTCGCTCAAAACACAAGACAGAGTCGAAACTTCGAACGACAGTCCGGCTCACAGCACAATGGTAGAAGCAAGTCACGCGGCCGATCCAAAAGCACATCACATTCGACAAATGGTTATTGCTTCTACCATGAACGTTTTGGGGACAAAGCAAAGAAATGTCGCAAGCCGTGCAAGTTTTCGCACGCAAAAAACTAAATCAGGTGTTGGAGATGGCGACTTCTAGCACTTGTCCAAACTCTAGTCGCCTAATTATTTTGGACACAACATCTGGCCTACGATTTCTTGTTGATACCGGTGCAGACATTTCGGTTGTTCCCAAACACGGTGACGACCGCCGCGCCGCGAATCCAAACTTGGTTCTGGCTGCAGCGAACTGCACCAAGATCTCGACATATGGTCTTAAGACACTTAAAGTTTCACTCAAACTTCGACGGAATTTTGAGTGGAACTTTATCGTCGCTGACGTTGATCGACCAATACTCGGAGCTGACTTCCTACGACATTTTGGTTTGGTTGTCGATCTCAGACAACGCTGTCTGATCGATCCGCTTACCAACGTCAGTTCAGCCATCGGTCAGGTTTTGAAGGGACCTTCCACAGAATTATCTGTCCTAGCGGCCAAGCACGAGAACCCTCGGGTTACAGCACTGCTTAACAATCATAAAAACATTTTACACGCCACCAAAGAAAACACGTCGAAAATGCACACGGTCCGCCATTTTATCGTCACAGAAGGGCGACCAACCTTCTCGAAACCGCGACGTCTCTCACCCACTCGCTTTGCGATTGCGAAGGCTGAGTTTGGTAAAATGGTTGATCGTGGCATTTGCAGACCATCCGACAGTCCATGGGCCTCTCCACTTCACATGGCCCGTAAAAAGGATGGAAGTTGGAGACCTTGCGGTGACTACCGGGCACTTAACGCTCAAACAGTCCCGGATAAATATCCGATACCGCACATTCAGGATTTCGCCCAGCAACTTCATGGCTGTTCAGTTTTCTCCACAGTCGATTTGGAACGTGCGTATCATCAGATACCTCTGAACGAGGATGACGTTCCAAAGACGGCGATCACGACACCTTTCGGTTTATATGAGTTCGTGCAAATGACGTTCGGTTTGCGCAATGCTGCACAAACCTTTCAAAGGTTTATTTTTTCTACTTTGAGGGATCTAGATTTTTGTTTCGTCTACATTGACGACATCTTGATCACCTCAAAGTCAGAGGAAGAGCATTTCGTTCATCTCGAAACACTTTTTCAGAGACTTGAAATGCACGGTTTGGTGATAAACTTCGCGAAATGCCATTTCGTAAAAACTCAGGTAGATTTCTTGGGACACACCATCGACGCAAATGGAATTCGTCCAATTGCTTCAAAAGTCGAAGCCATAGTCTCCTATCCGCAACCAACTACCGTTCACGAGATGAGGCGTTTTCTTGGTATGATGAACTTCTATCGAAGGTTCATACCTCACGCTGCCTCGTCTCAATCTATTTTAGATAAGTTCACGGAAGGTAGTAAAAAGAAACGCGATAAGTCGGAACTTCAATGGAGCCCTGAGTCTTTGGAAGCCTTCGATTGCTGTAAAAAGCAATTAGCGCAAGCTGCGACCCTTGCTTATCCATCTTCCTCGGCAGCACTTTCGCTTGTGGTCGATGCTTCGGACACAGCCATCGGGGCTGTGTTACAGCAGAAAGTATCGAATGCCTCGCAGCCTTTGGCATTTTTCTCGAAAAAACTTTCTGCGGCACAGCGGAAATATAGTGCATATGATCGCGAGCTTTTGGCAGCTTACGTTGCCATAAAGCACTTCAAGTTCATGCTGGAAGGCAGAATTTTCACGCTATTCACTGATCACAAACCACTTATCTTCGCTTTCAAGCAAAACTCGGAAAAGGCGTCTCCACGCCAACTTAGGCATCTGGATCTCATCGGTCAATTCACGACGGATATACGTCACATATCTGGTGTGGATAACGTTGTCGCTGACGCATTGTCCCGCATCAACGAGCTCATAATCCCATCGACGGTGGATTATGCTCAGATAGCGGATGCGCAATTGATTGATGAGGAGTTAACTTCCGTCAAAAATTCAACGAGTCTGAAAATGTTACCAATTAACATTGAAAATTCCTCCCAGCAACTATGGTGTGACGCATCGCAAAAGACTTTGCGACCTTACATACCTGCGACGTTGCGCAAGAAGATTTTCGATGTGGTACATGGTACGGCTCATCCAGGTGCCAAAGCAACAACTAGGCTTTTGGCTGGAAAGTTCGTCTGGCCATCAATTAATAAAGATTCCCACACTTGGTGCAGACAATGCATAGCGTGTGGAAAATCCAAAATCTCGCGACATGTGAAGAGTCCTCTCGGCTTCTTCGAGCCAGTAACTGCAAAGTTCACCAACATTCACATCGACTTGGTTGGACCACTTCCAACTTCGGAAGGCTTCAGTTACTGTCTTACTGTCATCGATCGATTTAGTAGATGGCCGGAAGCATATCCAATTGCGGACATTCGTGCATCTACTGTTGCTACCTCGCTGGTCAGGGAATACATTCCGCGATACGGAACTCCACTCACAATTGTGACTGACCAAGGAGCGCAATTCGAAGCTCAACTGTTCGCAGAGTTGGGCAGGGTTTTGGGGTTCAAACGAAGCAGAACGACTGCTTACAACCCCAAAGCAAATGGTATGCTAGAACGATGGCATCGGGTACTCAAAGACTCTTTGATCTGCAAAGCATCAGAAGGATGGACTCGCGAACTACCATTCATCCTTCTCGGGCTTCGCTCCATCATCAGAGGAGACGCTGATGCCACTCCAGCTGAACTGGTTTATGGCCAAAATCTTCGTTTGCCGTACGAGCTCATACATTCGGACACAAACACCACTCACACAATATCACCTAGTGACTATGTGCAAAGGCTGCGGGAGGTCATGCGTTCGGTGAAACCACAATCACCTACTTCACACACATCTACGAGCACATTTGTCTTTAACTCACTTAAAGACTGTGCTCATGTGTTTGTACGCCAGGACCAAGTGAGGAAATCTCTTCAACCGCCTTACGAAGGTCCGTTCAAGGTACTGAAACGACACGAAAAGTTCTTTACACTGGCTTTAAATGGCAAAGAGAAGAACGTTTCAATCGACCGTCTGAAACCCTCTTTCGATTCTCTTACTTATCCGTCTCAAGGCCCCGCGAAATTACCCAAACGCGTAAATTTCACGCAGAGTTCAACACCAGCACACGTAATGCGAACCAGGTCACAGTCGGGTTCACGTCGAAACGATATCGAGAAGGATCATTAACCCTTCTCTAGGAAGGGGGTGTGTGGGGTGTCGGCTACTTGTGGGCAACACAGGTAGAAAACACTCTACACAATTCACAAAAATCAACTATTCGATGAGAAAAAATTATTAAAAAATATGTCATTTTAGAAAAAATTAATTAGTGATAATTTACGTTGATACGAGTAGGAAGCAATTTTAACCAGCGACTAAATTCATTAAGTTAACGATTGTTGATAATTTACAGTTACTTTTAAAAGTTGTTAATATGTACTAAGAATTGCATGTATAAAAGTTTGTTTCATTAAAATCAAATTACATAAGAAACGTTCGTCTGTAATACTCATCAAGAACTATTACTACGAACACCTCTATCCTCCATCCTCCATCCTATATCATCCATCCACTATCATCCATCCTCCATCATCCATCCTCCATCCTCCATCCTCCATCCTCCATTCTCCATCCTCCATCCACCATCATCCATCCTCCATCATCCATCCTCCATCCACCATCATCCATCCTCCATCGTCCATCCTCCATCATCCATCCTCTATCCACCATCATCCATCCTCCATCATCCATCCTCCACCATTATCATCTCAAAGATCCGCGAATCTTAAAGATCCAGGAGCCGTGATGATCCGCGAACCGCAAAGATCCGTCAAGATCTGCTGAGCCGTCGAGATTCGCGAACCGCAAAGATCCGTAAAGATCCGCGGGTCTCGGCGGCTCAGCAAAGATCCGCGGGTCTCGACGGCTCAGCAAAGATCCGGCTCAGCAAAGATCCGTAAAGATCTGCTGAGCCGTCGTGATCCGCGGATCTTTACGGATCTTTGCTGAGCCGGATCTTTGCTGAGCCGTCGAGACCCGCGGATCTTTACGGATCTTTGCGGTTCGCGGATCTCGACGGCTCAGCAGATCTTGACGGATCTTTGCGGTTCCCGGATCATCACGGCTCCTGGATCTTTAAGGTTCGCGGATCTCTGAGATGATAATGGTGGAGGATGGATGATGGAGGATGGATGATGGTGGATAGAGGATGGATGATGGAGGATGGATGATGGTGGATGGAGGATGGATGATGGAGGATGGATGATGGAGGATGGAGGATCGATGATGCCGGATCGATGATGGAGGATCAATGATGGAGGATGAAGCATAGAGGATAGAGGATAGAAGAGGATGGAGGATGGAGGATGGAGGATGGAGGATGGAGGATGGAGGATGGAGGATGGAGGATGGAGGATGGAGGATGGAGGATGGAGGATGGAGGATGGAGGATGGAGGATGGAGGATGGAGGATGGAGGATGGAGGATGGAGGATGGAGGATGGAGGATGGAGGATGGAGGATGGAGGATGGAGGATGGAGGATGGAGGATGGAGGATGGAGGATGGAGGATGGAGGATGGAGGATGGAGGATGGAGGATGGAGGATGGAGGATGGAGGATGGAGGATGGAGGATGGAGGATGGAGGATGGAGGATGGAGGATGGAGGATGGAGGATGGAGGATGGAGGATGGAGGATGGAGGATGGAGGATGGAGGATGGAGGATGGAGGATGGAGGATGGAGGATGGAGGATGGAGGATGGAGGATGGAGGATGGAGGATGGAGGATGGAGGATGGAGGATGGAGGATGGAGGATGGAGGATGGAGGATGGAGGATGGAGGATGGAGGATGGAGGATGGAGGATGGAGGATGGAGGATGGAGGATGGAGGATGGAGGATGGAGGATGGAGGATGGAGGATGGAGGATGGAGGATGGAGGATGGAGGATGGAGGATGGAGGATGGAGGATGGAGGATGGAGGATGGAGGATGGAGGATGGAGGATGGAGGATGGAGGATGGAGGATGGAGGATGGAGGATGGAGGATGGAGGATGGAGGATGGAGGATGGAGGATGGAGGATGGAGGATGGAGGATGGAGGATGGAGGATGGAGGATGGAGGATGGAGGATGGAGGATGGAGGATGGAGGATGGAGGATGGAGGATGGAGGATGGAGGATGGAGGATGGAGGATGGAGGATGGAGGATGGAGGATGGAGGATGGAGGATGGAGGATGGAGGATGGAGGATGGAGGATGGAGGATGGAGGATGGAGGATGGAGGATGGAGGATGGAGGCTGGAGGCTGGAGGCTGGAGGCTGGAGGCTGGAGGCTGGAGGCTGGAGGCTGGAGGCTGGAGGCTGGAGGCTGGAGGCTGGAGGCTGGAGGCTGGAGGCTGGAGGCTGGAGGCTGGAGGCTGGAGGCTGGAGGCTGGAGGATGGAGGATGGAGGATGGAGGATGGAGGATGGAGGATGGAGGATGGAGGATGGAGGATGGAGGATGGAGGATGGAGGATGGAGGATGGAGGATGGAGGATGGAGGATGGAGGATGGAGGATGGAGGATGGAGGATGGAGGATGGAGGATGGAGGATGGAGGATGGAGGCTGGAGGCTGGAGGATGGAGGCTGGAGGCTGGAGGCTGGAGGATGGAGGCTGGAGGATGGAGGATGGAGGATGGAGGATGGAGGCTGGAGGATGGAGGATGGAGGATGGAGGATGGAGGATGGAGGATGGAGGATGGAGGATGGAGGATGGAGGATGGAGGATGGAGGATGGAGGATGGAGGATGGAGGATGGAGGATGGAGGATGGAGGATGGAGGATGGAGGATGGAGGATGGAGGATGGAGGATGGAGGATGGAGGATGGAGGATGGAGGATGGAGGATGGAGGATGGAGGATGGAGGATGGAGGATGGAGGATGGAGGATGGAGGATGGAGGATGGAGGATGGAGGATGGAGGATGGAGGATGGAGGATGGAGGATGGAGGATGGAGGATGGAGGATGGAGGATGGAGGATGGAGGATGGAGGATGGAGGAT